>ML133403.1:0-601177 GCA_003864495.1 Nemopilema nomurai
TAAATCGGTATTCGGGGACAGCAATTCGGCGGGAGTAAGCCTTGGTGAAAAGCCAGGCCTGCATCAGGGCTGAATCAAAAGAACAGCAGAAGACAAGGCGCCTTCGCAGACCCTTTAAAGTTTCCGCCGTCGGCTGCACTCAAACGGAATCAAACCTTCCTCTTGGATTCAAGACCCCATTTCTATTTGGTTGATAAACAAAGTCAGTTGGTCTGCATGGACTTGGCCCGTGGGAAGTATGGGAAACATAATGGAGGGAAGTTAAGAGGACGACCAGGAACGTTGATATTGAGTACTCCATTTTAAAGGCATTACCGATGCCCCGCTCCTTCCATCATAATCTGTGCATTAAACACAGGATCAAATCCCAATTCTATTTCTAAAGATCGAGAAACGGTGGGCGAATGAATGCACTTTCGCAAGGAGTTCAACGCAATAACAATTCGTTAGGTAGACGAAGACGATGGTTTAATAGAGCACGCCATAAGAAGGCTGATATTGGTATACAATAATACAGACGCAACAACCTTACTATATATAGATTCGAAGTAACGGTGCGTAATCAAAGAAAATAGACTGCTGGCGGATCAAAACAGGCATACAAAGCTGTTCACAGCAAAAACTGACAAGATGTAAACCGATCGGATGGAAAACAACACAGAGGTCAGTGCCTAAGAAGCACATAAGCGAAGCTGCCAAAAGAAATACACCCACGAAAGAGCCGGGAATGAATTGGAGCCTCGGAGCCCACTCTTTGCGAGGCCTCAGGTTGTCAGCTGTCATATTCATCCGTCACATTGTGACACTGGTAGAAAAGATGGCTGAATGCCGGTCTCGGTTCGAAGGCAAGCAACTCAAAAACTGGTAACAACCGAAGAAGCTTAGCTGAAATATCGCAAACCAATTTGCCGAGCAAAATATTGCGCAATGACCTACAAGGTTTTGCTTCTCAAAACCATTCTTCCGCAGATCTTATGAATTACATTCATTTATATCTCAGAGTTCCCAGGGGCTCCGCTGATTCATGACTTTTGCCTGCTCAAACCGACATCAAAAGAGGAGCTCGCCTCACTTTTTTGGAATGATTAGCCGGCATAGCTGGATCTCTACAGTAAAAGACCGGAAGAGTTTGAGTAAGAATCAAAAGTGAGCTTTAATGTTTCTTCGTTCCAAAACTGCTTCAATATGGATTCGCATTTAAATAGCTGGGCTACATCTTCCTTTTTAATCACTCGGGTGATTATTTTATAACAAAGAGAGAACATCAGTTAAGATTTAGAACAGATTAAACGAGTCGTTGGCTTCAAGAATGAACAATTCGAGTACATATACGATGTCATTTCAATAGGAAATTATCGACGGAGCGCAAATAAGTTACCTTGAGAGTGGGTCAGTATCTGTCATCGGCAATCGTCGAGAGTTAGCTGTGTATTTGAAAAGAGTTTCGTCGAGCAAGCAGCTGTAACCGTGGTTTTGAAACTAGGCGCTGATCACGAAAGGTTATATAGCAAATTGAGGCCGGGGGGGACTGAGCACAACCAGTGCGCAGATGTTTTGCCAGAATCGACCTGCAGAAGATCATGAATTTGGAAATGGACAAATGTTGGGAGTGCACACTCGCGTTATTGTTTGCCGCCCCTGGCAAGCTGCGCCACTTTCCACAAAACCCTCTTACTGACAGTTCACGAATAAAAGCTGTCCATAAGAAATCCCCTTATCAGTCTAAAACTCACTGCAAGATGAAAACAGAAAATTAAAATCAGTTTCTTTGCATTTTTGGAATGCAAGCAAAAGTAGGACATTATATTTTAAAAAAATTAATTTCAACCTCAGTAGAGAGCTATAGACCTGAAACTACGGTACTTGGTAAGATAACTTTGGCACAAAGTTATAGAAAGCTTGGCGCAAGTAGCTTTGCCATTTTCTAGAATAAAACAACCTGCCTTTACTAACGAGATTTCGCTTTGAATTGGAACATGATCGAATACACCCTAAGCGGACTCTAGAAGACAAGCAAAACTTGGCACTTTAGAACTGGGATGCATCTTTGATTCTTCTATGTGCTTCCATGACTATCTTGCTGCTGGACACGACTGTTACTTTTAAGGCACCACAAGGTTCGTCTTCCGCTCCTTACAAGGTACATGGGGACCACTGAACATGGATAAATTGTACCCAATCAGAAATAAGACCAAAAATTTACCTGCTCCTAAGTTAGCAAAATGACTGTACGATGAAGTGAAATGAAATCTTGAGAGCGGTTTTTTGCGGCAACGGGAAGAAGTACACTTAAGTTAATAAGGAAAGAGCGAACTTTTATGCATACTGCTTACCCAATAATAAAGCAATGTAGGATCTGGATCTGGAACAGTTCTGGTTATACCTATGGGATAGGGGCATAAAAATGAGTATTGACACTAGAACGAATTCGTTGATATGATTGAGCGTTGTTGCCGGGTCCAAAACAAGATAGCTATCTAGACAAGATAGATCAAAATCAAACACTTTGTGTCGTTAATAGAATTGGCAAATCAAGATCAATTGAATCAGTACTAGTTTTATGTCAGAAGATAACAATATTTCAGTTTCTATGCATTTATGGTTGGCCATGATGTAATGTTCTACTGACAAACAAAGTATGTTTACCCGCCCATCATATGCCCCATCGTGTTGAATTGAAATACTCTTTTGCATTTTTTCGACTTTGCTTCCGACTTAAATGCCAGATTAATTTTCCAACAGTCCAATTTTCTGCTCTTTCTCAAAATTATTTGAAATTTAAACAAACAATTTTGTTTCCTGCAACTGCCGCCAGCAATCCTTCCTCTTCCTGAGATGGTAGATCATTGATTAATGATTAATGATCCTAGTTGATCGTTAGAACAAATGGCGGTCATAGCAATCACATGGAAGATTAGAATTATAGCAGGAAATTGCTGTGCACAGCACTAACCTATAACGGAGACCTCCCCCGTCTCAAGTTGCGGGACTGGTAATCTTACTGACTGGGGTGATAAAAATGTGCACGCATCCCTCGAGATTTTTGAGCATTCAGCTGAGCTGTAAACTTGGTTGTTTGGAGTTTCTTGTCGTCCTTCGCGCAATCGCACAGGGAAACAAAGCTAGGCAATGCGATAGTCTGTTGCAACTGTTCACTACCTTAGGGTGCTGCTGCGCAGGGTCAATTGATTTTGGAAAGAATTTGGTACGGAGGAAATTGATATACTTGTTTAACTTAAGAAACTTTGATTATGTGCATAAACCAATGGCAGAGCTATCTTGATCTGATCTGCAAGGATGCCGTTTTCATGTCTCCAAAGGTAAATATTCAAGCGGAAAATTGGTAAAAGGGAATAGTAATTCTAACGATGTTTCACCAGCATAAATGAATTCAGTCATTCAATTCCAGCATGTGAACGTACAGAGACTCGAGGTCTTCCCAGGTAAGCTAAATCCTCTCGCACAGTTGTGACAAGATGGTTTGAACCGTCGCAACAGCGTAGTTCATTTGTAACTGTTCCGTGGCATGCCTCGCCACGTGTAGAAACTCCTGTCCAAGATGGAATAAACAACAGCGACAACTGTGGCCGCAGCGCAGGACGCCAACCTCAGAAATACCACACTACCCAGTAGAATCAACGGTGTCGAAGGAACGAGTCAGTTTTACTTATAACTTGGCAAGATTCATTAAGGTAGTCAGATAGTGAAAACCGTATCTACATTTAACTTGATAAGGATGAAGGGAACTAATCTTTCTACAATCAAAATTTCACTAGCAGGAAAAAAATCCAAACAAAACTAAGCAGAAGACAGTGAATTTGCTTTGCATGTCTCAGCATCCATAAACGCAAATTACGACAACCGAAACAATAAAAACTGAGTTATATCAACGTGAAATGCGAGAAGAGGCTATCAGAAATCTCGTCGGGTTATCGTTATTTTCTCGCGTGATAAAAGCCCATCTGTTTGAAGCCTAAAGTCTTTTCTTCAAACAAATCAATTTAGAAATGAAACACCCTACAAGCGACAGTATGGAAACGCTGTAATGAGCGATCCAGTTCCATAACTTTAACACGAGGTCAGAAGAAGTACGACATTCTTCGAAAACCACCTCACATTACCAGGTCAAGGAATGCATCGAATTCTGGTTTTCACACCCAAGAACCGTTAATCTTTACAGAATATAAGTTGATGAATTTTGAATTTTTTGCATGTATTTCAGTTCCATAAAACTCAAATATTACCACCTTGCACAAAATGCTCTTGGGTAACCCTAATGACTTATGCACAGCTCACTGGCAAATCTCTGGGCGACTTCTCATTAACAACCACTGCGGTTAAAGCTCTTCTCTTAGCACAATTAGCGACCATTCACAGTGCAGCTAACATTATCCCCGCAAAAGAAGATTTGCACTAATCTGGAGTACTTTACCAAACATTTTTGGCCACCACTGACTTGCAATTCGAGGAAACCCAGCCACAACTTCATCACGAAATGCAAATTACACAATGCGCTGAGGTCTTCACTCAAAATTTGAACATTCTAAAAAATCCGCTGCTTCCTGGTCAAAACAAACTGTCCAGCTATTTGAAACAACAATGACTCCAAGCTTCTATATCATTTGAAAGATACTGTGCTCTTCTGTAAGCAAGTAGGAACGACCCGAAAAGCTTTTCTTAGTTTCAAAAGCAGATGGCATCTGCTATCCCTGTCCAGATAGTCAATGTTCGATTTGAACTAGACGACAGGGCAAGAGTATCTTCCCTCACGAAAACCATGGCATCCAGAGGCACCGAACTGAACAGAATCTTGATTGGTCGTTGACAATGTATAGTCTCGTTTGAGATCCCAACAGCTTTGTAGTCGAATGAGTAAATGTTTATCGTGTGTCCATCGTAGCATACTGCCAGCAATGCTGTTCAAAGACAACGAAAGACTGTGACAAAAAGAATTTCACAACAATTTATATACACCGATAGCTAAATCTACCAATTACCCTGGCATTCGAAGGTCAGCTGAAAGGTCAATTCAAAGGTCAATTCAAAGGTCAATTCAAAGGTCAGTTCAAAGGTCAATTCAAAGGTCAAAAAGCTTACATTCTAGCAGAAAGGTTGGCCTAGGATGTGATCGATGCAAACCTATTGTTCACACTAGAATAATACACATAACGAACATAATCTATAATATTACGGCATTTTATCATCTTATATTTCAGAAAAACCGAAACTTAATTCAAAGTTTGTCGATAAACAGAATCCAATTATCAATCGCAGGAAGTGTGAAGAAGTTTTCGTAACTTTTACTTTCACAGTATGTTGGGAAAACCTATTAGAAGGAACAGTGAATTATCATCTAAGCAGATTTGACATTTCAATTGCGTCAACTTCTATATCAAATAATTATTGTATTATTTTTGCAATATACTGGCTGAAGAAGTCATGCTAACATCTCACATCCGTGAAGGCGTCGAAAGGGAGCGGCAACTGTGTAAACTGGGGAAAGTTTGAGGACATTACTGATCACAAAATGAAAACGTCAGTGTAGTGAACTGATAAGATCAAATCTGAAAAGCCAATGAACAGATCCAGAAAAACAACAGGAAGGCCCCAGCCATGTCAACCCACGTTAAAGATTCGAATCTGTCGAAGGAGCGAATGAACAAAAGCCAGGCGCCTCGGTTGAAGGAAGTTATTCGCTCCAGTTATTCGTACGTTCGTGCAATAAACCTTAATGTGCAGAGAGTGGTTCCAATGCTAACGTTCTACTTTGAGCACAAATCGCTAATCTCCTTTGAGCCTCTCCCGTCGGCTCGACAACCACATATCAGTTTCCATGACACTAGAAGGAACCACACTGCACAAAAATCAGCCAGATTAGGGCTGATTCCAACTTCTTCTGGTAAATAATACCGATATTCCAATGAACGATAAAATTTTTGGCAAGAAGAAAAATTTTCGTATTGTTGGGAGATGGAGGAAGAAGAAAGCGGTAGTGAAAGTCTTGGTTTTTTGAAAAACAACTACCAAATCCCTTATCTATAATGAAGTCAACCCACGAGCTTGCAATGAAGTCAAATAGTACAATTAACACCAATGTTTCATGGGAAACTACTTCTAACTTCATAGCCTATTATCAAAAGAATACCACAAATTCAAGGCAATGAAGATCTCGCTCTTTCTGGCATCAAGCAAATTCCTGGGAACAAAACTATGGTTAAGTGAACCTTTCAGAAATCCCAGAAGAAACCAAATTAAGACATTAACTACAGAAATATTGCTTGCCCGATCAGTCTTTTCTCTTTTGATCAATTTGAAGTATTTGACTCATTGAAACCATTTGTTGGCGACAAACAATGCCCATGTCAAACAACTGCGCCAAGGCACATACGTTTGAGACACCCGTGGCTGGGGGATCCTAAAAAGAGAATCTAGTAAAAGCCATAAATAAAGGGTCTAGGAAAATCAGCAGGTAAGCTATAAAATCTCTAAACGAATAAGGAAATAGACACCCGCATTCAATTGGCGCAACTGATGACTTTTTCATTACTTGATAATCGGACTTCCATTTCGCAACTCACTGTAACAGGTGAATCGAAAATCACCTTGCAGCATTTTTCAAAAGTTACAAATCACACATTTATCTGCAATGCTTAATCTTATTTTTTTAGAAGGATTTATTGAGATTATATTACAGCTCAAACTTTGCTCAGAAGGGCAAAATAGCTAATTCTCTGTATCTTTAGCGGTGAGTATGCATCTGTTTCGCGCATTCTGTCTACTTCATCTATTCAAGGTATTCAAAAACCTTCTTTATAAACATGAGCTTCAAACGCAAATCTGGCCGTAAGCAGATTTGCCAAAAGAAGCTTCATTTGAAACACGTTAAAGCCAACTAGCACAACAATGATTGCTGAAACGGAGCAAATGTTTACGGTCGAAAGGAAACTTTCTTCTGCAACCGCAAACTCTTCAAGAACTGTCTAAAATGCCAAAGTCTTTGCCAGGCTGCATGTACAACGCCACTCTCTATCAACAGCCATTTTGAGGCTTGGGAAACATGCAAGATGAGCATCAAAAATACAACGCATTCTCAGTAGCAACAAATAAGCTCCAACAAACTACCATCTTTTGAATTCATTCGATCATTAGGAAAAAGGCAAAGAAACTTTGATAACATCCACTTTTATCCGTACACAAAGCACCACACGTCTGTAGACAGACCAAAGCTAGACAAGAATTCAATCTTCATGAATTAACAGCAGAAGTCTGAATCACAGACCTCGCTGCGGCTTTCGAAGAGAAGCAACTAGATTCGTAAAGCGAATCAGAAACTGTAAATCGAACAGCAAGTCTAGCAGTGTCGCTTAAGACAACACTACTGCACGATTCCTTTGAGCAATCGTGAGCTTTGGCCCACTTTGAAAACGTATCAGAATCCAGAAAAAGTTAAAACCTTCCTTCGCCTGCAATTTTTGTAATACAAACATTTTTCACTACCAACTCAAAAGAAAAACTTCATTTGAAATCACTTTCATTGTTTATGATAAAAATTATCAATAAACCTTCCTCAAATATGACATTAACAGTCAAAACCTTCCTCCGGCTCCCACCTGTGGAGCCGTCAAATTTTCTGGACTCTGAAACCTACTGGCTTGAATTTTAGAATATTTTTGGAGCTTCGAAATTTAGTTATAGGTAACAAGCAACATATTCTGGCACCAAGACGAGAGCAGCCAAATGCGCTCTATCGTGGCTCTATCAACACCAGGGAAATGAGTCTATGCATCTCTTTCCCAAGGAGCTGGGTGAACTTCTGTCTGGTCTCTAGAGTAGCGCACGGCGAGGATTTTTCTTCTGACGTCAGCAACGTTCTCCCATTTCTTTTGAAGTCACGTGAAGCGCCGGTGATAATCCTTTTAAACGTGCAACTTTCATTACAGATGAAACATCATTACAATAAGTAATTAAATCTTTGTAGGGTCGAGCATTAAAAGAGGCCGCTTTTAAATTAATGAGGTGAAATTAAATGGATGCAATCAAGGTTAAGATGTGGTGCTTTAGGTTGCGTTTACACGATACTGGAAAACTTTTGATCCGGATAGAAAGTCACACGGATAGGCCTTTCCTTTACACGAGTACTGGGCTATCTGTATGAAAAGTGATTCGGTTGGCCGTACAACTAGGACTGTGTGAAAAACATGTTTGGCTGAACACCTACCAGATTCGATCTTGGATTGACAGGTGACAGCAAATACGGCACGCCCAGTCGCCAGGCCAGGACCCTTGATGCTTGATAAGAGATTCGAGTCGGACGAGTACATCCACAGCTTTCCCGCGCCATCCGTGAAAACGACATTCGACGGCGTTAGACGGTGGCACGCTGCAAGTGACAGAACCACGTACAAATCAACCAAACAGGGAAATGTTCGAGAACATTATGGCAAATGCAAACAATGCACTTCATAGTTGACAGAAATCCACAAGGAATAATGGCTGGACAGAAATGCGAAAATTAGGAATGAAGAAACTAAAGTGTTGTTAGTTGACAAAAATGGCCCGTTTCCAAGCCAGGCTGCATATTAAATTAAGCATCTGCATTTCGCATCAAAATTGAACAGGAACAGAATTGCTAAATATTCATACGTGGTGTAATTGGTATTGCAGAAGAAAAAAAGGCTGTAAACTTACTTTGTGGCGGTTCCATAATCCCCGTCGATTTTTGAACATTCGAAAAAGTCTTTGACGTCAATGTACCTATGATTAACATGTGCTTAAACATAAAACAAGTTTTAGCAACAACAGGCAACAACAAAAATGCCGATTTCTAGTGTCCTCTGTAATTGCATTAAATCTAAATTAGCCCCACCATTTAATATAGTGGGTTTGGTATAGGGGTCGACAAACGGGGTTTTGATATCGAACAGATAGGAGGGACACCGCTGTCCATTACATGCTCAGCACCTCTAGTTGGCTGGAGGTGGAGAGTTTTCAATGGAATGACCCCAGGCACGATAAGGTGAAGGAGCGTGGCTGAATAAGGCGAATGAATTGTCGCAAACACGGTGCTCTGCCCAGCCAATCATTTTGCCCAGCCAATCATTTTGCCCATCAGTTCGAGGTTTCTTCTCCAGGTCTTGGTATAACTGAACTTTCCCAGCGCCGGCTGTTCTCTTTCCCGTGAGCTCCGTGTGCTTCGCTTTGTGCCTCAATGCTTTCGGTGCAGTTGATCCTGCATATTGCGAGCACGTGACGTAGAGCTCAACAATTTTCCTCGCTCTCCAAGTTGCTTCTTGTTGCATTCTCACAAGGCTAGAATTTACTTTCCCGAAAAAGGCAAACAATAAATAATTCATAAAAATCTCGTTTATTTCTTGAAGCAATACAAAGCAATATTTTCGCTTTAAAGCACTTTATAAATTGAAAACTTTTAATTACAACTTTGAAGACTTTTTCTAGTTCAATTTTGTGGCAGTTTATGGTTGCTACTTCCAAACACCATTATATCATCGATTAATTACTAATGTCATCTAAGCTTTCTGCAACCACTTCTCAAAGTTCAATGAATCTTTGTCATAAACACAGTAAATTAGGCATTATTAAGTGCTACCACTGAAAATGTTGCGATAGCCTTTGTCATTATTATGAACAATCGTTATCAAATATTACATTAGCCTTTATCATCATTACATGCAATCATTGATGAATATTACATTAGCCTTTGTCATCATCACATGCAATCATTGATGAATATTACATTAGCCTTTGTCATTATCTATTGCAATCATTATTAGATATCACAATAGCATTTGTTATTTCCACATACAACCCTTGCTAAATATTGCATTAGCCTATTTCATTCTTACATGTCACCATTATTAAATGTTGCAATACATTTTGCCATTATTACATGCAATCAATATCAAATATTAAAATTATCTTTGTCATTACTTTTATAACATTACTATAGGCTGTGTCGCTATTTCTAATGTGCAGCCCCATTTTGGTAAGAAATGCCCGACCATAAGGTTCTCTCTACTTTGCAGTGGTTAGGTGGTACTTTGTGTCACCACTGTGTCTCACATTGCAGAATGAGTGCGTCACCAAGAAGAGCCAACTGTCATTAGAATAGTAAGCTAATCTCTTTCCCGAAACATTACAGGCAGAAGATAACGCGGGGTCGGGTGCTTGTAACGTAACATTAATAATTCACAAGGTCTTAATAGCGTCGTTTTGATATCCACCGAAAGCCCAATTCATTCCATTCTCGAAAATATCAAGGAAAACACAGCGCTGTGACATCTGCTATGTGCTAATGAAGTTATAGATAGGCCTGCCAATTTAACATGGCTTTGTTGTAAAATTGGAAGCCTAGATTGTATTCGGGACATTTGCCAGTCCGGGAAACAAACATGAGAGTGGAAACACCTTCGCATGAAAGCTCAGTTTGACGTCGATGTACCTATCTGGAGAGGTTCCCATGAGATCACTCCTCTCTTTGAACGTGTTAATGCTTCTTCGTACCCCTTACTTATTCATCAAAGTCTCCCGATTGTTATAGACGTGCCGTTTACAGTCGGTGGGTCGAATTGCGCAGATTGCTAGGCACCACGTAAACATCTTGAAAAGGCCTACGAGCCTTTTTCTAACCTTCGAAATAATGACATGAGAAGTTGACTATGTATCGCAACGACTATAGCAGTATTTTCCACCTTGGTTCAGCAGAGGGTCTTTTTCTGAGGGTCCACCGTGCAAACAAATACAAAGGACTTGATTCGGCTATTAAAGATACATAGAGGCTTAAGAAAGTGAAGGGAAGTACTCTAGTTTAAAGGAAGGCAGAAAGGAAGACGCAACACTTTTTCCTGAATGACGCGATGATGTCATTGAACCGTGAATGGGAAACTCACACAGAAGTAGGACGCGTTGTGAACGAAATAGAGCGGTAATAAAATTGAAGACTTCGGGCAGCCTTTCAAACGCCATAGCCTCAAATTCTGAAGTTAAAAAAGATATTAGAGAGAATGTAACGCGGTCGAAAATTCTGTGGCATGGAAAAGCCTTGCACTACAAAATCTGGACAACTGATTCCACCTGGCCGTGCTGGGTATTCATTCATTAGAAATTTTCGAAATGCAACCCACGCAGCTCAATATAACCTGATTTGCGATGCAAAGGATTTGGTATCAGCTGGTTACCACGTGACAGCGTAAGAGCACGTGACCCTTGACACAACCGCCAAAACACTGGCGTTGCAGACATATATCAAGAAGACTGCTTACCGACCTGAATCATTGAAATTCCACAATGAAAAGCTTCCATTCTCAAGAACTGATATGCTACAGCCAACTGAAAATTAAATAAACAACTCAATAAAACCTTCTCAAATATCGAGAAACAAAAAGTTAATGGAAACATTACTTGTTAAAGCTGCAATAAAAATATTTTTGCCTATTACTCTTTACTTTCTCTCCAACCAAAGGGCATTTCTCTAACTTTTCTTCGTGAATTAACCGTGGCTGTTTCCTTGGCTCTTAAGTGAAGAATGGCAGACGCGACAAATAATTCGAAGGAAACATGCTTCGTTCTGGTGAGCCCTGTTTCAGCAAAGCGAGGTTCGTATCTTGGATGAAGTCAGAGACTTACGACCTCCTTTCCACGGAATAGGACACCCATCACAGCCTATAGAAATAGCAGCTGTACGAGTTCGCCAAAACACGCACTGAAGCGGACAAATCCTCGTGAATAACACGACCTATAACATCAAAGCTTCAGTTAAATTTGTTCCTTCCTCCATAAATAAATAATCAAACGGCGCTCAACTTTGTCACATAAAAAAAACGAGATTATATTAAGCCACGTTTCTAAACGGGGCTTTTTACGCGTAATCTCTTCCCCGATTAACTGAAAACACCAGGACTAAGGCTGATGACGTTGCATATTGAAATACTATCATATATCTTCTCAGTAGTCTCACCAATCTACTCATTCCTCATCAGCAAATCTTCTTATACCACACTTGCGCAATTAAAACTATTTCAGTTCTCCATCCATTAAGTTTAGCTCAGTTCCTTGCTATCCATTCTTCGCCCGTCTTTCAGAGGGCTTTGCACCCTTGATTCCCTGATTCCAAACTTATTAATCATTCACTATTCATTCACCTCTTTCTTGAAAGGCCCTTCGAGTCCTTTCCTTGCTCTCTACCCTCTACTCCCTGGGGCCTACGCATAATTCTATGTCCTCACGAATTCGTCCACGCCTGTATTCTTTCGATTCTAATGGGGTCACAGAAAATGTATCTATCGACTTTGATAGCTTGATTCTAGCAATCGGAATAAACACCATTTCACTTACAACTGGAAAAAATAATCACACCAAGCACTCGTTTATACAAATATGATTTAATTGCATGTCGCTTGAAGCCAAAAAGGATACCTGTACACCTGTAGTGGCCTCAAATAATTGTTCCGTTCCTTTTCTTCTGCTTATCAACTTATCATCAACATTATACATTTATTCATCATTGGAGACTAAGATATCAACAAAATAATCAGACTGTTAAGCATCTTCAAAAAGTAAGAGCCCTAGAAGTGGCAAAAAAGAGCCTTCCTATCTGTTTTTAATAGGCCAATCACAAAAATTTGAAGCAATGTAAGCGACTTGATTTATTGTAAAACTTGATGTACTTGTCATTATTCATAAATTTGATAATTGGAAATTCTTGCCTAACTTGACTCTCATGATAGTATCACCACTGTACATGGTGATTACAAATTCATACCATCTTAAAATATTCCATTAGGCTATGTAGACACTTCTCATATAAACAGTACTTTTAAAACTCTGTTGCATCATTTTCAATTTTAGAATTCATCACCTCCTAATAGCAATTTAGCATTTGACCATTCAAATGGGATTTCAACCTTTCTATCACTATCCCAATTTACACCACTAGCTGAAATATCCTTCAACATAATCTAACCTTGGTGCCTTTTTCACAAGCTTGAACTTGTAAAACTAACTGTTTTTCAAAAGACAAGCCACTTAGAGTGAAGATAATTATGCCCTTTCAAATACATACAAATCAGATCATACCATTAGCTCTGAGAAGACATAGGTCCAATCCAAGATGATTTGCCTTGAGTTTCAAGGAATGGCACAACTGAAAGTTCAACACATGCGTGTCTTTCTGTAATAAAGATATAATCATTTAATATGTAAACAAGCAAGCAATTAAATAAGAAATGCAGATGTTGAGGTTTTCAGTAAATCAAACAAGTACAAAATCTGAGCAGTTTCTGTCAATAAAGCTTGAAGATTACTTTCGAAAAACAGACACAACATGAAAGATTAAACTAGCAACAAGAACATTAAACTGAAACACTAGGTGAGCTCAAGAACATTTTGCTTATAAGGAAAAAAGATTAAAACAGCACAACTGTTCCAATTTGAGCTGTAGAATTACACAAGCATACTTTCTGAGGTAATTTAGCTAGCTCAAGTATTATTAACTCAACCTGATTAGTGTTAGCAAAGAAAGTTCCATTTGACATACTTTTATTGTCTTCCAGATAAGAATATCTGTTTCAATGAGCAGTGCAACAAGAGAACCAAGGGAATCTATTTTGAAAACTGACTGCTCTGTTTGCTCTTCTAAGAATGGCAGCAGAGATCTAAGAAACAGATATTGATTAAAACATGCTAACCGACTGCATTATAATAATGGTGCAAATTTCAAAAATATTTTGGCAGCCTTACATGCTTGGAAGATACATACTGATAAAGCTATCAAGCTCCAGAAGAAAAATTGTTGAAGAAAATTTAAAAAATTCAACCAAGCTTCATATCTAATGCAAGCTCTTCAACTACTCTTAAAAATAAAATGGGATGAGCAGGAGACTTTTAACACTGATTTTAAGATATCCTGCAGTTATACCATATTTTCCAACATGAAACCAACCAGACTTCACCCAAATTCATTGCTCAAAGTTAAGTAAATTGGATAGAAAATGTTCTTATGTATACCTAAACTTTCCATCTTGAGGCATGGTTCTCTCTCCACCATCTAGCTGAATTTCTGTTGGGCTGAATCCAAAAATATTAGTTGAGTCCCAGGCCTTGAATGCCAAGCAGCCATGCTGGCCTGGCTTTGCAAGTGGAGTAGCTGAAAGCATGTAAGCTCCGATTTGATCGCAGCTAATCAAGGCAACTTTTGAATTCTCATCCAGGTTGAGTGGAGCAGAAGCATGCTGGTAGAGGTTATTGAATCCATAAGCATTTAGAAATCATGAATAAACTAACATCAACTCATTTTGATTTCAATGAAACAAGCAACAGTATCAAAACATGATCCAAACTATTTCTCATCATTTTCCTCTCCTTACTTCACCAAAATAATGCATTGTTAAAATAAGAAAAAACTAGCAAGCAACAAAGTGAGAGACTGGAGATTGCTAAGAGACAAGGAAAAACTACACATATTGTTACTAAACCAAATAGAAATAACATTTTAAAAAGGAGCCACTACTTTTGGTCTGAAATTTCATATTACTATGGAAGACCTTTGATTTACTCCGACAGTTTTGAGCCTTTTTGGAAATTTGACGAAGTCTTTAGTAGAAGGGCGTTATCCAATTTAGTAGGTGAGGGTGAATTGTAACTGTGTTTCAGTTTCTGAACAGTCTACACATTATTAATGACCATAAATACAATGAAAATCACATACGTATCTGGGTTTTGAATGGTAATCTTTAACCTTCATCTGGTGAACTTCAACTTTTTTGTCTGAGTACTCAAAGGCCAAGACAACTTCACATCCTGAGCTTGTTGGTAAAGCAAATCTTTTTATACCATTTCGCGTTTTTAAAGTTTCAGAGAATGACATCTTTCATGTCAGAGATCTCTCCCTACCTCCAAGCATTTAAATTTGCCTCATTTTCATATGTATGTATATACCCAAAGCGAGGCCCATTTGAAATTGACTGCTTGCAGACTTTCCTTTCAATATTGTGGGTGTCAATAATGACTTGAAACCGAAAAATATACATGTGAATATCAATATGAAGACAATCGTTTTATTGTGGATTGCATTCAGAAGCCTAGGCAAAACAATGCAGAGCTTGAAGAAGCGATCTATACGGTATAATTTGCTTTGCTTTTAAGCACTACGCGTGTTGGTGTTCCACCGCACCATTTGTTTCTACATAGGTACACACGCGTTTGTTCACACACACAAAAATAGTTTTTGGATAAACAAACAATTTACTGTTGAATTATATACTTTTGAGCCGAAAATGTTTTTATCGCAGCTAGGCTTTCCCTTATTCAGCCCCGATGTCAATAGAGCCTTGTCCCTTTGTCTTGAAAAAGATGATGATGTTAATACCTGTGCATTCAAAATTGAATGTACTTTGAAGCAAAAGTGTAATATTGTAATTGAGCGAAGTTTATGCACATTGTTTGAGTATTTGGAGCACAATGAAGTGTTGCTAACAAAAAGTCAACATTGTAACAAAGTCTTTGTTTGAACCTTAATTTTTGGATTATCTTGATCCCTACATTTATTGTTTTCATTTACTTTAGGTGGATTTATGGAAAATCTCCTGATGGTACAGTTAATCACTTTTTGCTCAGAATACAGTCTAGAGCATCATCATGAGGACCAAAAGATTGACACTTGTAAAAAGTAAATCTCTTACAATTATTGATTGATGTTCATATACAACACCTACAAATAAATATAAACACATCAAATGTTGCAACATGCTGTTAATATATGTGTATATTAAACAATTTTCTTCAAAACAAAAAATCTTGTCAAATGTCTCATCTGCCATGCTGCTGTTACCACCAAAACAACCACTTGGAGCACCGCCCACCAAATAATTCTACTGTTGGTTGTTTGGCTCAGATCTCTGAATCTCTTTTCCCTCTTCTACAAAGCAAATTTAAATGCTTGCAAAATATTCCAAGCACAAGAAATAATATGTGATACTTGGCTGTCATTTCAACAAGAACCCAACACAGAAGTACAAAACCAATAACTTGTTTTGAACAAATGCTTCATGGTACAAACTTCATAATAGCCAGAAATGACAAGTACTTTTTGGTCTGACACTGCTCAGAATATGCTAATGTTGGAAAATGGCAAGATCTGACAAAATAAATGGCCAGTTGCAGATTGAAAACACTAGAGGGTGATAAGAAGAGCATATGATTGGCTGTAAATGATCTATCACAGTGACAGAAGAGCTTGAGGGAAAAAACAAAGAATGTCTACAAAGAATGAAAATATTCATAAAAATTCATAGAAATGATACCAGAAAAGCAAAAACAAGAAAATAGAGAAGTTTAAATCAATCACCATTAACATGTGTAAGTATGTACCCCAACCAATAAATTCAAAGCAATACGAACATTTCATTTCACAAAATTCCATATGACTTTAGTATTTAGATTTTGTATATTGTATCTCCTGCATCTTTGTGTTTTGTATCTTTAACAATATGATCTTTAACAAGGCTTTTGGAAACTTACCTTGAATTTAAGATACATGGAAAGAACATGTTCATATTGTTCATCAATAGAAGAAAACAAGTGTTTCAAAGAAGTACTGTTCCCATTCATTTCAGCTTCCATTCCAAAGTTCTCTTCACTTTTCACATCATAATGCAGATGAACACGCTGTCAAGACAATTCATGTCTATTATTACAATTCTATGATTTCAAAAACAAAGTCAGTATAAAATGAGGACCTTGTTGATACTGTAGCTCTCCTGCTAGGACCTGGTTGTTACTAAAAACTTTGGTAAAAAATGCTTGACTAGACTTTAAAAGTGCAAAAGTCAGATAAGACTGCAATTAGGCAATAAAGTTCATATATTGAGATGTGATTAGTATAAAAGAAAATGGAGAACAGAATTGGATATGATTGTTTCTCAAGAGAGGTGCTAGAAAATTGTGGAACATTTGGTCTGCTAAAACCTATAATGAAACTTCAAAATACCCTATGTTTTTAAAGTTTTATTAGTAATTTTAAGGTGAAAGTTGTTAAGGCTTGTTAAAACATAAACATATTAAAATAAAAGCAATGACACTCACCGTTTTTGCATTCAAAGGAGATGGGACTTTCATGAAGCAGATTTCGTAAAACCCAAACGTGCTGGTTGCAAAAGCGAACGAGCCAGTTCCTTTGTAATCCTTTCGCAGCATGACCTGCCGCCCTGGATCTGTGACACTTATTTGAGCGGACCCCGGGATTGGGTCTACCTTTCCTTCTCCATAATCTTGAATCTTGTAAGTTCCTGAAAAATGATTCGCCACAATCTAACTTTTGGTGACAATGAACACAACTTGGATAAATTTATCAGGGAGGGACTTTGAATAAATAAATGTGTAAAACTATATGAAATATAAGTGAATAATGTTCAGTGACAAAATGTAATTTTATCTAAATGTTTAAAACTATGACTTACCTGCAATTGTCATGCCTTCATCGTACTCCTCATAAAAACATCTTTGAAGGTGGCTTCTTTCTGAGAGTTCAAAAAATAAAGCAGCGGCACCAGCCAGGGAATGAAGCCCGAAGAGAAAAAGTAACCATGCAGAGGGTGAGGCCATCTTTACAACTCATTTGCAGTCCAAGATTGTCTTCCTGTAATGGAACCGAGGCTGCCATTTGCGAACGATCGCTCTCATGACGTGTCCTATGTTTCCTAGCAACCAAAGGGGGCCTATACTCAATGGGGTTCCAGTGCATCAGCATGAATTTGCAAACGAAGGCAAAATAAATAGAGTGAAACTCCTTTTATTTATTAAGTGCAGGTTTTTTTCTTATGGCTTCGTCTTTAACTGACAATAAAGAGTAACGTTTGAAATAACGTCCATCTTATCCGTCCAAATAAAAATTTTATCTGCAGCGAGCAAATTCAAAAGTGTCCCTCGTGATGCAGTTATGGACACAACAGCTTCTCCGACAGTCGACAGCGTTGTACTAGCTGCTTGTAGCCTGGGTTTCAGACTCCAGACAATGGAGCTTAGGCTAGTTCCTTAAAGATTTCGTTCCTTGCAAACCAACCATGTGAAAACATTCAGAGATTCTGAAATGGCTTTACTTCAAGCATTCCGTGCAAGTTGCAATATGATAACCAGATAAAATTTATTTTCATTCTATTAAGTTCCGAAGCCATCGATTTTCTTGCACTTTACTTAAGGTTCCAAAACTAGAACTCT
Organism: Nemopilema nomurai; assembly: GCA_003864495.1. Taxonomy (NCBI): domain Eukaryota; kingdom Metazoa; phylum Cnidaria; class Scyphozoa; order Rhizostomeae; family Rhizostomatidae; genus Nemopilema; species Nemopilema nomurai. The sequence continues at coordinate 18,229 of ML133403.1, forward strand.
CTAGGACTTGAATAACCCCAGTAAAGTTGGAGAAAGTCGATAACCCAGTTAAGCTAAACATTAAAAATTGAACTCGGTGTGATAACTTACAGATTCATAAAATGGAAAGACACATTCAACTAGGAAATGTTTCTGGATGCTCTTTACAGCTCGACCAAGGAAAGCTGTGATTTGTGCGGAAACTGAAAGCGACGTACGTGTTCCATTTATTTCATGGCCTCCTTTCAATTACCAGCTTTCTAAGACTCCAATTTCTTCTCAGATTGGCCACTTTCAGCTCACATGCAAACAAATTGATGCATGAGATGGATACCAAAGGTGGACTGTCATTTTTTACGACTCTTTCTACGTCACATTCGCCCCAAGCCCTCTATTTCAAGGCCCTTTTAATTTAAGTTTAAGCGATTTCAAGCCCCCAGGCCACACTTTTTAAGCTCCTTTTGAAAAGCAGCCAGCACAATTGAACTTGCCATACTCAAAGCTTCATTTAACAAATAATAATTACAAAAGCCCAACCACCACACTGTCCACGGCGATTCAAGATGGGCTGCCTGCTAATTGGCTGCGAGCATGATGCTAGAGATGCCACAAAAAGCTCGACAATGCAGACTGAGTGGACCCGATCGTCCGGGCATCTGCGCATTCGCGCATCCGGGCATCCACGCATCCGGGTATCCACGCATCCGGGTATCCACGCATCCGGGTATCCACGCATCCGGGTATCCACGCTTCCGGGCATCCGCGTATCCGGGCAACCCGATCATTATTATTAACAATTTCTTTTACGTTGGCAAGAAAGAAAACTGAGCTGGAAACGCTAAACAACATCTCCAAAGGCTGTAAAGATTTCACAACTTGTTCGTTAAAATTTGTTAGCAAATATACTGATAAAGAAATCTGGTTGCATAACGATACTTTGAGGAAATGCCATACTACAAGCAACAGAGAGCTACACAAACAAAACAAAGCAGTGAAAGTTTGTAGGGCTTGAGAAAAGGCAAAGCTTTTGGGGCAAAGAAGCGGCGGGAACTTGACTGTCACAGCCACGCTGTGGGCAAACAACAGGACACTACTGGCAAAATCATCAAATTGGCTACTTGGGGGACTGGGGCACAGAAGTGAGAAAACTTCACGGAGCCCGAGACTTACCCTTGCGAATGTCACAACAAACAAGTCTGACAAACCCAGGTACAAATTCACCAACCAGAAACTTAAAGATAAACCTGCTGCTAAGGGGATTGATGGCTTCGATGCCAAACCCGCGTAATTAAGCTCCATTAAGCTAGTTGGAGAGTCTAGGACCAGGGCATTAAATCATTGTTCAATAAGAGTAACTTTTAGCGAAATAAACATAAATACCTCTAGCCAAAAGACAAAATGGCATAGAATTTAACCAATTGTAACAACGTCAAAAAGCAATATTCACATTTTTATAAACTAGAAATGAATGTAAAAATCGAGAAAACTGAAAACACATTTCAAACATAATCAAAGTACAGCTAGTAAACTTTCAAATATGTTTCGAAAACACCACTTGAATCTCTCTTTTTGGGCTAATCTTCAGAGAGGTGTTCCCGAGTGACTAGCTCGTTGTGCAAAGAAATCTCTTTGTTCACCCTTTGAATATATTCCACCACATGCTTCTCGAATACTGCAAATTGGTCAAGGAGGCAATAACTGTCGCAATACTTTGCAGGGTGGTGTTTCAATGCAAAATATAAACGATTGTTATGATTAAGAATACAAGTCGCTTGGGTCATTGAAAAAGTCGCTAGATTACATTTGCTAACTGGAAGGCATGAAATACTCTTGCTTTTCCTGATTAAGCTTGATTTAAGCTAAGAGATAGACAAAATAGCGAAGAAATTGGCCAGCCCACTTGCAACGAACGAGGACCCAGACAAATCCGGATTTGCCATTAGGCTGGGAGTACAAAGACAAAGAAGGTACGATGCTTGAAAAAGCAAAAGGAACTGTGACATTTGTTGAACCTATATATATATATATATATATATATATATATCATGAAACGATACGGGGATGTTGGAATGTCTTCTCTCCTTCAAAGTTTAAGTATTGGGAACCATTGAAAAACCAGCCAGTCGGAAGGGGCTCCAACTTGAACTTTGCCTTGAAAAAAGAAAATAACTTGTAATATTTTGACCTCGATTAAGCTGCTTAAGCAACTGTGAAATTTGATGCAAGAAAATCTTGAGAGGTAAGAATAAGAATTACCTTGATCTCGTCAAGAACTTCTGTTGAAATGTCATCGCGTTTTAGAAGCCTCTTGCTTTGCATTTCCTTGAAAGGAAGGTAAACAAGTAAGCACAAAGAGGAAAATACGGTTGCTAGCGATCGCCACGCACAGCGATGACACCTTAAGAAGGACTCCTTAAGAAAGACTCCTTAAGAAGGACTCTTTTAGAAGGACACCTTAAGAAGGACTCTTTAGGAAGGAGTTTGAAGGAGAAAGGAGAGAGGGAGGAGGGAGGAGAAAGTCGGCAATTGTCTGTAAGTCACGAGAAACCATTTCGAGGCAAGGGAGATGTACTTCTCTAGTTAGACATTTGCATGCCGGTCGAAAGGAAATGAGAAAATAGCCAACTGCGGGGGGTCATGTCTTGTAAGGTGTAGTACTTATATAAGAAAACGTATTTGTTTACTGAAAGGTATCAATTACGCCTGTCTTCCTTAGAAGCAGCATACAGCCTTCAGTGACTGCCACAATGCAAAGAGCTTCATTTGGTAAACTGACCGAAATACAAACTAACCCACGACTGAATCAGTTCTTCCAAAGTACCACGCGTCAATCCAAAGCCAAAGAATGTCACGCTCCTCCCCTCCTTTTCCTGCGCAGCGTCACTTGGTTGTCTTGATGACGGTGGGCGAGGTGATAACTGTGAGTCGGCAATACTAAGTGACGTAGTTCCCAGAAGTTTGCCCCACTTGAAATCATGAACGCCTGGTGAACCTGAGAATCAACTGGGATTAATGAGATAAATAAACATAGTAGTAAACTAACTTAAGAATAATATTCATGAAAAGAATGCATGTTATAATATTTTCTGTAATCAAGAAGGCCGGCCAACTGTGACTCAATCAAACAATTTCAATTTAATAAATGCTCGTGCGAAGCACAAGACATGACCAGTAATAGCTGAAAAGAGAGAAGCAGGAAAACACGAATTTCGGTTGGTAGTAAAAAATGAGGCTTTATTACAAGACAAGGATTAAAAAAAGATAACACGAATTCATGCTCGACGCATTCAAAGTTGAACTTAGAATGTCACTAATGATGGACCGAAAATTGCAGCTGATGCCGATAACGTAGGGGGTTAGGTGCATGGCATGACTGCGAAAAAGCCATCCCAAGCCCTGAATATTCGCAAAGGACGATGAAAGCAGACCGACAACTGCTTGACAAGTCGAAATATAAGAAAACTTGACGAAAAAATTTCACCAAAAGCAAAAAATGATCCAGTACCCAAGACATCCAACCAACGCAAGCATTCTTTTTTGGAAAATTATAAGAATCAAAGCCAATAAAATGTCACAAACAGATTTGATATCGGAACAGCCACCAAGCGCAGGCCGCCGAAATCACACGTGCCGGTTTCTCACGATGCACTTATGTGCTGCGACAAAGCGGCGAGGACTCACCAATCATAAGTGTACTCTCCTTGAAAACATCTCAAATAATATCAGGAAAAACATTCTAGAATACTTATTGAAACAATTTAGAAGCTTTAAAAGGGTTTTCCAAAATGGAGCACTCCGGTTATGGCACATCAAAGCCGTACCCTAGATCTTCGTACCGGTCATACAATAGTGATATTCGAGTCTGATTCTCTGTTTTGCGCTGAAATATATCAAAGAGCACAGTCCTCGATTATGCAACTTTGAGGCGTTGCGAAATTTCGGTTGATGTAGCTAAGCTTTTCGTTCGAAATACCTTCAAAGAGAAGCCGCTGATGCGACGTGAACAAAATAAACACGAGCAAGGGACATTGTTAGCACGGGTGAACAAAAAAACCTCGGCAAGGTCAAGTTTCTGGAAAAGAAACATCACTAGAAAAGAAAAGCGTTTACCATCAGCCTGATAATTCGATAAAGTAATATTATTCACGGAAGATGGACTCAGAATCCGGTCAAAAAGTCAGCTACTGTCTTTTCAAAACACCTGCTTTCGTTTGAAATAAGGTGAAGATCCAAAGTTAATGGTTCCAGGGTGGGTCTTTTCGGAGCAGTCTGCTCAAATTCGCAATGGAATTTCGGAGATGTAAATGAAACTGTCAGACAAATGTCAGATTGCAAGAAAAAGCAGATTTAGCTAAAACGTAATTATATGGCTTGGTCAAACAGGAGTGTTCAAGAGCTTCACCTGCGAAGGAGACCCTTCCTTCCATGTATAGAATGGTACCTGTAAAAGAAATAAGAGAGGCTTACAGAGAGAACAACAAAGACAAAATGAAACTGTAGATTCCTAGCACAAAAGCTTAACAGGGTCTTTCATTCGCGGGTGAACTTGCAATGGCAATCATATTTCAATTTTTAGCAGGAACATGAAAACAATTGCAGAAAGTGCAGAATTGTGGAGATACCTGCCAATTGGCCAATCGATGGAAGCCTTCCTCTCATTTCTGCATGAAAAATAAAGAAAACTAAAACTTTATTTGTTTTCATCTGTGAGCATTGTTACAATTTGCTGGCTGAATGAGCATTTAGTCTTCATCTCATCACCTCAATTAATCCAATTCCTGTCACAAACGCTCCAAGGAAACGGCGAAACATGTACCAGTAACTTCACACAGTTGCAGAAAGTAATCTGTTATAACAAGACATTTTAGTTGAACTTTAATTACACGTGGGATTGGAGAGGGCAAAATTTGTGTCATGTGAGTGTTTAAGATCCAACAGGGAGAAAAGATGGCGAAATATTCTCACAAAAAACCAGCACGACTGTATCACTGAAATCACCAATAAACGTCGAAAGTCCTTTGTTTGTTGGATTTTTAAAGATTGAAGTCTTCTCTGCGGCAGGTCAATTGAAGAATTCAAGATCAGTGGCGAATCTCATACTTTTGCAAGACAGATTATGAAAAGCAAACGGAGAGTTAGATTTTCCCCACATACGCTTTAGCTGGTTCAGAAACCGTGGCTTGTCTAGAGATCCCTTGAGCGAAATACTCATCTAGAAAAAAGAAATTTCCAAGCATGTTAATGTGCATCTCCAAGCTAAACATATTCGATTAATGTTGCTGAACATTCGCAAATATCTGACAAGATAAGATCGCCTGTAACTTACCTAGACAACATTTGATAATTGTTAGACACGTAAGCTTGTCGTGAATTCAAGATAAATTCAAGAATAGCAGATTAGCATTTAGCAAAAGTAACTGCCTGTGATAACAAGGTACATAAATATGGCTCTTATCAAGGGATATTCAGCATGGCTTATTTATAGCTATTCTTTTTGGTAAAAATTCAAGGCTTTTTGTCAGCAGGTAAAGAGAAAAAATGCCAAACCTGATTAACGTCATTCTCGAAATGCCCGTGTCTGCAAAAAGTAAACGAAACATTTTGGGTTAGTTACTTCCAGATACAGCACAAATACAAACAGAATGAATACGAGAGACAAATAGAAAAAACGACGAGACAAGAGTGAAGAGAGACAAGCATAAACCAGAGCTGATTTGGAAAAATATTGAAGAGCTTAGGAAGATGAGGCCTGAATAAAGTCAGCAACTCGCAAGCATTAACAAACTTTGTCATTATGTCATTTTCTGCTGCAAAACAGGAGAAATATTAGACAAGGGCTCAAAGTACCACCAGACTTTCCAAATACTCTAGGTACCACAAATGTTCAAGGTAGCTGAAAATGATACCTTTCTCCCTCGGAAATTATTCTTGACCTTAGAATTTTGGGCTCTCTAAACGCAGAGTCGGATAAAATCAACTCAATGTCTGGCGTCCTTAAATAAGAAGGAGAGTAAGCATGAATTCATAACAATGAGCTTTAAAAAAATCCCTGCAAGCTTACTACTTTTTGGCAAGTGTAATTGACAATGCACAATGGGGAAAAATAAACAGTGCATGCAAAATAAGTATCAAAGCTTAGTGGTTCTGAACGAAATGTGAATCGCTTTTGCAAGAATCATCGCTTGATACAACGATTATGAAAAGGCGAAAAGATTATAACAGTCTCAGCTAAACACGATTAGAACAAAAGCAGTTAGCAGGAATAAAGGAGAAACATCAAAGAAAATGAATTTTTTTGGCTGAAATCTCATGGGATGGCTATATTTGGGACAAGAGCATGGAAAATACATAAACCAAACAGCTGGAGCTTAGGCGCGTGACGTCGAAGTTACGAACCTAGAGACTTCGCCGCCTTTTGCAATAAGGAAAGAAGCCTCAGGGTTGCAATGACGAATCAGTCGCTGGCAATGGGACATCGCAGTGGCCTGGAAGAGCAAAAGAAGTGCCGTACGCGTGGGCAATGGAAGATGGATAGAAGATTTTGCGGGCTGAGAATAAACATCAAGGGCTACTTGAAATGGAGAAACCGTCTTACTTTGTCTGTCTCTGTGCAGCTGGTGAACACAATATTGTTGACAAATCCTAAAGAAAACAATGTTACAATAACAAAACCCATCATGATTAAATGAATAAATTGACACGAAATGCTATTTTTTCCACAAGGTGTTTGACTGGGGCTGATTTGAAATTGCATTAGAGGCATGGGAACTGATGCATTGAATCATCCCTTTACGGCTGCGGATCATAAGTGACCGTTGAATAGAATATTAACAACGTTGAAAATGCTGCATCAGGAGGGAACACAGATCTTCAGATCAATGCTGTCTACCATTCATCTACTTCTGATTGGAAGGAAACGATATTTCAATAACGCACCTAAATGACACTGTTCCAGCAAAAAGGGCATGTGCATCCTACCAAAAGAAGAAAATGGGTCTCACAAAACAAAAGGGGCCGCTGTGGAGGGAACCCTAAAAAGTACTTTTATCAAGTACTGTGATCGAATGATTTCTCTGAATCCTGATACCCTTCTTGCAGTAATCTCATCCAAACCACTTTATGCTTTATACAGGACGAAAAGTACAAATATCAGTAGGATGCATGCTGCCACGAAGCACCTAGAAAAAAGTCAGCCGAGGCCTATAACGACGACAAGAACTTCGAGTCCCAAGAAGTGGGAATGCAGTGCTAAAGAGCTAACCAAGACATCTTAGTGAAATGTAAACATTTTCAAAAGACATCAAAAGATGAACACAGACGCCCAGAGGCTTAGAAAAAGAAAGTACCTTCCACGCAAGAATACATTTTTTGGGTTAACGCAGCAAGTAACAGAGCCAATTCTAAGGTTGTTCCTAATGCTTTCATCGGGGTGTTCCTCAATAGCATGGACAATATCTCTAATGTCGATGAATCTATAAAAAGAAGCGATCTATCTAAAAGTACTGGCACAAATTTTAGAAAATGAGGGCATAATACAGAATGTGGTATCGTTAAAGCTCAAGCCATGTCCAAGGCCATTTGAAAACAAAATTTGGATTTCAACTTTTAGTTTAGCTGCAGGGTATTTAGGCACCTGATACCTCCATAAGTAATCAGTCAATACTACATTGATACTACAGAAGTATTGAAAACTACATTTTTCAGCTATACATCTTATTGAGTACCAAAGAAAAAACCTTCCTGACACAACCGACCCTTGAAATTATAGGGAGTCTAAAGGAGCAGCCCAAGCATCAGACCCGGGTCGAAAATGAAGCTAAATTTTATTGAATGTATTTAACATATGAAAAAATGAAAACAGAATCGTGTTGATTAAGGAAAAAATTATTTATCAATAGTCTTCCGTACAACTTGAAAAATAAGCAAAACTTTTCCGATTATTGCCTTTCGAGACTCACTTCAGAAAGGTCTATTAAATGGAGCCAATTTCATCAAAAGCTGAACAAAAAATGAGTAAATTCTCTAAGAGACCCGGACAGAGCCTATACATGGTGTACTTTCATGCACAATGAAAAAAGTGGTCATTCCCCAAATTCAACATTGCAACAACTTGAAAACCTCACCCTCTGGCTTGAATGATGAGTCTTTTTCGCTTCCTGCTGTTGGCAACAAACCTCCCCTTTTGCTGTGTTAGAGTTCTGTATGTCAGAGCCAACTGATCTTGGAATGCTGAAATAAGAGAAGCTCATATAACAAGGCACTGGGGTACCACAATTTTCACGCACACTAAAGATTCCAAAGCCCCAGTAGTGCTGATGCACACGTGAGAGAGTATTTGAGAACACGTGAGAAAGTATTCGAGAACACGTGAGAGAGTATTCGACAACACGTGAGAGAGTATTCGAGAACACGTGAGAGTATTCGAGAACACGCGAGAGTGCATTCGAGAACACGTGAGAGTATTCGAGAGAGAATTATATTTACATTGTGCATCAAACGGCAGCTTGATGTCCTGCGGCACGCTGATGGACAGCCATCTGTAAGAAATATATCAACACTGAAACGAGACAATTGCTGATAACAACGGTTGTCAAGGGACAGGCCTGCACAACAATGATTGTCAAGGAACGGGTCGCTATAGTAACGACTTTAAGTTTCTGGGACTAACCGGCTTGCTTCTCTTGCGAGAGAAACTAAAGTCTTGCATAGCGTCTCCGAGCCACTTCCAGGAAGGCCAGTAACGATCGTCAGCAGAAGCTGAAATATTACAACAGCTTTTGATTGTTAGAGAATACAGAAGGATTATACAAGTAAGCTTAGCATTCAGTAGTCAACTGAAACGATTAATGCTCTTGAAAAAGTTGCTGCTCAGGGTTGGCTAGGTTGAAGCACGTGATGTTGTACAGATATATTAAAGAAACACCGAACTGAAAATGCAAGGTAGTTCTAGCTAGTTTCTTAATCTTAGTACTGCGATTAGTAATACTCTAATGTCTTCTCGCAAATTCAAAACCGTTTTCACTGTCGTCCTCTAGCGAACACAACCTACTGAACAAAGTGACAGCCAAAAGCCAAGTCATGTCTAAAAGTCATCAACAAGCGCCTTCGCGTGGCAGATCGTAGAAGCGAAGCTGCATCACACCTCTGAGTCATCAGCCGGTGGTGAGTCCTCCTCCATAATGGCATCCTCTGACATCAACATACTGCGAAGGTCCTTCTCGCGAAGAAACTTTGAAGTGTGCGAAGATATTAAGAAGTGCTTGAAAAACCTGGAAGAGTGCCGCTAAACCAGTCAATAGTCGCATTATCGTGAAACCTACAGCATCATCGTAAACAACGCTTTGCCATTAAAAATCACTTCAAGTTTTAGACTGGCGTTACAAATCGCCGTAAGACCAAAATGCAATCTTTATTACATCATCACTACAACAAACAATCAAAATAACAAGAATGAATAGAGCAATGCACGAAAAATAGCCTGAACATTGATCAAGATTACTAGAGGAATCAGGTGTGAAAAATGTTTCTTATTGCAAGGTCGTTTGCAAAAAATCAATAGCGCAAGTAGGTAAGAGGTTGATTACGTGCGAAGATTTGGTGTGACTTTGAGTTGTCTGGCAAAAGGAAGCTCTTTCTCGTCGAGTGACCTGCATTGCTCTTGAACACAGTCATATCTACAATGGATAAACGTATTGTTCACACTAAGATACGAAGAGAGAACAAGAAGAGAGAACGAATGAATGATGAACAAATGATGGTAAAGAGGCGTTTCAACAAACACGTGACTTACATCAACTTTTTCTCTCTTGGCAAATCTGCAAAACAAAAACCCTCACACGTGATTTCTTACACGCTTGCTGGTGACGTAACGAAACAACATTGCTTAAACTACGCCTGTTCGAACCACGCCTGCTTGAACCACGCCTGCTTGAACCACGCCTGCTTGAACCACGCCCGCTTCTTGACACCTGGGTGGTGTTCACTAACGAAAATGCCCCTAGCAATCCTAACTATGCACACACAAGCAATTGGAGACTGAAAAGAATTTATTTAGGCCAAGGTGAAAGCGTGCAAATAGGTCCAAGAGATGTAAAACCAGGGCGAATATGGGGAAATTTGATGAAATAGGGATAAGGATAAGGATCAGAATCAAAAAGTTTGATGGAAAAGACTTCGCATGCCGTTTATTCACATAAGAAATGCATCAATAAAGGCCAAGGGGAAAAGAGAACAACTGAGACACGAAGCGTGGTCCCCCGAGATACCAAGAGACACGACAATCAACTTGCACAACACAAAAACTCATGAAAAGCAGAATATCACTTGATGGTAGCAACATCCTCAAAAGTAGCTCAAGGTGTAAAAAGAGGCGTAGCTAGATTCGAAGGAAAGACTGCGCCTGAGGGTGGATGCTCATAAGCAAAGTGGGACAAAGTGAGGGCACACAGCCGCCGCAGTAGCAACAGTATTAGGACCAGGGAGAACATGCTCGAGAGGATAGGTGCAAAAGCATGATGCATACCACTGCAGCTGATCAGCGGGCAGTTCTTGTCCTCCTTCCAAGAACTGAAGGCCTTGTCGTAGAATCCTGCGTGCGCCCTGGACCTCGGGAGGAAGGCAATGGCCACAGTGTCCTCCTTCTTCAGCCAGAATGGCAGTGAGTGAAGAAGCTGATCCGTGGCTTTGATGCTTAACCAGGTAACCGATCCAATTGAGTCCTTTAAAGAAACCATGCTTCTATATTCAAAGAAACCATTTAATATCTAAGCCTGGCAGTGAAAAGTATCTTTACATTACAAATTTCCTATAGAGACTTGAAAAAGAAGACTTATTTCTAATATAAATGAAGTCCCCTTCTTCGCTTGAAAATTAATAGTCTGTATATCTATAAGAACCATTTAGTACAACAAGAAACTGTATTAGACCGTTCACTGGTCTAAGTTCCCTATTGGAAATCGCAGTAAGAATTCTTGCTTGAATTTTACAAAAATAATTAATCATTCAAGATGACTTTCAGTTGCACTGAATTATAGCCTTTCTTATTGTAGGCAATCTATTTTTAGGCCCTTCTCCATTCCATTCCACTGCGGTTTTTGTACGCACTGGCCATCATTAATTAAACTGACTACTTTTATGAGCAAAGACGTTTCATAGAACTAAAGCTTGGCCAATTAGTGTAGCGATGCGTGTAGTGACAACTAGTGTAGTGAAAAGATGACTGAGCAATAGTTCTGGAGCCATTAAGCACACGCAAATGACTTTAACGTTAGTTTTAACACGAGTTCTAACAAGGGGACACTCGTAACGGGAAAGAGAGTATCAAGACTATCAGGAAAAAGAGTACTCTGCAATAAAAGGAGTGGAATTTCAACGTTGATTTCAAAGGTAGACAAAACAAACTCACATTATCAAACACGTTCCAGGAATCAATGAGACTCAATGGGAGCGACACGTACCCACTCTGTTTGTGGTGCAAAATCAAGTGGTGTTGGAACCCGTAAAATACGACTGAAACAAACAAAGACAGCGTGTGTTTGAAAATAGATCGACAACGAATGGGCATCTACGCATGTTCTAGAGAAATAGATAATATTGGTAGACAGGCAGAAATTGCAAGAGCGACGTGCAAATCAAGCAGTACCGCCTCGTGTTCTATTACACTATTTCTATTTCTATTTCTATTTCTATTTCTATTACGCTGCTAATAAACACCGAGCGGGCTGGTCACTTAACCGTGGCTACCTAAGCCCAGGCTTTGTTTGAAAACGCAGGGCTGTCTTTGGAAACGCAGCATTGTCTTTGGAAACGCAGCACTGTCTTTGGAAACGCAGCACTGTCTTTGGAAACGCAGCACTGTCTTTGGAAACGCAGCACTGTCTTTGGAAACGCAGCACTGTCTTTGGAAACGCAGCACTGTCTTTGGAAACGCAGCACTGTCTTTGGAAACGCAGCACTGTCTTTGGAAACGCAGCACTGTCTTTGGAAACGCAGCACTGTCTTTGGAAACGCAGCACTGTCTTTGGAAACGCAGGGCTGTCTTTGGAAACGCAACACTGTCTTTGGAAACGCAACACTGTCTTTGGAAACGCAACACTGTCTTTGGAAACGCAGCATTGTCTTTGGAAACGCAACACTGTCTTTGGAAACGCAGCATTGTCTTTGGAAACGCAGCACTGTCTTTGGAAACGCAGGGCTGTCTTTGGAAACGCAGCACTGTCTTTGGAAACGCAGCACTGTCTTTGGAAACGCAGCACTGTCTTTGGAAACGCAGCACTGTCTTTGGAAACGCAGCATTGTCTTTGGAAACGCAACACTGTCTTTGGAAACGCAGAACTGTCTTTGGAAACGCAGCACTGTCTTTGGAAACGCAGCACTATCGTAAGAGCCACTCACCCTCGTGTGTCTGGAATGCGGGCCAGCACCCTGCAATGAGCAAGGCCGTCGCTTTCTCAATCAAGCAGGGACCGTAGGCGGCATGTCTTTCTTTGATGTCGTCGTCTCTCCCCAACCAAGCTCCCTTCTTAATCTTCAAAAAAACAGTTAAAAACTGAGAAAGATGTTCTTTCTAATAACAGCGATTATCAAGATTAAATAACTGTCGTTTGACGATAATTGTACCTCCTGTCTTCCAATATTCATCACCTCAGAATACTCAAGCTCATAAATGAGGAGCCACCAAGAGGAGCATTTGATTATTCAACTGTCAATTAAGGCTCCCTCTTACTACAGCGCAGCTTTGACGACTAAGCGGAATAAGACGACTCACCGGCCAGCTGACAAACCTGGGCACACCACGCGTCAAAAGTAGAGATTCCGTGCTGACATTTCCTGAAAGACATTTATTCAATAGAATGAACAGCGACTCAGTCGACAAAAGGATGAAAGTGGAAAGAGCACCCCTAAGTTGTAATTGACTAGTCACCCTGGGGTGGCTATTAAGACCACGCGACTCAATCTATGTCCTAGAAACAGATTCAACTTCTTCGTTGCACGTGACTGTCTTCAGGAAAGGTGAGAGTGAGCGAGTGAGATCTCACCTTCAACATTAATCGTTGACATCATAAAGGTGTCTGCAAAACAGATGGATCCTTGGGATTTTCCTTGATGTTTGAAGCTAGGGATACCGTGAATGGCAACTCGTATCTGTAATACGAAAATGAAGAGTGTCGATAATTAGGACAGCGAAGAAGCAAAGAGAGAGAGACAGTATCCCCGCATCAGCTAAGGGAGGAACGTTGTTTCTGTATCAAGGAACAGCGACAAGTGGCATGGTGCTCTGGTCTTTAAGGACCAGCTTGTAAGCGAAGATTGCGACTAGCACCTGCGATTCAAAATCAATCAGTGCTCGTACTATAGCCAGAGAAATCAGGTTCTGCAACCGTCAATAACCAGATACTTTTACATGCAAGCTTAGGCCTCACGAGGTAGAGCATTCAGCAGTGAGGTAAAAGCTAGGGAAAGGCCAACGCGCTCTTTCAGAGGCAAAGCCTTCAAGCCTATTGAAATGTGCTTTGAAATTATAACCGAAAACGAAATCAGAGCATTTTAAATGAAATTGTTCTACTATGTACTTGCTGAAGTTGACATTTGAATTGGATATTAGGTGGAGCAAAGTCTTGTTTTAAACACCCCTATTGTCCAGGCCCCTAGCCTTCGCAAAAAGGTTGCCCCCGCTTGATTTACAGCTGAAACGCGTGCGCCCATGTTTTTGTTTGCTGGTTTGCGCTAAATATTATGATTAAGGTGATAACTTGAATGTTTTCCCTTGTATTGAAACCTAAATGTGGAAGTTGCAATGGTAATACACGTTGCTACAGCTTCTCTAGTGCTACGCCAGCATGATTCATTTGACATCAAAAACAATGGGTGTCGAACAAACAAACGCAAAAGACATCCCAAAAGTCAACCAAAAGACTCACGTGTTTGCAGGTGCCAATGCCGGCATCGTTTTGGCTAGGAGACAAGAAGGAAGCATTTGTGCAAAATTTAAGTTTTTTTCCAGGTTAGAGCGTTTTCACACATAATTCCACTAAAACAACGGGACTAAATAATTTCACTAACATAAAATAAGAAATTAAAATATGGTAATAAGAACGTTTGCATCAAAGAGTTCGTTTAAATTCGTCCATACACAAGGCTATCCTAACTATAGTGTTTAGTTTTTTCCGGCTTCTTTACAAAAAACTTTAATATGTTCTTCTAATTTAAGTTAAGTTCCTGGCCGTCCAAGTTCAAAAGAATTTTCATTCCGGACATCCTCATTCCGGACATTCGCATTCCGGACATTCTCAATCTGGAAATCCTCATTCCGGACATTATCATTCCGGATTTTCTCATTCCGGATATCCTCATTCCGGACATCACATTCCAGACATTCTCATTCCGGACATCTCATTCCGGATATCCCCATTCCGGACATCCCATTCCGGATATCCTCATTCCGGACATCCCATTCCGAACATTTTCATTCCGGACATCCCCATTTCGAACATTCTCTACACACAGGAAATACCCACCTTCCGTTCTGGTCAGTCGACTGCAACGTCACTTCAATATCAGATTGCGTTGGCACAAAACCACACTCCCTTTCTTTGGCAGCTTCCACAATGCTTTCGACAACAACACCTCTACACTGTGAATAAAAATAGCTTGTGGTTAGAAACGAAATAGCTGTGACACGAGATTATCATTGTACTAAACTATCATCATATTATTAAGAAGGTATCAAAATGAACCATATATTCGAACTGGGATGAAATGTATCACTCAGTCACTTTGACATTAGGAACAAATTATGCGCGCGAAAGCACATGGGCCTTTATCGTGAATCACTGGTAACCAAGCACAGAGAAATCATGCAATCACTATGGAATTCAAATGGAAACACACGGTAACATCGAGGTTTCCAAAAAACGATGTCACTCTTAAACCGTCTTGTTATAAAGTTAGCAAAGAAGTTCTTAAGTTGAATTCTACTTGATTACTTTTGGAGACATCTTTTGCAAACGCTTTTCCTTGAAAAAACGATGATTTACCTTCGCAAAATCGAGGGTCTTGCTGTATTCATCAACCGCCAGATCAAACGCCTCGCAAGCCAGCTCATAACAGTCACGCAAAACCCTAAACAAGGCAAGCAAATAGAAGGATCAATATGAAACAAAAACGAAGTAATGTACCAATTATGGCATGAAAATCTACGTCAGCATTGCTCAGAACCCCACTATAAGCGGGAGCCGCAAAGAATGAACGGTGAGACTCATGAGCCACTCTAGCTCGCAAACATAATGACGACAGTGCTAAATCGACTAAAGAAGAATTGGAATCTCTGAGGTGCAATGTGGTTCCGTTGAAGTTTGAGAGATGCAAAATGTCACCTATGTCAAACATATATTGATTGAAACATTGACGTTGTCAAAGTAAGAGCTGGTAGACTTGTTATAAGAGATTAACATCAACGAAAAGAAACTCGTAATTCTGTGTCATCAGTAAATGCTCACTGGTAGCAAGTCAAATAGACGAATTAATAGAGAACTGTCTAGACCGATAAAGATTAAAAAGGGGCATGTTTTCCAGATGTAATAGAAGATATAATAGACAGTGGGAATTCGTGATAGACCATGAGAGGAAAAGTTGAAAAAGAAAATGAAAAAGGCAGAATGCTTTGTTCTGACTGAAGAATAATGCAGTAGAAAAGTGTCTTTAAAGGCGCATTGTGAAAACGTGTTAGAATAGTTTAGTTCAGAACAAGGTTAGTGAGGCTAAATGAATAACTAAAACTCAAAAAGCATACTTCGCTTCCTTTGAAGGCGCATTGTGAAAGTGGGTTGGACTAGTTCAGTTCAGAACAAGGTTAGTTAGGCTGAATTAATTACTAAAAAAACATACTTCGCTTCCTTCACATCCAGTCCTTGGTGTTTGATCACGCCATCGTTCCCTGAACAGAGACAAGATGAAATGAAGCAGCGGGAAATGTGAACCAACGGCAATGCTTTCCAAAAGAGCAAATGTCCCATACACAGCAACAACTTCATCACTTTGTGTAATACACAACAGCACAATATGATTGACGGTGATGCCACATCATATTGAACAGAAGGTCACGAATGAAAGTACACCTACATTAATGACAAATTATCAATGACACTGCCCCGTAAAATAGAAACACGTATGTACCATCTGGCTGCATGATTGCAGGCTCGATGAAATATGTTCTTGTGCAAGAAATAAGTCCCTTTGAATCCGTCCCTTCACACACCTGGAGAGATTGAATTCCTAAACAAATTACAAAGGCTGGGGAAGTCCTACACACTAATATTTGAAAGGAAAATGTTAGTGTGTGTCTAAATTGATCAACAAGATTAAACAGAAGTTGTGTGATTGAGACAGGGGCTTAAGGAAATTGATAAGAAATAGGTGAAACAAGATTCTTTACTTATTTTGGTTGAACCTTCCAAGGGTAACCTTTATGAATGATAACCAATCACTCATTAATCATTATTTTCCAGGGAAAGGGTTTAAAATGTTACTTAGACACTCAGTAATAATTGTTTATGTTGGACAGCAATTCAGTTACAAAACAAAGGCGCACAGCTAACACTGGCTAACGGAATGAGAAAGAGCGGGAGACAAACAGTAATTTAATACTACATTCAAAGGTTAGTGGCTGCAAGAGCACAAGGGGCAGTTGGATCTTTCGTGAGCACAGCTATCGACAGGATCATCATCGCTGCAGCGAATCAGTCGAATCAAAGAGAATCAAAATGTCACCATGTGAAGCGCCAGGTCGCCATCGATACCGCTGTCTTTTAGCAGTTTGCCGTCCCCCTTGAGATTCTCTCCAGAGTTGCAACGGGTGTATACACCAAACTTCACCGCGGGTTCGCTAGAGGAAGACCTTTATAGATCAACGAACTGAAGAATACGAAAAGTACCGGGGAGTAGGCAGGGCGTTTCGAAACCTTAGCAACATGAGAAATGAACGAAAGACTCTTAAAGCCGCGGATCGATGAGAAATGTCATTGAGATTTGCACTAGAAACATTCACCAATGTGTATTTCGCTTTAACTCCCTAAAAAATCAAGTCCCTGCATTCCCACACAAGACTCGACCATTTCGTCATCTTCTCTCTGGGATTGTCAAAAATTAACTTCTACCTAAGTTCCTGGGCCAAAAATAAACTAATTAATTTCGTAGAAAATGAAACATAGTGAACTATCTAGACGTCAAATGAACTTAAAAATGTACTCTTATACAGAGTATAAAATGATTCCTCGCCAATACTGTTGAATTTTTTATAACATGACCTTGAAATCATAAAGAGCGAATCATATAATCAGAAGCAAAAATACCTTAAGCCTCTTAGCTGTGCTTCATCTACACCATGATGAAAGTATGTTTTCAATGGCTAAAGAAAGATTATACTTCAACAAAAGTAGATAGAAAGTGAAAGAAAGGTTAGAATGTGTTTAATCCTGTACAAGATTACTTCATTTACACTGAATGTAGCATTCAAAAAAAGTTGAAATTAAGAAATGATATGTACAGCTGATGGTAGTAGCTGAAACATCACCAAAAGCAAATATGATTTCTATTAAAAATGACAAATTTTCATTACCTCTTCAACCAAGGATCCATCCAGATTACCAATATCTTGGTCACTACAATTTCATTGAGAGTTTCAAAATAAATAGCTTGATGAAATAAAAAATCAATTGAATAATTTAATAAATGCTCTTTGATGATTCAACATTTTGATAAAGATAGAACAATGCAAATATAGATTACTCCAGAAAGTTTACTTGACACACAGAATAAATAGGATAGCTTGGCTGGACTCTACACATAAGAATGATTGAATTTCCTTGCTTGTAGAAAGAACACAGTACTCATAAAAATATCATAAACAGTGACAGAATTTCTCAAGAAAGATGGACATTTCCTGAAACTTTATCTAGAATCTATAACTCTATCTATTTAGGAATTACTTGGAAAATTCTTCAGTTTTTATTTTTTGCAAATGTGGGTACAGTACATTATATTATCATTTATCACATTTCATCACATGCTCGCCACATAACATTAAAAGAGCCTTTGAATTGCAAAGAACCAAAACCAGTAGCACTTTAAGACCTTACACCAATATAAAGGTATTCTTCCTTTATTGAAATCTATGAATGCATGCTTAAGATAAACGAAACTGGCATACCAGACCATGCTAATATTGTCAATGAGTGACCTCCATTGCTGCTCATACTGGGGCAAACGCTAATAAAAAAAGTGGAGAGAGAGAACTAAGAGTTTGAAACGAAAGTAATACAAGGTTAGAAATTGAACATAATCAGGTGCCAAAGTCACATCAAAAAGTGTAATGGAGTGAGAAATGTGTGAACAAGTATGTGAAATATGTTTTGCAGTACGAAACTCACAATGGCAAGTGAAAGTTTTTGCACACTTAAAGTATTTTTTCACCCGACACTCCTCAGAGTGTACAATGTCTGACAATAATCAAAAGCTGACAGAAGAAATAGCTAGATGAGTTCATGCAAACAAAGTACAGGCTATCTGTCATTGTCTATAGGTACAACTTTCGAAAAATCATGAAGCAGCATTAAGACGTTTAGATGGCAGAAAGGTGACAGGAATTGAAAGAATTTGAAACTCCAACACTTAAATTAATAAATTGTGATGTGATGTCTTTATAGTAGTATAGAGAAGTAAAGATCCAACCTGTGTTACAAGATGCTCCAAGTCATACTGGTCAAGGGTGGCAAAAGCAGCTTTCAACAGGTTTGTCCCATCAACAACCTGAAAATCACAGTGACACAAATTTGGTGACAAGAAGACAGGGTCTTTTAAGGTATGCTAATTTTAAAAATTTGATTGATGAGAAACAAGGCAATGCAAAATCAGAAGAGCTGATTTTACTACGCAACTTTCTTCAGAAAAGCCAGTTTCTAATCCTCACAGCGGAATGTTTTTATTGATTGCTATAAGAGAACTTAAAAACTTTTTAAAAAGGTTTGCCACTCTCATACAATTACAAAAAACATTAGATAGCCAACTAAATTTAGCAAATCAACTAATGAATTAAACATCCCTTTTGATCATAAGCAATTTATCTTGCTAATGCATTGTATTAGAACAATTACCTTGTGCTTCATGGTAAAAAAGCCACCCCTAAAAACAAAAGTAACATAGTTAGAAATTTCACTTTCGTATATCTATGAAACATTTGTAGAAAGAAATCATTGTATTCTAGAACCTGAATCATGCTCACCCTCCAATTTCCTCTAAGGCATATGCTTGAATGAGAGGCCATTGTTCTACAGCCATATGGTCGAATGGGACTGTTTGATGCTGTGATGAGACTGCAAATGATAGGTTTGATAGTTAATGATTGGTTTAGACATTAAAAAGAGGTCGGACATGTGGACTTTAGCAATGAAGTCTGACAGGAGCAGTGCATATACAAAAACAGACAAAAATAGGTAGATGTTCTGGTTAAAGAACATACTGCTGAAATTTGTTGGGATTGCCACGCATTGACAGCCCTCCACCATAGCCAGCAGACTTGAAATTTTCAGGTCTTCACTTAGATCTTCATGGTTTTCATACTGGACAGAAGATGACAAACAAAAGATAAATAGAGATCAATGTTAACCAATGTTCATAAGAATGCTTGCTTTCAAGAGAGCAGAACTTAAGAACAGGGGGTGATGACTTTATGATTTAACTCCAAAATGTTATTTACCATGGAATGCAATCGTTTGGAGCTATGAAACATTGGGTAACAACTCAAGATGTCATGCTCAAGACAAACTCTTTCTGTCTACAAAGAATGGGATTTTCCATTGAAATGTAGACAGACTCTAAAACACCTAGGTGAAAAGAAGACCTAGCTTGCCCAATTATATGAAAATTGTTGTCATTATATGTTTTGGCTATTTATTCTGTCAGCTCTTGGATATTTTCCAACGTTTGCATACTCTAAAGCGTGTCAGACAAAAAAGTACCTTATTTAATGCAAAAACAAATTCCACTTTTTCTTGCTATTGTGAAGTTTTGTATAGCAAAGCACTTGTTCACCACAAAACAAATTTTTATTGCCATTTAAGCAGCAGCAGTAGCACTACAATGCAGCATTATGAGCACAGGACTTTCATAGTAAATTTACACCTGCAACTAGACCTACTGACCAACTAGACCAACTAGCAGAAGAGAAACTGAGCATACCTCTGATTTTTCCAGGCAGTAAATTTCAATATTGCCCCAGCTGGCAGCATAAGACACAAAGAGATCATAATTCTCTGGATTACAATAGGCATGGATGCTTCCCCTCCTGATGCAAACCACCAGATCTAAAGCAGACATGAGATGGAAGTGGACCAGCATGTCAAATCTTCATAACATTAAGAGGACAGCCAGGCCCTCCCAAAATGGGCTGACATGAACTTTACTAAAATCATACTTGTTTCAAGTTACAGTTTTCAGATAAGATTGTCCAAAAGTTTTAAACTCCCTACCATCCATAGCATCCTCCTCATTGCTGTTGCTAAAAAACAGAAGTTTTGATATTACATAAAATCCTAAAATACTAGAAAATAAAATCCTGCCCCACTTTTTGCGTTATTTCACTGTTCAAACAATGAATGAAGCAGATGAAGTGTGCTCTATTTATGGGGATAGCTTCGAAACAGGGAGATCTGTACCTCAGCAACACCCTTTCACTGGTGGAATGAAAAATTGACAAGGACAAGCAATATCAACTCTTTCATCTACATTAGAGGTGGAGAAATCAGCTACCAACTTTCTTGAATTTTAATGTCAATTTTAAACTATCAAAGAAATAAAATAAAATACCAAAGAGAGCAAAAAAATTATGAATGGCTGAGGTAGAAACAATTACAACAAAATTGATCCAACCTTGACAATGCCACTTTTGATGCACTTGCACTAAATCCTGGCAGTAAATACTCCAGTACATTTCTGCTACCAACATTGAACCTGCTGTCAATACCTTGAGAAAAATAGAGATTAAAGCAGGACCGCCGTGAAATGAATCATCTGAAAAGCATATAACAAAATGCCACACTTGTTGCTCCTATTTCTTAGCCAATATGCTAATGATAACAACATTTCTTCACTGTTTTGACTTTCCCATCGTCTATATATCATGTATTTTCTTTTAGTTCTAGTTGGCCTTAATAAGCTGTTATTTTAGCTATTTGAAATATAAAACCAACTTTAAATAAATCGATAATAATGGAAACATTTCATTTTCAATTCAACTTAAACTACAACTACAAATCTCACTATTACAAGGTAATTTGCAATTGGCTAGCCTGGTTTTACAAGAAAAAACTATAACAATCGTAAGGTAAAAGGAAAAACTGAGAAAAATAAAATAAAATAAAACAACTAAAGTTAAAAAGGATGTAATTCCGGATTTGTCCATGGCTTATTTTTGCAACAAAATATGTAGTATGTAGTACGGATGGCAATGTTGGAAAGTTTAGAAATGAGATACTGTTTTTGTTGCTGATCGATGGAGAGAGAGTCACACATTTTGAAGAATGAATTGCAGGAATTGCCGAAGATGCCAAGAGAGCTCATAGAAAGATTAACAAAGGAGACACATTTGAACTGCCGCTGTAAACCAGATAAGAGAGGAGCATACTTGCTGTGTTTTCTTGTAGCATGATAATCTTGTAGCATGATAATAATGATAATAATAATAATATATGATCATGGTATATAATAGGCAATTTTCAGTCAGTCAAGACTGCACATTTATCATCATGCAAAAATCTCATTTTGCTTTACCTTGGTTCCACCTACAATAATGGGACAAAAAGACGTCATCAGCAAGTTTAGAAACACCAACTTCCTCGCACATTAAAAGTATCCATTGCAAATTTGTTTTGTTATGGACAACACAGCTGTGTGCTTACTTAATGAACTGCCCTGTTAACCAGTCAATTATATAGTCTAAACATTGATCATATTAATTCGTTTCTAGAAAAAACTCAAATTGGTAATCGAAAAACCTACCTGAAATTATTAAAAGGCAATCAATACTGTTGTGGCTACATGAAAGTTGTTCTTGAATTTTCCAAACTCGGCTGCAACTGTCAAGCAACAAAATTATCAAATGGCGTTATGTTTGCATTTTGCATTTTGCAAAGATTATGGAAATCTGGCCTAGCTTTGAACTAGTTTAGATCCTACCTCACTGAAAGAAAACAGTATGCCTTTTTCACAGTTTAAGTTCCAATCTAGTTAAATATCACTAATAAGGTATCACAAGCCTCCCTCCTTTGCTATTCTTCATTTTCATAAATGATGTGCTTAGTTCAGCTTCAATCTTCAACATTGCTTTTAGCTTTTTTGCTAATGACACTTAATATATACATTTGTATTAATACAAATGAAGCCAATAAACATAGTGAACTTGAAAATGTTGTCAATGACAAACTGTGTTGGGTCAAAGAATGGCATAACACTTAAAGGATTCTTCAAACATTGATTAAAAAATTCTCTGAACTCAGAATAAGATTTTCTAATACAGATAAAAATCTGCTTCTCTTCCTGGTGCCAAAT
The DNA here is from genome assembly GCA_003864495.1 of Nemopilema nomurai. NCBI lineage: Eukaryota > Metazoa > Cnidaria > Scyphozoa > Rhizostomeae > Rhizostomatidae > Nemopilema > Nemopilema nomurai. The sequence continues at coordinate 40,807 of ML133403.1, forward strand.
ATGGGGGTGGTACTTCTATTGCCATCAAAGAAACTGTAAAATGACTCCAAGTACATAAATATCCCGCCAGTAATTTGTGTTCTCCCATATTTTTGCTACATTGATATTTCAATTTTCAAATTACTGTATTTTAGTTTAGTTTTTTGCGGAAGAGTATGTTGTGGAACTGTGAAAGTCATGTCAATGTCATGTCATGCTTGACAAGATTTTAGGCCGATTGCTTTGCCATGTTCACTCACACAGGATCTCGTAAAACGCCTTTGCATAAATGGTTTTTCAACTTTCGTTTATAATTCAGCATTCTGTAAAAGTTCACAAGACAACAACTTTTATGGGGGAAACTTTGTCAGAGTGGAAAAGTATAGAAACAATTCAGTACTTCCTTCTATCAATCTTAAACATCAACAAACCTTGTCTCTCTCCTATCAGTATAGGAGGCTTTTCGAGATAAGCTGAACATTTTACTTTCAAAATGGCCTCCTTAACAACACTGTTCCTCTCCAGATGACAACAGCTGAAAATACGCGCCAAAAGGAGATTGGACCTAGCGCGGTCAGGCATTTAGTAAGACCAGGATTTCCTATTTGAAAAAGCTAATAGCAATAAAAATACAACTTAGCAAGACTTAGCTTTGCATGAAATGCTTTCTTCAATAAAACCCAAATTCATTGTTAATATTTATAAAAGCTAACAGTCTAGAGCCAACTTCCCACGAGGCTGCAATAAGAACTAATTTTAAATGAGCTCGCACCAAGCATACAAAGACATTTATCGACCTCCAACAAAAATATGAATTTGTCAGTCTACCCCCGAAAAGGGTAATATTTAGGGCCAACAGGCTAACAAATGAAATAAATTAGAAATAAACATCTTGCTAGACAGTTCTTTATGTACTCAACAATCAGTACATGGAAGTTTTGGCTGGCCATTTCTTTACATGTGTCTTCTAATTTTCGCCTTCTGCATTCGATGCACAAACCCGAGCCTTCACTTCAAACTAACACTCTTGTCCAAAACTGCTCGACTTGTCATAATCAATGCGGTCTTAATGCAGATGTGACCTTGCTGCTATGACATTGCAGAGGACAGCCACTTGTTCTGCATGGCCTAAAATTCCTCTCTGAGGCATTAACGACCAAGGCTGATAAACATCCGATGTGTGTCAATGCTCCATCTGTCTCATCGGGCTACGAGCAGAGGTAATGGGGTTGGCGCTACAATGATCTTTTTACCAGTTCCATGAAAGGGCAATCACTACGCCTAGAACAACGGCCCTAACTACAGTCAGCCTTGAACAGTGAGGACAGCTTTCCACGAGTGCATCAACTTCAATAACAGGCCAACGGACACTGATCTGCCTCCAGCCGGAAAAAGCCGAAAAGAGGATTCAGTATGCTTCCCTCGGTTTCTTTTCGGTGGGTCGATTCTTTGAGATACCTTGAGACTAACGGTAGAGTCAGCTGTGGTTTCCCTGTTCGATAGCGAGCCGATCACCAGGTAACGAAAGAATATCTAGAACAAATAGAAAAAAAAATCATAAACCTGCATGTTCGTAACACAACCTAATCCAAGTCTTTAACATTAACAGCCAGCTTTTAAATTCAACATGACCAGCAATGTTAATTCTGAGTAGACATAAAACAAACCTACAGGAGAAATTTTCAAACTATAGACATGTCGAAAAGACGAAAAGTCGAAAAGACAAATACAGGAAGGATGTATCTTGCCTAATTTACAAAAAAAAATTGTTTCAACGCAAACAAACTTCAACAACTACCTGGAGCGCGTAACGGCATCCAATCTGGAAAAGAAAGATATATGTCAACTTCTGAAGTAGAACGGTTGATAGTGCAGAGTCCAGAAATAGTTATAACCTTCCTACGGCCGCAATTTTCATAATTCTACCATTTCAATTACCATTTCAAAACAATCTTACACTTTCATTGTTTATGATGAAAATTAATAAAAAATCCATTCTGAGGTATGACATTAACAGATATGACATTAACAGACAAAAGCTATGGAGCCGTCAATTTTCTTGATTCTGGGATAATGATAGCCCGATTGAGGGTCGCTTTACATTCATTCATTTAAAATGAATCATTGAAGAAGAAGAAAATATCGATTCAAGTACACGTCGCAAATCCATGAAGAATTTGAGAATCGAAAGACGACTCTCCCATTAAAACCGAAATATGTAAAAGAAATGAGTAAATTGATTGCCTTGAAATGTCAGATGGAACCTTTCAAAACAAAGAAAGTAAGCTTACTCAGATACGTCACAAAAACACCGAAGAAGCAAGGCTGTTCAAACCTGGCAAATTAATTGTGTTCCGTCCAATAATAACATTGGCACCTTGGACAGCTTTAATGTCTGAAATATTAGGTATGCAATGAGCGCACTTTCAAATACATAGAGAAAAGTACGTGGAGGATGCATTAAGAAAGGCGGAGATTGGGAGCATTCAATCGGCTTCAAATGCTCTTTGAATTCTAAATCAATATCACTTGAGGGGCCATAGTCTTGAGGGACGATAAGTACAAAACAAACATGGAATCTTAGTGTTACAATTATCTCACGCCCTTTAAACCGTGTCCTTGTTAAGTCCAAGAGGGCACAGAATTTCATCGGGTTGTCCACAAAAACAATGATTTGACACCTCATGAAGACACATATTTCACTATTATATGATAAGGCATAAAACGGCAATTATTCTAACAATCATTGCTTCTATCGAATACTTCAATTCTAAAGATTGCTGGAACATTCGCTGAATGGGACGTCGATTATGATCCTTGGCTCTGCGAATCGATTATCTACCCTTTTGAATGAGCTAGCTTAATGCTGAGAGCTCAGCTGATGAAAAGCAGGAAGGGTAGCCGTTTCATAAACGTGTTACGGTTTTTGAGTGTAAAAGGACATGTTGAAACAGGGAAATTTCAGACACCAACCAACATCAAATCGCAAGGAAGAGACAAAATGAGGCAAAATTGTTGTATTATATAAATTGCTTGAATTCTCTCCATTGAAATTTTGTCGGAAGCTTTTGTCGGTAGTATGACATGTGACTAAATTCGTTAGAACAAAACGCTTAATGAAAGTGGATAATTGAGCTGGTTTGTGCCAGGCGGAAGACAGCCTGGTGGAAACATGAATTACGCGTATCATTGACTGAACCAAAAGAATTGGCTACTTTATACAATGTTGCGGGCGACATCTAAGACCTGAAAATTTCAAAACTCACGATATTGTGGCTGCAACGACCAGTCGGAATCTGAAGAAAAAATGATGAGTTCTAAGCATTACATGAAAGAAGATTGGCAAGGAACACCCAGAAAATCAATGAGTGCTCAGAAGGGTCCTGCATCCTGGTTCAACTCCAAAAATGTGGTGTGTAATCAAACAATTTCAGCAAAAACTGGCTAGCTCCAAGATATCAGCAATGTTTATAAAGCAACCACAAGAAAGAACTATTACTTTCTCGTATATTAAATCACTGTGGATGCTTGATTTGTGTGTATTCGGTCATTGCAACAAACGGAAAAAGATAACCCTTTTCGAACCAAAATATAAGCCTATTGGCCACTGAAGAGCTCCCTATCACATTAACACTTATCACAGCAGCCCCGACACTTCCAGCTCAATGCATTGCTCTGGATCCATCTTAGTTTCGAGCCAAAGAGAAGGCCTAACTGAATTTTAATGACGTCACGTTCTAGTCGCAATGTAAACGTGGATCTGAAGCATTCAATTTCCCCCAAACATCTGTCTTCATTGCTGCTGCTGGAAATTTCAAGACTGCATTTTGACCTCGTAACCTTCCCACAAAAGGAATCAGAACCTTAAATGAATATGTTTGGCCGCATTTAAAAACAACTAAATCTCTGTTTATCAGACTTTGTTGGCATATTTAAATTACATACCGGAAGATTCTTCTTTTAAATACTCCTTGTGTATCTAAAAATTCAAGCACTTTATATACAATTATGAACATATTCTAAATTTTCTAGATACATCCAAGAAAACATTGCTAGCACCAGTGGAATCAGCTGGACACATTCAAATGAAGAAGCGAGGAGAAGATTTTTGGGAAGTAGTGCAACAGCCACTTTTTATTTTAATTCCAAATCTTGAAGTCCTAGTTTAATTTGCTGAGAGGTACTTTGAATTAAACTGAAATACAAAAAGAAAGGCTCAAAATAAGGGCTAGAATTACTTGAACTTTGATGGTTCCACATTTTTGCAACTGCAACAACTATCAAAGAACTATCAAAATTCAGATACTAAAAAATCAGCTACATGGATTTGCTAAAATACGTCACCTCCTTTTCTTTATATTCCTTCAAAGGATATTCAAGTATGGTGGAAATCTTTTTCATCTCCTCCTTGTGATCATTGAACTCTACTTGCTTTGCGAGTTCGAGAGCAGTCAAATCTTGCTGTAAAAAATATGCATGCTACCTATTTATAAAACTGCCAAAAACATTAAAAACCCAATCAACAGAATCAATTGGAGCAGAAAGGGAACATTATCAAGTTCTTGGTTTTGAGAGAGCCAATGTTGGTACCATTATCAAGGTTTTGAGAGAGCCAATGTTGGTACTGAGCCTAAAATGGTAGAGCTAGCCATAGTGAAAATCAAACGCTAATAAACAAGGATCTTCAATTACACTCTTTTGCAATTTCAAATTCAATACACAAAAAGGAAAATCCGTTTAACCAGACAATTTCATTTCCTTTGATACATGATGTGGCTGGCAGTGATTGGCTCTTGCTACAAAAGCATTGAAAGTCTCCTGGTTAAAAGGAGCAACTACAAAAGGGAAAATATTTCTTCATCAAATAAGCAACAAACTTTGTTCTTCCAGTTCTCATTGAGCTGATCTGCATAACAATGTAGAGTTGCAACTGTCTCTACACATCTGTTTTCAACAGCTACATGCAAACAAGTGTTGTTATCCTACAAAAACAAATAATCAGATGCCTAATCAGATCACAGATCATGTCAAGAAGGCAAAAACCAGGGCTTACTCCAACATAAGATACTCACAATAAGCAGCACAACAACCAAACACAAGAAATTCATTTAAATAAATGGGATTAGCTATCGTGAAATCAGCAACCATCCCACAAAAATGGCTTGTCTTAGTTTGGTATTATGTAACAAAAAACTTCAAGAAGATATTTCAAATGTATGATAGGCAATGTTGCCTGTCCTATTTTAAACCATCAGCACAGTGAGAGGAAATCATATGACAAAGAAAGGGAAACCATTGTGAAAAGCTGACATCCAACTCAATAGCCAAATGAAATGGAGCAGAAAATGACAAGAGGGATATTAGCACAAAGGCAGAAGGTATATCTTACAATATCTTCTGCATTAATGGAAGCCCCATTCCTTAGCAAAAGCTTAATTGTCTTGTATTTGTTACTTCTAGCAGCAACATGAAGAGGAGTCTCAAACCTCTGTGAATGAAGCAAACAAAATCAATTCATTTTCGACAGCTTTCAAACTAGCAAGAAATTGTTCCTAGAGGTTCAGATGAAGATTTACAAGCCTAATGAAAAACAAAACATGTCTTCCATTCTAGGGTCAATGGTGTTTGCTGTCACAACAAAAATGTTACCAAAACCACAAGGTTGTAGTTGGACACTGAAACTACAGTGTATAGATCTTGACAATGAAAAACATTGAAGTCAATATTGCAACACTTTAGTAACCAGCTACAGTGCAGCCATTGTAATCTTGAAAAACATATGCAAATAATGAGAAAAGAGCAAAAAATATTTACAACATTTCTTGCATTCACACTGGCATTATGCTTGATAAGGAAGAGGAGGAGTTCCTTATGGCTCTTGGAGACACTATCATCATTTTCTTTTACAAATTTTATTGCTCTGTGTAACACTGTATAATGACCCTAAAACAAGCAAGGTTGGAAAATGAAATGTGTGCTTCTCATAATTTTCTTGCATGATATACCAGAAGAATAAATGGCAAGTATTTTTAACATTGCTCACAAAATGTAATAATCTTCTTTGACTTCTATGTCAAAATGGCTTGTACCAAAGGTAAGCTGAAAAGGTCCTTATCACAGTGAAGACTGTACCCCGCAACAAACTGACTGCATTGGCCATTTACAGCACTTCAAAATGGATATAGCAAGAATGCTTTCAAAATACTGTGCAAACACCTTCACTGCATATTAAAATTTCTGGACAGTACTTGGAATGTGAAAATTAGTTTGTAAATTACCTTTGGATCTGCATCATATACAGAATCTGGGTTCAACTTAACAAAATTTTCAATTGCATCAACATCAAGCTCTTTTGATGTTGGTGAAGCGAGTTGTAAGAGAGTTAAACTGCAAAGAAAAGACCTTTACTTAAGAATTGAGATGAGGTTCTTGATTTCCTGCCAATGAATATGCCAATTTAACTAAGCAGACACCTCATTATTGTTAGCTTATGGTCTATTTGATGTAGAAAACATCTAATAATTTTGGTGTAAAAAAGAAATTTCCTTGCACAACTTTTGAAGTAGATCTGCATAAATATGTACAATAACGAATTGTCTTCTTGTTTGGTTATCCATCTTCATGGTATGCACCTAATATGGTCATAAAGTTCGTGTTGCACACTTGGGCTATTCAAACTCTTTACACGCAAGAAAAATAATTTGAAGAAATCTTATCATGGATTGCTATCAATCATTGATGTGATCAAGTTTCAAGTGGGATAAACATCAACCTGCCACAAGCATTATGGTTTTTAGCTTTAAGGTAAAAGCGCAAAAAGCTCTAGTAATTGCATGTAATCAATTAGTAAAAAATGTTTATACTAGAATTCCTACATGATAAATGGGCAAAAATTAAAATCTAGCACATTGATGGTGGTAGTATGTGTTCCAAAGCCAAGTCTGAATCTTGCTGAAGTAAAATGATATTTTTGTAACAAAACTTTCAAAGCTGGAAAGGATACAAATAATCAGGGCTAATTTTCTTTCATAGGATAACTTATTTCGATTGAGGTGGTAGGAAAATATCTCCCTAAGGAAAATAGCTAATCAAAACTCAAAACTCAAAACATTTTTTTCAGCAAATCAATTAATTACATGTTACGTCATTTAGGTAAGTTGTTTAAAATTCGATTATTAAATCCAAAATTACATAAGAAGATTAAAGAAAGAGAAAATGACCCTATATAAGAATAAATCAGCTGACGGACACATGAAAAAAACTCAAGATAGAGCTATCAAAGCCATGTTCCCAGTTGACGTGATTTGGCGACGAGTTTACAATTCATTTTGGTTTTGGTTGAAACATTTTACGTTTATGTGAATCGAAATAGGACGATAATTTCCACATTCCAATTTTGATTTACTTTTGTGAATTGGGGTAACTTTGGCAAATTTCAGCTTGTCTGGAAAGACACCTTCCAAAAATGAAGAATTTGCTATTGTAGAAAAAGGTTCAGAAATAGTGTAGCGGGCTAATTTAATGAGCCTTGTAGGAACATTGTAAGAATCATTTGATTTACTTTCGTCCAGATTAGCTATTATATATAAATACTATTCAAATTCAAAATTGGCAAAAAATCCTTTAAACCTTTTTTAGGCGGTTTCATGTTTTCTACTAGTTTTTGTGCAACTGAAATAAAGTATTGATTAAATGAATTAGCAACAATCTTGCTATCAGAGGTAAATTTTCCATTTATTAGCAAATAATGTTTCTGATTATTATACTTGTTGTTGTGAGTATTAATTATATCTTTAATTCCCGACCAAAGTTTTTTACTATTTTTTTGAAACTTTTCAAAGTATGAGGCACAATGATTTCTTTTGCTTTTTCTAATAAGATGGTTAATAAGATCCCTATAATATTTATATTTTTTATATATAATTGGGCTTCTTGTTTTAAGAAATTTCTTATAATATTTATTTTTAACTGAGATGGATTTCAAAATTCCTTTAGTGATCCAAGGCTTCAATCTTTGCTTATACATTTTCTTTGTGATTGGTTTTAAGGGAGCATGCTTGTTATTCCTAAATTGAGATATTCCTAAATTTCTTTCTCTGAAATCACGTATGACAACGTCATAAATCTTTTTCATAGACTTTCTAAGTTTGAACATAGACTTTATCAAATAATGACCTCACAGAAGATGCCTTATAGATGTGCTTATACTTCTTACGTATCATGTGATGCACTAGTAATATTTAATTTTGCATCCCTTCGTGCGTCTTCTGGTGGCCAAGTGTCGAGTAACGTCTGTTGCTCCTCGTCATCACTTGCAGTACTTGAGTCTCTTCTCCTTCCTAGCACCCTGCTAATCGCCATAGAGACATTCCAAAGGAAGGATGATATAAACTCCATGAGAATTCCCATTAATTCCTATTCCTCAGTAAGGTGATTTGTTTCTTTAGTAAGGCCCTTGCATTAGTTGTAACGACTGCCACGGAGTTTGAGCGTCATGGCCTAAATGAGAAAGTACGATGATTTTGTGATGCGAACAGTATATGCAGCTCTGCACACTGCTCGCCTTCTGCTGCTCACATATAGGGTTTAACTGTAAACATCTTCCAAAAATGAAACGCAAATCCGCACTACTACAACGCTCCTCCCGCTCTCCAGACAACAACAACAACGCTCGAATTCTGTTCCTTCTTTGGTAGGGAAGAAAATTCGCGCAGAAAACTGGTTGCTCGCATTGCATACCTAAAGATAGCCAATGGCGATTGTAGCCCAAGAGAACTGTTGTGGGGTGTTGATGGCTTGGCATCAAAGAAAACCCTGCTAAAGTAGTGTACGGACACAATATATTTACAAAATAACGCCTAACTTTCAGGCAAATTTTCAGAATTTTGTTATATGAAAATTATGTCCTCGTTCTATGAAAATATTTCAAATGAACTGCATAAAAGCAGTACTATATACCCACCCTGGTTGGGTCCAACGCATAAGAGAATTTTTGAAATTGAGTCCTCTAGAGTGGCTTAAGATGCATCTCCAGAACTGACATATTGACGATTCTAATTGATTATTAGTTTCTAAAAAAGATTTGAGAGGGGAGGGTTTGTGCTAAAACTCTAGTGAAAGGACGGAAGGGTGACCATTGGTTCAGATTGCACACCTCAATGATGGTACTTAGTAGCGGCGCCAAAGGGCGTCACTTTTCTGGCCAAACATGTGAAATGATGTCACATGCAGCGGCTTCTAATGCACGCAGTCTCTGTCCAACAAATTTGTCAAAAATCGAGGCAATAGCTAAGTTTTGCAAGCTTCGTAGCAATCAGGCTGAGTAGCAGTTTCTCCTTTTTTCTGTAAAAGAAAATGTCAAAAAGTAGAAAATAAAGGCTGTTTATTCTGAGAATAAAAGAATTTTGGCAAAAGCTACCCTGGGTCTGGGTCTTGAAAAGCCTCAATTGCTGCAAACATGGTCATTACCATAGGTAAAAGGGTTTTCAAGGCATTGGAAAGGGCGTTTCCTTTATATAAAAGAGCACATCCCATCATTGAAGAGGGCGAGGTCCTAAAATCTTTCAGGGCTCCGCTCTATGAGCCTACCTGTTAACAGGCTATTTTGCTTACGAAACAAACCTGTTTTGTTCCTGTATTCAAGTATTGTTTTGTGTCATGTGTCTTACTCATACGAGTAGCAATTCGAGACTGAAGCTGAAATAAAAGTGCTTATTAAGTTTCAAAGATTTTGAATGTTTCTTCTTAAAAATTGAATAGAGTATGAAGTTGATAAGATATATTTGAAGCCATGCTACCAGAACGCAAATATTATACCCCCTGCTGTTCATTCGGTTAGAAAACTTGCAGCCCCCCCCAATTTCAAGCAGCCCTACGCCGACAACTCAGCCTGTTTGTAGCACATTCAGCCTGATTTTCACATTTTCAGGTGCTCTTTTGGGATAAATAATCGAAAATGTGAAAGTCTCAAAATAGACATTGTGACACATTCATTTGGGTACTCCATTAACACTGGTCTTGAACACACACACACGTGCAACTTTGGTTGGATCTTTGCTTAAATGAATATTTTGTACCTGTTCAAAGTGTGCCTAAAACGGTGCAGTCTCAAGAAGTCTCAACACACGCGTCCCTCCTGCTTAAGCTTCAATCAAAAATGACGCATCACAAAGCTTCAAACCAAACCAATCCAACAATTTGGCCTCAAATGTAGACATTGGTTAACAATCAACGCATTATAGCTTCAATAATAAATGAAAACTTTTCCAAAAATTTGAATCAATCCAAAATTTGCTTTGAATGAAATGCTCTGCGTGTTTGGTCAACGGATCAAGATGGTAAAGACAAAGTTACATTTCAGAAAAAATCTATTGATGCGTGGATTTTGTTTTTAACTGGTCTGCAAACATCGTTATAAAGTTTGCGAAAAAGCCATGTGGATGGTAAAAGCGATTGTCTTTGACAATTATTGACCATATGCTTCTGAGCCATATCATACCATCAAGTTGATCATTTGTATATACTCGCAAGGGAGCCAACGCAGTTAAAGGGACCAGAATCAACTACCTTCCACTTTGTAGCAACTTACTGAAATGGAAGCTCAAGCCATTCTTATCAACACAGTATTTATAATGATGATTATGTCGAAACGGGTAGTGTTTGGTGCTTACTTTAGGGCATTCCAGGCGGATCGCTCAATGGATGTCAAGGAAGCACCTTCTATCAGCAAGGAATTCCACGAATGTGGCCGGGATCAAGTTTGCAACTTTGTCACAAAGAATCTAGACACGAGCGAGTACCGGAAATACCAATCCAAGGACAATCTGCCACAGCAAATTCAGGGTCTCATCATCTGGGAAAAGATTTCCCTTGAAGACGAAGAAAAAGAAGAAAAAGAAGGGAAACAGTCTAATGAAAAAGGTAAAATTAGAAGTCATAATCAGTATTTTCATGATAGCAATGTTCTTAGGGCCCTTACTGTGAAAGCAATGTCTTACTCTTCAGGCGAGTTTCCAAACTGCCAAAGAGCTTTGGAACAAGGTATCAAAACGAACACAAGCATTTTGATTCCGTGGGGAAACGGATCGAGTTTTCAGGCACCGTGCGATATGACTTCAGATGGCGGAGGCTGGACCATAATACAGCGGAGGGTCCACGGGAACGTAAGCTTCACGAGAGACTGGGGCGAGTACACAAGAGGGTTTGGCGAAATGAGCGGCGACTTCTGGCTGGGGCTGCATGCAATGCACCACCTCACGAAACATGGCCACAAGACGGTGCGGTTTGAGTTGCAGAACATCCGACTCCGCCAAGGGTACGCCGCCTACAACCGCTTCGTGATCAACAGCGAGGCGTACAACTTCTCAATCATTCTGGGTACCTACGAAGGAAACATCGGAGACGCAATGCATGCTGTTAATGGCTCACAGTTCTCCACAGAGGACCGTGACAATGACAACTTTTCGAAAAACTGTGCCAAGGTCTTCAAAGGCCCGTGGTGGTACAATGCATGCTCGTTCGCGCGCCTGAACAGTCTTTTTGTGAAGTTATCGACGGCCACTTTCCAAGATGCTTCTGATGTTATGAAATGGCAATCTTGGGAAAACAGCAATACGACGATCATCCGCTCTGAAATCAAGATCCGTTAGAGCGGGAGCCACGCAGGCCAGTTGGCAGGAGGAGGAGCATTTCTTATGCATTAGAGAATGCCATTGCGGAGGAGGCGATGCACATCTCTGTTTAGCTGCACACCACATAAGGTTAATCTAACAAGCAGGACAACAGTACAGTCTAATCTCTCATCTAAAATTTAGCACTGCACCTAAGAGATTTAGCATAGCATCGACTGAATAGGTTGAATTTTATGTATTTTTTCGCTACACTGGGGTGTGAATATATCAACTTCTCCAGAGACATGCCTTGATGAACAGGCCTAACATTAACATTGCCAACATGTATACACGATAAGCTATTTGTAAGCTACCCGCCAATTAAGGCTTTGCAAGAGGGGAGCGCTAGGGGGAGGGGCTCATTCGTCCTATTCACTTTTACCAAGACTTCAATGATTTGGTTAATGCCTAATGCAAATAGACAAACGGTTATAAGAAATCGATTATCCCTCGAGTCAGAAAGAAAACTCAAAGTATAAAACTCAAATATTTACTCTACCTCTGTAAAAAATAATTTATATTTACACGACAACCCCAACGTCCTATTACTTTATTCACAAAACAAGTGCATCAGAAGAATCGTTCCTGCCCCTAGGGATTCTCCGTTCGAAGGAGGATAGCATCTTTGCCTGGTCTTTTCTTGTCAATGCTACGCGGCATCGCCTCGACCAACTGTGTTGCCAGCTTCTCTTGCTGAGCAAAGAACGCGTCGTACAGGGCATCGAACTTGCTGTCGATATGTCGAGTCACCTCTTGGATTCGCAGGTCCATTCTCCCAACCAATCGCTCCTCCATAGCGTAGATGTTTGTAGTGATCGAGTTGTAAACGGACAAGCAACCCGGACACCCACATTCTTGACACCTGAGGTTGAAAGAAGGCCCCGTCAGAGAAGCAGAAAAATTGTTTTTGTTTTACAAAGTTAAACATGTTACTATCAACTTAAATCGGCACACACTGAGGTAGATAGATCGACCCTTGATTTCACAGATTAAGTATGTGCCTTTTTTATAGACTGTCTTCCTCAGGGGTCTTTCCAAAAAAAAATATGCTTTTAGCTTCAAGAACTTTGAAAATATCATATCTTCCTATCAAAGCAACAACATCTCGGGAGCATTCTACAATTGGGGAAAGTTTAGCCAGGGGGTTTGCTCGTTAACGTAGCTGACAGGCCATTTCAGGTTCTGAACACAAGTCCAAAGAAAGCTAGATCGTCAACTGTTTGCTGAAAATTGTTTATTGAATCTGGATGTAGTGATACAGTGGAAAGAAATGCGATAGTATCAAGCATATCTTTAGCAGTACCCGCAAAATACCTTGAATGGTTGATAAACAATACGAAGCTTTATTTAATTTCATAGTAATGTGGCAACATGAAGAATTAAACCCAATGCTTACTTCATCTCGAAAAACGTTTCATTGTAATTGTCTATAGGTTGTGGCTCACATTAGCTCGTTTGCAGTTTAATCAAGCCTAATTAAGAATGGGGCCTGCTTGTGGGCGATTCAACTTGTTACCGGTATATTGTACTTTTGTAGTGCACGAGTACGACTATATATTGAGGATTTGTCGCGCGCTTATATGAGTGCGATTATATATATTGAACATTTGTCGTGCGCTTATATGAGTGCGATTATATATATTGAACATTTGCCGCGCGCTTATGAGTGCGATTATATATTGAGGATTTGCCGTGCGTCTATATAAGTGCGACTGTATGCTGAAGGTTCTAATAAGTTGAAGTCAATGTGAATGTCTTTTCTAATAGCAAATATCAATAATCGCAAGTGAAAGATTTACGAAAACAAAAAGCATTTGACCATCAAATAAATCATGCTTCATAACAGGCTTGGAAGAACATACTTAGACGTATAAATGTTCAGAACACTTCGAATACAGGCCTAGATTGTTAAAAAATGATGGCCTGTAGTTGAACGGAAAAAATTCTGACAAATGCCTAAAATGCTAACCTTTTGTTGCTTGGCGAAGAAATGGTCGCAGAAAGGTGCTTTTTGTGGGCGTTATCGAGATCATTAAGCGCCTTATGGAAGTCATGATCTGAGAGTTCGCTGCAGCAGGAAACGGGGCGGGATGCGTGGGAGCTGGCTGCTATGATTGGCTGACAGTCTGCTCTGAAACTCGAACGGTTGGAGGAGCGAAGTAAGGCATCGATTCTGCAGAAAACGACGATAAAACAAGTAAATACTGGCATCAATTGATGTCTGAAAAAACCGAAGGCTTCAAACAAATAGACTAAAATCCTGGCAAATTCAAGATCTGATTCAATCTGAGCATAAGTGTACAGACTAATCAGACAACTTAAGAGTAAACTGCAAGCAAGAGATATTGAGTAAGAATCAGATGAACAAGAACATTTGAAGACTAACTGATCGAATGTAAGACTTCATGTTACTTCTCCGCAAAGATGCACTTTTTCAGAAAATATGAGCCATCCTACTTTTGTTGGTGAAACATAACGAAAAACATAGGAAGCCAAAGTATTGGACAGTTTCTTAAAAGTACGAACAAAATGACATTTAGATGCTCTGGGCCTAGTTGAGATATCCTACGGTGCTAACCTATTCTGTCCGGAAAGAGTTAAAGGAGCCTACCAGTGCAAAACATACTTTCCTTTCTAGGAACCTGGGAAACAGGACAACAATCTTCTATTTGGTAAAAGTACTGTGTATAATAGTTCTATTGATAAGACTCATAATATTTTTGAACGGCTTCCAAAAGATCGGGCCTGGAGAAAGTTTCCAATGAAATAATTTGAATGTTGCTGGATCATTCTTGCTTTTGGCAAGAATGGACTGTGCAAAAATAAACAAGAACAAAGGACAATTCTTTTATCAGGTTTTGCTGAAAATTTTCTTCCAAGCAAAAAAAATTTCTGGGAATCTAGTTACTGGGTTCCGATACTGTTGGCAGCTCTGGAGCCTACATTTGCAATTCGTTAGAAAGTTATTTTCAATACAGATATCAAAGCTAAACGAAATACAAACATTTCTCTCTGAGCCTCTGTTTCATGTGCAAAAGCACGGCCTCCACCTGATGCATCAGAGGCAAATTTCTCCAGCAGCTGTCGGTATCCGGTCTCGTGACTGTCAACCTCGTGGAACGAATGATGACGTCGGTCGCCTCTGTCCGCCCGTCCCGACAATTCGGTTTTAGGCAACGGACCAAGCAGCATTTGTTTTAGCATGTCTATTTGGGCATCGTGTTCAGCGTGTCTTTCTTGTTCCTCAGTGACTGAAATTGAACGATTAATCATGTATGCATCATCAATTATTATCATCATGGGTTGATCTCTTATAACATAGCATTGCCCGTTTGCAATACTAATAGCTGGCCCGATAGCCTAAGATAGCAGGGTATGGTTCAATGAAAAAACAATATGTTGATACAGAAGAGAGCACTAAAGATTATGTAGGTTAAACAGGATATAGCAAATTATAAACAGGCCAAAGCGACTGCATATATTAGACGAGATGCTTTTTAAATTATCAAGCAAATGAAGAGACATACGACAAATGAAAAATTCCTTCATGATTCTGTCTGCTTTCTGGCTTTTATTCAATGGGATTAGATTAGAAAAGGTTTGTCATCTGGTGTGAAGCGAAATGACGTAATCACAGGCGTTAAACGTGAGTAGTAGGAGTAGCAAAGAAGTCGTGACCATGTTGCTAGCACAATCAACGAAGCCTGATACAAATAGGCACCCTACTTCCAGCAAGAGTCTTGTACTAAATGCAGAAGTCACAGATTGAGATTAACGTATGAACAGCCCTACTCGTCGATTTGAGCAGCTGCTCGAGGGTATATAAGCTATGATTGGTTATATATTAAATCTAAGAATCCCATACAAATGAATTCTTATTGGAGCATCTGAAAGACTCATGATGCGAAGGCTTACTTTTTTGTGCTTCCCTTTGAGACTTGGCAGTATTCAGAATTGCATTAGCAAGAACTGACTCTTCATATGTTGGTCGTGTTGAAAACGAGACTTCACTGCTTGCTGCCTCTCTTGCAAACGAGCGTTTTGAAGGTGATGACAGTGATGCATGCTGGGTGAAGGGAGAAGCTGGTTGGCCTAAGCCTAAGGACAGCAGTTGTTGCAGTTGCATCCCCTTTGGGTTAAAATCAGATATTTGAATTACAAAATTTCCACAAAAAATTCTAATATTGTATAACATCTTATGAATATAAATCTTGCATCCCGCAAAAACTGTTTCCTTATAAATTCACAGTTTTCTTTATCTGGGTTGGAATGCATTTTGAAAAGCAAATGAAAACCAAAAAGACTGGAAAAGACGTAGTTTTCCACACTGAAGGTACTATTCGTCCGATAATCCCCAGTATCTGCAGATGCTGTAACATGAGCAAGAGCTGAAAGTACAAATGGCCGTTTGCAGAACGAAGAGCACGTGCCAGAATAAAAAAAAAACGCATGATTGGCTGCTTTTTTATCAATCCACGTCCACTCGCAATTGTCAAGTTAAAGGGCCAACCAGTGGTCTCCCTTTCAACATCTCGCATGCTTTCCCATTCATTGTTGGCTATTCGCTTTTTTCCGTTGTTCTCAGGAGTGGCAGAAAAAGAAAATTCTTGCAGTATACAAAATTAAAAGATTTTTGAAGTTCCGGCCAAACTCATTATAATGATAAAGCATACTAATTATTTACGCTTGCTTGCATAAACCCATTAATAAAGAACAGCTTAAAATAAATTATGACAACAATGATTTATTTTCACCGTTGTGGACATAAATATTTAGGCTAAGATATAATTCATTATGATCATTAATTATTCTTTTCAAACATTTAATTTTATAAAAACAAAAATATATGTGATTTCAGTGAAGGTCATAATGGCTAAAAAAGGCCATTCCTGCGATGAGGTATGACAGAACAAACCTTTAACCACATCAGATGCCACAGTAAAAACAACCAATACACCAAACTAACCTGCTTCTGCTGTTTTTCTACTTGATCAAGTAGTAATTGTGCACTTGGAGAAACATCAAGACCTACTGAGGCAATCATCTCCCGAACCCTGTCAAATTCAATCGATGCAGCTGTAGAAGTCTGTTGAAATGAGAATCAAATATTAACCATTTTCAATTTCAAGATTTTTTCATGTCCCTTTTCCAAGAAAAGTAGAATTATAATTCTATTCCAAACAAAAAAACAATATATAGCCTCATAGAAGCACTGAAAATTGAATGGAAGTTGTGGTAAACTCTTTGATAGATATAAATAAAATATACAACATTACTACAGGTCCTTTAGCCAAGTACACAGTATGTGCATGCCCGTGTTTTCTTATTCTATTTATTAAAGGCTGTAAAAGTTGTTCTGGAACCATAAAGATGGGTTATAAGAGCTTCATTTTTGCATAATCATAGCAACAATTGGGCTTGTACCATCCTTATAAATACACAGAAATCACAACATTCTGACCTTTTTAGGAAACATTTGTGAAGGATTTTGAGAACATCTAGCCACCTTCACAACCACAGCTTGCAGTCTCAGTGTCTGTTTATCCGGTAAAGAAACAAACTAAAAGGAAAACAGGGAAATAAAGAAATTTGAGAGGAGGATTTATGATAATTCAACTGATAAACAGATAAAGGTAAAATCTTAGTGAGTGGTGAGTGAATGAGTAAGTAAGTGAGGAAGTGAGTGTGTGAGTGTTTGTGTGTGTGAATGATAACAGGGGCAAGCTTAATGACCCTGTCAGCCATGGTAAAAATCCTCTAAGGCACTACCCTTTACTAATTGTGGCTTCCAGATATGCAAATAATCAAACCCAAACTCACAAGAAGCATTGTATAACGTAAAACTGACCTTCAAGGTTATTTTGTTTGAGCCTTGGATGTGTGAAGAAGAATCAAACTCACTCTCATACAAAGCAGCATTTCTGAAATAACAGATGGAAATAACAGACCTTCTCTTTCCAAACTGATTTGTGGAACAGAAACATTATAACAAACAATGCAGGATTTGTTCTTTTTACTCAAATGAGTTGATAGTAATAATGCAGGAGATGGAATAGTGGAAAACTTACTTCCCCTTTCTCAAAGTAAGCATCATTCCTTTTGTAGTTTTCTCATACATATCATCAACGTATAGTTCCACGTTTCTGGCTTCACTGACCACTACAATATTGGTAACACAGAACTCTGAGGCATTTGGATGTGCTCGCAATGTCATTTCACATGGAATAATATCAGTTTCTGGGTGGGGCTGAGTGAGGCAAACACCATTTCCAGCAGACTGAACAGTGCTACAAACCACTTGCTCTTGAGCTCTAAAATTCAAAAACTCAAATGATGGAATTGCACTTGTTGAAAACTGAAAATGCTATGGACAAAAAAACAAAAAAATTATGTAACTTTCTCAAAGAAGAAGCAACCTATTGTAAATGAAACACAAAATTACACTGCTTTAGAGGTCAGTTTTAAATTTAAATTTTCTTATAGTTTAGAACTCTCTTATAAAATCCATTCCTGTACAGGTACAAAAAAATCTAAAAACATTTATATAAAGTTTTCCTAGTTCCTAGTTTTCATTTTAAATAAAGCTTTTGATAGCAATTCTATCCATAAAATCATACAAATTGCCACCACCAATCAACCTAAAAGCAGCTTCTCAATTCTTGGATTCAAGCATATTTTATCTTCACATTTGGAAAAATGGATCATAGAATTTTTAACTTCATGTCAAAATTAGTCTGTGCCAAAATTTTAAAGTGATTGGGACCTCAGGCTGCGAATTAACCCATTTTAAAAATTTACCTTTTCCTTTTCATTTGAATAAAGTTTCAAAAAAATATTTCACTGTAGCAGCAAATTATAGACAAATATAAAGAATTTTGTGTATTTCTAGTTAAGTAGTTATTTAAGATATTTGAAACAAAGAAATGCTGTTAGTTTTTAAATTAGATAAATTAGATTAGGTTTTAAATTACATTTTTTTGCTTAAAGCTTTTTAAGTTGCAGATCCACATCAACCATTACATTAAAACATTAAACAAACATTAAAACCTGCCTTACAAAATAAAAAATGTATGTATGAAACATCTAACTATTCAAAACAAAGTAACACGGAACTGTCTAAAACTGGCATTTGTGTCTAAAATGTCATGACTTTTAAAATTCGCATTAATATTATTAAAATTAATATCACCATAACATGACATATAAGATCACATTGCCAAAAGCTTATTTTGTTCATCTTTTCTACCCGTTTGAAACTTTGGTCGCAGCAGTCCTCAATGGTATGATTGGAGAGAAAAAATAACCTCGTAACTAGATCATCCGTTATGTGAAAGATTGAGCAAACGACATCATCGATACTCCAGTCGTCAGGGTAATCCCATGAAAATGCAACGGAAAACTGTGCCAGAAAATCTCCAGGATTGACCGCCATAACTGATACTGTTCGTGTCTACCTCGTTTTCGATTCGCCAAACGATGAAGAGTGGACAAATGATGACGCCCCCAAGGGGAACAAATTTATTGTTCACTTTATAGGGCCTGCAAAGCCGGTGGCATGCCTTGTGAAGTGAGCGAGGTTCATGGCCCCTTCAATTTCCTAGAGCTAATTATTTCTAAAGGCCATGTAGAAATGGAAAGAAGTTTATAAGTTTGCTAAGATAGAACCCTGACTATGATTTTATTAATTAAATATCTAAATATTTCTCTGTAGTCTGCTCTTGCGTGTCTGCTCTGAAATCTCCATGGGATCACACCTCCGAGAAAGAAAAATGCCAATGCTGAGAAAAGAAGGTTATTGCTTGAATGAAGGACGTTTTGGGACCAGCTCTAAGCTTCTTTTTTATAAATAAGCTGCTACTTATATCTGCTTACCTGAACCTACAGGAGAAGGAAAATAGGGGTGGAGCAGTCTAATGGAATCTAGGCTGTCAAATTGTTTACACGAAGCACAGTTTCGAATATGTCCTTTTTCTTGGTTGATTTGAAGACCCTAGAAAGAAGAAGAAAGGCAAAATAATGGGTAAAAAATTAAAAGATATTTGCGTTGGACTTTCTCATTTAATGTTTTCTTCGGTGTCATTGGTGTCCCAAATAAATTTTGTTTCCTTGCGCATACGCTATGAGGCAGGCTTTCTCGCTGTCTTAACCTGTCCTTTAATTGCCCTAAGGATGAAATAATTCCATGTCATTACTAATATGTTATCATGGTATCAGGGGAATTAAATTTTCCTTATCATGTTACCACCGCAACCACTGTATATTGTTTTGATAGGAAGCGCTTGGAGTTGAAAACTAGTAATTCGATTGCCCTGCTTGCCCTTTCTCCACATGATAGGAAATATAAATGAAAGAACGCATAATGGCCAAGATGCGTTGTTAGCAAGGAATCAATCTGTTTTTTCATGAGACGTTACTAAGGGCGCATGTTGCCATGGCAATGAATTAGCTTTTGGATGTCAACGTCACATACTGACGCAATCCATCCTCACTTGGCGGAATACGGTGAAAACTTCTTGCGATTTGATTGGCTGATAAATCAATCAAATCAATTGAAAGAAGTCGAAGGAAACCAATGATTTTCAGTTAAAAACAGGACAGCGAAGTTAGGTAAAAGCAAGATGGCGAAAATTTCCAGTCGCCAAGACGTGCAAGACCCTAAATTGTCATATAAAGATGAAGTTCAGATTGTAGTTTTCAGAATTGCGCTTCTATCAAGTATGGTCAAATCAAAATTGCACTAAAGTGCGTACAGAGAATTCCATGTCTAAATCAAGGCCGAATAAATCGTCCTGGGGCGCGGTCCTGGGTTACGGACTCTTATTTGACTCTTGGTCCTAAGCCTTCACTGCCAATGGCTCACAACGTGTTGAGTATGCAAAAGTCGATGACTCGATGGCACTACTTCCCAGTTCCCACTCACTGCCCCTGAAACTCCCACCACTGGCAGTCTTTTTCGTTAAGGAAAAACAACAAAGCTTTCTTATCCAATGTAAAGGAATTTAAACTTATTTGGAAGGTGAAGATCAACAACCTTGCCTGCACAAACCCCTGTTGACCACTACGAGAAAGAAAAAGCGATCGAAAACATAGATTCTAAGACACGTGGGAGACATAAGCTTAGTGATTTTCCATGCCTGGAAAACAACTTTGCAAACGTAAACTGAATAAATTACATTTATTGATCTGTTTCATTTGAAAAACCGCTATTAAACAGCTTCGAATAATTTCACGGATATCAGCCCAGAAGGAATCGCATTGTTCATAAGCCACAAGTGACCGTCGTTTCAAAGGAACAAGAATAGAGACTTCACAGATTTTATACTCCTCCAAAGTGGCACTTGTGGAGCATTTTCAACCCATCCCCTGCAAGCATTCCGCCCAATTCCCACGATTTGGTTTTCGATGTCATTGATTTAAACATTGCTCTGGAAAATATAAACACCAAAAGACTGGGTCAGTCGTCCGTAATTTTCGTTCAATAAAGTGCACATAAAGATGTTTAATAACAGAAGCGCTTTCCGTTTGGCTCGACTTAACTAAGCATTGATGTCTTGAAGAATTAACACAAAAGAGCATAAAGAACCGTGCATCCGGTTTTCCAATGCGTACATCGACTTATTCGGTACGAGAGGGACGGTATATGAGCATAAAAATGCAGAAACGCAAGTCTGGTGAATTCTGAGTATCTTGTAGCCCAAGGCCTTTAGTTTTATTGATATTTCCTTTCAAATGTGGCCCCCAATGGGGGTATGAATCACGAAGTCACGGCGCAAATTTTTGGAACTCGTGTTTTCTCGCAAAGCTTTCTCGGCATTCACGTTTACCTGATTTGTTTTCGGAAATTAAGACTCGAAAGAAGTATTCCTTTCTGGCAGTTTGGAGGTCAGTTGAGTTGATACCAATTGAGAGAAACCAAAAGAGCTACATTTCCGTAAATTTCAAATCCATAAAATGGCACAAGCATCACTATCGGAATTTTAAAAGTGAATTGGAAGAGAGCTTTGACGAATTCCCGCATGGAAATTATCGATTCACGAATTCCCGTGCATAAAAAGTGAGTTTTCGCGTTCACGAGCGAACCTTCATTCTCGAATTTAGGCTTTAAATTTTGACGGTTCTCGTGTTCACTGTTCAAAAAGAGTCCCATCCAGCTTCACGTAGGAGCTATTGGGGCAACTCAAAACTGTGCGATTTTTAACCACGAATCAGATTGTTCATGCAAAGTTGAAAAGACAACAGATCTATGCGCTCTAAAGCTTCGTTTCCTTGGCGTACCATAAATGGCAAATGAAAACATGGATTCGACTGACTAATGCCTTCAAAATGGTTACGTGCTAATTACGAGACATTAGCAGAAGTGCGCTCTGACAATACGTCAATTCGTTTTCCGTTACCTCTTTGTCAGAGGACCATAGAGATGGTCAGCACCGAGTTACCGCACAAAACTGTCCGTACCGGTTTCATTCGGTGAGTCACCTAGGAATCTCAGTCCCGCGAGGCGCTTTTGTTGCCAAAGAAAAGCAAAACAAAGCGAGTTCCACGAATATATAATGAATTTTGCGTTGAGGGCAATCCGCATAAGAGTAAGGTTGTCTGTTCCGTGAACAACTAGAGACACCAGGGACGAGGAAGTTATTCGTATTAAAAGACAACATTCATATGTCGAAGAGGACAGGCAGGCACTGTTGACAAAAGTAAGTTTTCATGATAACGCACATTCGTATCATTTAATATAAACTATAAACAAATAAACTACATGCAAGCTAAGCCTATGACCTTTTTTACCTTTTTTCCTTGAACCAAAGAGAAGTATAATTTGATGTTCTCCGAAGTTTTGTCAATCATTTACAGGCGAATCATCTGTTGACACATAAAGTAGAGGGAAGCAGTCTGCATCTTACTATTTCAACTAAGTGCTGGGCATTAACGTTTCCTGATGTTTTATCATTGCTACAATTTTTTCCGAAGTTTTATTCTCTGCAATAACGTGAAGCTTGAATAATTTCAAATACGTCAGGCGGTTTGTTGTTGCAAATTTTTTGAGCTTTCTTTGCGGTTACATAATGTTCAAAGGTGCGAAAAGCATTCGTGGGCAGGCTGGTTTCCATTCTGCGGAAAATCAAAGCGAACAACGCATTGAATGACACTTCTGTGACTCAAACGCGCATTTTGAGTCCGTGGGGATTTTTTGACGTCGGGTTTGGCAACGTGAACAGCCCAATACGTAGGACGAAATTACACAACTAATGGCTGTGCATGAATGACGGATGATCGAAGAGCTTATGCTCAGCTCAAAATTGCCAATGTTCCCAAGGCTTGGTCCAAGTCACCGAGGGTGCGTCCCTGAATTCGATGCTGGTGGATTTTAGTCTAGACCAGGGCGGTGACTTAATGGAAGGAGAGTGAATGTCGCAGGGAATTCAATATTATTCAGTGTTCCGAGAAGCCCATCCATAAAAGTTCTTTAAAACCTGTTGAAGCCACCCTTTTTGGTTTACTACGGGTTAACGTTAAGAGGGGGTCGGGCAACAAAATTATGTCAGTAGTCAGGTTCAAATATCTTTGCTATCCAGCATTTTCCTCGTTTGTAAGAATTAAACTTTTATGCTCATTTTGATGACAGCAATCGAGATAAAACCTTTGTCAGTGATAATTTTTGCCAAATCACGAAATGAGCTAGCCACCAATACCAACCCCCCCCCCCCCATCCCACCTTCCTTTGACATTATTTACTAGAGTTGGTTCGTGCGGGATAGTCATCTGGAGGAACAGTGCGTCCTTCGACTTGCAACTAAGAACAGTGAATCAGAGGCTTTATCCTACTGCTGAATGGAAATTCTTTCGAATTGGCGGTAAAAAGAAGCCGTCCCTTCTAAGATAAAGAAATGTTTTGTCGCTTAGCAACGGTTGTCTTCGACAAGAAAGCACGTCAGAGTTGCGGTTTAGTAAATGAAAAATGGGCATTCCTCTCGCCATTGGATGGAACAAAATACACGTAATCCATCCGAGAATTTGAGGAATGGTTGTTCTTTTAATTTTATATGACGGGGGTTGTTAAAGATTTCATCAAAAGGAAACATCGCAACCTGTTTATTAATGCCAACGCAATTTAAGCCTGGTTTCCAACGGACTACTTGCAACCTTAACTGATATTTATTTCAGGTGGTGAATAGTCTTGCCCTAAGGCCAAGCCTCAAGTTTTTAGAAGAATCCTCATCTTGGCAGAATATTATATATATATGTATATAGATCCGTGCCTTGTATATATGGTTTCCTTTGATTTCATACAAAGACATCTTATGTTCTGGTAGAAAGGTTCGTTTTTTAGATTTAGCAAGGAATGCAAAGGAGTCTTAGAGAATTTGTTGCTCGCACGAAGAATACAAATCCCATACGCTGGAAACAAATGATATAATTTGGTTGTGTGTCGACGAAATGCAATTTGCACTATTTACCGGTCAAAATCCCGATTTTATCGATTAATTCCCGGTTTTACCGACTAAAACACGCCTATTCTTGGCACAACATCCACAACCCACCCCCCCCCCCCCCCCTAGGGACGGATCTGTATGCGTTTTCACATTGCACACTGGAATGCCGCAAAGCACTAATGTGATTGTTTTTAGCCTTTCGTCTGCAATAAAATTGCCTTTTGTCGTTTGGTTCGATGCCTTCACACATTATTGACACTTAGAATTTCAGTAATTTTTACACATCTCCTTGTTCTTGTTTAAAAGCATTTTAGCTAAACCACTGAGGTATAACATAGAAAATGTTCAACCTTAATGCAAATATAATTGACTGATTTCACAGTCCATGCAGAGTTCTGGTCCTTTTTCCATTATCTACAAGATGTTTCCATTATCTATTAGATGTATCTATTAGATGTATCTATTCGTATCATCTTACCCTACGCCTGTCGCAAACTTGCCAACATTCACCTTCTCTTCTCCAGCCATTCCCATTACTCTTTGCTAGGAAACTTCGTCGACTGAAACCTCCACTTGAAATTAGATAACAGTTGAAAGGTATGTGTAAATGCCTTGGTAATTCAGAATTGGCCAATACACTTCTGTGTTGGCCGAGTTTACAATGAAAAAATAGCACTGCTAAATTCCTTGAACCATCCATCCGTCAGGCGAATTGAACGGAACTACGGGCTAGTGATTCTTGCAACGCATCATACTCAATGAATTATATTGACTTCCAAACAGTTGAGAACAAAAAAGTTGGAAGAATTGCCGAGACTGAATAAAAAAAAAGATAACAACAAATAACGTTAATAAAACTTTATTCGTTTTCAGATGACCACTTCTTACACGAGAAACTCGAAGACAAATATTTTATTGGGATTAGCTGCTTACTTCCACCTGAGTCTCTTTCTTCTAGGTAAGTAATCCAGTGAATATTAAAAACTTACGCGGTACCTCTCGGATTGAAATCTATATAGGCAAAGGATATTCGACTTCCAATCAAGAAAACTCCTAAATGTTAAAGCTACTGCTGATATTGAGGTAAAAAGCCACAAAAGATCAGAGAAAATCTTCTTGATATGCTCAACATTTCTTAGAAATAGCAAAAGCAAGAGCTCCATTCCATAATAGAAACATCTACGTAAAAATTCTAGGACATCAGGCATGGGGACAAACAACAGTGTCATCAATCCAAGAGCTGACAACAATTTACAGTCACGACACATCATTAGCATCCTACTACATTAATGCAGTGGAATCATCGACAACGAATCCAACATCCTATTCATTTGTGGAAAGCACATCAAACTTCAGCCAACAAATCAGCAGCAGTACAACATCTGTTGCTCAGTCTGGTTCAACCACATCAAGTATAGAGCCAACACTCTCATCTTCACCCAGTCCTGCTGTTACGTCTTCAGTGGAAGCAACGTCCGCTTTTGTTCCTGAAAGCACAGCAGTGGTAGCCACTCCTACGTCCAGCAGTACAGCGTTAGTGCCTCAACCAACGTCTTCAGTGGATCAGTCAAGTACAACATCTTCAAGTATTCAGGAAACAATCTCATCTTCAACCATTCCTGTTGTTACGTCTTCAGTGGAAGCAACGTCCGCTTTGGTGCCTGAAAGCACAGCAGTGGTAGCCACTCCTACGTCCAGCAGTACAGCGTTCGTGCCTCAACCAACATCGTCTGTGGATCAGTCAAGAACAACATCTTCAAGTATTCAGGAAACAATCTCATCTTCACCCAGTCCTGCTGCTACGTCTTCAGTGGAAGCAACGTCCGCTTTAGTGGCTGAAAGCACAGCAGTGGTAGCCACTCCTACGTCCAGCAGTACATCGCTGGTGCCTCAACCAACATCTTCAGTGGATCAGTCAAGTATAACATCTTCAAGTATTCAGGAAACAATCTCATCTTCAACCATTCCTGTTGTTACGTCTTCAGTGGAAGCAACGTCCGCTTTGGTGCCTGAAAGCACAGTAGTGGTAGCCACTCCTACGTCCAGCAGTACAGCATTGGTGCCTCAACCAACGTCTTCAGTGGATCAGTCAAGTACAACATCTTCAAGTATTCAGGAAACAATCTCATCTTCAACCATTCCTGTTGTTACGTCTTCAGTGGAAGCAACGTCCGCTTTGGTGCCTGAAAGCACAGCAGTGGTAGCCACTCCTACGTCCAGCAGTACATCGCTGGTGCCTCAACCAACATCTTCAGTGGATCAGTCAAGTACAACATCTTCAAGTATTCAGGAAACAATCTCCTCTTCAACCATTCCTGTTGTTACGTCTTCAGTGGAAGCAACGTCCGCTTTGGTGCCTGAAAGCACAGTAGTGGTAGCCACTCCTACGTCCAGCAGTACAGCATTGGTGCCTCAACCAACGTCTTCAGTGGATCAGTCAAGTACAACATCTTCAAGTATTCAGGAAACAATCTCATCTTCACCATTTCTGTTGTTACGTCTTCAGTGGAAGCAACGTCCGCTTTGGTGCCTGAAAGCACAGCAGTGGTAGCCACTCCTACGTCCAGCAGTACAGCGTTGGTGCCTCAACATCGTCTGTGGATCAGTCAAGCACAACATCTTCAAGTATTCAGGAAACAATCTCATCTTCACCCAGTCCTGCTGCTACGTCTTCAGTGGAAGCAACGTCCGCTTTAGTGGCTGAAAGCACAGCAGTGGTAGCCACTCCTACGTCCAGCAGTACATCGCTGGTGCCTCAATCAACATCTTCAGTGGATCAGTCAAGTATAACATCTTCAAGTATTCAGGAAACAATCTCATCTTCAACCATTCCTGTTGTTACGTCTTCAGTGGAAGCAACGTCCGCTTTGGTGCCTGAAAGCACAGTAGTGGTAGCCACTCCTACGTCCAGCAGTACAGCATTGGTGCCTCAACCAACGTCTTCAGTGGATCAGTCAAGTACAACATCTTCAAGTATTCAGGAAACAATCTCATCTTCAACCATTCCTGTTGTAACGTCTTCAGTGGAAGCAACGTCCGCTTTGGTGCCTGAAAGCACAGCAGTGGTAGCCACTCCTAAGTCCAGCAGTACATCGCTGGTGCCTCAACCAACATCTTCAGTGGATCAGTCAAGTACAACATCTTCAAGTATTCAGGAAACAATCTCATCTTCAACCATTCCTGTTGTTACGTCTTCAGTGGAAGCAACGTCCGCTTTGGTGCCTGAAAGCACAGTAGTGGTAGCCACTCCTACGTCCAGCAGTACAGCATTGGTGCCTCAACCAACGTCTTCAGTGGATCAGTCAAGTACAACATCTTCAAGTATTCAGGAAACAATCTCATCTTCAACCATTCCTGTTGTTACGTCTTCAGTGGAAGCAACGTCCGCTTTAGTGGCTGAAAGCACAGCAGTGGTAGCCACTCCTACGTCCAGCAGTACAGCGTTCGTGCCTCAATCAACATCTTCAGTGGATCAGTCAAGTATAACATCTTCAAGTATTCAGGAAACAATCTCATCTTCACCCAGTACTGTTGTTACGTCTTCAGTGGAAGCAACGTCCGATTTGGTGCCTGAAAGCACAGCAGTGGTAGCCACTCCTACGTCTAGCAGTACAGCATTGGTGCCTCAACCAACGTTTTCAGTGGATCAGTCAAGCACAACATCTTCAAGTATTCAGGGAACAATCTCATCTTCAACCATTCCTAGTGTTACGTCTTCAGTGGAAGCAACAACCGCTTTTGTTCCTGAAAGCACAGCAGTGGTGGCAATTTCCAGTAACGCCACAAGAAGTACAGCAAGTATTCGAAACTCATCTTCAACCAACGTCTTCAGTGGATCAGTCAAGTACAACATCTTCAAGTATTCAGGAAACAATCTCATCTTCAACCATTCCTGTTGTTACGTCTTCAGTGGAAGCAACGTCCGCTTTGGTGCCTGAAAGCACAGCAGTGGTAGCACTCCTACGTCCAGCAGTACAGCTTGGTGCCTCAACCAACATTTCAGTGGATCAGTCAAGTACAACATCTTCAAGTATTCAGGAAACAATCTCATCTTCAACCATTCCTGTTGTTACGTCTTCAGTGGAAGCAACGTCCGCTTTGGTGCCTGAAAGCACAGCAGTGGTAGCCACTCCTACGTCCAGCAGTACAGCATTGGTGCCTCAACCAACGTCTTCAGTGGATCAGTCAAGTACAACATCTTCAAGTATTCAGGAAACAATCTCATCTTCAACCATTCCTGTTGTTACGTCTTCAGTGGAAAGCAACGTCCGCTTGGTGCCTGAAAGCACAGCAGTGGTAGCCACTCCTACGTCCAGCAGTACATCGCTGGTGCCACAACCAACATCTTCAGTGGATCAGTCAAGCACAATATCTTCAAGTATTCAGGAAACAATCTCATCTTCACCCAGTCCTGCTGCCACGTCTTCAGTGGAAGCAACAACCGCTCCAGTATCTCAAAGCACAGAAGTGGTAGCCACTCCTACGTCTAGCAGTACAGCATTGGTGCCTCAACCAACGTTTTCAGTGGATCAGTCAAGCACAACATCTTCAAGTATTCAGGAAACAATCTCATCTTCACCCAGTCCTGCTGCTACGTCTTCAGTGGAAGCAACGTCCGCTTTAGTGGGAAAGCACAGCAGTGGTAGCCACTCCTACGTCCAGCAGTACAGCTGGTGCCTCAACCAACATCTTCAGTGGATCAAGTATAACATCTTCAAGTATTCAGGAAAGAATCTCATCTTCAACCATTCCTGTTGTTACGTCTTCAGTGGAAGCAACGTCCGCTTTAGTGGCTGAAAGCACAGCAGTGGTAGCCACTCCTACGTCCAGCAGTACAGCGTTCGAGCCTCAACCAACATCTTCAGTGGATCAGTCAAGTACAACATCTTCAAGTATTCAGGAAACAATCTCATCTTCAACCATTCCTGTTGTTACGTCTTCAGTGGAAGCAACGTCCGCTTTGGTGCCTGAAAGCACAGTAGTGGTAGCCACTCCTACGTCCAGCAGTACAGCATTGGTGCCTCAACCAACGTCTTCAGTGGATCAGTCAAGTACAACATCTTCAAGTATTCAGGAAACAATCTCATCTTCAACCATCCTGTTGTTACGTCTTCAGTGGAAGCAACGTCCGCTTTGGTGCCTGAAAGCACAGCAGTGGTAGCCACTCCTACGTCCAGCAGTACATCGCTGGTGCCTCAACCAACATCTTCAGTGGATCAGTCAAGCACAATATCTTCAAGTATTCAGGAAACAATCTCATCTTCACCCAGTCCTGCTGCCACGTCTTCAGTGGAAGCAACAACCGCTCCAGTATCTCAAAGCACAGCAGTGGTAGCCACTCCTACGTCTAGCAGTACAGCATTGGTGCCTCAACCAACGTTTTCAGTGATCAGTCAAGTAAACTTCAAGTATTCAGGAAACAAACTCATCTTCAACCATTCCTGTTGTTACGTCTTCAGTGGAAGCAACGTCCGCTTTAGTGGCTGAAAGCACAGCAGTGGTAGCCACTCCTACGTCCAGCAATACAGCATTGGTGCCTCAACTAACATCTTCAGTGGATCAGTCAAGCACAACATCTTCAAATATTCAGGAAACAATCTCATCTACCAGACGTTGTTACGTCTTCAGTGGAAGCAACGTCCGTTGGGCCTGAAACACAGCAGTGGTAGCGACTCCTACGTCCAGCAGTACAGCTGGTGCCCAACCAACTCTTGGACAGTCAAGCAAACATCTCAAGTATTCAGGAAACAATCTCATCTTCATACAGTACTGTTGTTACGTCTTCAGTGGAAGCAACGTCCGCTTTGGTGCCTGAAAACACAGCAGTGGTAGCCACTCCTACGTCCAGCAGTACAGCATTGGTGCCTCAACCAACATCGTATGTGGATCAGTCAAGCACAACATCTTCAAGTATTCAGGAAACAATCTCATCTTCACCCAGTCCTGCTGCTACGTCTTCAGTGGAAGCAACGTCCGCTTTGGTGCCTGAAAGCACAGCAGTGGTAGCCACTCCTACGTCCAGCAGTACAGCATTGGTGCCTCAACCAACATCGTCTGTGGATCAGTCAAGCACAATATCTTCAAGTATTCAGGAAACAATCTCATCTTCACCCAGTCCTGCTGCTACGTCTTCAGTGGAAGCAACGTCCGCTTTAGTGGCTGAAAGCACAGCAGTGGTAGGCACTCCCAGCCAGCAGTATATCGCTGGTGCCTCAACCAACATCTTCAGTGGATCAGTCAAGTACAACATCTTCAAGTATTCAGGAAACAATCTCATCTTCAACCATTCCTGTTGTTACGTCTTCAGTGGAAGCAACGTCCGCTTTGGTGCCTGAAAGCACAGCAGTGGTAGCCACTCCTACGTCCAGCAGTATATCGCTGGTGCCTCAAACAACATCTTCCTTGGATCAGTCAAGTACAACATCTTCAAGTATTCAGGAAACAATCTCATCTTCACCCAGTCCTGCTGCTACGTCTTCAGTGGAAGCAACGTCCGCTTTAGTGGCTGAAAGCACAGCAGTGGTAGCCACTCCTACGTCCAGCAGTACATCGCTGGTGCCTCAACCAACATCTTCAGTAGATCAGTCAAGTACAACATCTTCAAGTATTCAGGAAACAATCTCATCTTCACCCAGTCCTGCTGCTACGTCTTCAGTGGAAGCAACGTCCGCTTTAGTGGCTGAGAGCACAGCAGTGGTAGGCACTCCTACGTCCAGCAGTATATCGCTGGTGCCTCAACCAACATCTTCCTTGGATCAGTCAAGTACAACATCTTCAAGTATTCAGGAAACAATCTCATCTTCACCCGTCCTGCTGCTACGTCTTCAGTGGAAGCAACGTCCGCTTTAGTGGCTGAAAGCACAGCAGTGGTAGGCACTCCTACGTCCAGCAGTATATCGCTGGTGCCTCAACCAACATCTTCCTTGGATCAGTCAAGTACAACATCTTCAAGTATTCAGGAAGAATCTCATCTTCAACCATTGCTGTTGTTACGTCTTCAGTGGAAGCAACAACCGTTCCAGTATCTCAAAGCACAGCAGTGGTAGCCACTCCTACGTCCAGCAGTGCAGCGTTGGTGCCGCAACCAACATCTTCAGTGGATCAGTCAAGTACAACATCTTCAAGTATTCAGGAAACAATCTCATCTTCACCCAGTCCTGCTGCTACGTCTTCAGTGGAAGCAACGTCCGCTTTAGTGGCTGAAAGCACAGCAGTGGTAGGCACTCCTACGTCCAGCAGTATATCGCTGGTGCCTCAACCAACATCTTCCTTGGATCAGTCAAGTACAACATCTTCAAGTATTCAGGAAAGAATCTCATCTTCAACCATTGCTGTTGTTACGTCTTCAGTGGAAGCAACAACCGTTCCAGTATCTCAAAGCACAGCAGTGGTAGCCACTCCTACGTCCAGCAGTGCAGCGTTGGTGCCGCAACCAACATCTTCAGTGGATCAGTCAAGCACAACATCTTCAAGTATTCAGGGAACAATCTCATCGTCACCCAGTCCTGCTGCTACGTCTTCAGTGGAAACAACGTCCGCTTTAGTGGCTGAAAGCACAGCAGTGGTAGCCACTCCTACGTCCAGCAGTATATCGCTGGTGCCTCAACTAACATCTTCCTTGGATCAGTCAAGTACAACATCTTCAAGTATTCAGGAAACAATCTCATCTTCACCCAGTACTGTTGTTACGTCTTCAGTGGAAGCAACGTCCGCTTTGGTGCCTGAAAGCACAGCAGTGGTAGCCACTCCTACGTCCAGCAGTACAGTGTTGGTGCCTCAACCAACATCGTCTGTGGATCAGTCAAGCACAACATCTTCAAGTATTCAGGAAACAATCTCATCTTCAACCATTGCTGTTGTTACGTCTTCAGTGGAAGCAACAACCGCTCCAGTATCTCAAAGCACAGCAGTGGTAGCCACTCCTACGTCCAGCAGTGCATCGTTGGTGCCGCAACCAACATCGTATGTGGATCAGTCAAGCACAACATCTTCAAGTATTCAGGGAACAATCTCATCTTCAACCATTCCTAGTGTTACGTCTTCAGTAGCACAAAGCACTGCAGTGGTACCTAGTCCTACAACCAGTCGTTTCTCTCCTATCACAAGTAGGCCAGTGACTTCAAGCCCACCTGTTGTAGGTAGGCATCCCAGAACTTTACTTAAAATTTCTAGTAAGGCCGATTGTTCCATTTGTTATCAAGCATTTTCGTTTTGAGTCTGAGTTCTATTTAATACTTTGTTTTAGTTATTTGCAAGAGAAACTACTGCATGAATGGTGGAACGTGCAATCTTTTCAAAGGCAAGCCAAAGTGCACGTGTCCAAATGGTCTTACTGGAGCCACTTGTGAATCAGGTGAGTTTTGGTCTGATATATAGCTTTTTCCTAGAGCCAAATTGCTTTTCTATTCTTTTTTGAGTTTTAGTTTTGAATTCTTCTTTTCAAATATCGCAGGTAGGATCGATCACAATACATTTCACCAACTTTCACTCTAAGGTTTTTAGTAGTGCAAGTGTATACAATTTATAATCATCCTTATCATATGAATGAATGAAGATACTTCTAGCAAAATGATGATCTTGTAAATGACAAGATTATTTTGCCTGTAACGAGTTTAATTACATTGTTTGCTTTATTTGCTATTAGTGGTCATAACCTTGGCTGGGAATGTTACCTTGAATGTTGTCACCATTGGAAACAAGACGCTGGACACAAAGGACCCTGCTGTGAAAAGAGACCTGAAGAATTCAAATTCCTCTCTCTTTCGATATCTGAAGGACTTAATTGAGCCAGAGGTAATCAATTTTCATACCAGAAAATTATATAAATGATAGCCAGAATATTTCTCTTTACCATTATTTTCTGAAGGTCTCCTAGAAAATTACACATTGTTGAAGGTAACCCGTGAAGTGCTGCGAAATTGGTTCTTCAGTTGCTTGTGTTTAACTATTGGCTTGAATCGCATTGTCACCATTCTATTTTCCTTACAGTTAAATGTCAAATTCCGCTCCACAAATAACGGTTTCGAAAAGGCCGTCATTATTGGGTTCAGGTAAGAATGGCTTTGCGCTATCATTCATTTTTGAGATTTTCAAATATCATAGATGTTCTATTTCCTTTCTTCCTGTACAAATTGTATCGATAGAACGGCTTTAGTCCTGTTTATTTGGAAATATACTTTAAAAATTGAATCACATCTACACGGGCATTTACAAGGAAAGGGATCCTTAGGCATCCACTTTCCAATTGGCCACTGCCCACTGTAGGCGTCAAAAGTTAGGATTTTTACCCATTAATGAAGAAGCTACTTGCTTAATTTTCCAATGATTTTGATTGCTACTTCTTGCTTATGCATAACTAAAAAGTTATTTGCTGACTGATCCATTTGCTTTTCATAGGGTTGGCAGCTTGATTGTGGATTTCGTCGTCAGCTTTGAAGCCCCTATTAACAAATCACTAACTGTGGTTGAACAAGAGTTCTTGGCCTCCCTCAACGGCTCTTTGATAGGCTCAGCTGCCACGGTGCGACTGACAGGTATGCTAATCAATCGATCAGTCAATTAATCAGTCGATCAGTTAATTAATCAACCAAGCAGTAATCAATCAATGTACCAGTCAATCAATTAATCAAGCAATCAAATGAACGATACAATTAATTGCACCATGTTTGCCTCCATGAAATATGTCACCTTTAATTGAAGGTGATGCTACTCTTACGCCCTTCGAGGGGTAGCTATCGTAAATGGCCTATTATAAAACACACTTAACTGTTTTCTGTGTAATTTCCAAAGCCTTGCGCATGCATATGTATAGTTGATTGGAGCTTTAGATTAGGTTAGAAGATTAGCACAGTTGAATTGTTATCAACAGGAGCCCTCCCATCCCCAAGTGATGCAAGCGGCTTTTGCTGCTGGGATATCGGTTCATTCATGGTATACCTTCTTCTCTCCTCATTCAGATTACGACGAGTGTGCTTCTCCTCAAAGATACTGCTCCATTAACGGTGTCTGTACTAACACGTTTCAGTCGTTCAGCTGCTCCTGCAAGTCGGGCTATTCAGGCAATGGATTAGTATGCAAAGCAGACGAAAAAGGTTAGTTGAGTTGGCGAGATAGCCGGAAAGACAACCCTCAAAGTCTTCTTTGAATACGAAAACTGTAAGAGTTTTCACTTGGCTTCTAGATAGTGTATCTTGAAGGTAGCCAGTCTAGCCAAAATGACTTTGTTTGCTCCATCAATTATCAACTCCAATCTTACTGTACCTTATTACTGAAGTTACATCAGACAGTTCGATCGCTCTTCGATACAGCCCAGTTTTATCAAGTGCTTCAGCGAAGGATTTATTTTTATAATGTCAATTAAACATATTTATAGAGATAGAATATTTGTATATTTCTGAGAAGTGTTATTTCTTGTAGAACTCTTAGCGTTAATTTATTTTCTCTTTTTTAGAGTATCGCACATTGGCTATTGCACTTTCCATAAGTTTGATTCTTCTTCTGTGTGTGCTATTCCTTCTGCTGATAAGAAGGAAGCGAAAAAGAAAGAGTCAAAAGTGAGTTTTATTTTGTATCTTCTTCATGAACGTCCTTGCCTGCTACATTTATTTAAGTGAACCGCGTTTGAAGCGTACTGTTAGCCAGACATTCTGTGGTACTTGATGCAGTTTTAAGGGAGCCCCAGGGCCCCAAAAGGCAATTTGGGCCCCATACAATCTTCTACTTCACAGAAGTAAGTCAAACGAATAGAGGTAGCTAAATAGGGTCCAGTCTATGTAAGTAACGATATCAACGTTGGCTGCAAAATGAAGTTGAGAGCGAGGACGGGGGTTATGCCAGCCAGTGTAAATATCGAAAAGGCTGTTGGTATTCCAAGAGTTTTGGAGTAGTTGTAGGCGTCCATTATCATTTCTAAATGGGCGGTGAATGCTTTGGGTGGAATTATTGTAAAGAATTGCTTATCGTCTTAGAAGTCTTTAAGCTGCCTTCATCAGACGGATTTGAGCGAATTTACAGTCGCACTGCCCTGAATGTTGAACTTTGCAAAACTTAATGTTGATTAAATTTAGTACAATAATTATCAAATTTACGCGGGTCTTTCAAGCACACAAAGACCCGAGCCTTGATTGATCTTGAATTATCCTCGCCGGTTGCTCCTGCATCATATGTCTTTCGTTCTTTTTCAGACTGCTTCCCAATGAAAGCAGCTACTTTTCTTGGAATAAGAACACGGAGATGAGAGCAAAACAAGTCTACGATCTACACGATGCGGTTGCTTTACAGTACAAAATAATTTATTAATGTAACGCAAGTTGTCAGGTATTTTGATGACAGAAATAGCTGTTACCAGAAAGGGTATTGGGAGCTTAGTAGAGCTACCTGTGACGGCTGAGGAGAGCTCTTGCAATTTTCTTTCAGTATTATTGAATGCATTGGCAGAGTTCTTATCGAGAAGAATTACGTTCAATTAATGTACTGACACAATACCCCTTTTTGTATAATGTTTACCAATGCTCAAGTGTATTATCGTGTAAATGGTAGACTGGAATATTCGTATCCTCAATAAATATCAAAGTTGCCCAGAAAATAATCAGAATAAATTGGTCTTCGGCATAACTAAAGTCGCCTCCCAAAGGACAGGCAAGGGGGCAAACCTATAGCAGAGGCAGCGTGCTTTTTTCGTCCTTCTAAGAGCAACCATTTTCCTGCTTACTAAAGGCATTTCTGAGGGTGTGACGTATGACGTGTGACGTTTCTAGAGTGACGCACGATCCCAGTGTCTAAATCTTGGTAAAGCCTTGCTTGAAATGCGGACGGAACACTTGGATTACGTTACGGGCTTTTTGCATGAAGTGTAAAGCCATCTTGGTCAGTGAGCCCCCACTCATCACCTTCACCTTTCAAACGTCGATGCATTTACGAATAAACGATTTTCTGACACTGGGGCATAGCATGACTTGAGTTTTGAAATATCTTATGGCGTAACAAGCAAGAATTTAATGACCATGCAAATGAATTTAGACATCAATGTGCTTAATTTCGTTATAGTTCCACACCCCACCCAAGCTGAATATGGGCGTTCATGCCGGGCCGACTCGCATCTAGAAATACGCGTAATCAGGCTCCATCGGTTTCAATTTGTTTACGATTGCCTGATAGATGGGCAACAGTTAGTTCAAAGCTGCTGTGCAGCGGCACGTTATCACTGGTTGGCAGGGTGCGCAGTTAACATATCAAATAAATATTTCGCTGGAGTGATTTGAACTTCGTTTATCTAAGTTATCGAGTACAGTATTTGTAATAGTACAGTATTGCAATATGAAGTATTTTATCCAAATTGATTAATGATGACAGGAAATTAAAATTTCGCCTACTTAGCTAAAGAGCTTCTGTGTCTTTACCTCAACAACTCTGGCTACTATTACCTGGCCAACACTCGAACAACCAAATTCTTGAAGATCGTTATTTTTATCATCATCTTATCTGCTCCTCCGTCCTACATTGGTTTAAGTCTAGATGTTATTATGAACTCTTATTATCTAAAAAGTTTGGGCTTCCAGCAAGGCATTTATTTCGTATCTTCTTTCCGGTATTTATTTCGGTGGCAAGGTATTTATTTCGTATATGCTTCCCACATATTTATTTGGACTACTTAACTAATAGGGGTGTGAATGCGCCAAAAATTCATTTTCTGGCGCTTACATAATTCGAGGGGTGCATCATGGAATTTTTTCCGCTGTTTTGCAAAATTCACGAATAATAAAATTGGCAGTGAAAACTTTTGGAGGAGTTAAGCAGCCATTGATTTCTTTCTCGATTTACTACGAAGTGTTCTTCCTTGCAAAGCTTAAAATAAACTATTATAATCCTTGTCATGAAAGAGATTTATTAAGTATCCTAGGCATTCTCTTCTGCTTTCATTCCCCTCCCTTTTATGCATTCTGCGTTGTTGTATACAAATCAAGATAAAAATCAAAAATTTTAAACTGGCGAAAAAGCCAGGCTTTTGGTCAGTGTCATTTTACTACCACGTGTCGACGTGGCTCTCCACAAGATAAGCCTCTAGCAAACAACGCGGGTTACCCGCAAGACGCCGGCAAACCGCGGAAAGGGAGGGATAGTGGAAATTCAAAGCATCACACTTGTGTTGGGCGGAGGAATCACAACCAAGAGAGTGAACACAGGCGAGTGGCAACTGAACACCCAAGGGTAACCAAATTTGACTAGGAGCTTGGAGCGGTATTCTTGTTTGGTGAAATACAATTGTTGGTACGATTTATTTGCAATGATTTTACGCAGTTTCGTGTTATTTATTAGCTGCGGGCTAGGCCCATATCCTAGACTTGCCAAATGGAAAAACATATGTCCGTTAGCACAGTTTTGTGCGTTATCAGACATAATTGATTTGTTACGTTTGTTACCTGATGACCCTTCTAGATGTCTGGGTGCCATTAATAGTTTAGTATTTTAATGTAAGTGCTGATATTTTGTACAAGCTAAAACTACTTATTGCTGTCGGTGTACTGTTTTTGTGTCAATTCAAGCTAGAACTACCTCGCCAAGAGGTGCAAGTTGTGTACATGTTTTAGAATCTAGTAATTTATCAGTAAAGATCTGTCTCTACTTGATGTTCGTTTTTATCCCTAATCGACAAATTGCGTGCTAAACACTTGCAAGGCGAAGAAGGTGCGTAATATGAAATCTTAGGGAAGCCACCAAATTAATTATAGATTAGTTTAACAATTTGTTTTTACCCAGTCAGAAAGAAATGTTACGATACCTGTTTTTTACTTGAGACTGTATAAGCATGAATGAATATGTCCAAAAAATAGTAATTACTAGTAGACCAGTTGACTTGTTGTTAGTTATCCAGCTAGTGATTGACACCAGTGCAACAATTTCATACCCAACATGAGTTTTAGGTATTGGCAGTGTCTGTAATGGACTTAACAAAATATTGTTGAAATTTTTTATTTCAAGGCTTAAGTTTCATGGCTGCATGTCATGTGTCTTGGAGGATCTAAGGAGTAATTTCAGCCTTGGTGGGTGGCAGAATGTGTAATTTGTTTTGAGGGCTGATCCATGTCAAACCCACATGTTCTCATTACTGTTTTTAAGTGCACCAACTTGATGAAAGTGGTCTCCTAACACCAAACATGCTCCTGGTGTTTGGGGATGATTCCTCATGGCAATGTTGTTCTTTGTGTAATTTCCCAATGGTTTAATTTCTTTTTCTAAGGACCTTGGGCATGCATGATTAGGTCAAAGTCTGTTTTTAATATCCTGATTAGACAGATGTTTAGATAAGCATTCTGTAAAGCATGGACTTTTCCCCTAATTTTAGTGCTATTTTGAAGCAGCTTTCCTAGATTATTTCGATATTATCCAAGTCTTGTTGGGTTTGTAGTTCCAACCTGCCTTCCTTAAAATCTCTTAGCATGATTCTTTGTATATATAGTTACCTGCTGTTGTTTTATTTCCCTTTTCAACCACAGCCTAATCTTTTAATTCACAAGGCAATCCTGTGAGCCTTTAATATCTAACTAAATTGTTGTTTGCCAATGGACCTATTTTTTACATTTCCAGCATGATGTTCCTACATCAAAGGTCTTCCTTATCTCTTAATCCTCTTTATGTTAGTTTCTTTCCATTCCTCAAATTCCTATGCCATTGTCTATACTCTGCTTTTGAAGGGTTGTCAGTTCATTGTACCACTCCTTCCATTGTTGTATGAAGTAGCAATAATATGCCCACATCACTAGTTTTGCTGGCCATTTTCCACATCTATGGTGATACCCAACGCCCCCGGCCTCATTATCATCAAATAAAAGATCAAAAACCTTTGAAGCTACATGAAATATATGAAAATATTGAATCATGAGAAGCTTCTAGAAGGTTTAACAAATTGAAAGTATAAGGCACTACTGGTTTTCATCAACTTCATAATGCTTGAAGCTGTTCATAGAAATTTGCAGATCTAATAAAGTCAATATTTCTTTGAGATAATATTTTCAGTAGTTATGCAATTATAAGTGAATTATCTAGTTTTAAGTTTGCAAGACCTACCTTCTCTACCTTTTCTCTTCACATTTAATGTTATCTGGCCTCTTCTGCTTTTGCATGATCATTATTTTGAACTAGCTTCATCAGCCATTTCATAATCATTTGATAAACATTGAGAGGAACTCAATATAATTTGATTTTGTCATCAACTTTATGCAAATGATCAAAAAGAATATATTTCTATAGCAAGTACTAAGCTTTATCTTGACTTCTTTGTAACTCCATTATTTTAAAAACATGTTTTACTACCAATGCACTAATTTAAGCTATACAGACAAGACAGGGCAAAGCTTTTAAAAATATTGAAGAAAGGCAAACCATAGTTACAAAATTGCTTTTGACTTCACAGTAATTGCACCAAGTTTTTGGGAAATTGAAGCAACACCCTTGTCCAATAAGAGAACATTTTGTCAGCTTTGCCTGATAGGAGAAACAGAACAGCCTTGAATGTAACATTAGATTTTGAAGACTTTTAACCAAATAACCAGACACCTTTGAAATTCACAAATGAAAACCGACTTCCTTATATTACAAGGCCAAGTGAACTTGTCCATCAATCGTCTGCCAGTTGTGGTTAGTTTCCAGAGCACTGATTCAAAGTTTTATTGTATCTTCCTAACTTTTAACGCGTGTTTACAGATGTTTTCATTTTCCTTTAACAACTTTACCCACAGGTTTGTGAATCATTTTGGTAACGTTCAAGATGGAGGCTGTCAGGCAGAAGTTGAACACAATAAGGCAAGAAATAGACGAAACCGAGGAAAAGGCCAAGAACTGCGAGATGTATATACGAATGGAACAGCAAAGATTAGAGTCATGCTTGCTAGAAAGAGAGTCCCTGGAAAGAAAAGCAGACAACACACTGCGCAAGATTGAAGATGCACAGGCGCGCTACCAAGAAACTTTGGATAGGTTAGGGGACATGGAAACGTCAGTGGATACAAATGAAAGCAAGCGCAAGGCCTTGGAAAAGAGGGAGACGGATTATGATGAGAGGTTGGTAGTCCTAGAGGAGCGCCTGCGCATCGCCAAGATAAATTTTGAAGAGCGGAGGCAGCTGTTAGACGAGGCGAAGAGAAGGAAGGGGGTGTTGAACACCGAGTTGCAGAAAGCGGAGAAGAGGCTTCATGACGCGAAGGATAAATCCGAGTTTTTCGATTCGGAAATCGAGTATGCGGGGCAGCAATTGCGACAAATGGAAAGGAAGGAGATGTCCTCGACGGACAGGGAGATGGAGATGGAAGATGAAGTCAGATATTTAGCGGACAAGCTGAGGGGCGCCCAGGAAAGATGGTTTGTGAACGATGACAAGGTGAAAGCACTGCTGAGAACTAAAGAAGCGCTCGAAGGTATGCTATCAAGTTTAGATGAATAGGTAGTTTTCATGTGCTGTTGTGAAGGCGCTACGTGTTCCCGGGTTCTATAGGTACGTATTGATCTGAAGAGGAGCATTCCCTACGTGATGCCGATTAGTGTGTCTAGCTGTGTACAATACGATTTGCTGCATGCTATTCACTAAAGGATTCTTATGCAAAGCCTACTGTGTTGTTTCCTTACGTAATGGAATCCCCATTTCTCGTGTGTCCCTGATCCACGTGCTTAGGAAGTTGATAGGCTACTCCCTTGCGGTACATCATGTGGTACATGTTAATTGAGACAACTGCACTTGCTAAAAACGAAGTATAACCCTCGACAACATTTAATCATAGGGTGGAGTTTCAAAATGGTTTACCTTTTAATTAAAATATCTTTCTTTTCAGATGAGATCGAAGGAATAAGTTCACAAACTCGAGGTCTAAGAAGCGAAATTCAGCGCATGTTCGAAGAAATTCACAGTTACTAGACGAAGGTACGGCTCTAACATCAAAGATTTTTCTTGGTTGCTCAATATTCACAGTTAAGAAGACTTTGGACAAAAGATATGGCCGGTCTACTATTGGAGAATCAGGCACAAATGTTAGAAAGTTAGCGAGCTAAGTTACTCAGCACCTAAGTAAAGTTGTGAGAGTGCTTTGTTATTCAATAGTAAAACGCATTGCTTTAGATTTAATTTATGTACCAATAATTAGCTGAATAAAACGAACGGCAAAATGTATGCTATAGGTTTTACAACTCTTAAAAAAGATTCCCACATTGATAATCTTATACCGCTGAAGTTTCGATTAATGTTGGATTGATGAAATGTTAGAAGTCTTCTGAGATTGTAAGGCAAAACACCAATGGACAAGGACTCCTTTGTTTGTATCAAGGCAGTGCTATCGATTCGCCAGAGGTGAAGTGGAGCAGGAGGTTGAATGGACGGCTGGTCACCATATGAAACATCAAGGCTTCCATTACAACGCGGTAGATGAAATATTTTATCACAGCGGTTTTACAGCATAAAGCAGTCTGCTTGAAAGCTATTGGTCAGAATAGGAAATATTAGTTAAAAATGTGTCACGCATTATGCGAAACCATTGATTGAGTGTTCTGAGCCTTCCTCTTTGCATGCATCATAGGATAACCCATTTTCCCTTACAACGCGCTAATATCCTTGATTAAGAACCTTGTTGTGGAACATTAGATTTACTTAACAATATGAAGGTTTTGTCATTTTTAGATGTATAGATACTTGGATGTAGATGTATTAGTTAATAAAGGTTGATGTATGAGTTATGGTCTGTTATGATGATTTGGTCATTCGATTCAAGGGGATGGGGGTTCCGGGGAGGAGGGCTAAGGGGAGGAGGGCTAAGGGGAGGAGGGCTAAGGGGCAGTGGGGTTCACTAGAATGTCTTTAAATCGGGGATATCCAGGGAGAGAGTGAATCATCACTGGTAGGGTGTTGGCATTCTTTCGCGCTCTGAGCTCGAAGTGACCCGCCAGGAAGAATCATACTTTTCTCTAAATAGGAACCGCTTTACAGATGACACATTTTTATTCCCTAACCGGAAGGATATAAGCCCAGTTCTTGCACCGTAGTCACTTTATCTGCAGGATCAGCCGGCTAGAGCCTGGAGGCCTGCTTCATTTGGACACGTTTGGGACACTCGAGGTCAGTGCGCGAGATTATGACACCGTCCAAGAAACTGGCTTATTTTGGCGCGCGAGGCTAATCTTACTGAAACAGAGAGTATAAATTCGGCTTGTTGGGTCTTTCTCACATAGAATCTGATTAACTTTGACATTTAATGAATACTGCTTTAAGACATTTAATGTCAGTTTTTTATTAGTCATTTAGGGCTACGACACCAGTTGATATTGTCTTTGAACCTTTTAGCTTATCATTTCTTGTTTAATCTTTCGTGTATAGATTCATTTAGCTATTTCTAAAACTTTTATTAGGCTGCGGTTTGTTTAGGTGGCTGTATAGTTGCTCGTATTTAACCAACTCACAATTTTACCAAATAGTAAAACAATTCATATTTGATGCCGCTAAATTGTATCCTTATTCAAATTTACTCTCAAATATATTCACTTGTGTTTTCTCTCGCGGCTATTTCTGTTTTGCCTTTGATCAGAAATGTTTCACAGCTAGCCCTGTCACACTATTTTTTGTTACCTTTGAGTTCTTCCGGCTCGCAGGTCGCAATCCTGCACAAAGAAAATCCAAGGTTTCCAAAGAAATTACAAATAGTCAGGTTGCTTGGTACCTAGGCGTAAGCATATCTTTGTGCCACAAGGTGCCAGCTTTGAGTCTAGGTCTTAGTGTAGGTTGGTAAGGACACTAAGAGGCGGGTGGAGACAGTCTTTTTTATCTTGTTATCAATCGCATTGAACGGTGAATTCCGTCGATTAAGTGAAATGCCTGATTGAGTGCAACCCACACAGTCTTAACTGCATTTTCGAAAATCAGAACGCGAAACTCGCGAAAGCTGCCTGGTGTTTCATATTCCTGTTTCACAGAGTCGTGGTTTCAATTGAATCTTCTTTCAGAAAAGAAATCATGTCACGAGAAATTTTAATTCGAATGCTGTAGACTTTTGTTTGTCGCTCTTTAAAAATAAGCTTTTAGTTATATCCAAGTGGCGCTATTTATCCGAAAGTAATTTCAAATTTCCACTCTAACGTCTAACGTCAGGTCTGTTGAAAGCCGACTTTTGAAGTAAGAGAACTGACTTCAAAAGCACTGATTTCAAATTTTCTAATTATTTCACAATGTCCCTAATGCACTAACTCATTCGGGGCTTTCTCTAATCTTCCAGTGATCGACACAAACATTAACATGATAATAAATATCTGTCAGTTTTGTTGGGGTGTGTTTGCAAAATTTATGTAACAACAATCAACCTGGTATCTGCATCTACTAAAGATTTATCAAGCATTACAGGGAAATACTCCTTTTATAAAACAGGGCGAGTTGCATCATATAACTTGGCCATTCGTTTCGGAGCACATTACTTGGTAGGATTTGGGTGCCGTGATGATGTCAATGATAGGCTTAGATATGACTCAAAGTCCTTTTGGAAAAATGATTGATGAGTCTGCTCTGAAGGGCCAGGAAATGTAACAAAGGACTCTTATCCCATATTAGTAACAACACATTCCAGCTGATCCCCTGGAACAGACAAGCCCACTGCATCTTGTAAACACGAATGTAGACATTTAAAATTCAACGAAAGAGCTAAGGAAATCGATCAAGAAGTAAATATGCGTAATGCAAAAGAAAGTTGAAAACTGGGGAAAGCATCACTAAAACTGTGTCAAGATTTTGGTTTACCCTTAGTATTGCGGGTAAAATACCAGGCTATCTTTTTCTGTAGAGCTAATTGTTGGTTTTGAATAAAATTTTGACACAAACGCAACAAGAAACACAGCAACCATGCACCTCTTTCATCTTTTCTATTGACCTGATGTGATGGTTAAAAGTTTACCATGAATGAAGGGAAAAAAGAGCAAAAATAAAACAGAAGAATTCTCACTTTCAAAAAGTATTACATGAAAACTAACATTTTGGTAGGATAAAATTGATTTTGATGAAACTGTTTGAATCAAATTTCATACCATAGCTGAAATAAGGTTATTTATTATTTTCATTCTTAAATTGGTCCAGAAGTTCTTTTATTCTCCCCATTATCCTGGGAACCATGTCTACATGAGTATTGCAACACTTAACTACGCAGCTGTCCAAATCTTGCTGTAAAGAAGTCACTTCTGCATGGGTTGTGCTTGAATTAACTTTATCTTGCACCTCATCCTGGCACTGTCTTGCACACCTCCCAAGTCGGTCCTTTACAAGACAAAACATCAATAAATAAAAAGACAGTTTTTCAACCTCCTGCACATGTCAATGCCAAATGTGCAAAAGTTCATATCCACAGCTTTTCAACTACATTATACTCAGAGAGCCAAGTTTTCTTGAAGATACAGCTTTGGGACAAATAGAAAAACATTGCAAAGAACAGAGAGGCTATTCATTGTGAGCTAGA
The DNA here is from genome assembly GCA_003864495.1 of Nemopilema nomurai. Lineage (NCBI taxonomy): Eukaryota > Metazoa > Cnidaria > Scyphozoa > Rhizostomeae > Rhizostomatidae > Nemopilema > Nemopilema nomurai. The sequence goes on from ML133403.1 coordinate 85,354, forward strand.
ACAAATAACTGACTTGGTTCTTACGGTTCTTATTGTCTTTAACATTGAAATTTGAATTGTGTCAAAAAATCCCTTGCCTACAGTCTACACAAAAAAGTAAAACAGAAACTGAATTTTACTATTTGATATTAGAAGCTGAAAGTTATTAAAGGTTTCATTTGGGCCATATGAGCACAATACCTGAAAATTTCCCAATTCTTTTCCTATAAATTCTTGAACCTGTTGAACAGGCCGGAAGCACTGCTGTGTGCACTGCTCTAAAGTCTCTTTTCCAGAAACTTTGTTTGAATAGCAACTTGCTGCACACATATGAGACTGTGCCTAAAATTTAAAGTAATCACATCATAATTGAGAAGTTACAGACATCATAGCACACAGCAATCTATCATGGGACATAGCTAAAATTGGTAGTAGCCCCTAACCAAAATATTGCCCCTTCGAAAAACAAAATTGGTTTATCAACTAAAAAAACAGAACAAAGGTCATAGGTCGAGAGATAATAATAAATCAGTCATAATAACAGAAAAAAGTAAACAAAATCACTATTTACATTATTTTTGCATTTCTATTTTTGAATCCATCTTGGAAAAATAACAATCTTAATTTGCTTCTATCTTAAAAATGTGTTGAGACAAGCAGTGATTGCTTACTAAAGAAGTCTATTTTAAGGAACCTCCGATGTTGCCATAACTACATGCACACTTCATGTGCACCATACAGCACTGGCACTATATGAAACAACTACTTTTATGACTCTCTGGGGTACCAGCAGCTTGTTGGCTTCAAATGTGGCCATCTCTGAAAAAAAGAATTAATTCTCTCTGCACTCTGGAATGCTCTGCCTGGCAATCTACACTTGGAAAATTGTAACAACTGAGAACTTTTCAAAAGTGAACTGCTAAATTTTTGTCTTTTAGCATTTGTTAATAATAAATAACCATTAGTTTTATCTGTCAGTTTTGAGAGAATGAAACATCACAATAGTGACTAAGGCAAAAACATGAAAAAGCTCAGAGTGGTCCATGTTGCAGTGGTATTATTAAGAAGCCCTCAAAGTTATTTGACTACAAGGTTATTTTAAATTCTGCAAGCTAATAAATTTGCTTTATTGTAGTAATTTTAGTACCAGAGATTGATTAGGTATAAATATTTGGCCCTTAGGTATAATAGTTTTCCATACTTTTTTGACCCTTCTTTAGTATAAGGTATTGGAACAAAAAAAGTGAAATATAGTTTCCTGTCAATGAAAATTTTGGTCATAGCAATTATTTTGCCTGATTATGTTGGCAACTGATCCTTTTATTGAAAATTCTTTACGATGAGACAGGGGTGGAGATTCAGTCATAAAATAGAATAACATTCATCTTTAAACCCAAGATGCAAAATTACCAAAACTGCCAATGTCAATAATTGGGCAAGTGCGCAAGGGCAATTGCCTGCGTAAAACGAAAAGGCCTGGCTATATAGCAAATAGCCTGTTTCCTGTTTATTTTCACATTTTCTTTGCTTCAACCCCATAACTCTGACTGATGCCATATTCAACATAGCACTTGTTAAGATCAGATTTGGTCAGATTAGGTAATGAGCAAAGTTGAATTAAGAGCCAAAGAAAGAAATATATTTGAAATATAATAAATTCATATATATATATAAGAATTTCGATCTGCCAATAGTATCTACAAAAGCTGGAAGCCATGATAAAAGTTACAATGATTTTATGCATTTTGCATACAGTTACAAATGAAAGGTAAAATCAAGGTGACTTTAGGTCAGTATTGGTAAATGAGGAGCCTATATTTTGAGTAGGCAAAAGCTGATCTGTAATTCCTTTTGCACAATTTTTTGTGGTTGACATCGTTAAAATCAGTTTCCTTGTTGCTGTTGCAGCCTCCCATTTGAATGAAGGAGATGCACTGGACAGCTCTCAAATATTGCCAACTGGCAGAACAAATTGCAGAGCATCATTAGGTAAAATGTTCAGATGTTTGGCCAAAGATTCATCAAAGCAAACATTTAGCATCATTCTTGTAATTTCTTCGCCATCATCAACAGTTGATGAAACCACTGTTACTATGTGAGCAAACCCTCACAACAGAATGGGTTGGCAGAGAATTTTGAACTAATAGAATTTCAAGGTTTGTAAAGAAATCCTCCAATACATGTATTAAAGATGTATTGAACACAAATCAAAGTTTGGCAAATTAATTTTCACAAATTCAGGCATTTTACATAAAGAAGAGTGGGTGGGGCCAGTCACACCCACATTTTGTTGAATTTTCTGTGTAGCAAAAAGTTAGAGAGCTGTAAAACTGCATAAGCTAAAATCTCTTATTATTAGTATCTTAATTCCAAAAAAATATATGAAATCATGGTAATAAATTAACTTATTCTTGATTATTGGTGGTGGAGAATAGCACTAACAGCTGTTGTGCCTTGATTTTTCCCTATGGTGTTATGAAAAGCCTTTTTTCAACTGCAGTTCTAGTGACAGAAAGTTTGTTCAACTACTAAAGAAACAAACATTGCACCAATACTTGAGTTTTTAATTCTGCCCCTGTGTTGTTGTAAATAACAGGCTTTCTAAAATCTACTTTTTCTCAAGAACAAGAATTAGAAGGCATACCATGATTACGGTGTTGGTTATTCAAATAAAATGGGTTTATGTAACGTTACTGGACACTTAAGGATGGCCTAAAATCTATGCTTATAACTACCAGCAGAGGTCTGAGTCTCTGTCGCTCAACATCGCTTAACATTTGCTCCACAGCTTGCTGCACCTTTGCTTGGGCTTCCGACGCCATTTCGAAAAACTGGCATGTGTCAGCCTCTTTATCATATTCCGCTGAAACGAGGCTTCAATTCTGTGCTGCAAGTTGTCTTGGTGCTGTCAACCGGATCAAAGATCAAAACAAGTCACTTTCTGGTGAGCGCCTCATTCAAAATTGAACAATAAATTAAAAAAATTGCCCATTCTTGTTTTGGAAATGTACTTATTTGAATGTTCGTAGGGAAATATAGTGTATCGAAAATCCCTTCATCCCACATGCCATGATATTGTCATCATTTACAAGAGCAGCTTCGTTGAGTATGACACAGTATGATGCCTTGTCACTTTTAGTGGCTCTAATTTAGAGTTGTATAGATGTAGTTTTGGTTTAAAATAGATATAGTCATGAAATTGACACGTGATGTGATTGCTATACTCTGTTTTTAAAGGAAAGATGCAACTAACTTGATCAAACCTTTGTTATGTTTATCTTGTTAATCCATCGTCTTTGGGTGAACATGAAAGACTTTGGTCTAAGCTTTTGAAAATCACAACCATTAATGTCAGGCAAAGATTCTGTTTAGCTTAACAAGTATCACTAGACATCTCAAAGCTTCACAGATGGATAAGTCACAGGTTCCACTCTATGATAACTGATTTAAGAGTTGTTTAAACTGTCTAAGATGTTTTCAGTGTTAGTACTCAACTGTCTAGGTCAGAAGGTAATGCATGATATCTGATTTTGCAAATCTTGATTCCCAGCTTAAAATCTCATCAGAACAATCAGAAACAGAATAAGTCTCAGCATAGTTCTTTGTATTAAAAGGCTAATTTTGAAGTTCCTCTGGTGGTTTATCCCAACAAAATTAGCTTAGCATTAAGTGTCATGCAGTGTGTCTTACTCTGAGTATGTTTGTCAAATACAAATTTAAGATTGAGAATAGCCTAAACCTTATTTAGATGAGAAAAGGCTCAAGTTTATGCTGTAAATTTGTAGCAAATGCTTTGAAAACAATTTGAGGAAGAGGTGCAATTTATCTAGAAGTGCACTGTTCTGTTTATTGTTTTCAAGATAAGCAAAACAAATCTTGAAATAACACAATTACTCCCTTGCTCCTTGGCACCTACCCCCTAAGCAAACTCGAATCTATAGCACTTTCTAAAATGTTTATTTTGATTTTGTTTAGTACATTAGCAGTAGAAAAAGATTTATTTTAGTCAAATTTTAGTAAATAAAACAAAGTTTAGATGCTCCACATCTTATTATTTTCCTTGGTTTTTGAAAGACATAACCTATCCCACATTATGCCATTTACAGAAAAGTCTTCTTAAGATTTCATAACAATATTTGCTTTAAACAAATATTGCATCCTGCTTTTCCTAGCTCCTGAGATGGATGGGGAAGCTGTCAGAGAAATTGAATCATATGGAAAGAAAGTCATATCAAAACTTGAAGACATCAGTTCTATTGAGTCAATTGCATCATTGGTACCCACCTTTCAGGTACATGTTTAATATGTAACTTTGACACAGCACTTCATTTCATTCTTCTGTATACTTTTTTCTGAAGCTTTTATTACTCATCTTTACCTTATTGCTGTTTGAAGTTTAAACTTTTTTTAATTTTAGGATGCTGTTGTTAAGATTCTTCAGTTTTCCTCCAAAGTTTATCAGCTGAAAAAGGTAAATATGTTGATTCACATGAAATGAATCCAGTTTAATTGCAAAGTTTGCTTCAAAAGTGAATGAAATGGTCACAAACTGTCATACAATCAATTTTAGTGTTGGTCCACATATATTTTTTTTGATATCCTGTGTTTATGCAAAATAAATGTCTTTTTTCTAGAAATCTAGAAGTATTGTAATGATTCATTTGTGATTGCTCTGATAGATCATTGCAGATGAAGTGAAGAAGGAGAGCCTTTCAATATTATTGAAGACTTTGAAGCGCAGCATTCCAGAATTATCAAATGTGTGTCAAGAAGCTATAAAATCAAGAAGCCAATCAACAGTTCATGTATGTATGCTGTTGTTTAATTTTTTTTAAAGTTTGGCAAGTACAATATAGCAAACCACAAACTTGTACACTTTTACCATCATTTAGTAATGTAGCTCATATTTTGTTTTGTCACTGAAGTGTAGAAAGAGAGAATCTTTACATTACATTACTTTACAAACTTTAGAGACATTTTCCAATGCTTGCATACTCAGAAGAGTACCTGCTAAAAACTACTTGAGTATGCTTAATCATAGCTCTGCAGTTTCTTCCAAATGTGAGGTTTTGAGCAACAAGACATTTATGAAAGCTTTAGAAAAAGGCTTTTTATTCATTTGAATTGATCACATTTGCTAATGGAATATTTCTTACTTTTAAGGAAAAAACAGAGGTTTTGAAAAGGATGGTCTTTGTTGTCAGACAAATTGAAAAAATTACAAATGCTTTTGGCTCTTGGGATGGTGGTTTCCCAGGAGGTTCTACGTCCATGGAAATGGACCACAGAGTCTTAGAAGACTATCCTGCCTTGCAGAGTTCAGTTTCTTCAAGTGAGAGCATAGATGAACTGAAATCGTCTTTGACATCTTCACCAAATTTAGATGGCCCTGATCATTTGACAGAATCAGGAGCTAATTTAACCACTGGGTGCCATTCTCTTGTATTGCTCTACAAGACAATCAAATCAAGTATGGAGGAGCTATACAGCAACAATGTAAGCAGACTTGATGTCTATGGATTTCATTCTTCATAGACTACAAAATCATACCAAAAATTTGCTGATCCCTTGAGAATTTCCTTAATAAAACAGAAGTCCCTTCTAACTTATTGCAGCAATGAATTTTAGTGCCTTGTGATACGGGGAGCCTTGTTTTGTCAGTTTCTTTCTTAAATTTGAAAGTTGTAAGAACATTTTGCACTGTTAGCAACACTCTTTCTAAAAAAACACCTCTTTATCTCTCACAGAAGTACTTAACCGACAATATGATCTTTCATTAGAACAGTTCTCTTTTGAGCAAAGATGGACAGGAACAATTATTCACTCTATGATAGGTTTTCAAGAAACTTGGCATTTTTGAGGCAAAACTTTAGCACTTTTTATAGAATATTGCATTTAAGTTTATATGTATAGAAACCTATTATTTTTATAAACAAATATATTCAAATTTTGCACCCCACACTGATTGGTGAGTTATTCATCATGCGTGCAAAGATGAGTCATTTTGAGAATCTTGCATGGATTTTTTCTTTATATAGTACCTTCAAATTAACCATTTGTATCAGCTTTAACCTACTTACTGTCTGAATTGTGGAGCCTAGCAAAAACAAATAATTAGATTTGATTGCAGTCAAGCCCAAAGGTAAAGTTTCAGGATGGAAAGAAATTGCTGTCCAAGGTTTACGAGTTTAGTGACATTACTTCAAGACTATTTGATGGTAAGGGAAGTTTTTCTGACTTGTTAGAAACTGAAAAATGATTCATTTGTCTGTTTTGCAACATTTGATCCATTTTGCATGAAAGTTTTCCTTGAGTTTCTTACCAAAAAGAAAATTTAGAAGAAAATTGATTACTTCTTTCAACTTGGACTTTTCTTTAACATCACTTCTGGGTCAGTACAACTTGATGATATGATATGACAATATTACATAGTATGCAAAAACTGTTTCTGCTATTTCTTGTTTTTGTGAAGCTTTATACCATGAAGAAATAATTTGCAGCAATCTTTTTGACAGACAAACATCAGTTATCTCCGAACATAAAAAAGAAAGCAAGGTGCTTGAATGAACTTGCTGCTGACTTTGTATCAATGATCATTGATGCATCAAATGGGTCATTCCTTCGTGATGATCACAGTGTACTTGCAACTGTTTACGAGAAGGTTATTCTTCTGCTGAAAGAAGTATTGGATCTTTCCAGTAGGAGAACTGCACAAGATACCTCACTTGCTGCATTTGGTAAGAATGTTTTTGCTCCTTCATTTTGTTGTATTTTCACAATTGTTCTGTTGACACTTTTACATGGCATGAAAAAATAACTGCAGTGGTTTGGAAACAATTATATCATTAAGGCAAATTACGAGCAAGTATTAACACAAGCAAGAGTTGAAGAAAGCTAAAAGAGAAAAGCAATAAGATGCCCAGCACCAGCAATGTATAATAGTTGATAAGAAATGCTTATAATTTGAAAGTTTTTGCTGAATGGAGTTTCGAGGAATATTTTGAGCTTAAATCATGTATCATATATACTTTCATTTTCTTTTAGAAAACATTGGTAAAAAACACGTAGAGGAAGTCAGAAATTTTGCAAGCGAGAAGAATTTCATTGGCTTAACTGAATCAATATTGATGTTTGTGAGGAAGTCACAAGAAGCTGGAAGACGTGTTGAGCGAATGAATGGAGAAAAGAGCTTCTCTTGGCAAAATGATTACAGGAAAGCGCTTCAAAGTGGTAAAAAGAGATCTTTTTATGTCTGATCAGTTTTTGCAATCTCTGTTAATTTTCAAAAGCTCTGGTAATTTCATTTATATGCTTTGAAGTTGTTTTCTCCACTATGTTTTTTTAAGCGTTTTCCTTTCAAACATATTTTATTTTCCAGACTCAACCATTTTTCGTGTTGTAAAAATATTGAATGTTGTATAAAATCAAAGCTGCTACTTTTTGAGTCAATTCGCATGTCAATTTCTTCTTAGCTGCAACCGAGGTGGAGCGAAGTTTAGATCACGTGATCGGTGACATCGAGGACAAAGGCCAGTTAGAGTCTCTTGAAAAGCATATGAATGATGTAGTGGAATGCCTTATGGAATGGCGTGTGCACGCCTCAGAAACGGCCAAAGGTAGCTGGATGATTATGTGCTTAGCAAAATAGAGCTATTGAATCCAGTTTTTATTTAATCTTTTCAGCATTTCATTGTACAGATTTTGCTTGAAAGTGCTTGAGGTTAGGCGGGACGCTCATATTATTACTTTCTAGCTACCTTGAAAAGCAAACTGGACTAAAAGCCAGTGCTAGTTTCAACGGAAGATGCGTTGAGTTATAGGTGATACTGCATCCTAAATTGGTAAACCTTTGACCTTTGAACTTAAGAATCTCAGAAAGGTCATTGAAAATACAGAATGACGTCTTTAGCAGACAAGTCGAGTGTGCTACTTTTCAGTGTATTGATGGCATATCCTAGCTGTGCCTTACTGCTGTTGAATGTACACACGCAATGATTTTCCTTCGATATTTACCCAAACTCTAGCAAATTGTATCTTGTAGGAAAGCCTGCCTCCCCGAATGGAAGCGCATCTTCGTCGCTGAAGACACAGGATAAGCAAGAAAAAGAAAATCGTTTGGAGGGCGTAGAGAGAAATAAATCTGGAGGTATAGTGTCATCTTTGGTCTGTTTTGTGTTAAGTCGCATTTTATTTACAACCCAATACCATATTCCTTTTTAGTGCTAGTCTTATTTTCAGGATTGTGAAAAGTATAGCAAATCACTGTCATTTTATTTTGGAGTAAACATTTGCTGCCTTTATTGATTGCTCTGATGAAAATGCTCGCAAAATAAGACATTGGACCATTATTGCTTTCTAAGTGTTTAACCTTTGATGTAATATCACATGAAATACCATTAATGTTAAAGTTAATTCTCACCTTAATCTCAACTGTGGCTTTTCCCCCTCCGTTATATTGTTTGTTAAAGACCGTAAACATCATTCTCATTTTTTATCATTCACCAGCCATTTGAACCTTGTATCCCACATATAAAGCTGCAAACTTATTCCATTAAACAACTTTAAGTTTTTAAAGCCCTCTTGAATTTCCCTCAAAATGGACTTTTATCAGTTGCTTCTTGCAGTATTCTACCACTTAATGCCATATAATATCTTCTCTTTGACATGACGATGTTTGAGGAAGCAAACCGATTAGTTTTTTAATGTTCTTACCAGATGTGCGCCTTGCTTTGAAAAAATCAGAGTTTGGTCCAATCTTCAATCAGTTCCCGGAAGCCATTAATGACAACGACTACAAAAAAGTTGAGATTCTTGCCAACAGATTTCTTGGAAATATCAAAGTTGTCGGGGATTTGCTGCAAAAGATTTCGCGTCACTCATCCCTTGAAATGAAGTAGGTTTTCACTAAGTTGGTCCTCTGGTTTATGATTCACAGGTCGTGATATATTCTAAAGAAAAGTAAATTTTGTACAAGGGTTAGTGCAACTGATATAAAGAGTTCAGAAATACAAAATATGCTTCAAAGACATGTTGCCAGAGATGAATCAATTCCAGTCAAACATTTCTCATTAATTTTCTCTGTGCATCCTGTGTTTTTCCTAGGGAAGTACGCATGAGATTTCAACAGTACTTCAAAATTGCCGGAAATTGTTGCTCACAAGCAAGAAAAGCTGTCCTTTCCACCGACGATCAATTCACAATGACAAGTCTTATTAACATTGGCAAGGAAATGGAGGCAAGGAAGAGTTCTTTTGTCACTTGCTGCAGAGCGTCTCTGAGTCCATGGCTTCATATTGCTCAATTGGTTTTATCTAGAAAACAGGTAAGGGGCATTTTTGTCGGTAAACACGGTAACTTACCTATTGCCACTCCACATTGATTCCAGGAATACTCTCCAGTATCCCTTGATTGAAATTGCTTCATTGGCCATTGTGAACGACCCATCAGTCATTGGTACTCTTGGTGCATACTATGCTGTATCGCTCCTTTCTGCTCTGCTGAGAAAGTGACTTTTTATATGCAACTGTCGATGTCAGATGTTAGGTCAGGAATCATTTAGCATTGTCAGCCAGGTTAAATTTCAGGCCAAGTAACAACGTCATAGCCAAACGTCATTTAACCTTTTCTTTCTTTCTTTTGATACAGTGCCGCATACAATGCTATGATTCTTATCTCATTACCGTTCGTTAATCTCAAAGTGCCCTCAGTTGTTAGATTTTGGTTGTTGTACACTGCTGAAAGAAAGAAATTGCATTAAGAAAGTATTTTCTTTCAACAGGTTGCAGCTTTTCAAAGTTTGGTGAGAAAAATCAAGAAGATCATTGAGACGCTGCGTGCAACTGAGTTCTTGGAGAATAGTGAATTCAAGATTGACATTTCAAAGTTGTCGGAAATTCTTGAAAAAACTGGAGATGCTTTGCTTAATTATGCAGAGGTTTGATCATCAGTTCATCTTTTTTATAGAGCTTGTCATAAACTTGAGCACTTTTCAAAGAAAGTATAATGTGTCGAAGGGGTCAATAGCTTTTTTCATTTCATTATAGGCCAGTGAAACACAAGCTTCTGTTGATTCCTTCTTGATGGAGATGTTCAGTCTGCAATGGTCCAGTGCAGTTATTTGCCTGATGACCGTGGTCGATAAGATTGCGTCGCTGAAATCAATGGACACTTTTAAGATGAATAGCAACCAGCTCAAGTCAAGAACCGAGGCCTGGCTTTCAATGTTGGAGGAGCTAGCTGTCTGGTATTTATTCGCCATTTTGTTAGCATTTATGTCGATTTGCCTGCTCTTGTCACCATGGACCACGAGGCACTGCGATTTGCTGTCCGGCGTTGCCTTAAGTAGAAGAGTTTCTCATTTCATGCAATGTTTAGCTGTGCTTTTCATGCTTAACAAGAATGAGAAAATAAATGCAGGCAGTTCTATCAAAAAAGCTCAAATGCGAGAAGTAGTTTCGGGCTGTTGTGAAAACTGGATTGAAAACGCAGTTGCCTCTATTTCGTAGTTGCACTGACAAGGAGGCCGCACAGGAAATCGCTGAAGGGACGGAAGATTTGCGAGAAATGTTTGGGAGGCTGTCTGGTGCCGAGGATCTAGTGAAAGACAATTTTAAAAATAAAGCAGATGAAATTATCTTGAGGCGGGAATGGCTGTCGAAGGTATGGTGTCTCATAGTATCTGCACAAGGAAAGGTCCTTTGATCGAAGCTAAAAGGTTATTTGCAATGAATATGTATTGCTAGAATATTATTGTGGGGGTGTCGAAATTGCTTTCTTGCAATTGGTTTTTTCAGAGGTGGTGAGGGTATTATCTCTGTGTTTTGAGGTCTTTTAATTTTTCAAAGGAAGGAGTCAACCGAAGTAGCGCTTTGAAATATATCCAGAAAGATGAGGTTTTTAGCGAATTTAAACTTTTTAATAAGCTGATAGCCCTCTAAATAAACTGAATATTACCATATGCCGATTTTTAAATTGAAAAGTTATTTTATAAATTGTTCTGCCTACAGATTTTGCTCCTTAGTGAGTTGGCTGACATTTTGACGCAAGAGACTCGTGAGCCCATGAAGGTCTACATCGAGCCGTTAGCAAGTCTTTCCTTTGCTCCGAATCTGCGGAGTTTCAGGGACATCAAAGAGGCTTTCTTCGACAAGATTGACGCCGTGCATACCATGTCGTGCTTAGCGGTTCGAGACTCCCCGTATTCCACAGAGGCACATCTCGTGTTCGTTGCTGCAGATGATTTGAAAAACCTTTCAGAGGGTCTGGTAACAACCATTACGTCATCAGGTACGAGCGTGTTTGAATTACCTTTCCTGTTGTATCCTTTGAAGCAACACTGCAACTAGGCGAGCTTAAATGATTGGCTTTCAATGTAACATCTACGTAAAAATGATGAGAAATGAACTTCAGATTTTGTTCTGCTCTGTTCTGCTCTGCCCTGCTGTTTTGTTATGTTCTGTTTTGTTCGGCTCTGCTCTGTTCTGCTCTGCTCCGCTCTGTTCTTTTTCTGTTCTGCTCTGCTCTTTTGTGTTCTGTTCTGTTCTGTTCTGATCTGTTCTGTTCTGTTCTGTTCTGTTCTGTTCTGTTCTGTTCTGTTCCTTTCTGTTCTGTTCTGTTCTTTTCTGTTCTGTTCTGTTCTGTTCTGCTCTGCTCTTTTCTGTTCTGTTCTTATCTGTTCTGCTCTGCTCTTTTCTGTTCTGTTATTATCTGTTCTTTTCTGTTCTTTTCTGTTCTGTTCCTTTCTGTTCTGTTCTGTTCTTTTCTGTTCTGTTCTGTTCTGTTCTGTTCTGTTCTGTTCTGTTCTGCTCTGCTCTTTTGTGTCCTGTTCTGTTCTGATCTGTTCTGTTCTGTTCTGTTCTGTTCTGTTCTGTTCTGTTCCTTTCTGTTCTGTTCTTTTCTGTTCTGTTCTGTTCTGTTCTGTTCTGTTCTGCTCTGCTCTGCTCTTTTCTGTTCTGTTCTTATCTGTTCTGTTCTGTTCTTTTCTGTTCCTTTCTTTTCTGTTCTATAATTTTTGAAGATACGTGATGATGATTAAGATTAAATCATTTCTACCAGGTGAAGCGAAGCAGAAACTTGGTTTTCTAAAAATGCGTTGGAGAGTAAAGGCAACCTATCTCATGAAGGTCCTGATGATTGCTCCAGAAGTAAAATTTTCCGCTGTGGCAGGTAACACTTAATGCCTTTAATGGTCCGACTGCTTGAATGAAATATTAAATGCTTTTCCTGAAGTAAAGTCCTTTCAGTGATATCAAATTTTTGCTTATAAACCTTCTAAAATTCCGTAAATCTTTAAAGTTCTCGAATTTGATTTTTAGACAAATAACTTCAAAATTTACATTTCAGGTGTGACACGCCACCTTCAGACTTCTTCCCATCTAGGAAAATATGAAGATTTGATAGCTATTTTGAACGACAAGGGTTCTCCTTCAAGAAGCCGTGCCGTACAAGATTCCTGGAAATTGAATGCGGAAATGTTCATTCGCGAGGACTATCACGATGATCAGTTGACGGAGTGTAACAGCAGCGTCAGCAGCATCCTCGACTACTCATTCTCAAGAGAAACTGATGCGGTTTGTTTTCTTTAGTGTTTTAACTTTCAGCAAAGTGAAATTTTCATTCTGCATTTGATCATGTGATGTTTTGACACAGATGAATCTGATATTGCCTGACCCACGTATGTAGTAAATTCCCTGCAACAATGATTCCTGGCAATATTTTCACATCAATACCTGTGGTTTCTTTGCATGGAGATTAATGGCCTACCAACTGTATAGCAAACTTTACTAGTTATTGCACTTCATGTGATAGCAAACACGTGCTTTTGTTTTTAGTTGACAGCATCTTCTCCAAGACAAGCCACCGCAGATATGAATTTCTTTAGAGACTACAACACACGTTTAGCAGAGGTAACTTCTTAGAACGTTTTCATTTTCCCCGAATCAAATTGGACATTTTGTTGTTCAGTCCTGAGGCGATGGAGAACTTTGAGTAGCGACAACTTACTCATTTTACTACAGCTGAAAAAATTAATTGTTTCAAAAAGGAAAACTCGTGCGATTTGAACCAATGACTATTACGTTTTTCGAAATTGATAAAGTCGTTTCTGAAAACATGGAGAATAGTCAATAGAGGCTGAAGGAAAATTTGTGTGATAAAAAAATGTGAAAATTATGTTTAGAAACCACGAGAAGAACCAGCGACTCAAGTCAAATGAAAAATAAATATTAGCTTGTCTTTGTTTTTTGGTTATGTTCCAACTTTAATTACCTAATAATTTCAGACACACAGGTACAGCTGTTCTGTTATTCGTCTGTTCGTTTGCTGTTTTAGGGTACTGTTCCGCCCATTCCGTTGATTCAGACGCCGGATACCTACCACCCCAAATCGTCAGTCTCATCAACGAGATCTGAAACTTCACAAGAAACCGAGATTTATGTGGGAAGAGAGGCCAAGAAAGGGCCGCCTACCCTACCAAAAGGTTTTAAATCGAGGGACTCAAATGGACCTGGATGTACCTGGGAAAATAGGGACAGCCATACCAATGCAGCGAGCAACCCCATGCACAACTCAGATGGAAAGCAAGACGGAGCGAAGATTTCTAGGCCCATCATTGTATGTCTTCTTTGCATTTCTTCATTTGTTAGTCTAATTCATTTGCTGATTATTTCCGTTTAATCTTCGTCTTCATTTACGTTTTAATCAAATCTAATTTAAAGGTTAGTTTAGCAAGAAGAACACTAAAGCAGAGGTACTATTCGTTTTTTTTGTTCTAAGTTTTGGATTTTTTCATTCAACAGCTGCAGTTTTTGACAGCTAATGCTCATGTTTCAGGGAATGCTCATACTTTATGCGTTTAGTTTATGTCAGGGATGTGTTTGTATAGATCATGCAAATGAAGTATGCGTTTATTTCAACAATTGCAGGCCGCAGCACGTGTTCTGCAGAGGGAGCTTGAGGAATGGGAGGATGAAGGCAACACTGTCATTACGGTTGTAAGGCAGATGACCAATCAAATGCTTCAAATGGCCGACTACGCCCGAGGGGAGGGCTTGTTGCGGGTAACTGCACTTGCATTTGCCTAAAGCATTCGCGTTTCACGGACCGAATGTTTCGATGTAATCTCAAACGACCTTCGAAACAAAGCCAAATCGCTTTTGGTGGTAAAACATTTGTTTGGTCCTTTCTTCAAACCTTTTCTTCTCTTCATATTCTTTTCCTTGCACACTTGCTGCCACTGCTGACAGAAACTTTGCTTCGATCTTGCAGCGAAAGGATGATTTCATAAACACAGCCAAGGCAATAGCTGCCAACGCCAACATGGTAGCAAAGTTTGCTGTTGTTGTTGCGGACCACTGTCTTGACGAAACGTAAGTAAGCACAACCGCTTCTGTGTACTCCTGAACTGACCTACTGAGAACCTCTTTTTCCCATAGAAAACAAAGGCGACTGGCAAAGCTTCTTCGTCGCAGTCAGTCGTCAAAGCGTTTCTAAGGGGAACGTAACAATTGGAGTTCAAGTCGAGGCTGCTATCATAAGTCGCAACCGGTTGTCATATTACCTTTTGCCTTTGCTGAAAATATATGCTCTAGTATTTGTGAGAAATGTAGAAGTTGTATGAACAACGGTGTTTCTTTTTGGCTGCTGCCAGGTGCCAACTCAACCTGCTGCACTTCGCTGAGCTGGTGCCGACGATCAGCACCCAACTAAAAATCATCGCGTCAGTCAAAGCTGCCACGCCCGAGGATCAAACGGTACTTAGGCCCGTTCGTCATCTCACTTACGTAAACTGAATTCAGAAGAGAATCATTGTCGCTTGTTAACACTGTTTTGTCCCAACATTTTTGTGACAAAGGCAGCCAAATCTCCATCGCCTTCCTCGCTTTACTAAGTCATGCAGTCTCGCTTTGGATGTTATTGATGATGGCCTCATATATATCTTTATAGGCAGATGTGATGCTCATTGGAAATGCTGAGAATCTGATGAAGTCTGTGTTGGAAACACTGAAAGCTGCTGAATCTGCATCCGTTAAAGTAAACCATCATTTTACACGCAATAACGTTTTTTAGTATCTCCTATCTTGATCCCTTATCTGATCTCCTCATTTCGACGGTTTTCTACTTCACTTTCAAAAATTAATCCAAATTACAGCTGATTCTTAAATGCCATCTCTCTATTCTCATTAATGTTCTCCAACCTGATAGCGTTATTGAAAAAGAAAATTTCACTAAGCAATATGGAACAGGTGTATCTTGCTTAGTGTCCAAAGTTGGCGGTGTTTCAATTTTCATTTGGTACCATACGCTGCCATATCTGCCCGACCCGTTGTCGGTTGAAGTACCAAATCAAAAAGAGTACCAAATCAAAAAGAGTACCAAATCAAAAACAGTACCAAATCAAAAAGAGTACCAAATCAAAAACAGTACCAAATCAAAAACAGTACCAAATCAAAAAGAGTACCAAATCAAAAAGAGTACCAAATAAAAAACAGTACCAAATCAAAAACAGTACCAAATCAAAAACAGTACCAAATGGTGACAATGAAGTTGTCATCGAGTCCAAGTTCAGTCATTCTGAAAGTGCCAAATGGTACCAACCCTTCAATATAGTGTTTTTACAGGCATTGCCCCATTGCGAATTGCGTGGTCTTTATATCATTTTTGTATTGAACGCTCCTTCGGGGATTTTCGTTACGTCATTACGCCGTTGGACAAAGTGGCTATTTTCCAGTTTCATCCTTCTGCAGTTTCAGAAATTGTTTTGTTTTAGATGAAAGAAAACCCTAATGCTGATGAAAGGGAGCCGCTGAGCAGGAGCGCTGCCCTGACCATGCAGTGGAAGAAGAAACTCGATTTGCGCCGGTCAATGGAGTCCTTGACCGCCCCGACTAATGATCTGGGCTTGAAGATAGTCTCCGCCTGTCCGCCATTGGCGTTGACGGACCTCTGAATGAAACCGAGGGCCAGCTTAGTGGTATTGTATGCTAAGTGGTTATGCCGAACTTTTGATTCATGGAGTTGTTTTTATTCCTTAATCAACTAATCATGTATATACAAAATCATAGTTTATTTTGGGAAAAATTTATATGCAGTATTTGTTCGTAAAAGGGGATTTTATGTGGTATCTTTAATGCATTTTTTGTATGGATTTTGTAGATGTGTAATGTTTTAGACAGAATAGCGTGTGTTTTTCAGCATCATATCTTATCCAATGATTCATCAAACTGGCCCCCGTGTTAATTGAACAAATGCTGTATTATGATTGGTCCTGGGTGGGCCAGGGTTTTGGGTAAACGCTTGTCCTAATTGGCCCACGTAATTGAAAATACTAACAACAAGGGAGTATTTTTTCTACAATTCGGGGGTATATCCGACCATGCCATTTAAACTCGAGAAATCATGGACCCTTTTCAGATCTCTTGATGTCTTTCCTAGATTCAGTATCGTTGTCCTTTTTGAATTACAATCTGCAGTTCTAAAGTGAATCTTGTATAGTGGGTGTATAACTGTGGAGGAGCCTGCAATTTGGATTTTGCAAAGGTTTTATGAGGCAGTGCGACAGTGTCTTCAAAGTCAAAGTCAACCACCAAAAAAAAGAATGTTTGTACATCCTATTTCAACGACGGAAAGTGTTAGGAAATTGTTGAATATTGAATGGAAATCCAAAAGCTACTTGGTATTGTCTTTTTCACATAACTGCCTCTATGTATTTGGACCTAAGCTGTTAGGATAAGAGGTCTTCATTTTTCCATGAAAAACGGTTGTTATCGTAGCATTATTGGAAAAAGCAAAAACACATTTCAAGCGTTTTTGAAACCGCCCTAAATATTGAGCAAGAAGTCTCTATAAAACCGTGTGAACATGGCGACCTTGTTTTGCTGGGCGCCAATTGTACTCCTGCATATATGTTATTGCTGGTCGTTGGAAGAACTCGTTTGAAAGTCAGTTCAAATACTGAGTCAGTTTAGGTCATGCATTGTTTCGACAGGAATCTACGATGCTAGAAGTGCCTATCAAAAGCTACCACAAAATTCAGTTATTTCCCTAAGAATCAATCAAGTTTGACGGTGTCAATGGCGATTAAACTGTGGTATTACAGCCTTCAATCAGTTTAACCTTTAAGCTGGTTATGTACAGAAACGGTCTTGCAGTCAACTGCTGTTGCTGCAGTTTTATTCCTATAGGAAGCGCTTGCCTAATTTATGGTAACCAAAGTTAGCTTAACCTGAGGTCAAAGCTTCCCTACTGTTTTTTGCTCCTTTGCCTTTGCCTCAACGTAACGGCATTCATGAAATGAAAAAACGGCCTCGTTTTGTTTGAAAGTTTCATAGGCTTGTTTAAATGGGGTGTTGTTGCTTGAAATGATAGGGACTTTGTGTGAAGAGTGTATTAATAGTGTTTGAGGAGGGTAAAATTGAAACATTAGCGCCACATTCATTATGAACAACTTTGACGCTGCTTCTACTTCATTTAAAACAACAATTCTGCAGCCGCTATTGGGGCACGGTTTCTATTGATAGTGGCTCTGCGGGACGATATACCTATTGCTGGAAATTGAGCATGGATAAAAGTAGGAATTTGACGCTAGAAATCAAAAATTGCATTTTTCTGGGTGGGACCTTGGAATTTGTTGGGTCCTGTGTTTACCTCGTCTGTGTTTGAAGTTCAAAGGGCCTGGGAAGAAGTGCGAAAGTCATTCGATCCCAGTTCTTTTCCTGCAGCCATTTTGGCCAACTCACTTGAAGGCCGACTGCTGGAATCTTATGAATTTTTCTTGATCTTTTGGGAGTTGAAGGGTGGTTACGATCTGAGAGTGGCAGGGTTGTGAGGGTAGCTGCATTGGCAAAAAGAAGTGCTTAAAGTGTAGCCAAGATGTGGAAATTCAGAGAAATACAAGACAAAGTGTAAGTAGTTGAGTCGTAGAATCGGGAACTGAATCATAGCAGAAATGGAACTGCCCAAACTTGACTGGTTGTCACATGTTGACAGAAAACGATAAATTGTTTATTAATAAAAAATTGGCCAACTTTCCTTTTATTCGTTGAGCTATTTGCATCCAAACAGCTGATGGTTTTTTGCCGAATTGTGCCTTATGATATCAATTTCCATCTCGAAATATTTTTGTGCTGTTGGCCATTTCGCTGCTGATATCAACAAAATCTGTTGCTGATTTGTGTCCGAATGAGATTAAATGATTCCAATGTTTCAATCTTGTCCATTTACCACCAGCGTAACAGCAATTCGGATTTAAACTGACCATTGAGTCAATGATTGACAAGATTTAACAATTGTTAAAATTTCATGTCAAACGGACCCTCAATTCTGACCAAAGAAGTTCATACTTAGAAATAAAAGATGAAAAGTCATTTGAATTGCTTCAAGTAGTAAAAGCCATTTTAAAAGATACTGAAGTGTAGGGGAATTGAATAATTATGAACTAAATTATGTTTGTAGTGGGTCAATATATACTATAATCAAAGGAGCTGAAGGGTCAGAAAACCCAGCAACAATGAAAACATGTTTTAGTGGTTTACCCACTACACTAAAGATAGCCTCCATTTTTTATTAATTTTTTGGATTAAGAATAATTTTAAGTAAAAGTATGACTTTATACAGTTTAAAATCAAATGAGCCTAAGACTGACAATTCACAGTCAAATGCCTTCCTTAAACAATAATATCAGTAAATTTTGTTTGACAAATTTGCTTTTTCTGTATGGTGTATGCTTATGTACCTGAATATAAGCTGGTAATTTGTCAGTGAGTTGCTTGCCATTTTTTGTTGTTGTCTAAACTGTTATTGTTTTATGGGGTAAAGATTTGGTTCTTTATAGATGTAGATGGCCAATGGCAATTTGTGCAAGTATTTCAGTTCCCTCCAAAATGCTTATTTGGCCCTTGATTGAAATGTATTGAAACCTCATTGTATTTAAAGACAATAGGCATAGTGGCCCAGGCCAAGTTGGCTCGTGTAGCTAATCAAGACCCTAATCTATCTCTTCGTATGATCAATTTCACACTAGCAATCTTGACTAAAATGGCAGAAAGTAATCAGTGTTCACCACTAGCTAAAAAAGCTTTTGTTATATGACAGTTCTAGAGATAACATAGTTAAGAGGGATAAAAAGGGTTTGGTTTTAATTACTTCATTAAGAATTTTTCTTGACTCAGGAATATTTATAAAAAAGCATAATTTTATGAAAAACTGTTATTATGCGAGGTAAAGAATTATGGCAAATCCAAATGTTTTTAAATTTTTGTAAAGAATTTCTCCAATCTCAAATTGCACTATGTTTTTCAATTGCCCTTTCAAGGAGTCATGAATACTTTATTGGATGACAAAACTAAATCAAGTTAGCCTAAGGGATCTCAGACCATCAGTTTTTTGAAGCCTTTAAAATTCTTAACTTCAGTAAAGCATTGCTAACAAGAAATAAAACCTGTAAGCTAAACAAATTTGAAAACTGAAGCTTGAATTGATATATATGCCACTTGCTTTTCCAGTACTTTTTTATTATGTATATAGTTTATGGTTTTTTATTGTATGCTCTTTTTTGAAGATATTGAGTTGGAAAACTAGTAAACTGCTGTCTTGTCAGATATGAAGTTTCACCCCCTTGAGAATTTTTACAATTTGGTTAAGCCCCAATTATTTTTTCTTCAAGTATAATTGGATGCCTTTTTGCATTTTTACCTAATTTTTGATTAATGGGTTGTAAGTTATTTGTTGGAGAATAACCAACATGGCAGCATTTCCACCTTTATCTGAACTAGAGTGCCTTGAAATTGTGGAAGTATAACTTTGATTCACATTGATTCATTTAGATCCTTATATGCATTTTGTTAGTTTTCATATGAATAAAGGAGCATACGTATGGAAATCCCCTTAGGGCAAATGTGGTGATGAATTATTCTGAAGTGGAAGCCAAAGTCAGAGAGGCAACCAATGATGATCAGTGGGGACCCCATGGGTCACTCATGAATGACATTGCCAAATACACCTTTATGTATGAAAATTTCCCTGAAGTCATGGGCATGCTGTGGAAGCGAATGCTCATAGAGAAAAAGAACTGGAGAAGAACGTACAAGGTAAACGCTTTTGTGTCTTTTCACATTGTTTTGCTTTTATCTCTTATATAGCTATACAAAGTTATACAGCTTACTAACACTTTGGCAACATGTCATGTCATATTGTCCATGTTGCAAGTTATGTTTGGATCAGGACATTTTGGCAGTCAGTTTAGTTAGAAGTAATACTAGGTTAGACTGAAGTCTGTGGAAAGTTGAGAATTCAGGGGTTCTGTCATGATGTGTCTGTCAAGCAGTTCTATGCGATATTAGGAGTTCTGTAAAAGGCTTACAGTGTAAGATAACATCAATTTTGTTTGTTTGGTATAGATGCTCATAGACTTCTAGAGCTTTATTTGATTGAGAATGAACATTCTTAATTGTTGTAGCTTTGTACCAATCAACTTGTTTTTCAACATTCACAATCTGCATTTGAAAGATTATTTTTTTGACAGTCCCTGCTGCTGCTACATTATCTGCTACGAAATGGTTCAGAACGTGTGGTCACTAGCACAAGGGATCATTTATATGACATGAGGCAATTAGAAAGCTACCAATTTACAGATGAGAATGGGAAGGATCAAGGATTAAACAGTAAGCAAACTGAGTATTCAAGGCTCAAGTCTCATATGCCCTTCATTACTTCAGCAAGAAAAAAATTACTTCAACAATTCACCATTGACATTACACAGGCCATTCCAAAATTTAGAAGTTCAACTTTAAATTATGAGTTTTTAACCACCCCGTTGTCATAAATGCTTTTGTATGTTGTCATGTGAATGACCTGAACATTGCTGACAATACCATGGTGAATGTACTAACATATCTGTTGCTCCCTGATTGGTTAATTGCCAAGCATTTTTTTTTTTGCAGTTCGACACAAAGTGAAAGAAGTTATAG
The DNA here is from genome assembly GCA_003864495.1 of Nemopilema nomurai. NCBI lineage: Eukaryota > Metazoa > Cnidaria > Scyphozoa > Rhizostomeae > Rhizostomatidae > Nemopilema > Nemopilema nomurai. Next base: position 106,296 of record ML133403.1, read on the forward strand.
AATTTGTTCAAGATAATGATCGACTAAGGCAAGAAAGGAAAAGAGCAAAACAAAATAGGGAAAAATATGTTGGATTGTCATCAGATGTAGTCTCTGATGAATTTTATAGTGAGTGATATTTAGTTCTAAGAAGTAAACATTTTCCTGGATGGAAACATTTTTTTCTCATTTCTTGCTAGATTCCATTTGTTTCTTGTTTGATTTTGTTTTCCTTATTTCCAGCTGGCTCTGCTTTGCTTTTTTTATCCTTTCTTGACTTCATTTCAATTATTTTCATTAAATTTTCAATTCCATACTTAATTTGAATTCTTTGTTTTACTCTAGATAACCTTCCACTTCATTTCCATTTTGGTTTTACTTTCATATTTTGCCCATTTAAATTCATCTACTTATTGATTTGTCTAGGATTTTAGATAAAAATAATTGCAACAGTCCAATATAATCCTGATATAATCTGCTATCATTACAGAATCGTATTTGGTAGTAATATTTTGGAGTACTGTATTTTTGTCAATAGCAGTTTTCAGCAATGGTATAATTTCAGGTGATCGCTATGACAAAGAACCATCATCTAGTCGGTCACGGGATGACTTTGATTCAATGGACCTGCAAAGAAAAAGCAAGCTTGGAGAATTTAAGGATAAAATCGGACAAAAGCTAAGTGAGATCCGGCCTGGAAAACGAGACTATAAAGATTATCAAGAAAATTCATGGGATAAGGGAAGAAAGTATGTGAAAAATTTGCAATCATATGCTATAAAAGTATGCAGTACTGTAGAGGATGAATGTCCCATCAGAGTTTCTGTTAGCTCCAGTCTCTTTCAACATTTTCTGGCTCGGTAGAGTCAACATTTAACCGTTTTTAGATGATCCGACAATATATTTTGCTTTTTGTAGAAGTGCAAGCACTCAGGCTCCAGCTGTTAACCCCTTTTATGCCTTTTCTTTAACTCCAAGACAAGGTTCCCATCAGCCCAGGTTCTGTGTATGCTTTGAAGACTTAGATGTTAAAGAACTAGATTCTAAACAGAAAGTGGAAGATACATTTGATATTTGTTGTTGATCCATTTTTAGTTCTTACAAGGATGAACCTGAAGATGGTGAGGAGGTGTCGGAAGACAAAGAAGCTGCAGATGAAGACATTTTCTCGTATCGTTCTTCCAAATCAAGTTCAGCCAAGTTCAGCTCGTCAGACCTCAGCTCCGAACCAGAGAAGCTCCCCACGCCCACTCCACCGCCAACTCGACAGCCGGTCAGAAAAATCGACTTAGGGGCCGCTGCCAGTCTTGTGAACGTACCTAAGGCCGCGCCGAGTGAACCACCAAAAGAGAATGGTAACTACTCAAGCAATGCCCTGGGCAGCACCACAGCAGCAACACCCTCGGCAATGAACGACCTCGTCGACCTGATGAGCTCTGGTCCGACTGACCCTCCTCTGCTCCCTATGAACACTGCACCCCAGGAAGATTTGTTTGGGGGCTTCTCCAGCGCCCCGGCTCCAGGCAAGTTTTTATGCGTGACCCCGTGCTTAAGACGGTTTTCAAGGCTGAATGATTCTGCAGTTTCTGTATGGGTAATAAAAAATTTAATGGCCGCCTCAATCATACTCTTGCTAATCATTTTTTGGGGTCTCTCATTCTTTTCTGTCATTTTCAGTTGAGCCGAATAATGACCAGTTCGCCGACTTTGGAGCCTTCAATGCAAGCCAGCCGGCTCAAGAGGCAGCCGACTTTGGAGCCTTCAATGCAAGCCTGCCGGCTCAAGAGGCAGCCGACTTTGGGGACTTCAGCTCATTCGGAAGCGCTGCCCCGCCAGCCTCTCAAATAACCACATCATTGCAGGTTGGGCTCATTCTAACATCCGCATGCGCTGTAAATGCATCAATTTTCTCGCTCGATACCAGTGATTTGTCCATTCCTGGAAAGGTCTCAGTCTCTAGTGTTACCATTTTGGCCCTTCTCGTGAGATTTATTGCTTCTGAAGTTCTACGACCTGTCTCTCTCTTTGTAGTATTAGTTTTGGACATGAATTAGTATTTATCCCAAAGTTTGTCTTAAAACCGAAGCTGATGTTTGATGAGAAACGACTCTCTTGCCTGACGAATGCTTTTCTTGGCGAAACATTGTATTTTCATCATTTCCTTTCAATTTCTGTAAGAATTGCTAATAACTAATTACAAACTGTGAACAAGTTTCCTCTCTATTGTGCAAGAAATGAATTATTTTTCAGTTTGCGGCCCTTACTTTCCTGACCTCCATCGCTTCCTTGCAGGGTTTGGACTTTCTCTCATCTCCCAGTACAATGCAAACAGCTCAAGCTCAGCCCCCGTTTCAAGCCGCCCATGCGCCCACCAGTTTCACTCAACCGATCCGTCATCCCTCAGCCGGCCATCAAAACACTCTAGCTGCAAACCAGGCCAAATCTACGGTTAGTTGAGTTTTGCTAAGAGAATTTTCAACTCTCACAAGGCCATAATGTCATAGCATCGACGTTTTCATACACCGTGAAGTTTCACACTACATTGTACTAACATTGTCCTAGGTCATATTAAGCCAGGATCTTTGTATTTTGTTAGATAACAAACTGAAAATGTAGAATTTCCAGATTGCTATATGAGTTTACACGCAATGCCACGTTTGCACATTTTCTCGTCAGTGATACCGTCGAGTGAGTCCACTCGGGGGAAGAAAGCGAATTTCTAAACAGTTGTAAGCAAAGAATTAAGAACAGCAATGAATGCGCAAAAGTGGGCATTGTTTTTTCGATGCAGTTGTCTCGCTGATGAGATGAAAATGAAAAGAAGTCAAAGTAGAAGTGAAAAATTGGAAAGATGGATGAAAGATTTCGTTTGCAGTGCGCACATTTTAATGACTGGCTATAGAAACGACCAGTTAAATGCGTCTTACACCTTTTTCCCGATGTCCAATGTATCTTCCGTTTGCCCTTATCGTAGGATTTGTTATCCCCAGTGATAATATTATTTCTGCTTGTTAGTACAATCTTGAGAATTCGCACATTTTTACTTCATACCATGCCTATTGTAAGTGAGATTTATGGGACTTTGTCTTTGCCAAGGCACTTCATGTTTCCATATATTTACAGAGGCTCTGCGTTGTAGCTAATGTCTAACCTGGAATTAATGCAGTTCTGTATAATTGGTGTCTTCTCAAATGTCAGCACAGGTGGCTTTATCCTTGAAATCTATTGAAAGATATTGAAATCCCCTTCGATATTTTGTTACCTTGAGAAGATTGTGTCGGGAATCGTATAGTTAGCCGCGACAATAAATCACAAATCTGTTCACAGAATCTTCAATGTATATCACGATCACAACCATCACAACTTATCTCCACCCTCACTCATAATCTCAACTAGCAAACGTTGTCATTATTGCGTATCATTTAAACACAAGGCTTCTAAAATTATTAATTGCGTCATAGCTAAATTTTGTTACCCCCAGAAGATTCGCATAACTTAAAACAAGCATAACTTTGACACTGTCTGAGTTGTACTCACAAGCAAAGCCCAGCCTATTTTCGAAAATTTGCATGCTTGTAAAAAGGATAACGATATGTGGTTATGAAACACAGAAGTGAAAAAAGCCAAAGATTATTGGGTGGCGTTTTAAACGAAACATAATGGAATTGTAGATCCTTGAAATGCATTTTACATGACTCGGGGAATGCACGAACGACTTGTTTAATATTTTGTATCCTTACATATTTGATATCTTCAATCTTCGTTTCAGGGGGTATCACCAAAGGGGAAGACCTCAATGTGGAGCAACACTGGTCTGGACATCAGTCTCGATACACTTAGTCCAATCTCCCCCAAAGATAAGCCAAGTCAACCAAGCATGAATCAAATGACCCATCAGCCAGTTGCCGTCGGTCACATGGCCATGAATCAGCCAATGGTAGTAGCTCCTATGCAGCCTTCGAACATGGGTTCTCTAAATGCGAGTATGTCAAACATGGGTATTGGCGCTGGAATGGCGCGACCGGTCCAAGCAGGACAATTGCAGCAACCAATGGGGTACCAGCAAATGGGCCCACAGGCATCAGGAATGATGGGCAGTCAATCGATGGGCCAGCCGACGGGGGGAATGATGGGCAGTCAATCGATGGGCCAAGTTAGGCCCCAACAGATGGCGTTTGGAATGCAGGGGGCAAACATGGGGGTGATGGCCAACCAAGGTATGTTAGGCGGTCAGAACATGGGGATGCAATACGGCTACCAGGTTGGCATGGGAATGCCAGTGCAGGCGCAATACCAAGCGCCAATGCAGGGGGCCATGGGACAATTTAGATCTTGATTCTCTTGGACACTTCGCTATTACAACCCTTTCGGCCAGAATTTCCCCCTTGCGCAAGTGTCGATTTCCTGCAACACTCGTATAGCAAGAAATTATGCTTTTTAGCCTCTTTCGTTTATGATTTGTTACAGCTGATGACGTCATATACATTTTCTCGTAAATCATGGTAGAGCATGCAATGCACCTAAATTCTGATGATGTAAACAAGTTCTTTCGGGTGTGGCCCGTTGCTCTTTTACTTGGCCTATGGCTCTTGAACTTGACCCATGGCCCTTGGAGTTGGTTCATGGCATTAAGGCTAGGGTCACGCCATTCATGACCTCAACGTATCCCACGGCCCTTGGACAAGGCCCACGGTCTCGAAATGCTTCATTTTAGTTTAAACCTAGGATCAAAAGTAGTCGTCAGTTATTTTGTACATGATTATTGTCTATGTAAATTGATATTTTCTAAAATTTTACGTTCTTGGTTAATATTCAATATCAAGGCTCAGAATAATGTGTTTCTCTCAGAAGTCTTTTCTTCCACGTAACCGTTGTATATCATGGGCACAATTAATAAATTCCGCAGTTTAAGGGTTTACGGGCAAAAACTGGTATTGGTATGGTTTGACTACAGTTCTGTCGTTCGAATGTTTGCGTGACTTCGTCTGTTGTTCAAGTTGGCATCTTGTGGTGCACGAGTAACTTCAAGCTGTCAATCAAAATTTATAGAAACAATTAGCATTAAAGCCAGTAAAAGGAAACTTGGACACGCTCTCTGCGAATTGGATTGGTGAGATTTGGTCAGGTGTTAGAGAGGAAAAGTTTCAAAACGAATGCGACACTTCTTAAGAATCCTGGGACGTACACTCAAGAACATTCTTCATATTTTGATCCATCGCATGAACTGTTTATTGATTCATTTTTTATAAGATTTTTCTGCAATCAATGTCCCACTTTCAAGCCTATATGTACATCTGGTTTTGTATCTCCGACATCTAACAAGCAGTTTCCTAGCATACAAGAACTTAGAGAGACATGGAAGGCAGTTCGTCTTATTAATAAGAGAAGTGTAAAACGCTGTATAAATGATGTAGCAAAGTAATAAGTTGCCTGTCGTAGAAACCTGGTAGTTGTGTATTAGAGAAGGCTGGGAAAGTCATAGAGAATATTTGTCGGTTCGGCTCAAGTTACTTTGATCTGCAAATTGTGTCTACGGTTTTTTGTACGCTGGAACCTTTGAAGAAGGAGGTCTATGTTTTGCATGCAAATCCAAATAAAGTCTTAAATGATAAATATTTTGAATTTCTGATTGTCGTAAGCATAATGATGATTTGAGAATGAGATAAGAAATTCTCGTTTACACGAAAAGCATGGGAATGTCTGGCAGAGTTCTGCCTCTGGACCTTCCAGCTGGGCCTAATCGGAAGCCTGCACCCTTGAAGATGCAAAACAAGCTACCAACTCTGTAAAGTTCTCCTAAGTGAATGTAATCGAAAAGGGTTTCATTTTGTTCAGCTGACAACAGTGTTAATATATTGCAAGGTATGCACTAGCCTGGGTGCCAGAGCCTCAGAGAGTCAAAGGATGAAGAACGGAGGAAGGAATCGCGAAGGAAAATGGAAGAGGAATGGGGAGAGACAAGGTCACAATCACGTCACCTCTAAACAAACAGAAGCAAAACTCTTGATCGTGTGAAAAATATGACTTAAACTCAAACTCACTCAAACTCAAAAACATTTTTTCAGCAAATCAATTAATTACACGTTACGTCATTTAAGTAAGTTGTTCAAAATTCAATTATTAAATCCAAAATTACAATAAGAACATTAAAGAAAAAAAAATCTCTATATAAAATTAAAGCAGCTGACGGACACATGAAAAAAACTCAAGATAGAGCTATCAAAGCCATGTTCCCGGTTGACGTGATTTGGCGACGAGTTTACAATTCATTTTGGTTTTGGTTGAAACATTTTAGGTTTATGTGACCTAGTAATGAGAATAGGGGTACTTTTTATTTCAGCATTTGTATTTCAGCATAAATAGTAGTTGCTTCGACGTTCTCCACGCCGAGTGTTTGCCAGCGCCCCAGCGAAGGCGAAATACCGGAAGTGTTACTCACCACATCTCTGCATTCCGAAGGAGGCGGACACTTCACTCTGAAAGCAAATCGTAAGACCCTGATTTCTGCATATCGTGAGGCAGGTGGCAGCGCGAAAGTGTAAGTTGCTTCATAAATTTTGTATTTAATTTACACTGCTACTGTTTCCTTCCAGCTTTGTTAATAATTTATTTGGCCGCATTGACTTTCTTGCGTTGCTGGCAAGGGAAGAGTGCTGACATGAAGCATTAGTTGAGATTGGTGGTAGGCCAGACTTCGGAGGAAGTGTATGTAAAATGTCCTATAATTTCCCCGGTCCTCGTAGGATTTGGCCCATCATTGAGAAAAGGGCGTAGACTGAGTAAAGCGTCCTATTTTACTCCCAAAAATCACAGTTGCACGAAGAAGTTTGAAGAAGAAGTTGCACGAGAAGGCACTCCCTTAAGTTTATGAAGCCACAAAGTACCTATTCTCACTTATAAATGATAATACAAATTAGCATATTTCCTTGTTTGATAAAGTTTTCACATCATTTGTTGGTGACTAATTTAAAGTACAAGTTACGAGCCCTATCGTTACTCTGAGCCCCTCCCATCAGTGGGTCAGGTATCAAGTTTCTTGTTTTGAATAAAATCAAGGCACTTTTTGATTGCCGTGGTACTTAAAAATTTATGTTTCTTTTGTCTTCGCAAAATATGTGAAAAATGCCACAAAAATGTCGGTATTTTGCAATGCATACCCTCAACCAACAGATCTTTTATGAATAATTATTAATTAATTTACATTTGTAAAAAGACAATATCTGATTAAAATCAGCAAAACGTTATTGATATTTGCAACTGTCATTTCCCTAAACTAGAGGCCTTTATTAAGGCATATATCACTTAATTAAACCAGCTTTTCATTGTCGAATAGAACTCACTCAACTGCACATCACTATTGATTATTCTATGAAGCCTTATTAACAAGAAAGAAGTTTGTTTTTACTAAACATTGGCAAATTACTGGTTAACAGACATATATTGAGGGGGTTTATATTCTTGAGGCCAAAAATGGGTAAATGATGCTGCAGTACTGCAGGGTTAAGTGTTTAACTTGCAGAATGAAACTTATTCTCACTATGCTGTATTTTCTGTTTTTCGCCCAAATGGTGTTGCTTCAGAAAAACTTTAGTTTTGGCCATTGGTGACAAATTATCTGAAATTATCATGTGTTTCCTGCTACCCTTTTTGGGATTTAAAATGCAACATATCTTCTTGAATACTTTGAATTTTTAACCCTAGCAAATTTTTAGCATTAGATTGTTAATTTTCTTGTACCAGTATAAGCTTAAGAAAGGCATTACAGTTAATAAACCAAAATTTTGGAAATGTCTAGACATACTGGTGTCACAGAACTTCTTTTAATCAATTTTTGATCCCTCAAGTCATATCCAATTTGTCAAACACCTGCTGAATAACAGTGGAAAATGAGAGCTCCCTGAACTAGTTCTCATGGATTGTTAATTGGATCCAGACAATGTTTTCAAAGTATGTTAATCTAGCAATTGGTTTAGTTGGATGTTTTGTGTCTCTTGAAAACAACACCTAATTTGATAACATTAAGTGATATCCAATTGCGTATCACACACATTTGATGCAAGTCCTCTTCTCATTTGTTAATTTCTAGTCACAATGGTTTTGTCTAGGTATTAGTATGTTTTGCAATGAGTATTTACAAGATTGAATTATGCAAAGAGGGCGAAAACTGCAATATTTCAACCAAACTGTTTTTGGTGGGTTGGGCAAAATTAATGATTATTGTTTTACATGAAAGCAAAGATTGACAGAGCTTTCATTTGTCAACCTATCATTCCTAAATAAATTGGAAGTTTGGTGCATTTGACTTCCCTTTGATCGCTATAAGCACAATACCCTAGAGGGTTGATGGAAGGGCGGACAGCAGACGTTCATTTAACCCTTCAAAATCGAAGTTAACTTTCATAAATAAGTTTTTTTATAGTTCATTGAAAGCTCCGAATTGGACTGTTGGTAGTTAAATTTTCCCAGATTACTTTCCAACAATGCAGGGCATCACAGTAATGAGCCAAAAAACTGGTGTCCAGACTCTTGGAAAATATCAGTACCAGTAGCGGAACTAGCCCGGTTCTATTAATCTGCACCCAAATTGTGTCACTTGAATGGATTTTGCAAGTGCACTAAATCCTTTAATAGGAAATATCTTTTGGTTCAAGTGCCTGGCGAGTTGTGTTCTTCGCGCGCTGTTTCATGGCTTGGTTGGACAAAAGAACATCTCGCAGTCGAAGAAGTGGTATTATAGAAATTCAACAAGGCTAATTTTTGGAAAATCTTAGGGATAGAAAATTGGAGGATAATCGAAGGATAATCGGAGGAAAATCGGAGGAAAATCGGAGGAAAATCGGAGGAAAATCGGAGGAAAATCGGAGGAAAATCGGAGGAAAATCGGAGGGGATAGAAAATCTTGGTGCAAGGCGTGTCTTCTAATTCTCAGTAGTGATTAGGGCTCAATGACGGGAGAGTTAATGACGTGTGCACTTCATTCTTCGGGACCTGCCTCCATAGACCATCTCTCACTCAATTTGAAGCCTTATGATGATACAGAGATCCAACGAGGACTGAAGTGCAATTTTTATGCTCTTTTGTTATTTCTGCTTCAACCTTTATTCTAATTCTCCAGATTTTCAACCTGCTTCCTTATTCGAACCTTCCTCAGTTTATATATGACTTTTATGATCATCAAGTACACGCTTTTTTTATATAAGGAACCACTTTATAAGGAACCTACATGTTTAATAGAAGGCCGGAATATTTAAAGAACTTATACTACTAAAAACGAAATCCCTAAGGAACTTTTCGATTTAAAATTTGTTTTTAACTGCAAACATCAAGAGCTAAAAAGCCCGTTCAATTCATTTGCAGCCAATACTCGCATAGATTGTTTGCTATTCGTGTGTCAAGTGCTTTCTTGAGTAGTTTGCCCATATTCTATCCCAAGTTTCAAGACGTATTGATGTGCCGTGAAAATTAAGGAACTTTCAAGGAACTTTTGGTACTAAAATCTGATGACTTGAGGTCTACCAATAAGGAACTTTTGGAACTAGGCCTTGTGGTAGGTTCCTTATCAAAAAAGCGTATAATGCAGCCAGGTAAAGGCAATAGTTTATTGTTTTGTAATACTTTCTAACTTGCATCTCAAAGTCGCATTCTTGATGTTTATCTTTTTACGAGTTCCCGCTTTCTGCAAAACATGCTTGAAAGATTTGAACTCCAAAATGTAAGCGATTCAGAGAGGATTAGAAGTTTTATTCTGATGTTCTATCAAAGCTTCTCCAACTTAATGCGGGTATTTGCTGTAGGATACAGGTGTCTTGACAGCTTTTCAGCGTTTCCTAAGCAGGCATTGGCCTTGAGAAAAAATTTGGATTTTTGTCACATTAGTTATTATGATGAAAGTGTTGAATTTCCCGTCAATGGTAAGGTTCCCACTGCAACAAAAGCATTTGCATATGGAAGTAGGCTGTGGTTGGCTGTTCTTTGAAGAAATCGTTCTGCAGTTAGTAATTTTCTACTTTTCTTCTACGGATTTTCTTGTTTGGCGGAGTATATATAATTTCATTAGCGAACCCAGGTTAGCTGATGCTACGCATGCGTAGTTAAATTATAACAACAGCAAAACAACGACGACAAAGCAATTATTTCTCAAGCACGATCAAGGTTTAAGTTGCCAAAGTCGCAGTTTCTCGTATTTTGTCTGAAATTTTTTCCCTAGCAATGCAGTTTATTCATAGAAATACCAAATGACACGGCTCTCGCGGCTCAATGTTGATCCATTATCTTTTCGCAGGTTTCCATATTTTCATTTATTTATTTGAACCTCGCCTGGTGTGACTGCCTGTAGTGTGTTTTTGTTTTTGGCTCGCAAAATGAAATCACATGCAAAATGAAATCACATGCAAATATTCGTATGCGTCCAAAAGAACTAACCCAGGCTCGCCCTATGTAAGCTGTGTCCACACTGCCAAATCTAACCTGGGTTAGCTAAAACCTAAGGGCAAGCCTGGGTTAGTTTGTGGAGTGTGGACAGGGCTTTGCTAAAACTGATTGCACACATTGACAACATTGACAACAACAACATGCACTTCCATCAAAGGAAGGTATAGACGTATGTCGCTTGAACGCCTAACTTTATCGTGACTAGAAAATAAGCTAAAAATCACTGCACTTTCCTGCAAACGCTTTATTTGCCGATAGTTCACGGCGCATCTTGAGTCAATACCGTCAATTCTCGAATTGCCCCCCCCCTCGAAAAAGCCCCCCCTCGAATAAGCCCCCCCCCTCGATTTTTTGATTTTCGACTCCTGAGGTTGCCTTTGACATTTTAGTGAATTACCACAAAAATTTATATTTTTGTTACTAACTTATTGAAATGTTACTTTATACTTAGATTATTTTTTATATTATGGAAAGAAAGAATTTAAAAAAGTTATATTTTCATGTGGCATGTTTCAGGTTATTTTATAAGCCCCCCTCGAATAAGCGCCCCCCTCGAATAAGCCCCCATCCAAAAATGTCAAAAATAAATAAGCCCCCAGGGGGCTAATTCGAGGATTTACGGTACCACAACAAGTGGTAGTCAATCGTTATCAGCAACAATCGCTGTCGAAGGCCAGCCTTGCAGTCTGTTGACATTGATGCTATGTTCAAATTGAATTGGGTTGAAGGAAGGAAGTTACTCAGAAATTCACGAGTGGTTTTTTTTGATGTGGTTGTGCATAATTGATCTCGCCGTGCTCAAAACCACGCGTCGAGCTTTTTTGTTTGGATTACTGTCTGAAGAGAAACCCATTCGTCACCAGGCCGTCTAATCAAGTTCGAGTGGATTTGTTCTACTGCCTGGCATTTCCTAATATTTCGCGAATCAATTGAAGCAGAAACAATTTGAATGAATCTTTCCCCCTAACGTTGCATTGATCTCAGACTCCCTCGAGTCAATATCGGCATCTCTTTTTCTTCTTTTTATTAAAGTATGTTCTCAATCGTTCACAATATTTTCGTTGCATTTTACATATGGATTCTGGAACCGTGGTTCTTGACCAATCTGACGTTTTCATTGTGTCAATATCGGGCGAGTTTTTACCATGTTTTCTTGTCGTTTCTGTGACACAATTCAAGACCTTTTCGTGGACTTTGTTGGGGGCGGGTTGTAGGTTGAAGGGAGGAGAGAAAGGGGAGCTCCTTTAACCTTCTCTCTTCATTAATAACATATGCTGGCAGCTGATAGCATTCAATTTATGTCCTCAAGTACATGTTTTTTATCTATCCGCATGCAAAACAAAAATCTTTGACAAAATCTGTTTGAATGACCTATAGACGATTTAGGGAAAAAGTGTTACCTTGTCAGTGAAAAATGCTGTTTTGTATTTAGGTGCCTTCAATATTGCAGCAAATATGGTTGCCGGAAAACTTCGAATCCGCGTCGTAAAGGCGACAAAACTGAAAAATATGGAACGGTTTCAGAAAAGCGATCCATATTGCATGGTAGAATGTGGAAAGGAAACGCATAAGACCAAAGCCATTGATAATAACTTGAACCCAGAATGGAATGAAGATATCATTATGAACGTTGCTGATGGCGTGGAGACACTCGCCCTTTCTCTGTGGGACAAAAATACGCTGACGAAAGACAATTTCATGGGATTCACCTACGCTTCATTTTTCGATTGCCCCAAGGATAAACCGACCGAAAAGGTGAGAATTATTATTATGATTCGAACTGTTTTGCCAAGAGAAATACTTCGAAGTGTCTTGTGATTAAAATACATGTAGGAGGTGGTTTTGAATCGGGAGGGCGATTTTGAAATAAAAAGTTGAAGAATTTTAATATAGAATTTTGAAGGCGATCCAAGCCTGTAAAGGATTGAGGACGTTTCAAGAGGACGGGTTGAATGGAAAGTTTAGGTTAAGTTAAGTCATTGCGATAAGAAAGTTAGAGATGTCATTTCAATAGAGTAAGCTGAAACTAATAATTTTGATAACGTTGATTCGGTGAAGTTATTGGAAACAGAAGTGCACATCTTGAAGATGATAGATCTGTTTGTTTGACGGAGCTATGTAAAAGACACTGAAGGCTTCAAAGCTGATGATCTTGTTTTTCTAATAATGCAAATTCAGCATCTTGAAAAGTTTTCAAATTATTTTCTGTCCTTTCTTGATCGCTTTTAATAACATTCACACTTCAAGACAGATCTGAATAGGAACTGTTTTCAAGAAGGTTTGTTTTTCTGTTTTGAGGTCCTGCCAATGATGGGTGGCGGGAACGGCCTAATAACTCTGATCCTGACGCCAGATTTCGAGACCACTGGGGCGAAGCTTGAGCGGGTTTCTCAAGAAATGAATAATAATGTGGAGGAGAACACCAAGCTCCAGGGGGATCTCGCCAACTTCAAAAAGGAGGTCGACCTTCTTCGTGGGGAAGTCAACCGAATGGGGGCTGAAAATGACAGATTTTCAGCAAACAACAAAAAATTGGAAGAAGAAAACAATAAATTTGCCGAAAACAACAAGAAACTGGAAGGCCAAGTGAGAATTAGGGAGTGAATCCCAGATATTATTTTATTTTAGTTTTATTGATGTTTTACATTAAGCAATAGGAAATGTGAGTGGATAAAATGCCCTGTGATCAGTGATGTCACTGGTGGTGACCTATTGTTATCTCTAACCATTTGTTGATATATCAGTAAGTAACCATTTGTTCTGTTTCAAGCTGTAAAAACGTGTTTAGTATATATTTGCATGGCTGTTTTGAATTTTTGCATTCTCCACTTTCTTGTGTAATGAATTACACGCCCCCCTCCACACCTGCACATTGCCTAGGAAATATTTCGCGAATAGAGTTTGAAAATTGTTCATAGATACACCGTTAGCGGATGAGTATAGCTAAGTATAACTGCGTACTTTTTTATATCAATAAAAGCGTGTGCAATTTAAGTGCTTGCACAAAATTAAGCAATCTAAGTAATCTGATGTATGGTAATATGCTCTAGGCTTGATGGTAGTTTTGTAAAACGACACCCCATTGCAGAAAGGTAATGGTTCAATGATAAGTCATGATATGTTATGTGAAGTCGTGATCTGTTGTGAATTACTATGTAACAGACAGTGTAATTGTAATTCTTGCAACCACGAGAATGCCTTAGTGCACAAAATGCTTACCGTCTTACTTGCCAGCTTTGCAGGTTGCTTCAGGAGCCTACCATGACATAATTTTGAACTTTTTCGACTCTTTGATCGTAGGTAAACAAGATGACCGAAGAGAACAACAAATTTGCCGAAAATAACAAGAAGCTCGAAGGTGAAGTGACTCGTATGCAGGGTGAGAACGACCGTTTTTCCGCCAGTAATGCGAAGCTAGAGGGGGAGGTAAGCCGCCTGGAAGGAGAGGTAAGCAAAATGGCGGAGGAAAATAACAAATTCGCTGAGAACAACAAGAAACTCGAAGGAGAGGTCAACCGTCTTGAAGGAGAGGTCTCCAAGATGGCCGCCGAGAATCAAAAGTTTGAGGAGAACAATAAAAAGCTCGAGGGAGAGGTAAGGGTTTTTCGTTTTGACCTTCCACAATCTTTTAGGTTTTCTGTTGCTTGCGATTATGAAATCTTCCCGAATGTGAACATTAATGACTAGTTTTTTGTTTATCTATTGAACCCTTCTAATGAACATGCCCTAAATCAATCTGGGGTTGATAACGCTGAACGGGTCAAACTCTTACTCAGCCGCTTCTATGTGTTCGTTCTGACAAGCATTGAAGCTTGTTAGTCGTGGAGTCGTTGGCAAATGCTTGAACAAAGACTATGAAATCTTGATGAACTGTTTGATGAGCCATACACGATGTGTGATCTCTATAGAAGGTGTATTTCTTGGTTCAACATACGGAAGTAAACCATCTGAATACTTAGGATTTTATGTCCAGTGTGATGTGAGAGCTCCACCCAGCACTTATGATTTCCCGTAAGTCATTTCCCGCAGTTGGTTTTGAGTTGGCGCCAGTTGTCCGAAGGGAAAATATTCACCAAGACATGCCTTGGTGCCCTGTGGCATCGAACGATTACGTTAAGTTCATACATTCTTGTTGTTGTTGTTGAGAATGCAGCGGTGCGTTGCTGTTGTTGTTGGCTGTAAGGCCTCGCATGTCATCATAGGGTAAGCTTTCTTGTATGTTTGGCATTTGAAGGTCTTCACGCATGCAAAACACGCAAGTTTTTATTACCCATCTCAAGAGACACAATCAATATTCGTGTGTTGAATAATTGGAATGGTCAGATTATCGCTTCAACTTTTTGGATTTCAACTCAACATTCGCATTCCGATTTTAGAGTCGATGGCTTTGTGCCATATGCAATTTCGTATGTTAATCATGACCTTCTCTTTTGTCAGGTAACCCGTTTGGGTGGCGAAGTGCAGAAGATGGCGGAGGAGAACAGCAAGTTTGCAGCCAACAACGAGAAGTTGCAAGGCGAGGTTGATCGTCTGAAAGGAGAAATAGACAAAATGGCGGCCGAGAATGAAAAGTTTGCTGAAAACAACAAAAAATTGGAAATGACAGTTCTTCAAATAACAGAGCAGAACACCAAATTTGAACAGAACAATAAGGATCTTGAGGAGCAAATTAGAAGGCTTAAGGCTGAAATCGATAGACTGGGGGAAGAAAACAAGAAGTTTGCCGAGAATAACGCAAAGCTCAAGGAAGAGGTTTGTAACTATTGTGTAGCCAGTTCTGTTGTGAAGATTGTTGTAAAGGGGTCTATGACGTCACTCTGTTTACGCATCTATGACGCCCTGTGTTTTACAGGAAGCTGGCTGTAGAAGCGGCGCTTTTCAAGGTCCAATTACTGACAGTCTTGCCTGGTAACAGTCAGATCTTGCTAGGCCGATTTATAGTTGGCGGGAAGTTGCTGGCTTTGCTTTTTGACTGGTTTGCGGTTTTGCCAGGCAACACATTTTAAAGCCAGTACACGTTTTCGTAATAAGAATCTCCCAAAGAGAAGGGATCTTCAAGGACCTGGCCAGATTAATCTTGCTAAGCGATAGGCAAGCAGCCTTTCTCTACTAACTACGTTTCCATGGAATACTTCAGAATATCCCGCGTGACTCTCAGTTGTCATGGCAGCCAAGTCCTCGTTACTCCGCACTCATGAAAGCGGATCAGAACTATTAGTTTTGCCTTTTTTCGCAGAGATGTCTAAATGAATATATCGAAACCCAGAGAACAAATATGAAACACTGCATTTTAAACAAGTTGAAACCTAATTGCCTGCAACAGAAGCACTGCCGCTCCTTTTTAAGCAAGTGTGAGAGTGCGCAGGAGCATTTTGAAAATAAATATTGAGCCCTAGCTGTTGGCGATCTTGCATTAAAGCTAACAACAAAGGAATCCAATTTTTCACTTGAATAATCTTCTTTACGATTTGTTGCTGCTGAGGATTGCGGAAAATCTGCTACTTATATCATTTCACGCGAATTTACCGGTGTAGAGAATTTACAATACAAAACAGATAATACTGTTGCAAAATGGCGAAACCGCGTTGGTGCAGGGTATTACTGACCAGCATCTAAACGGGTTTGGTTAAATGAGGTTTAAATATTTCTTCTCATTTTACCAATCAACTTCTGCTGAATAATTCCTTATTTCCAAAAGTATATCTTGGATTATTCTGGTTGTCCCACTTTTGCCACGTTGCGGTTTCTGTTTTGATACGAGGGACTTTCTTCGCTGGAAGATTATTTATGTCAGCCTGACCACGCAGTGGGGCTGTTTTTCATTCCGCTCTTCGCCATTGATAACATACAAGCATAGTTGTCGTCTGCGTTTCTTCCATAAGTCGGTCTCCTTCGCTGAGATATAGGCCCGTGAGTTGCTCTGCCAATGTGTCGCAAACCGCACGCAAAATATGCTCAACGTTGAAACGACGCCTGAGCAGGACAAGGTGCGGTATGAGGAAATTGATCGGCCATGCACTCTTAAAATGCAACGTTGGAAGGACATGGCTTCGAAAGCTTGAACTTTCAAGTGCCAAACACAAGAAAATTAATCTCTTTCCTTACCATAAGCCCTTATTCTAATGATAAACACCTGCGCATTGCATAAAGTTGGTCTAAACCACGTCAGGGCACCAAAGAGTTGCAATGCAATTACTGCTTCCAAGATCTTCACAGCAACCGCCTATTGCTCGACCAGACCCGGCCTCACGAGCGTGATGTGGTTCCCTAACTAACGTTGTTGGAAACTGGCAAATTAACATCCTTATCAACCTTCGAATGGAAGGCTATGGGTCTTGTCCCATATATTTTCGGCCATAGTGTCCAGTGATTTCGGACATAGTGTCCAATGATTTCGGACATAGTGTCCAGTTATTTCGGACATAGTGTCCAGTTATTTCGGACATAGTGTCCAGTTATTTCGGACATAGTGTCCAGTGATTTCGGACATAGTGTCCAGTTATTTCGGACATAGTGTCCAGTAATTTCGGACATAGTCTCCGATGATTTCTATTCTGCCTCATGAGTACGGGTCTTCATGCGTTTGTCTAGCAGAATACGTTCGACCGAGTTGCTTCTGCGCGGCACAACCAGTTTCAGGTGAATCAAGCAGTAAGAAATATTGCAAACAAGTAGGCTGCGCAGGAGCAGCTCCAGGCATGCCTACCTAACTGAGAAAGAGTCGCTCAAAGTTCAAATGAAAGGCAGTTTCCACTGAGCGAACGCAGTTTGATTTGGCCTGCGTACCTTGAAGTAAGATTGTAAGGATTCCGTACAACCGTAAAGATTCCCCATATTCCATTTTGTTCATATCATTATAGTCGTTGATAAGTTGGGTAGAGATTCTGTTCTGTATTTTGACGGCGGGTTTCTGTTCCTTCTTTTGAGTGCGCCTAGTAATGGGAATGGTGAAGCCGCGCCAATGCTTTAGATATGTAGAAGTGTAGAGAGATGACAGCGGGTGTCATCAACATAGTAGGCACCAATACGGATGAGAATCAAGGCATGTCGTCGTTGGTGTCAAACAGGTGTTCCTCCGCCTACACCTCCTACAGAATTCTTTCCAATTGCTTCTGCATGGCCGACCGCATTCTTGATCGATTCGCCATTCCCCATTCATAGATGTTCGACACGTGAGTCTGCATTTGCCTTGTTTCAAGGCGAACCTTCAATCCCATTTATCTGAGACGCCCCTCCCACTTCGTTTCCTTGCCAGCGAATTATTTCTCGCTATACGGACGATGTGTTTCCTCGTTTTCATTCCAATTACTTACCAACAATCCTTGGCTTGTGCGTGTTGAGCTCTAATAGGCTGATGAGTATTCGAAGCAACGGCTACCGTTGGAGTTTCACTGATCTTAATTTTCAGTTTGCATTCACTGCAAGCAGAAAAGCAGACAAGTATGAAACCCGGCTTAGATTTGCGAGGAACCTTTTGTTAATCTTGTAAAACTTTGTTGTCATAAGAAGGTTCCGTTTGGTACTTAAGGTCTTAATTGAATCTGGATTTTCTGACAGGTGTGGTCATCTCGACGTTGATAGGATGAACTTTTTAGGACAACAACATCTGATTCTTCAACTACTCGCTTTCAAATGAAGGCAGTTATTTTTTTGAACAATCGCTCTCTGTTGCGAATTGCTGCAAATAAAAACCAACTAATGTGTATCAATGAGGCAAAAGATATTGAAATATTTTCAGTATTTCGTTTCTGTACGCCATACTATGTTATATTGCTGGTTGTTCACTATCTACAGACTGGCCACATCTTCCTAACCTATGATCCCCTTCATGTGTTTGTGCGTGACTCGTTTCTGTCTTACCACTGTCCGGCATTTCAGTTTTCTCCCTGCTCAGCCCGTTAGTGTATGACTCGCCCAGTCCTTTTCCATTAATGCATTTCTGACAGGGCTGTGTTGCTATCGATCGATCAACCAATGGGCACCCTGCTGTCTGCAACTGGACACCTTGTGGGTGATGCTCCACCCTGATTCTCAATGAATCTGTGGCTTATCTTCACTACCCCCGAGTAGGTTGCCTGGTGGAGATACTTCTGGCATTTTGCTTTGGCAGCGATCGAGATGTAGGAGTAACATGAACGACCCCCATCTGTCATCTGGCGGAAATTCGAGGTTGTTTGCCTGCTCGCATTTAAGTACTTTAGAGTAAAGACGCCATTTGCTTAGTCTTTGCGAAGGAAGCAGTAAAAAGACAGCTATTTGCCCGCAGTATTGGTGTTCATATCGCAGAAATTTGGCCCCGCCCCGGCCCTATGCAAAGTAAGCAGTCGTTGTTTTTTGTTTGCAACCACAATGCTCCAGGCCCTTCGATTTAGAATGAGACATTGATTCAGGCATAACTTGTTAGTTCACTGTATTTTTGTAGATTGACAATAACTTATTACTCTATTGTTGAAATACAGTTAAAATCAAAGCAACGGCGTAAGTTGTTAAGAATTAAAAAATCGGATTGCGCAAATCAGTGGAAATGGTTTACTGAACGCGTATCAATTTCCGTTTGTCACATGTTATTTACTAGGCTAATATATTACATGTGCAAATGCTGTGCTAAAAAAATTTGATTGTTATTTTACAGAATCATGCCACCAGACTTGGATTTCTTTATTCTTTTCTAGCCCCTGATGTCATACTCTACTATAAATACTTTGCTTTGCAAGAATCACAGTTAAACTGACAACGTTTACACAAACATTTAAAAGTCAACCTTGTTATTAACGAAAAGATTTTCCACTTTTCCGACTTCAGCTGCGCTTTTCCACGGTAATCTTGAAATCGGACCTTCTCATCTGTATCATTCTGTCCGTTTGCTGTCCTTCAAAAGTTCACTGCTTGTCGGGTAGATGAGCTTGTTTGCAGTTATTTCATTGCAGCAATGTTATCCTTTCTGATTTGAAGTGCCGCTGATGGCTGAAATGGTTTTTAGTCGGACAGGGGTCAAATACGTATCCTTTAGTCTTCAATAGCGACTTCTATCTTCCGAAAGACAGGCAACACACCGCACAGAAGGGAGGCATTTAAGCTGTCAGTCAGTGTCCCGAGCAGGTCGTTCGATATCGCTGTTCTGTTACATTCACTTGCTAACACTCCGCAGCTTTATGACTTCTGTTTGATGGAATCCGTTGGACCTGCCCGTGTTGCCTCGGTTCGCTCTGCGTTGCCTCCGCGTGTGCAGGAACTGGCGAAAGTTGAAGAGGAGAATGAGAGTCGGGTCCACCAGGGAATTGATAAAGAACGAGTAGAGCGAGAGCCTGGCCACCCACGTGGTTATCCATTCGGGGCGAAGGTTCAGGACAATGGTGGGCATCCAGGTAGCCACTGTGCTCATGGTCACGAGGATGACGAGTACTGTCGACGTCAGCTTTCTCCGGAAGGAATGGTCCGCAGACCCGCGCTTGGTGACGCGGGTCAGCACTTGCTGTTTGCCTTGTTTGTTGCTCCGCCAAAAGACGTACAAGCGGTGCATGACGAAAAGCTGCAGCAGGACTACCGTCACCACGATGGCCAGGATTATGGCGACAAGAAAGTATCGGTAGACTTTTCCCATCACCTCTTGGTAGCGGGGCGAGTAGGCCCAGCAGAGGGGCAGAAAGCTGATAAGTCCCGGCACGACCCAGCTCAACAGGAGAATTGTAATCATTTTACCGTTGCCGATTTGTCGCCTCCAGAGCGGTCTTGCGATGCTTGCGTAGCGATCCCATGCCAAGAACGCGATATTGAAGACGGCAGCAAACAAAATGTATGCGTATATGTGCGGAAAGGCAGCACTCTCCACTAGAAGAATTTCGATGATACGAGCCGGAATTACGACAGCTCCCACGAGAATGTCACTCACCATCAAACTTACGAGGGTGAGCGTGGTGGATTTGCGCCGTTCCGCCCGCGTCGATATTATTACGAATATCGCAAAACAGTTTACGAAGACGACGGCTATCGACAGCGGGATGAGGAACTTGAGATCGGCCTTCATGATTCGTGGCTTGTTAAATGAGAGTGGAGTTGGATAAGGCAGCGCAAAATATTTATACCAGAGATTTCTCAACCACCTGTCTCGACATTGTTATAAAGTCTAGTCGGCCGTTCAGGGGGTCAGCTGCAACGTAACCAATTGGTTTGCTTGCTTATACTTTGGTTTCGCGAGAGGTTTACTTCGTTGCTATTTTGAGAGAAATATTATACAACGAGTAAATATATCTGGTTTATTGATGATGTAATAAGTAGCTGATGTAACAACATCGAAGATTCGCATCATATCGAAGCAGCAAACGTCACGCCCCCTTAAGATCATGTGTGATCTTTTCACAGAAAAATCCAAGTTAAATTCTAGGAATCTTAGGAGTACATCAACTGACCTAAGGCTACAAAAGAAAAACACCAAAAATGGACAGAAGTGCTTCTCGTTTAGAGGTGCTAGGTCTTGGAATGACCTTTCAGCTGAGTGTAAACAGGCATCTTCCTTGACCAACTTCAAAAAAATCTTGCGAAATTGTAAATAGGCGTAATTGTAAATTGTATATTGGAAATTGCCATTTCGCCTTTCGTTATAGATATTTGTAGTAAAATTAAGTTCAAGTTAAAATAGGATTTATTTTAGATTGTAAATATTGAATTGTAATTAGGATAATATGTTTTTTATAAGAATTTCTGAAAGTATTTTAAGTGGAGGGCCCCTTGAAAATTAGCATTGTTGAAGGGCTACTCTTCTTAAGCATTTGAAATGAATTCAAGCGCAAGATTTGTGAACCAAATGCCATTCTAAAGCTGCGGGTATCTGCTTGTTACTGAGTGTATCAGAAATGCCTGCGGCAAAATGCGAGGGCAAAGGAGCATGCAAAGCCTGTTTACGTCGCTTCTTCTTTGGTATATGCCTGGTGTGGTCCGATTCTCAGCCTCATATCCGCTAAAGACGTCATCTATGTGCTAGTTGAACATCTTCAGCGTTAAGAATCAATTAACGTCCCACGTCATATTGACAGATGTTTGCTAGTTGCAAGTTGACTTGATTTATATCATGGCGTCAAAGTCGAATGCATACACAAATAGGAGCTTAAATCGAGAATGCGATTTCGAGAAGCGCGAGAGCCACTTTAAAACGAACTCAAAAACATCCCAAAGACACAGCAACGCGCCCAAACTATATTGAGAGTGGGACGAGTATGGAGTATGGAGAGGTGAGCCAGGGGTTGACCTTTCACCCATTCAGGGCAGAGTTCACTGCTGTACAGAAGTATGGAGTGACTTTCGAGCTCCGTTCATTGAGGTGGAATTGATAATTAAATATTGAGCATTCTTATCTACTGCTTTCCTCAAAAGGTTTCTCCTCTGCGGCCCTGTTGCCAACTGAGGTTTGAGTCTTGCGAAAGAAGATAAATTGTCACTGTTTACTAGTTTTATCAACACGGTTTTAAGTTTGCTTTAAGAAAGAATTTTTAAAGTCCTACACTTTCATCCGTTTAGACTTTTCTACTCGACCTGTTCTTGAGACCTCTCCGCCAATTCACTTGCCCTTTCCACTGTTTTGCGTCGCAAAAGCAAACCATTGCGGTTGCGTCCTTATGCACTGCCACCGCAACAAACTTTTTGCTGCTTGCGCCCACTTTCACTTGATATCGAGGATTTGGAGGCATTTCCTTCCCCTTCCAAATCAATTTTTAATCACTGCAAACCAAATTTTGTGGCTTGAGCACCAACGTTTTTGAACACGTGAACACTTGCACACATCTATGACAATGTAGATGATGCCTTACTTCAGACAAAAGTTGACATCAGACAGTCAGACAACATTCCCCTTGCTAGCATTCTGCCGCTTTCCTTTTCCTTGTCAAGAAAACCAGAGAAAGTTAAAATTCTAAATAACTCTAGTTGCTTATTCAAT
Organism: Nemopilema nomurai; assembly: GCA_003864495.1. Taxonomy (NCBI): domain Eukaryota; kingdom Metazoa; phylum Cnidaria; class Scyphozoa; order Rhizostomeae; family Rhizostomatidae; genus Nemopilema; species Nemopilema nomurai. The sequence goes on from ML133403.1 coordinate 128,635, forward strand.
TTTCCCGTGTGAATGAAATTATTTGCTGGGCTAACGTCCTTGATTAGTTCGAAAGTGATTAACCTACTTCTGAGGTCAGTGGCTTCAAATTCATTTCCTTCGTGATTTTTCTCAAAGATTTATCGTGATCATTATAACTTTAAAGTGAAGGATTGTATTAGATTGCATTGCGCGTAATTCTACAGTTTTGCGATTCAAGCCTGTTTATTTGCGACAAAGCCGCTTGAAAAAGAGGTCCTAAAGAGAGCGCTCCAGACCACGTGAGTAATCTGGTCTCGAGTCACTTGCCGCCTGTCATAAGCTTTGCTCCCTATCTGAAACCTTTGTGTTTGGGAGTCATTGAGTTGCAGACCGAATCCGTGCGAATTTTGCCGCAAAGAAGTGTTTCTGTCGTCCTTGTCTTCCACAGCCTTTCTTTCCCACCGTGATAATAAGAAAATGTTCTTTGGGCAAGAGGAATTTTCCATCGTTTAAATTCGAGCAGTTTTCACAATTGCTAGTGTGCTGAAGGCCCGGATTTTAAAATTGCGGGTCCATACCTTTCCCAGGGTGGACAAATTTATTTTCTTCCTAGGAACTCCAGTATCCAACTTACTCCAAGATTTTAAGGAATGGCAAATAAACTCTCTGTGTGTGCCTTCATCTCCCTACTTAGTTCATGTATAGGAGAGGGCGACCTTAATTTCAAGAGTTCCGATACTTCTCATGTTTAATTTTTTTTATTTGTTCCCAGGAAGTACAAATATAAAAGGTTAAATCGAATGTATAAAGTTGTCAGACAATCCACATTTTTACATTTCAAAGTTTTGCATCGGAGATCTCAATCGGTGATCTATAAGTCAACATCAAGAAAGGTGGTAATAATTAATTTTCCACGAAACTGGCTGTTTGGGCAATCTGTTTGATACTTCAGAGCCACCAGCATGTTCTTTGGTTGTTCCAAACAATCGTTCTTTAAAAATGCCATTCGTTGCTTGCAGGCTGCGATATCTGGCGAATCAAAAGCGGTTGTACTGTGGTTGATTGTCAACCCGGAATGCAACATAGCAATCAGCATCTGCAATCTTTCGTCGACTTGATTTTCTGCGTCTACATTCTGCCGCTTGTTATGTTCCCTTCCAGCTATGCGTGCAGTCTGGTTCACAACAGAAATCTTTTTAATTTCACCTTTGGTCATTAAAAGTTGAGAAGATATTTTATTTGAGCTTTTTCATCCACGTAATTGCTGCTGTTCTTGTGATGAGCGAGGCACTTTTTCATCTTTTTAAGAATATTTACTTCCATCATGAAAAGTTTCAAGCGCTCATGTGACAAAAGATTGACGATTTCTACACCAATTTTTCCATACTGGCCATAGACATCAGCTCAACCAGTTAATCCCAGCAGGAACATTTAGTAATTTTCCTTTAGCAAGTTGCTTCAAGTTGCAACTGTTTCTGATTTTGACCCCAGTTTAATGATCTGAAAAGCAGAGAACATACATCAGTATCATCCACAAGGCATTTGAACCTTTCTTCTTTTCAAAGTTGGGTATTCCTTTTTGCAAGGACATTTGCAGCCCTAAGAACATTTTTGGGCGGTATTTCTTAAAGAGTTTCCGGTTTTCAGTTCTTCTCCAACATAAAGATGAAAATGGTATCCATTCATTTTCATTCATTCATTTTAAATTCTTTAGGCACGGTGGCCATGTCAGTCAAAGAACTGGTTTACAGTGGGCCGCGCAAATAAATACAAAACTAAGAACAGCATACATGATTGAAAAACATTTATTTACAAAATACTCTTACGAACAAATTGAGCATGAAAGAGAGAATCAGCATTCGGTTATGCCCATTAAACGATCCTTTCTCCTTCTTTCTCCATTCTATTTCAACGTCTTCCTTTCAAAGGGCATCCTTTCAAAAAAAGTTTCATGCACAGCCTCCCCAAATTCATATCAGCTTTCCTTCTTCTTTTCAATCAAGCTTCTTCCTGCTTTCCTTTGCTCTTTTTCTTCCAGGCATTTCATGTGGGTAAAATTGCACAGTGAGCATACAGATCTGCCCTATCTTTGGCACACGTGAAAGAATAGCAAAGTACTGATGATGCTATTTGAAATTGGTAGACAAGCTTACCAGGCTAGGATTGATATTTTGAGTGAGGATGCAACAGGCGTGTGGGATTTCAAAGAAGACTGCAGGCCAATTTAGCAAAAATGACTTATTTTTTGTTTTAGGTCGACAAAATAACTCAGGAAAACTTGAAGTTTGCCGAGAACAATCGAAAACTGGAAGAGCAGAACGAGAAATTTGCAGAAACAAACAAACAGCTTGAAAACAATGTTAGCGATTTGAAGGAGCAAGCGGAGAAGTTCAAGGCCATTTACTTGAAGCTGCAGGCTGAGAACGAGAAGTTGGCCAGAATTCGCGACGACATGCAAGAACAATTGAACGTGAGTCCCTTATACCTTCGGTCGTTGCTATTGTGGGCGTGGCCTTTCGCATTGATTGGCAACGGCCGTATATGCTATATTCGGCTTCACGGTTAAGCACCGTCCTTTCCTGATAAGCTGATTCGTGATATTCAATCCTATCCCGTTCATTTAATCGCGCAAATGCTGTCGACCTCCTCCGCAGTTACAAGTTTCCAGTGTTTAACCTTGACTGCACACCGTTGGTGTAGTCAAATCTTCAAGTATTGGACATTTTCTGATAAACATGGCGATTTGTTTAAGCTTCTATTGGTATTTAGTTGAAGTTACGATCTGGCGAGGAAATGCGACTGATCTTTAAAGATTTCAAAGAGGTTTAGCTTGATAAATGCCTCCAATATTTGCCTATTGTGTGTCGATTGGCTGTCGTGATGTTGACGTTGCCTTCAGTTCCGCCAAAATGTTTGTGAATAATTATGAAGCTGAAATTAATCTAAGTAAGACTGGGTTTGGATAAAGTGCTGGCAACAAAATGACAATGTTCTTGACTTGAATGTGCTTTTGACAATTTTCATGACTTGCTTTTTTCATACCACCGTTTTGATTTGCCCTACCGAAACAGGGATTTAAAAAGCTTCAGGAGATGATATTTACTCAGCTGAATGAGAAAATGAGAGCCATGGACAGATCTCTGTTGGAAAAGATCGCCGCAGACATAGAAATGATGGACAAAGAACAAGGTTGGAATCTTTTTTTAAAGGCAAATCACCAGCCCCTTTTGAAAGTAAATGCATCAGCCTCTTTCAAAGGACTAGTCCAAAAACCTCTTTGTTGCCCCTCCTTACATTGTATGTTCTTACTTTCTTACTAAATTTATTTCAAATGTTCAGCTTGTTGCTACCAGAAAGGTTATAATTTTAGTGTTTTTGTTGGACTAAGAGATTTTAGAAACAGTAATTTGAGAACTTATGTGCCATCGACAGATAAGTATAGTCGGCTTGATGGTCAAGGCTAGACGTTATCCATGAATATTTCGACGGATTTTGTGCCCAGCTTTGATATCTTGACGGCCATTGGCTCCGAGTCATTATGCAAACATCGCCTGAATGCTTAGTTATGTTTGTGCCCATAGGTTTGTCTCAGGAAGAGTTCCAGCGGTTCCTATCCAGGGTGCCAACTCATTTAAAAGACAAATTTGAGCGGGTTGTTGCGGATTTCCAGTCCTTCGATAAGAATCAGGACAACATCATTGACTACAAGGAACTGAGTTCCATGCTTGACATGGTCATGAAAGACGAGAAGGATTGAGGTAGGGTTCTAGTACCTTGTTCTACAGCGAATTCTGAAAGCTTTCTTTAATCTAGATTGTTACTGGCTGCCATATTCCAATGACCTGTCTAAAAGCCTTCTCTTTGCGTCTGACTGTTTATCGTTTTGGTTTATTTCAGAATCTCTCTTTGCAAACGACGACTGACGAAGGACCGCTCAAGCTACGAATGCTACATTTCAACCTTTCATGAATATTAGGGACATCTGAATCATAAAATTAACATTGAAATTTCAATTATTTGTAACAAGTATTTTTCGTTAAATTTTCTCGCAGTATAAAGTTTCAGAATAATATTTGAAATTATTTTCAATATTCGATTAAATTTATATGAGTATTGCAACGCCTTTGTATATCAACTCACTTATTTTGATGATATGCACTCGACTATTTATACCAGTGCTGCCTAGATTAATGGCGGGGCTTCATTCCTTTGGTGGATTGATATCTTTTATAACGCACTATGCGATACTGCACAGATTAGAGTAAGATATCAAGGGACAGTTTCGTGGTGTACATATTCTCCATTTATCTGGAGTTTCATTTATCAATTTAAACGGCTTCATTTTTTATATGACAATAAATCTAATAACCTTTGCATTTTCAATTTGATAATCATTTAAGAAGTTTGTTTCTGCTCTGTATTACCCTCTTTGTTTCCACCACCTTTTGGGCACCCAGTAGATGTATGGATTGATACCTTTCCGCACTAACTTTTTATTTCTAAAGAAAGCTTGCGTTTCACTTCTCTTTTAGCTTCGATACTTCTTAAAAAGCAATAAAAGCAACATTAAGTTTACATGAATATGATGGTGGGATGGTAGTCCATATTAGGAAAATAATGGTGAATCAGAGGCGATAAACAAAAAACAAACGGAAAAATATAGCTGTGTATCCAAAGTGCTATTTCATGGATGCATATCTAACATTACCTCAATGCATGTTTACGCAGTTACAGTTGCTATCTCATTGAGTTCGGGTACACGCTAAAAAGAGGGTCCAAAGGCGCCATGAGGGTCATTTAAAGAAACCGTTGGAAAGAGATATTTGTATGTTTATAAAGAAATACAAGGCAGTTTTGGACGAGAACCCCCCGAATTCGAAAAGCCCTTTTATGATGGAAAATTGTGGACGTGTTTGAGAGAAAGGTTTCTTATTGTATGAACAGATATCCTTGATTCTGAAAATTGCCCAACGCTTTTTATTTGTATTTGCTTGACTTCAGGTACCCATGCAATAGAAAAATTATCTCTATGTCTATTGACTCCACAATGACAAATTTCATTGTACGATATTATCAGCTTAACGTAAAAATCGATGTATTTCAAAGCAGGCTCAAATTATGCCAGCTTAACTATTTTTTTAGCATTGCACTTTCCTTTTCAAACCCAGACGTAAAGATTGAATTTAATTTCAAAGATCTTTTAGTCACTTCTTTTGTAAAGTTCAACCAATTTTTTACTGACTTCAGTTATTCGTGGAAATGATAATTTATCATGATTAATTTATCCCTTCTTCTCATGAAATTCTAAACTAATTTCATGCACAAATAATAATCTGAAAATTTGCTAAACCTGCAGCGCGTAAAGGTGGCTGAAGAGGGGCGGCATTATAACCCTTTGCCCCACCCTTGAAACTTCTTCCCCAGCAGGCTACTTTAACTTACAAAATTTTGCGAAGGAATTTAGCATGAAATCTAATCTATACTTGAAATGTTTCTCTGAAGCACCTTCTAAAATTAATTACACGGACTATTTATAACTTTTCGTCGACAAACTCATTAATTGTGAATTTAAATTTCCCACTAAGCACTGTTCTTCAATAGCAGGGTGTTAGGTATGAACCTATCTATCTACAGTTATGTACAAAAAATTTTAAAATATCAAATCAACTAATAAAAGTTGACAGAAAATAATTTCTAGCTGACGAAAATTGCAAGCTGGTCGCATATTGGTTGGAACATTTGAGTATATTGCGAGCATTTGTCGAGTGGAAGTCCGTACTGAGGTTATTGCTTTTTGCCAATATAGCGCACTTTTTTATGATCACATGACCATCAATAGATTCTGGAAGTTGCATCGAAAAGGTGGATACAAAGATAATAACATTGAGATAGTTGCAAGTTCCTCGGTCTGGCAACGATTGATGCGCAATCCGGGAAATTTTGATTTCTTTGAGATTTAAGGGAAGCTGTGAAGGAGCAAACATCCGCAAGCGGCTAGGCTACCTGTCGAGTCCAAAACATGGCGGACGTGAAAGCCTTGGAGCATAGTACATTAAAGGTTATTTTTTGATTAATATTCCGCATTTTACGGTAGTCAATCATTGCAAGTGTTTTCCAGCCCCGACTTTTCAATATTAGATGCCTATCTGAAGATGATGCAAAGGATATGTTATTTTGCTCAAGATAATCATTTATAATCATATAAACTTGTTATATCAAATATAATTGAAAGTTTTGTAGGATATGGAGGCTTGTAGTCATTAACGGGCCACCATTTGTACACTATTGAAATATCCAAAGGTAATAAAAGTTTATGAGACAAGCGTTTATTTTGTAAGCATATCCATTATCTCACAATTAATAAACTCTTCTCTTGAACCATCAAAGGGATAATTGAACTTTATTATGATAGCAGCGCTTTACAAAATTCCATGCAACAGTCACTACTTACGTTTTGACAAATGACCACACTATTCTCAAGGTTTTAAGTCTAAAGTAGCTTTTGAACCCCCAACCCCTGCTCATTTGTCCTTAATGCATGCCATTGTGTTAGGGCTTTGTGTATCTGAGATCAAAACATCATCAATTGCTAGTTCTGGGAAAAAATGTTTTATCATCAAATGGCTTTCAAAAATGCCCTTAACTAGCAGCTTTCAGCTAGAGAGCTGCAGCCAATTGAAAGAGGATCTATTTTGATAAAAAAATTAAGAAAGGGATTTTTCATACCAAATTTGCTCTAATATTCCTGCTTCTCTTTTACTCCCACCTCTCTAGTAATCCTGCTTGTATTTCAAAGATTGAAAGAAAAATCCCGTCTCTCCAGTAATCCTGCATGCGGGATTGAAACTTTTTATTGGCATTTGCTATTCTTTATACACTTTGTGTGGGCTTCAGAGTCAAAGATTGAAACTTATGCATAGAGTGAATGGGTTAAATTGCTATTGTTGAAAATCATTAGCACTATTACTATTATTGAAAAATTGTTATTGTTATTGTTGAAATTTGCTCTGATTTGCCATACTCACATTTAAACGCTATTCTAAAGCTAGACCTCAAGGCATTGAAAAATAATTCTGCCTCTCCAATATACCTGCCTCTCCAATAATCCTGCCTTTTTTGTTAGGTTGGAAAGCTAATCCCGCAGCAGGAATATTAGAGTTATATGCTTGCACTGACCATTACTTGGAAAAATTATAATTAACCAAAGTAGTAATAGAAACATTAGAGGGAATACGTAATAAAAAAACCCTTTTCAAAGAAACCTTGGAAATTTTGATGATTAAGCATGATATTGCTAAAAAAAGGGTCAAACCATGGTGCTGATGTAGATATTGCTGATGCATTTGACTTCCTTGAAACATGACAGTGCCGCTCCAATAAAATGCATGATTGTATATCAATTGGGAAAAATGAGGAGTGCAACCACTGCTGAATACATTTGATTAACTTCTCAGGATAAGGATTCTTATTTCAAGATCATTACAGCAGATTGCTTTTTTGTTCAAAAATATTAAACTTTTGCTTTCAAGGTTCCATATGAGATCCTGAATAAAAGGTTTAGAAATGCTCAAAAGTTGATTGATAAAGAGGTGACTCATATTTCATCCCAATTGAATGAGATTGTCACATCTACATCAAGTGAAACTACAACAGTAAAGGAGGCATCCCATTCCCTTGGTGATGTAGTCCAGAAACTAGAAGACCTAAAAAGAAAGGTAAAGCATCTATCCTATTGAAATTATTTTGTTGGAGAATAGACTCTTCTACTCAATAGTCTAACAGGTTTGCACACCATATCATTTAATTTTGTTGGCTTCTATATAATTGTGGGTGACAAGGTTTCCATTCAATAAGAAAGGAAATTTTATCTGATTCACCACATGAAGAGTTCTCATTATTGGATTACCTTAGCGGAGAATAGACACAAATCAAGTAATCTTGGTGTTGAATATACATTTGTTGTAAATGATGTTATATGCATTGTTTTGGCAGGCAGCAGATGTCTTGTCTAGGGAAGAGGAAACTGGCAGAAATTGTAAGGCCAGAATAGAGTTATTGAAGGAGCACACAGACACAAGGAAAAATGCTCAACTTGTTTGGAAGAGAAAGCGCCTTGAAAGAATGCTTGTTGACCACTTCTTAAGATCAGGGTATTATGAAACTGCCATCTTGATGGCAAAGAAAGCAGAAATTGAAGTACGGATCACATGTTTGCTTGTCTCTATTTTCTTCGTTTAATGGACATTGCTGATATTGTATCTAATGCAAGAAAGCTGCTTGGAGAGTTAATATTTATGGTAGCATTTAAGTGATGTTTGACACCCAACACGTTTCTTAATGTCATTATATTCCATATCTTCTACCAAACATTACATTACAAAACATTACAAATAGAAAGTCAGTTTATTTAATATGTATCTTGAAATTTAAGCGGTATACTTGCTTAAGAATACTTATTAATTCAACACATGGTAATGATGTTTTTTGCAGTGCTATGTAGATGTTGATCTTTTCCTTGCTGCAAGAAGAGTGGAGGATGCCCTTCGACTGAGGCAGTCGGAGCCTTGCCTGGCCTGGTGCCACGATAACAAGTCCAAACTGAGGAAATTGAAAGTAAGTATCGCCCTGCGTTTGCATTCAGCGCTGCATTGATCAATTCTGAATCAGCGGTCATTTTTAGCCAAAACAAAAGCAAGGTCAATGCTTTTTGAATTTCTAAACTTTCAAGGCATCGAGGTGACAATCCAAAAGCATATCTCTCGCGCTTTAATAATCTGGGGTTAAGAAACTGAAGCTGACTTCTACTGAGTAGTTTCAAAAGGTAAGAAATGAATTTCTGCTCGGTTGCTGATGATCAGCTTTTGAAGTCGACGTAATCACAGCAAAGGGTTTCTAACGACCGATCTATCGAGCGTAATCGTATTGGTAACTCTCTTTGAATGAATTAACTGTGACGTTGTTTATTGCTTGACACTCTTACACAATAGCGGTCCAAGTTATTTTGCCTGTCCTACTGTGACGGGCAAATGAAAATCCGTTTTATTTTGTTCGTGCAACAGTTGCTCCAGCTCAGCTCCTTTTTTGGATTGGCTTGTCCCACGCATTTACCGTTACTGCGTACGCTTGTGCTCCACGCTTGGTCAAAGTTTTTTTAGATAGCAGCCTTCCTTTTTGTAGGCCAGCTAGAATGAAGATAAGGCATATAACGCATTTATTTCGTTTATCATTGTTTTATTTAATGGCTTGTCTATGTCATTTTCTACCCGGCCGTCGTTCATCACGTGGCGACACTAGACGTATCTTAGTTTTACGCAATCGCCTTAACTTTATCTGACACCCTAGTTACGTCCTTTGTCAATGGTAGTGCTAGTGGTCTCTTTCATGCCCTTTCCCTCCGCCATTGGAGCCAGTCACATGGCTCTGCACGTTTTTAAAAGAATCTTTCCTTGATCTGGCAATCGTCATTCTATTTCATCTGTTACTTCATGTAACCGTTTCAGAGCAGACTGGAACTCAATATCAGGCTGCAAGAGTTTGTGGAGCTTATTCAACAGGACAAAAGGCTGGAGGCAATTATGTATGTGCCTCCTATGCCATTATTGTATCATGCCATACTAAATTATAATGTATTATATTAAGTTGTAGTTATTGTTGAAATATTGCTTTTCAATATCATCGCCATTGAATTATGTTATGTTGAATTACACTATTGTTTTCATAAAGTTATATCATTACATATTTTTAATTCATGTTATGCTATTTGATATCGTTTTGTCTTACATTATTTTACTTGCCACACCATTTTCTTTTCTTATACTATCCTGTTTGGCTTCCTTTTACATGCAATATTTTATCACATTTCACTATTTACTTAATTCCATGCTATAGCTCCATTATTTTGATGTATCCCCATGTTTTCTCGCAATAGTATAAGGGCTGCCTGTCTGTAAGATCAGAAGATTTGTGATCTTTCTTGATACCTATTTGTTTCCTTTGAAGGTATGCACGAAAGTTCTTGAACCCAGCCAATGGTTATGTGCACGCCGATCCAGATATTCATAAGCTGATGGCCCTGCTGGCTTTCCGGCCCGACAGCCATTGCGAGAGATACGAGGTTTGTTGTGACCTCTATCTGCTGTGCTTTAATCATTAAAAAGGGAATCGAATTCCAGAATCTCAAGTACAGTCGGACGCATTTCTTTAACGTCTTAGAGGAAAAGAAGTTGTCTAGTGTCTTTGAACAAAGGAGACCGCTTGCATTATAAATTGAAACATGAAACTTTATTTTTATTAGTTATGCAGTGTGCTGAAACTATGTTATTATTTTGTTCTAGTCATTTTAGTCCTATCCCACAGCAAGCAACCAAAATGCACCTTAAACCGTTCTTTGTCTTACAGCCGTGTAAATGGCCCTTAAACGGTTTGCACTGCAGAGGTCATGCAGCTAGTTTGTCGCGTAACTCATCCGAAGTTTCTGGTTTGTCGTAATTTATCATCAAGTATCTTCAATTCCTTTTAGAGGTTCTTTCGTAAAGATCGCTGGGAGAGTCTGGTGCAGCAATTTCGTCGAGAGAACTTTGCACTCCATCAATTAAATTCACAGTCGATCCTGGAGGTGACTTTACAATGTGGTCTAGCCTCGTTGAAGACACCGTATCTTTTCTAGTTTTTTCGGGACTTATTTGAAATAGAATTTTGTCCTGTACTTATTCAAGCGAATTTCTTGCTTTGGTGTTGCTACCGCCTCTTGAGAGGAGGCAGTCAAAGGAGGCCATGGTTAGAGGACCCACTAGAGGACCCGATCCTGAGCAAGGATATGTGAATACTACATCAAGGCAGTTACCTTGCATTCTTACCTATTACTACTTAATTGAATGTCCAAGGTGCTGGTTAAGAATAAATAGGTACAAAAGAGCGCAAGCTTGAAGGGCTGCGATGGGTCCTCAGTTTTGCGGGTGACTGATTCTGTTTCAAAGCGACACTCGGACCAAGGGTCCCAGCATGTCCAATGCCACCTGCTTCGCATCCTTAACACACGTTTCAGGCATTGTTACCATGACGACGAAAAGAGCCCCGACTGTCCGGTATGCAGCCGACTGTTCAACGATCTAGCCAAACAGCTTCCTTTTGCGCACTGCGCCCAGTCGAGGCTGATATGCAATTTGACAGGCGAGGCTATTGATGAGCACAACGCGCCTATGATGTTACCAAACGGGAATGTTTACGGCGAGAACGTACGTAACGGCTCCCACTCTACTCGGCTATCATTTCGTGAATAACTTTATCATTCCTTTTCATGTTTGTTTAACGTTTATCGCAGCGGGATGATGTGAAGGCACATTGCAAATGCTTCACAGTCTGGTGTTTCATGTTTTCAAAATGAGGAAGACCCATCAGCCTTGAAATCTGCAATAATTTTCTTCATTTTTTGTTTTGTGTCATGATACTTTGTAAAAGTTTCCTATATTTCCTATATTCCTATATTTGTTTACTACTTTATAGTTTTTTTGTTTTGTTTTTTCCTGCCAAGTAGAACACACCCGCGCTTCATTACATCTCCCTTTTTATAGTCGCTGCAAATGATGGTGATACCTGAAGACGAAAACTCTATTCAATGTCCACGCTCTAAAGAAAAGTACAAGGCTGAAGATGCTCAAAGAGTTTACGTCATGTGACTTTCAGCCTGTCTCTTTCACCAAGATTCCAGTTTATTTTTTCGATCGGTAATTCTTTGGTAAAAACACTTACTTTCAGTTCAAATGCCTTAGCTTTTTTGTAAAATAATGTTGTATTCATTAATGATTTTGTCCATGTCCATAACAAAGTCGTTTTATTTCTCTCGTGAGAATCTTGCGTCACTTAGGCCAACTGAAAGACATCTCGTTTTATACTGTTCTGTAGACATCTTTTGACATCGATTGCCATGCTGTCAGAATAACATTGACTTTGTACTTTGGCGATTCCCAAATTTAGCGCCTTGTGAAAGACGTTCTGACGAGAGAGGCAGGCAAGCATCCAAGAATGAAGGCGCTGGCACACGCTAATTTCATCAGCCAAACAAGCTCATTCATAAACAATCCCCTTTCAAGGTTTGCCGGCTTTGTTCTGCCAGAAAGTATCAAAATTCGCATCTTTAAATCTCCGAATGATACGGGAGAAAACGGAAGTCGTTTGATTCCATGGCCATGTGGGTTGGTTAGTCAGCCGAGCCTCCGCTTCCAAACGAGGACCCCTCGTCTTCCAGCCTTTGTCTGCTAGTTATTCTGCTACGGATCGTTTCAATCGACGGCAGCTTCCGGTGTTTGCGGTACTCAGAAAAGTCCTTTACGTCTACCGTTGCACTGCTCCGTTGTGACAAAGACGTGTTGCTTTCTGGCTCAAAGTGAACTCGCTTGTAACCTGGTACGTCATCCACCCCACTCTGTGTATCACGCTTTGCATATGGCGATGAATAGTCCCTCGGTGGCTTGTCATCTATTTGCTCTCTGTCGTGTTGTGTTGCCGAGGAAGGTAATGCCAAATATGCACCTGGAATTGTAATATTTTCTTCAATTAAAGTTGCAAATACCTGCAAAATACGATCACACCCTCAAGTAAACATGTGGCAGGCGAGGCCAGTTGGAGCAGAGGCCCAAGAGTAACCCTTTATTTTGGCAACAGATATTGTTTGTTTTTAGGGCTAATAAACTTTTGCCTTGATGGATGAATGGTGGATTGATGACATGGATGACATCATAAATGGGGGGCTGGGGGGGGGGGGTGAAAGCCCAATGTAAATATCCAGCAAGCCCTTTTTCTGATTGTCCTTCTTGGGGTCCTTGTCGCCCTATTGGTGTCGGGGTTACTGATTGTCAACTTTGGTCATCGATAAACAGGTCTAGCAAAAGTTTCTCTTACCTTTCATCAAATTCCTGACTTTCTCTTGCATGCTGTCGTCATAGTAACACGTCAGCTCGACTGTCCCTCCATGCGGGAACATCTCCTTTATTGTCACTTTCTGTCGCTCCATCTCGAGTTGCTTTTTCTTGAAATCGAGCTCCTTTTCAATGATGTCTAGTTCTCTGTTTCTCTCTTTTCGGTCCTCATCCTCTTCGCGAAGTTGCATCTCTCGCCATAGCTTCGCGCAACTGAAAACAATGAACAGTCTGGTTAGCACGAACGAGCAGCTTTGACCTTTGTCGACATGCGCAACTTCAAAACTGTACCTTTAACATTGCTTACTGTTCAATGAGGATGGTGATTGCTTCAAGGGCAACATTCGAAACGAGGCTAGCTCCACCCAGAGAGAAACATTGGAAGAAGAATTGGCGCATTCAATGAGTGGCGAGTCTCGAGCCATCTTATCTTGTTTTCTTGACTTTTTCTAACCATACGCGCCTTTTTGACCTTCTACTTTTATAAAGGCATAACGAAATAAAATTTTATCATCAGCTCATAGTTAAGCAGAACCACAGATAGATGTTGAAGCGAATGACAATAAAAGAGAAATAAAGATGAGCGAATTGAAGTAATTGAAAGTAGCGTTTCGATTGGAAAATTTTGACCTTAGGCCCAGCAATTGCACCAACGATCAGATTTTGGAATTGCCACAAAGGGAATAGGGGCAGTTTCCGGCTGGCAATCTTTACCCCTGCACTGGGCCAGTCTCCTAGAATCGGGCGGAGTAGGGGTGATTCACCGCAAAGCCGCCTCGCCTTAGAGACTCGTGGCTCGTCTGATGTTGCCAAACTGCATTCTTGTTGACCAGAAGTTAGGTTCTTTGCCACTTTCCATCGGACAGGGCTGAATCTATATATTTTCTAAATGCGAAAATAAACAAAAAATCAAATCACTCGCCTTTCACATCTTGTTCCCTTGGTTTTGCCTATCCGACTTTTGAAAGTCCTCTTGCACATAACACAGTGTACCATTCTTGCCTTCAAAGGGATGTGTCACAAACATGTGATGTTTTGAAAAGCATATTATCTATTTCTTAGTTTAGTTAAGTGTTTCAAAGAGCCAGACCATTGTCCATTGCGAACTGCATGTGCTTGACCAAGCGTGCCAAGATGTGTGAATCAACCAGCCGCTCGCTGAGCACGCCCTTGCCCACGAGTTAAAATACAAACCCCTCCCTCGCGATCTTCGGCGAAAAACCAGCAATCAAAAGCAGTTGCGGCGTTTTGGGTATTCAGTTTTGAAGACGGGGCCTATGACGGGCACGGAGCTCCCCTTTACGCCTAATGCAGAAAAAGATCCACTTGCCAGCCCGCATCAGTAGCTACTTCCGTGTGCAAGGGATTTCTACGAGGCACTGGGAGACGAGACATGCAACTGCATTTTGTGTGCAAAGCTCTGCTCGAAAGAGTTATTTATTTTGCTGTTTTGTATTTAACATTCTTGAGGAAGTTACTGATGCAAAATGGTGTTACACTGTGATTGGAATTTTTATGCTTCAGAGTTTTTTCTTTCAACTGTAATTCTCGAATCTCGACGTTGCTTTCTAATTGCTATTCTCAATTATTCTCTTTGAAAGCTAAGTTATGTAAAACAATGTTCCGTGGCACAAAACTTTACAAATTCGAGAAAAAGTGGAGTCATAAATTTGAGTCCTTATTGTACGCAAACGTCGGAAAATGACTAAGATCTAACAGAATAAATAGCCAGTGGCGGATCGAAAAGCAATGGAGGTCGGAAAGAGAGCGCACGATTGGCTATCCTTTGAGCAATCAGTATCTACGTCACATCATATATTTCAGAAGAGTAGAGTAGAGTCCAAATGAAAAGACAAACTCTTCCTATCTGCACAAAAAGGATATAAAGGGTCGAGAAAACTCTATATCTACATTTATATGCAGAATCCTTTCTTATGTATTACTTCAGTATTTGTGCGTTTTTGATTTTTAGCTCTATAAAATAAAGAATTTTTCTAATAAAGTTTAAATTCGACTCTCATAGAGGCAAAGATGAACATTTCGCTGTTGTAGTTGTGGACTTTCATGAAATGTTGTTGTAGTTGGAGCACATCTCTTCACGTGAACATTCAAGATGGCGACAAGTTTCAAAATTATAGAAAGGTTGGGTGTGGACGTTTTTGTAGAGAACAATGAAATTGAATCACCTTGTTGTCAACATGGTTTGTTTGACTATTTTTAACATTTGTAGGTAGTTTAAATATATATTTGGGAAACCATTTTATAGTAATTTGCACGTTCACGACCATGGCAGCAGTACACACGTGTGTACACAGTTCCCCACCATGTCCTATCAGCGAAGAGAAGACAACGTTTACTACGTTATTTTTAGTAACCAACATTTACCCAAGGAAAAGAGTTGGATAAACAGCGATAAGATTCTTAGGTAGATAAAGGAAGTTCTCTGTACATTCTCCCTAAGTAGGCATCAGCTCAGTTATTTTATTTTCAAGGAGAGACGAAGCACCTTCTTGTTAATAACCTATAGTTCACTAGATATAATTCAAAATCTTGGATTGATCAGTGCAAAGTAGGAGTGTATATTTTAATTAAGTTACCTAAATTGAAGGTGAATATGTTTTAAATCCCAGTTCCACAAATGAGGCTGATTCTTGACCAGACGATCTATACGCATTGGTGCTTGAATAATGATGATACATAGTCAATCAGGGGTTCTTTTATAATGCATCATATGAAATTAATGATTGCTGTTGTTACGGGGAATATACAAACTGCAAAGAAGAGCATTTTCCAAAAAGATTTCGAGTCATGAATTCACATTTCCGCTTGTTTCTGGATTGTTCTGCTTGTTCCTCTTTTTAGAATCTCCACCAAATTGCTACCCCTACTCATATTAGAGTGTGGCCGAACTAAACTGCTGAATCAACCTATTTCAGTTTTACTAACTATTATTTGGTAATTATATGCCAAAGTCAGGTTAAGTTAGAGTAATTTCACTGATGCCATTGTATTTTATTAGCTCTTTTTCTGATAATGCCAGCTTGCAAAATGTTCATATGAAGTGTTTGCTTGACCTATAGTGTTTGGAGCTTAACTGAGCAAAGGTTCTTAGAATATAAAGTTGATTAATATGATCCTTGATATAATCTTGTTTAGATGTAGTATTGAGCTTCCTTTATTGGATGTAATCATCTCTTTTTCAGGCCCAACCATCTTGTTTGAGAGATATTTCAAGGACAAGTCATCTCGAAAGTTTTATGCTTGTTCAGCCTCAAGAGATAGGAAGGGATGTCCATTTTTTCAATGGAGGGATGAAAAGATTACGCCAGGAAGGCATATACTTCAGTCAGAGTTTGCAAAAAAACTCCAAGAAGAGAAAGAAGTTGTTAAAAAGTTCCAACAAATCCAACAACAGAGCTTAGACTCAAATGAAACTTTGTCTTTTTGCTATTCATGTGGCCATGTTTTTTCATCAACTGATGCAAGCAGCCATCAAGGTCACAAATCTGTAGTGTTGACAAAGTCAGACTTAAACAGGCCTAGTAAATTTCTAGCTCCTGCTGAGAACAAAAAAACAAATGCAGTATGTATTTCCTCTTAACAACTTCTTCCAATCATCAAATGTAAATATGAAACTCCAGTTCTGCAGTTCCAGTTACCTTTCAATGTTCAGAGCAAGATTTTGATTAAATGGTTTACATTTTCATTTTTGGTCTGTATCTTTCAATTTTTCAACAGTTTTTGAATCTGTTCTTTATCATTTTGGAGCAGATTATGATGAAGTCATAAAGATATACTGCATCAGCAAGTTTGTTTTGAATAGGTTGCTCATCATTTCAGCAGTTTACATTTCAATATTTATATCTTTTGTTTTTCAGCAATTCTTTTTTTCTGACACATGCTGTGCTTTCATTGTTAAGACTCTTGCAGCTCTTGGCTTTGATAAAATTGTTAGCTTGGGAGTACCAAGGTAACCTGAATTATTTTTATTTAGTTTGATTACTTAGAATTCATTTCTCCATTCATATGCAACATTATGAAGCTAAATAATGTTTCAAGCAATTGTTTTGCCTTATCCTGTTTATAATCAGTTAATTGTAAATAAGAAAATGTCTCACTTTCTACATCTTCTCATCTGATTTCAAAATAGTTATTGTTAATAGTCCTTTTGCTGAGTCAAACTCAGGTTAATGGTGACAGTGGCTGTGATGGTTGAAACATCAATAAATGATATAAGCTGGATTACATTAATGAATGGCATAAGAAATTAGAATTCAACCATAGGGTAAGAAATTCACCTTTAATGCAACAGTCTCAAAACACAAATACTTAGTTTAACCTGAATATTTAAATTACCATTCGTATCAAATATATTTTGAGTCACACATCTATTCCTTGCATAATAGAATACACGAGAGGATTCAGAATGTCATCTCCAAGAAATCTGGGAAGCTAGAAAGCATTTTGCTAGATATTGACAAAAGATTTGTAAGTGATATTTAGTAGAATGAATTCATCTGAGTGAGGCTTTCTCTGAGTGAACTGTTTCTACAATCAGTTTAAAGCAGAGCATTGTCGTCTTGCCCTTGTATCTCTTGCTTGTAACCTCGATAACAATATTGTCTAAATTTGAGTGTCTTAATTCGAGTCTCTTGTGGGTTTTCACACTTCAATTCTTTTGGCGTTTCAGGCTCAGTTTTTGCCAGAGACAGAGTTTCTTCACTACAACATGTTTAACAACTTTTTCTTTGGTGGGGAAGACGCCAAGCAGACACTGAAAGACTTTTTGTTAAGGTCAAACAAGGTGGCCTTGGTAATGGATCCACCATTTGGAGGTCTGATGTCACTGCTTGCGTCATCCATAAGAAAACTGCAGGCTTTGTATAAAACAGGTATGGCATTTTTCATTTTTAAGCACAGTCAAATGAGAACCAATCCTCTCCAAACGTCTTCTGCTGAAAATAGCCTGTGTTTCATTTATGTAATTACAAATCTGAATACTAGTAAGAAAGCTCAATTTTTGTAGTAAGCATGCAATTTTGGCAAATTAGATTAAAACTAGACCATCAGCAATATCTTGTCGATAAGGAATATTGTTTGTATTGTCACGACATCCTGAAAGTGCAGTTGGAGGGCTGGAAGTGTTTACTGGTATCACACGGTATCATACTGGGCCCAGTTTTTTAGCTAGTCATGTGTCGAGATTTGGCCTAGAGACGCCTTTTTGCCACCATGAATGCTATCAGTATGCAAATAAATGATATAACTTCGTTAATGTGTTTTAAAAACAAGGAGATTCGATCGCACCATAATGGTGAAAATATACTGTTTGGCTTGCAATGCTGTTACCTTTCCGTCATGAATGTTGGTAATAACGTACGAATGGAAATTTTATTTTTTTCAACAATCTCACTTTAGCCTCAAATGCAACTTCAGGTCACCTGACAATCGTAATGATTTTCCCCTACTTTTTGGAATCACATGTCTCAGAGGCATTTCCAGATTTGAAAATGACAGATTACCGGGTAAGTATCAACTTCATAAACTGCCGAAAACCTTTGTCATTTTGTCATAAATTCAAGATTTTAAGGCAAGATAAATCCGCAATTTGAGACTCATGTTTTTATCGAGTTTGTGATTATGTCTTGTGCTGCATGCAAAATGATTGATACCGTCACAAATTAATAGTCATGTTTAGTTTGCTTTCTTCATTTTCATGTCTAGGTATGCTATGAAAACCATCCTAATTTCAAAGAAAGATCTGCAGAGCGTGGATCCCCTATAAGAATCTTTACCAATATTCCAAGCGAAGATTTCGTACTTCCTGCAAACCAAGGCTATAGGTACTGCTGATTATTTCATTATTTTCGCACACTGCTGTTTTTCTTTTTGGTAAACTGACTTAATAAACGAACCTATTTGACAAGCCCCCCCTGTCATATCGAATCGCTTTGCACGTTTCCTCCTTGATTTTATTTTTATTTAGTTTTTCCATTCTATGTTTAAGTATGGCAATTTTGGATCGTTATCAGGATTACCTCGTTGAAGCCCAACATTCATACCTCCCATTTGCCCCCGTCCCATGCAATTTTCCTTTGAATCTTTGAATACTTGAATCTAAACTACTACTCCTCAGTTATAAAGTGGTACTCTCACTTGCCATGTTTTCGTGCAATCAACTATTAAAGATGATCAACTATGACACCGTCCTTTGGTTCAGAAACGACTTTTTCGAATTTTAGGTTTTGCAAGGAGTGTAGGAGATATGTCGCCCAGAACAATGATCACTGCGAAAAATGCAACGCTTGTCCGTCAAAGGTATTTGCGATTGCATCTACTGTTTGCAAATGATCAGACTGCATACTCAACCTGCCTTGATGTGCGCCTAAAATGTCGATTTCGGTTCGAATATGAGAAGGGCCAAGTTTCGTTGTTCTTCTAGGATGGCAGACGGTACATCCACTGTGAGTTGTGTCAGAAGTGCGTCAAACCAGGTATCTTCTCTGTCTTTTTCGAGTACTTATGTTCTCAATCCGTAAATCGGGACGAGGTTTGGTTTCAGAGTTATCTCGGTAGATTTTGTTCATCAGTAGCTATAATCAGACATTCTCTTTAGAACTCCTTCTTATTTTTGCAATGTCTTTGCCGTTCAACTATCAAACGTTGATCTGGAGCGAAGCTGCAGCATTGAATACAGCAAAGAGTAACAAGTTGAAGAGAACTTTAATCTTTTTGCAGATTTAAATGCACTTATTCTCAATTATAGCATTCCTCGCATGTATAATAGGTGGGTTTTTCATTCACCTAGGTAGAATTCACTGTCCAGTATGTAGCAGTTGCGAAGCCAAGGACCACAACTGTGAAAGGTAACCATGGCAACTTCATGCTTAAGGACTGAGGCTTGTACAAATAGGATTCATTTCAGATTCAATCGTTCGCTTTCGAAAGGGAAATCCTAAAAAAATCATTTCTCGTGTAAAATGCATCCTATACTAAAGTGTTTTATGATAAAATCATGTTGTTTAATTCTCAAGAAAAAAGCTGGACTGTTTTACATGTCATGCTTGTGGAGCTGCCGGCCATAAGAGAAGGGATTGTCCAGAGAAGTCAAAGCAAAACCTTAAGAGGTTGGTATACACTGAAGCTTGTTCATTCCTAATGCAATTAATTTCTTGTGAGTCTATTGACTAGGAACCGTCTTAGGTTTGTGATCTTAATGAGAATTGCTTTAGACGAACATTAGACTGTGTACCTTTGATTTGTGCTTTAGCCAGTTAATTTAGCCTACTCGATTGTTCCATTTGATTTTTGAAACACTTATTGAACATCTCCATTGGTCAGGTATTGAAAATCCCACGCTTGTTCTATTTGGAAAAACCCTGTTGTACCGATGTAGGAAACAGCATGGTTATTTAATCGGCTCATATCAAAAAGACATATGCCCGTTTGTTAAGGGATCATCCAAAACAACATAACAACAACAACAACATCAGTCATTTTTCTTTCTTCTGTAAGGCTTGTTTTGCAAGAAGTGATCGAACAATCTGTGCAGATTTATACTCTGCACAAATATTTCAAATATCAACTAGTGGCTCTTCCAGAAAAGTCAATAAATAATTTAACATTTATTACATGCTACATTTCAAAGTGATTAATCACTAGATATTTTTACTGTACGTTTTGCGGATGCCTCCTTAGGACTAGTTTCTTTAAGGCTGATCAATCTACAATTTTAGAAAGACTAAGAACTGACATTTCTCTTGCAGGAAATCCCAAGGTGAAATGAAGGGCAAGGAGAAGAAGTCAAAGAAACCCAATTTAAAGGCTCCAAAGAAAGCCAGAAACAAGTGATGTCTCTCTGCCTTTCTGCCAGTGGCACAAACACCAGTCTGGGCCAACATTTGATATAATGGCACAGGGGCGAAGAGACCACGTTGGGGCACGAAGCTCGATGGATCGCTGCAAGCTTTCATCGACGTTTCTAATGCCACCTATTATGAAATGTTGATGTATTATACAACATGGTAATAATATTTTCTATATTGTAACATGTATGCTTTTCCATAACTGTTTCTGGGAGCAATCTTTTCATTGTTATCAGTGTTAAAAACGATCTTCTAACAGCTTGATGGTACCAAGTAGCACGATAAACGTTTCTTTATTACGTGGCTTTCAACGTTATTCTTATTACGTTTTCCACTCAGCCGCAATCTTCAACAGTGCGTGCTTTAAACACAGTGCACGACCACCCTCTTTTTGAATACATATGCTCTCTTTTGAACCTGACGCTGCATATTAAAACACCTATTCAGTTAAAGAATGCATCTCTATACCGTGTCATTAAGGATATTTGACTTGGATTGTTTCGAGGGCTAGACTAATCCGTAACATTTTCTCGCTTTATTGCTGTCAAACAAATGTTTCATACTGCAAAACTTAAAATAGCAGGAAACAGTGGGATTTTTGTATTGTTTAGCAAGATCTTTTTCGAATATAAAACCCCGTTCCATGAAGAAAGACAAAATTCTGAAATTGAATTTTTATAAAAGATGTGAGTAGGCACTGGTTGACTGCCATCACACGCCCTTTCTCGTACCTTACACAGCTTCCATCCGCAAATAGCTATTTACTTTGTCAGGTTTTGGTCATTTTTGGAAGTTTCTGTACTCTATGGTGTCGGACGAAAAGATGCTTCAAGTGTTAGAAACTGTATCATTGGCCTCGATTTGATGTTCCCCGAAACGAGGATATGACACAAAAGTTTTAGTCGAACTGGAAATAACACAAAGTTCAAATAATTTACAAGAAATGCAGGAAGAAGTTGATTTAAGTTTTAAGGCAAGGAAATTTTGCTTCTGAGTGATTGCTCTTGTTAAGGCCGACTTAATCTCAATTAACAACCATTTCAATCGAAGCCCAGAATTCGAAGAGATCATACTTACTTAGGCCCAGTTTATTCATGCTCCAAGCGAAGTTATAAAAAATGAATGAAAATGACACCGCTGTGCCCAAAAACGAACAGACGAATCAGCAAGACCTTCAAAGCAATCAAGAAGATGAGAAAACTGATTCAACCCTGCCACAGGAAAGTTTAGAGCAGGGGAACAAAGTCGAGGAAATTCTTTCAGCGGCCGTTAGACGGGTTGGTACTACTTATGCTCGCCATGAACGGCCCTTTTCTTGCCTTTTAATTTGGGTATTTCATTTGGATATCGACCTTGCCAGTAACGAGGATAGAACATGACTAGAAAGTTCCTGTTCCCGGTTTCGATCATGCTGTTGACTTAAATGTAAAACATAGGTATGTTTTTATAGTTTGGCCGTTAATACCATCCAAGTCAGATGAAACCTAATAGACCATTTCACATAGCGACATTCCTTGAGCCAACTATCAACCGTTCTAGTGTAAAAGTTATCCTAACAAGTCAATGTTGAATTTGTCAAGTAATACTGAGGTGAAGTAACCAGTAAATGGCCATAATTCGTACCTTGTTGGCACATAAGTTGGAGCTGCCAAAAAAAGGCAAGTGGGAGTTGAAATGTTGTTAGTTAACACATTCATTTTAGTAGGAGAACGCCACAAATTTATGGAAAGGTAAGTTTAAAGTTTGTCCAAGTTTCTTATTTGTTCGACAGGATATTCCCTTGGCAAACATGACCTTAAGAAATGCTTCCAAAGTTATTTCACTTCTTTTTATTTAGGAAAGAGATGAAGAGGCACAAACTTTTAAAGCCAAAGGGAATTCTCTATTTGTCAAAGGAGGTGAAAATCAATATTTATATTTTAAGGTATTTGGAAAACTTTTCCTAAAGGTAATGACCCTTTGAGATAAAGCAAGATTTTTAGGCCAGAGATGTTGCATAGTGCATATTATAATGTCATAGGCAATAGGATTTCTTACAACAATTTATGGAGAGTGCAGAAGAATAACGGAGAAAGGCTAGACAGGAACTCACAACCTTCTTTCTCTGCCATTCTATCCTGGTGTGGGCAGCCCTCACTCAACAGGTCCTCTGCACATTGTGATAGAGTTGTCATGGCCCCCCTGTGCAATTGGCAGAAGAGAAGGGCAGTGCTAACAAATGGCTTAATCTTGGGTGATGGCTTGAAAGCATGACCTCATAGTTCAGCAGTAGAGCACTTGGCATAAAAAATCAGGCGTCATGAGTTAGAGTCTCCCACTGTTTGACTATTTTTCCACACTGCAAATCTTTAATGATTCTCCCATTATTTATTATATTTAGCTATAGAAATATTCATCAACTGGTAATTTTGTCATGTCAATTTTCATTTAAAAAGGGCCACATGATCATGATGCTCATTCTAACATGCTTTGTAGAATATGAAGAGGCAATCAATATGTATACAGAGGGCCTGCAAATATGTCCTAAAGATCACAACAAGCAGCTGTCAGTTTTATTTGCAAACAGAGCAGCATGTTATGTGAAAATGGTAATCTAAAAGTTATTATATTTTCATGTTTTGACAGCTTGTTTATAAGATGTCTGCTTTTCTTATGTCATGTGCCTTTATTTCTAATACAGGTGTCCATATCAAAACCAGAATGTGATGTATATGGTTTCAAGCCATATATATGCTATAGTTTGACTTATATGCTGTATTTTTGGATTTGGTCAATCAATTCTTTTCTAATTCTGATCAATAAATTTCTGAAAAATTTTGATTGTTTCTCAAAATAGGGAGAAAGTCAAACTGCAATACAAGACTGCACTTCAGGTATTTCAACCTCTCCTTAAACCCCATCTTTTCTTACATTGAATTTAAATTTTTTCTGCTATGTAGCAAGTTGATCAGATCAGTTTCATTCCTCATTATATAAATTTTTGCAGTTGGTGAGGTACAAGATTAGAATGACTAAGATTCACTTTAAAACCAGAACCAAAATTCATTTTCATATCCTTTCATTCACTTTCAAGCTGTACCTAAGCTTTTGCTCCATTGCTCCACCATATCAACTGATTGGATCAATCACAACACCAGATTGTCACTTTTTAGTGGCATGTCTGCTGGAAACTGATGATAAAAACTCCCTAGCTGACTAGACACCTGTGTTTTTCTTTTGGTTTTGAACAAGGATTCAGGTTTTGATTGTTTCTCATAAGTGGTAGTAAGATTAAAACTTGCTTCCCCATACAATATAGCTTTGTATGATTTTTTGGGAATGCAGTCATTGTTTAGTGCTCAGATGTTTTCATGACTTTGATTTTCATGTCTTCAATTTATTAAATGTTAAATAGCTTTCTGATATATCCATTCATTTGCAGCATTAGACCATGATAAATATTATATAAAAGCTAGACTTCGAAGAGCCCAAGCATATGAAACACAAGAAAAGTTAGAAGAAGCTTTTGAAGGTATTGTTTCTTGTATCTCTTTAGCTTGTGAAGTTTGAAAGGTATGTGGAATTGGGCCCCTGAAATTAATATTTTCCTTCTTTGCAGCACTTTACCCCTACTAGATTTTTTAATTTTAATTTATGACTATTTATTATTTAATTTTAACTAAATGATACAACACTAAGTTGTTTTTTACATTGGATTCTAGAATAATTTAAATTGAACAGTTAAGTGTCCTAGGGCAAGAAAAGTTCCATCTCTATGTACTTCTAAATTGTGAAGAGAGAAGGTTAAGCAGACATCATCTTGCTTTCCACATTTGCCATTCCATGAGTATTGACTTGATTAGCTAAGATTGGCATGTTGCATGTCTAGGTGCAAATATAGATTATTTTCTAGATTATTTGTTGAAATATCTGCTTTTTTGTTTATGGTGGTTATGTTTGAATTTTCAATCAATGACCCAAAGTTTTGATACCTTGTTACACAAGCCCAAGAGAAGATTTTGTTACACAAGGCGAAGAGTGATCATTTCTGTCCACTGTTTTTACCTATTCCTGTTTTTACCTATTCCTGTTTTTACCTATTCCTGTTTTTACCTATTCCTGTTTTTACCTATTCCTGTTTTTTCAATGCTATAAGTTTTTCAAGTTTTTGAGTAGTAAACATTTTGGCTACTTTTCAGATTACAAAATGGTCTTGGAACTGGACAGGAGCTGTATAGTAGCTGGTGAAGCTGTGAAGGTGAGTCACTAGACAATATTGTAAATCAAGCATTTTTCTAAATTGAGTGTTAATTATTTGCATCTGCTTGTTGGATATACTGTGTCATAAGGACAATATCAAAGTTTCATACAAGACATCTAAAGCAGGTCCATATCATTTTTAAGAATTAGCTTTAATGTCTGTTGTGAAGTTGATGCTGTCTTTTTGATAATTTATATTTGGATACAAAAAGCATGCACAATTTGCCATAATTGCATGTTATTCCATGAAAGGAGCTCCCATTTTCAAATATACATTGTTTTCTGATTTGTGATGAACATCCTCTCAAATTGTGTTTATGTTTATCAAATTTCTTCCTGTCTTTTGTATGTCTATTTGGTTCTATTTTATTTGATGTCCTATCTACATATCATAGAGACTGCCAAATCAGATTAATGAGAAGAATGAGAAGTTGAAAGAAGAGATGTTTGGTAAGCGCTGTCTGATTTATCTTTGATTTGTGTCTTCTACTTCAGCCTTGTCAGACACTGTCTCTGCCAACCATTTTTCCAGAAAGCCAGCCTGTCTTAATCTTTCCCCAAAAACTGCACACAAACCAGAAAAAAGCAATTTGCTTCTACTGACAGTTAAATCTATGCTTGAGCAGATTATTTGAATATTCAAAACAGCAAGGCATGAAAGGCCCCAAGTAAATCATATCCTCCACAGTTAATGTAGTTATTTTGGAGCCACTATGATGGTGATTTTTGCGTAAAGGAAACTGGAAGGATAGGTAAAATATGGTTATGAAGGTTCAGAATTGTAGCTTGGTATACCATTTTTTGCTCAATTCAATTTTTGCAACTAAAAGTAAAAACTATTGAATTCCTTTTCCAGGCAAGTTAAAAGACCTGGGCAATATGGTTTTAAAGCCATTTGGTCTCTCAACAGACAATTTCAAAGTACAACAAGACCCATCATCTGGGGGATACTCAATTAATTTTCAAAAGTAGAGTCTATTAATTCTAGAGTTAATGTTTATTAGACAGTGCAGTTATGAGAGAACAAATGACTTGACAGTGTAGGCAAAGGTTTTATGAGTCAGTGTAACCAAATGTCTCTCATTTAACTACTCCATTCTTATAACACATTGGAGCATAGTATAGGACACAAACAAAAACAAAGAAACACCTTTGTCTGATGCTGTAAAAGAATAGCATATTTGTTTGGCTCTAAGTATTTTAGTGGTATTCAAGTGTCTGGCTATGCAATTGTGTTTGCATCTGTGTCTATTTCATTAGGTAAAATTGAGTTTTAATTAAAGTTAACATCTTGTGAGACTAGAAGAAAACTGTGCACAATACCACTTTTTCATTACATATTTTATTACACATACCTCATATAGACCTCTTTATATTGCTTTATTCACTATCAGTATTCTCAAAACAATCATTCAAATCTATATACATGTTCAAGTTTGCTCAATTTCTGGAAAATAACATACTCCGCAGAAAATTTTAGATGGGAAAATTAGGGATGTGAGTTTGCACCCTAATAAATTTTCA
Organism: Nemopilema nomurai; assembly: GCA_003864495.1. Classification (NCBI taxonomy): domain Eukaryota; kingdom Metazoa; phylum Cnidaria; class Scyphozoa; order Rhizostomeae; family Rhizostomatidae; genus Nemopilema; species Nemopilema nomurai. Next base: position 155,138 of record ML133403.1, read on the forward strand.
TGTGGTAGCTGACTTCTATGTTGGATACTCACAGGACTTTTAATCTAGACCAGGGTTATATGGCAGGTAAAGAGTTATGTAAATGTGTTTAAATTGTTTAAATCATGAAATTGAGTCACCTTAACTACAAATTGCATTAACAACTAAATAATAGATAAACTAACTTGCAAATAGACCCTGGACATATGTCCAGGAACTGTTAAAAATGCAGCCTGGTATAACCAAGTCCAAGAGCTGCTATTGACTTTTCAAAAATACATTTTAACAACTTTTTTTGAAGTTGAATTATCTACCAGTCCTTTCACCTTTTCTGCAAATTTGGTTTGTTTCTGCTTTCAAAAATAATCCTTTATTGAGCTTCAACATTTGCTTGAGTAACTCCTCACCTTGTTCTCGAGCAACACTTGCTTTCTTTGCTACCGTGGTAACCTGTTCACCTGCTTCTACATATGTGGTTTTCTGTGCCAAAAACTTGGCCTGCTTTGTCAGATTCTTTTTCGCGCCTGGGGACAAATGGCCGCGCAGGCTCCTGTCAACTGTTGGGTATTTTCGCAATCCCGTCCTTAGGCATTTCCAGCTGCTTTTTGTTCTCACTTTGAAGTCACTCAACATTGTCCGGCTTTTTCTGTCATCTCGGTAACAAAAACAATGTCCATGATCAAGGCTGTCTTTGTCACGCAAATTATCTTTGTCTCTCTCGGCGATTTGTGGATCTTTTACAGGCTCGCAATTATCAAATGCTGAAGCTACATTTTTCTTTTCAGTGGCTCTCTCAAACCTCAACACCTTAACAGTGACATTCTCGTTAGCTACTTTTGTATAAAAGGGAGACGGAAAGGGGCTACCTACAATCATCGCCTCTTTACTTTTTCTTTCTGCTTTGTCACTAGAGATTTTTTCGAAGCTGTCCCTTTCCGAATCAACTTGGTCGTTTGTTTCTTCACATTTCAAATCCCGCATTTGTTCTGCTTTACAGAAACAAGATCTGGCTTAGCTGCACTTGGTTCGTTGGGCAGGCCTCCTATTAGAGCCATCGATGAAATCCTGTTGTTCTTCATATCTCTTATTCTCCTTTCCATATTTTCGATTCCAGAAATCGGTCTACTACACAATGTATGTGTATCTAAATTCGCCCACAAACCTTTTTCTCGTCTGTCCTCCGTCGAAGACTTCCTTACATTTGTTGAGGAAAACTCACTTATCGTTTGAAGAGTTCCAATTAACCGATCGTTGCGAAATGGGTTTTTTCGACTAAGGGACCTTTGACTGTTTACATGTGAAAGGGCAACCACCAATGCCTTATCATGCTGCAAACTTTTTCTTCCACCCGTCGATGATTCTTCAGATGGACAGGGCTCCCCTTCTATTTGAGAACAATCAGCTTTTTGAATCATACTGCATTTTGCCTGTCGTTCGTCCATGCCTTTTCTTTCATCCTCCAAATTCCATTCTTCACCCTTTTCTTCAGGGTGAACTTCGGCCTCTGACACTTGCTCCCACGACATATCTATTTTAGCCTTGAGTTTCTCTGCGTGTGCTGACGCTACTAGCCGCTGAAATGACAGCTGAGCGTACGCTGCGGTGGCGGTGCTTTTGCATTCTTCTCTTACTATTGTTGAACTTACTTCTTCTGCACTATAATTTTCCTCCTCAAATTCACAGTTTAGTTTTTGCATACATTCAAATTCATTTTGTGGAATTGTTATTTCCTGCTTGCTTTCCCAAGCGTCTCCATCTTCTGAAATGCTGTATTCCGAGCTGAAGCCACTTTGCTGTGAATTCCTTCTCTGTTCTTCTGACCAAGGATCGCCATTTTCACTACGACCCCCAATTCTGCTTCTAAAACATGCCTGGCTATCATCTACAATACCTTCATTCTTCGTAGAACTTAAGTCATTGTCTCTATCGGCCACTGGATTATTCATTGCATCACGTTGCTGCCTAACTGGAGAAGATGATGATCCGTATGTGTCAGCATTAGAACTTTCTGCACAAACGCTAGAGGTCCCACGAGATAATTCCGCACTGATTTCTTCACCAAGAAGTTTTTGTTGAAGCCCCATAGCTTCGGGATTCTTAATTCTCGATTCATTCCTGACATCAGTGATTGGTTTCCCAGTGAGCCCTGGTATGCTCACAGTTCCTTTACTCTTGTCGATGATTATTTTTAAGACATTGCAATCAGCAACGTCTCTTTGCTTTTTCTTTCTATTCTGCTTTGAATGGGTTTCATCTGCGATAACTGAAACCTGGCGTAGTGCACCTTCTTGTCGGAAGGCATCTGCTTGAGTCAAGATTAACACGTCATCAGTTTTGGGATTTTTATCAACAGGCCCACTAGGTGCACATTTTTCACTTTTAGAATTTTCGTAAAACAATTTTTCATCATTAGCAGACGCACGTGTAGAGCCAGTTTTCATTCCAGTTGGTATTGTCATCTGGAAAAGTCCTTTTCCTTCCGCTTTCTGTTGATAAATGTTGTGCTTGGTCAAGTCCAATGCGCTAACCTCAATTGTCATAGCCTTCCGTCCTGAATTTACTTCACCACTTTCTTTGACACCAGCTTCTTTGAGGTCAAGCATGACGTATGTCTTTCCTTCCGCAGTCAGCTTCTTGAGTTCCTCTATTTCCCTCAATCGCGTCAAATGCACAATATCACCCGATTCTAAAACCTTGATCTTCCCTCCAAGAACACGTTCGGCCTGCTTACGCCTTCGTTCCCGATTCAAAAATTCAGCATCTCTATCAATATGCTCATCAAATGGACCCTCATTGCAAATCAACATTTCATGAGAAAAATTGTTCTGTGTTGACGTCTTTGAAGGAATCCTGGTTTCCTTTTCGGAATATTTGATTTCATGTTTAGAGTCGCCACTTTTCTTTCCAGGACTTGTGATTCTTTTTTGTGAATTTCCGCAATCATTCTCCATGAAAACAGCCAGTTTTGAAACTTCTTGTACTTTCGCTGGACTTTTACATAGCTTTTCTTTCCTTGTAACACGTTTTAAAGGAGAGGTTGTGATCTTTTTGATATTTTTCTTGTCATTTTGCTCGTTGACTTTAGATTCCAAAAAATTAACATTTTCGATCAAATTTCCATTGACTTTTTCTTCATTTTTAGCTGAAACCAAAAAGTCATCCATCTTTCCTTGAATTTCCCTAGTAGCAAGTTCATTTGTAGAATTTCTTTCATCTTGAGAAAAAAAGTCATTTTCAGAATCTGTAGAAGTCTTGTAACTAATTTCTTCTTGATAAAGCCCTGTATCAAACCGCACAATCTTTTGTCGCTTTGTATCAATCACAATGACATTTTTCACATTTTTAATGTCTGGTTCATAAGATCTTTTTTGTGGTTTCCTTGGCGATTTCCTTTCACCTTCTGGATAATCTTCTATCTTGTACTCATTGTTTGCCAACTTTTCATCAGCAGTTATAGCCATTTCTTTACTTTTCAGTGGGTATTTATTACTAGCACCTTTATTATGTTTTTTACTGCTGGCCATTTCCTTTACATTTACCTCTTCACCTTCCTTAATTTTCTCTGGATCTGTTTGTTTTTTCTTTTTGCTGATTTTCTGCTTCGGGTCAGGTTTCATGTAGAATTCAGATCCAAAAAACCTTTTTGGCCTTGATGCTTTGCCTCTTCTTGAAAACCTTTTAGACGCAACAAAACTTTTGTCACTGATCTCAGGTGTCTGCTCACCATTTTGACTTTTCTTCTCCAATTCCTTTTCAGAATATTTTGCACAGCGTTTAGGAATCCCTTTACGTCTTGATACGGCATCAGCTATTTCTCTGTCTATCAATGTTGGACCTTTGTTCTGAGGCTCAGCAGCTGTATCATTGTGGATCAGTGTTAGGTCATTGCCAACTTCTTTGACAACACCTTTTATATTTTTGTACTCTCCAACTTTCTCTGAATTAGAAGCTTTGCCGTCAGCATTTATTTCGTTTTCGAATGTCTCTAATTTTCTGCTGCTTTCATCGTGATGCACACTTGTGTTATGATAGTCAATGTAAAAATCATCCAAAACAAGGCAGTTTTGCCTTCTCTTATTTCGCAAAAATTTTCCAGACACATGTGAAGACTGGCAGTCTTGAATGAACTGTTTTGTGAGTTCTTTTGTCAAAGCAGGTTTTGAACTTATATCACTGCCTTTAATGATCCTAAAATTTAAATGCAAAAGAGTTTCCAAAATTAGAATCATTCATACTTATGACAATTGGCAGCTCATTTCATAAACTTACTGCAAAAGATGAAATTTATGGCAACAAGGAAAATTTTGTGTTGACACAATCTTCTCACTTCTAGACAGCTTATCAAGGATCAATAACAGTTAAGAAAGAACCTAATAGATTGGAATGCATCATGTCCTATCATTTTTAGAAATAGCAAAGCAAGATCACCTATTTTTATCACACCTATGGAGAAAAATTAACCATTCAAAGGCAGGTAATTTATTTGTCCATACACTAGAGCAACAGTATCATTTTCATCTCAAGTATTCTGAAGAATGCAAAATCTTGAAATTACTCAAGATGGTTAGCCTTCTAAATTTTTACAAGCTAAAGTAATGATGAACAATCCAACAAGCCAGTTTTGTTTTTTGGGAAGCTTTACAATTCTTATCATTTAATATCCTAGAATTTTTTGTTTCCACTATGGGCTGACAAAGGCTTATCAATTTTAAAAATTGTTTAAGTTTTTGAAAAATAGTTGATATGATAAACTTAACTAAAAAGGAAACAATTATTTTTGACAGATATTAACAGACTATTTTCTTTGTCTATTGTTAACACCACTTATCCTGAACAGAGGTTTGTGAGTTTAAGTAGAAAAATTTGATTGATCTGAGCAAGCTCTGGGCAATCAAGTATTTGGATCATATATAAAATGATTTCCTAACTGAAATAATTTCTTAAATTCTTAACATCATTAATGTAGTAATTTCCTAACTTCAGGTCTGAAGGAAATGTTGAAATTTAGTAGCAAGCTAAGGTCTGTTTTTTAAAAAGAACAAGGAGCATGACTTAAAATTGCATGACATTTGAGAGGTAACCAAAGGCTCCATGTTGAGCAAACTGTGACATAATAACTGTTATGTGAAACTAAACTTAATCCTGGGTGGACAATTGTGCAGTAAATAGAACATATTGCAAATATTTAGTGACTTAAAGATGATGTCCAAACAACGAAATGAAATGCTACAGAACCAAGATGGTTACAGATGCCATCTATTTACATTGTTTAAAAAAATTAGTCAAAAGCTTCCTGGATGCTTGAACAGATGGCGTAGGTAATAAACCAATCATTAAGTTAACTCACAAAAACAAGACATTGTTGTTTATTTTAGCCATTACAAGGGAAGTTTGTGTCACAAGAACCTTTTTGGAATCTATATAAAAAAGATGAAATACGTGAAATTGTGAAAGCTTTGTCTCCTGACCTTTTTGTTGCTGAGCAACTTTCATCGAGCAGTACTCCACGAAAGATTCTGTTCTTGCTTCCTCCTTTCCCATTTTGAAATCTAAGTAGCAAACAGTTTGGCAACTGCTGTTCGACCACACAGGTAACTTTATCACCAGGTTTGAATTCGCGTGCCATATCATAAGTTCTAAATACATATGGCGATGTACATTCTATTTTCCGGCTGAAGGTATCTTCAACAAAGGCCTTCGCACTTCACCTGTAGGCCCAACGAACATATGCGCAGAAACTGATGCGCAGTTGCTTTAAGTTGTCCGGACCTTAAAGGAGATCACAAGGCCTAGTCCATAAGAAAGGAACGGAAGAGAGAAGTTTTTGGAGGTAAGTACAAAGTACACATATGTAATAACAGTGGGTGAAGATTATATGTAAACATACTAGACACCAATTCAGCGTGACATTGTATTGTCATCATTGTACTAGAATCAAGTTTAGAGCTACATATAGTTTTGTGTATTTCAAATGCAATAACCTTGTTGAGTGCTTGTCGAGTAATTTAGCAGTAGCTTTAATGAAGAGTGACGCAAAAAAATTAAATAGAAAAGTTAAAGCAACAAGAAAATTGCTGGTATCAAACAATTATGAAGTGACTTGCCTCTCATGACACACACATTGTAATGGTTCTGAGGAGGATTAACACCTAAGCCTAGGCCATGATCGCACTGCAGAGCATTGCAATTTGTCTTTAATTTGACCAATTTGGTCATTTTCTTTGGGTTGGTTTCTGTAATGAGGCTGTAAAAGAAATTTAGAGAATGAAAACTGTGAGATTAGGCAGACCCGAACTTGCTTTTGTGAAACTTGCCATGCCTTCCCATTGGCCAGTACTATTTTTTCTCGAACAAGTATCTCAAATGAGCACTTGTTTAACCATACCATTTGGGCCTGAGACATAAAAAAGTTAGCAATGTAATTGAGAGTTGTATTAAAACTTCTTTGATAAATTTTTCTTATTTCAAATAGTTGGAAGCTCTCAGGCTTTGTAAGAAAAATTTCTATTCAAAGATGGTAATCCATGCAGCAAATTTCATCATACTACATACATGAACAATATACCCATTTGTGTATAGACTGATAATTGTGGTATACGGAATGTGACACATTGGAATATGGGCTTTTGGTTTAATGTACCCAGCAGGTAAATGATAGCTTTTACCATATACCATCAAATACATAATAAGAAATTTGCAATAACTCATATGCAATTATACTTGGTAGCTATGCTTCTTGCACAAATAGAGAAGTTGCTTGTCAATATAGTCATGTTAGTGGCATAGTTTTATTGGTTCTCTGCCAATAATTTTCCCATTTTTTTCATAATCCATTAAATTATTTTGATATCCTGCCATTCTAAGGAGAGGTCTCTGAAAACTCAAGCTAGGGTGCTGCTTCTTGAACTATCATCAAATTAGGGGTGAAGCTTGTTATAGCGATTGCTTGCTGCCACCATTTAAGAAAATGATTAATCTGTGAGATATGTTTAACACACACTCTGCAACTGTGCAATGTTGGTCTAGCCTTAGAGTTAGTCTTTATATAATTGCAATATGACAAAAACCTAACCTTCCTCAGACTATTCCTTCAAAAATAAAAAAACTAAAAAAGTGCAGTTCTTTTTGCAGTTATTATCTTATCTAATCAACAGGAGCTTTTTAGAAATGTCTGTTGGGGTAAAGTAATTAAAGTCACAGTGAAATGCTGCTAATTGCAAATCTTGATGACTTGATGCAACATTTAAATATTCTCAATATGTTTGTTTAGAAGCAACTATTTAGCTACCAATTTTCTTGCTATGGAAACCACTTTGGGAGCTTTGAGCTTTATATTTGTATTTGTTATCTTCCTTTTGACTTGTATTTTTCAACTCTTATTCTCTTGTTTTTCCCAAATGACTCTTGATCATGCAGTAGTAGTTGATGTACAGGAAACTTTATAACCTTCAATCATGTTGAAAGCCATTGCTGCTATAATCATCACCCAAAGTAAATATACATGCATTAAAGGCACAAGGGATCTTGGTGATATTCTCTAATTTCTGGCTGCTTTCTGATTCTTAAATTTAGGAGGGGTATACCTGAGACCTTACAAAATACTGTTACTTACTAATCAGATTTGTACCATTATTTATGCTTTATTTGTACAAAATTCATTACAATTATTGTAGATAACTACAGATAATTTGAGCTGTCTTGCTATAAACTTCTAGTCCTAGTTAACAAAACTAGCCAGTTTCAGTTTGCTTCTTTCCACCCACAAGTTTGCTTTCACCTATCCAATAAAAAGTAATGTTTCTAGAATAGTGAAATAAGAAGAGAGCAAAACGATTATTTTATTACAATAGAATTTAGTTTGGAATTAAATGTATATAAGCAAAACTTTGAGCTGTAGGACTTGTCCTTGTAAAATTCTACACAGTTGTCTATATGTCAATGAAAGGGCTCTGAAGATGTTTTAAGTACAAAAGCTATTAAAACTTTTGGAGATTACAAAGTGAATTTGAGTTTTTAAGGCATTTTTCAGCCATTTTCATGGCGTTAAGTGCTTGTTTATTAGTTTCATTTGCTCTATCTGGGTTTTGCCAGTTGTGCGTTTAGTTGTAAGATTTCCACCAGTAATCTTTTTGTTGATTTAACTCACTGTTTTCTTTGAATTGAAGCTTATCTGTGTGTTTTTCAATTATTTATAACTTTCTAAGAGTTTTCCTAAAAACCTTACATTGCTACTCATTATTCTTTCAGTTATGTTAAGTGAATGTGTCATTTTCTTGACATGTCTAGGGCCTGCATGAAATGAATTCAGCAAATCTCCAGTTGGCTAGTAAAATAATTCCTAAGTCATATGTCCAGCAAGCAGCTGATTCAAGAGCGGGTCTGGAAAATAGGGTAAAGTTACTTCTGGAACAGGTAAGTGGGCCGAATTACAAAAAGCAAACATAAGGCTATATTCTTTATTTCTGGTCCTTTATTCTGGGTGCATCACTATCCAGTCACATTAAAGGTATGCAATTTCAGCAAAGAATCTGATTATCTTTTTTGTTAAATTAATATTCGAAATGGCAGAATTAGTAAAAAATCTATTTTTGGTACCTTAAAAAAATAATAGGAACATCCATTGTTGCTCAAACTCTTAAGCTAATGCTAAAAACTGTTTGTTTTGATTGGAAATCACTACATAATGTTTTAGCTGCCAGCCTTTGTCATTAGTTTTGTTTTTTAGTTGCACACCATTGTTGATTTTTACTTCGTTGCGCAGAGGAAGCTTCCTGCTCAAGGATGGGATGACTTTGCAATCGAGCATCTTCTCAAGGAAATAGCTCTGATGGATAGCAACAACTTTGCAGGTACTTTTGATAACATACCATACCATACAGTTCCTTTTTGACCTTGACCTGCGCCAAAAATACAATGTTTTCTACTTCACTAGAGATACTCATATTGGGCTGTTACTTGCTTGTTATAAGGGATCATTTCTTTGCTCTTATTATAAGGCAATGTTGGCATTGGAGAGAGGGAGGCCCGATTTGCCTCCAGGCTTGTGGAGCGACGCCACTATTACCTAGGGCATGGTATTGGAAGGTCAGGAGACATTTCTGAAGTTCAACCAAAAGCTGCTGGGTCTTCGTTGATTTCAAAATTAACCACTTCTTTTGTGATGGACATTTTGAAAGCTGCAGGTACCTTACTTTGTTAATAATTGCAAGGCTACTCACAAGTAGGGTACTTAGTTCTGGAATGTAAATTTTTAGGCATTCACTACTGATCTATATGAATTGTTTGCACTGGAATTTTAAACTGTTTTCCGTAGGGAATGCTTTAAACAATTTGTTTTGTTTCAAGCATGTTGTAAGTCCTAGATCCCTCTAGAATTTGTTGAGTCGCATCAATTATTGTAAAATAGTCAGCAACTGATATGTAGTTTATGCTTACAAGAAGCAACATTGTAATACTGGATTTTAAACATTCTTGGGATTATGTATATGCTGACCATTCATTAGTGATGCAATGTTTGGTTTGCGATGTCGAACGCCACAAGCAGCGCTTTCATTTTGATAGTATTCTGAATAAACATATAAAGTTCAATAAGGTAAAGCTTGCAGGGAAACTGTCTTTCTCATCCTTTAGCAAGCCTATTAGTGATTTAGCCATCTTCATGCGTATAATGTGCATCGTGTATTGGTCTCGCAGAAATTGCATCAGCTTTTACTAGAACATCCAGTGCATTGTTTGGTTCGTTTTTTAGCTACAATAGAAATTGAATTCGTTTGAATCCATCCCTTGAGCACTATAAGTTTCCTTCAGGTGCACACCATGCTCAGCATTGCCTAGTCCTTCCTGTTGCAACTGGTATGGCCTTGGTGCTAACAATGCTGTGTTTAAGGGCCTCTCGTCCGAAAGCCACATACGTCATTTGGCCTAGAATTGACCAGAAGTCATGCTTCAAGTCAATATTAACAGCAGGTGAAACTTTAGTGATTTTTGAATCTTCGGAATTTTGCTCGTGTTTCATTTTGCTTGTTGTTGTAAAAAAAATCGAAGCTTCATCACCATCAAGTATACATCATATAAGAGCTTACACTTGAAGCCCTGATCGAACTGTAATCAAATTAAAATGTTATTTGCACCGTTGCAAAAGTTCCAGCTTCGGCAGTGTGATTTGCTCGTTTTTGTTCTTTGCTTTTTTGGCACCAGGCTGGAAAATTTCTAAATGTCTATAAAGCACTCTTGCTTGCTGTTGATTGTGGATGTGATTGTGCATATGCAAATTCCATTCCAAAGGTCTTCAGCCGGTTATTGTACAAAACATCCTTGAGGGCGACGAGCTGTCAACGGACCTCAATGAGATCTCGAATCAAATCGAAGGCATTGGTGCTGAAAATGTTCTGTGTGTCATGTCTACTACCAGCTGCTTTGCTCCTAGAGTTCCCGATAAGTAAGACCCGTAGTGTAACTTAAAGGTAAACTGTTACGCCGCGGGATAAGAGATGAAAAAAATGTAGACGATGCGTGAAAGCAGTTGTTTATCTGACAACAGTTTTTGTTTAGCAAGATTTATTTAGACGAAGTAATGCTTAAAAATGACCAAATAAGAAATGACTTTCTCGGATTCATCGGTTTGCCAAGTAAGAAGTAGAGTTGAATTGCTGATAATTGCTATATTTTTATCTTTTTGTCGTGTTATCATTTGTTTCCACGCTTCGTTGTACATTATTAGAATTATGTTCTGCTGTTCCCTGATGCTTCTTCGGTAATTGGAATGCGATTTATCCTAGGGTTGAAGAAATTGCTCTGATATGCAAAATCTACGGCATTCCTCATATAGTGAACAATGCATATGGTCTGCAGTCCTCAAAATGCATGCATCTGATTGAACAGGTATTGCCACTAGAAAGTGTAAGGATTGTCTCTATGCGTCACGTGTTTCTAACATGGGCCCGCTTTATAAATTACCTTTATGTCCAATACTACTCAGAGTGGCCGCCAGTGACCAAAAACTAACAGAGTAAGTAGCCAGTTGTGGATGGAAAATCACGGGAAAGACTGGGAGAAGATTGGTTGTGTTATGCCTAACTGATTCAACCGACAGAGCCATCATCACCCAAAGTTTGATTATCTGGCGTTGTTTTCTTCAGGCGTCACGCAGAGGCAGAGTGGACGCGTTTGTGCAAAGCACAGACAAGAACTTTATGGTTCCTGTCGGAGGATCAGTAATAGCTGGAAACGATAAAAGTTTTATCAACAGCATCAGCAAGACCTATCCCGGTAAAGAGACGTATTTATGTTTACCAGGGCGAATCTATTTCTACTGCGGATTTAATTATGCCAAAATGACAAATTCTCCTAAATTCATACAGGATAGACTCTCTCATTATCGTCAGAGTTGATAGCAGCTTACATTCGGTAATAACTATTAATTCTTTCTACGCCCCTTTTGAATTCTCATCGTTTATATTTGTGATTCAATTTTTTACGGTCTTGCTTCTTACTCGGTGACTCATTAGCATTCAGCCTTAAACGCCCCAAGCATTTTATGGAGAGGCAATATATTTGAGCACTGGTAATGGTGAATCACTATAGGTTCGTGATTTCTATTCAGGATCTGCCATCCCAATCTTTTACTCTTGACTCTTCTCTATGTCTAGCGTGCTCTTTTCGCTTTACTTCATCATTTGTAACGTTGCTGATTTCTTTTAGGAAGAGCGTCAGCTAGTCCAACCATCGATCTTTTCATTACCTTGCTGAGTTTAGGAGTGGAGGGGTACAAGAATCTCTTGGGAAAGAGAAAAGTTAGTAAGTTTGATTTCATGAAGCTCTTGTGTTTTATCAACCTGTCTTCCTACACTTCATCGCCCATCGAGCTTTTATAAGAAAGTTAATGAAAGTGTTTTGGGAGCATGCTACTTAAACTGAGCCTCAATGTCACCAAAGGAAAATTCTCATTTTGTATGATTTAAGCACGGTTCAAGATCATTTTGTGCGTGAAAGTTGGTATGTTTCTGGAATACGCAATATATTTCCAGTGTGTATCCTATTCATCGCTGCAATATTCATTCTAAACCAAAGTCTTGGTTTCAAAATATTCCTCAGTAAAAAACTAAATATAGAGCTTTACTTATCACTCTGCCAATCTACTTTCAATCTGTTTATGAAAAATCATTTGCTAGTGCGGACCTATGTTAAGACGAGCATTCTTATTTTGTAATTACTTTGAGGGTGCAGTACACGCTACAGAATAAGAAAACATATTTTCGCCTTCCCGCGCCAATGACAAATAAAGTTGATGTTTGACACAAATTTGCATTCCTTTCCAAGTTTAAACATTTCCTTCTTCCTTTCTTCCTTTCTTCCTTCCTCCAAGGCTTCCTTCTTCCAAGGCTTCCTTCTTCCAAGGCTTCCTTACTAGCTTGTTATATAGTTTATTGCCTTAACCAAACACATCAAGAGAAAACTTTCAAGATTGGATGTATTGCCCTGGACTGGGCTTCAGAGGTTTACATGCCGTTATTACCCTCCGGCTCTAATAATAGCAGCTTCCATTTTAAAAAGTATTTTCCAACAATGCAAAATAGAAACCTTAAAAGCAGGTGTGCTTCTTAGATTTAAGGTTTTGGCTTGTTGGCGAGTGAATTTGAATTTTGCATTCGTGTTTCCCAGGAAAGCTACAATGCTCTGGCTTCCGAATTGAATGCTGTTTGTAGTTTATATAATGAAAGATTGCTAGAAACGAAACGTAATCCAATATCACTTGGTGAGTATCTTTGTCATTGAATTTTTTTACAGTTTTCTTTTATTGTTTTCTGTCATTCCAGTAGATATCTGGATGGATTTTATTTGTTTTTCATGGAATGCATTTTCGAATTACGCGACTTGCTTCATTTTATTTTGATTGAACATTGATGTAACAAGTATGGATGAAGTGGTTCTTTATTTTCTGAAGAAAAGAACTGTTTTTGGTGCACTAGGCTTAATCAGCTTTCTTTTAGCTTTAACCCTGGATAACCTGTTACCTGGAGCTTCGATTGAACGAGAGAATTTGACCGAGTTTGGCTCGATGTTGTTCAAGAGATGCATCAGTGGAACGAGGTTACTCTTTTTCTTTTACTCTGATTTAAAGTATTTCATTCTTTTTATGACATCTTTTACTGCTAGAATTTCCCATATTTTCTTAGACACTTAGAGTCAATGTTATGTTCCTTTATATTGTCCATAAATGTCAATGTGTCAGTATTGTCCTTTAACTTATGCTTGGGCAATATCTTATAGCGACCTGGGCATCATGTTATTATAAACAAGCCTTCTTATAAGTGACTGAGTGACTTCTCATTATCTCAAACAGTAGTTGGCGTCACGTGTCTAGTTTTTCTCTGCGAAGGCGTAGCTGACACTTGCATTTATATGACCTAGTTTTTGTGAAATGAGAAACAAGCTCCTACATTTGTCACCAGATTCTCTCTAAGTAGAAATCTTTTCTGTTTTGATTCGATTTTGAATTGATTTTGATTCGATTTTGAATTGATTTTTACTTGATTTTGATTCGATATTGAATTGGTTTTGAATTGGTTTTGATTCGATTTTGAATTGATTTTGATTCGATTTTGAATTGATTTTTACTTGATTTTGATTCGATTTTGAATTGATTTTTACTTGATTTTGATTCGATTTTGAATTGATTCTTACTTGATTTTGATTTGATCTGTTGTCAGGTCAGGTCGTGTCGTTTCGGATTTTGTAGTTGTTTCGAGGTTGTCCTCCTATCCGTACCTAACTGTTGATAGACGTTGTGCGGACATGCAGCATTTTGGGGTAAACTTGGGCTCTAATCGGAATCAATAGAATTGTGGCTATCTAAGAAACCGCTGAATAGTTATCTAAGAAAGCTCTGAAACCAGAATGAATGGGGTTGTTTTTCAAATGCTATTTAAAGCTGAAATGCGTTTCATGATTTTTCTACACATGCATACATTGACTTTTGTAAATTTTGCAATTTAATACTATTGTTTTTGATTGGCAAACTTTTACTATCTCTTTGATGTTGGCAGAATAATCTTTTTCATATTTTGATTTATCGCAGAGTAATCGCAGCTGGTGATGCAAAGATAATTGGTTCTCACACATTTCAGAACTGGGGATCCCATTCAGATCACTATCCTTTCACTTACATGACCGCCGCTGCTGCTATAGGCCTCCAGGAAAATGAGATTGCAGTTTTCGTGAAGCGATTAAAGAAGATTTTCGCAAAGTTCAAAAGAAGACACACCGAGGAACAAAGTCCTAGGGAGTTTTTCGTACAAGATAAGGCACTCTGATTCATGCAGTTTTACCTCACTGTATTACTTTGAGGCATGTGGAAGCTCCTATTGTTGGTATGAGCGTTTCAGCTTTCTATATTCATAGGAAGAAAAATCAAATCAATTATTGGCAGATTCATGGTACAAGAGATTACTACTGGAAAGGGATAACATTTATGTAAGCACGCAACGAACTACTTTAACTAAGTGTGAAATCACAAAGATAATCTTTGCAGTCCATTGACACGCGAATCAATCACAATAAAACAGTGAGCTTCTATACATGACAATGATACGTTAAAGCAACTGGGATATATATAACAGACTTGGACAGGGGTACAAACAAGAAGCTCATTTGTTGGGGGAACCAAAGGAGCAGCCCCCTGTTGCGTCATGGAGCTTTCAGTGCATGCAACTCTGACAAAAGCTACAGAAAACTACGTTTACCTTTCTGACCGAATAAAAAGTAAAGAAAGGCCAGAGATGTGAACAGTGTGCCAAAAGTTTTTTAGAGGGAACCTGGGCTAACATGATGTAAACAATTTGAAATGACTCTTGTGCCTTACTTGTAATGATGTTGCTGGATGTTTACTGCAATGCCTGTTGATAATCTACAAGCGAAATTCGATGGTTTGTGTTGTACGTTTCTCGTGTATAATAACATCACAAGACGCCTTCCCTCTTCATTAAAGTTGGTATACTGACCTTCTTTTTAAGTATAAATATGGTTAACAGAGAAATATAATGTGAACGAACTGCACAAAGATGCATATTTCACCATAGGAAAATAATGAAACTAGTTGACCAACATTACAATGAATTAAAGTTGACTTCTTGTCTCAGTGTGCAATGGTCTGAAGGCGCGTCCCAATAGTGCACCCAATCAAACCAAGCTAATCTAAAGTGTCGGATTGAGTTCGTTCAAGCAATCTTTCATTGAGTCAGTTCTATGCGGTCTAATCAAACCAAGTTAATCTAAAGTGTCGAATTGAGTTCGTTCAAGCAATCTTTCATTGAGTCAGTTCTATGCGGTCTAATCAAACCAAGTTAATCTAAAGTGTCGGATTGAGTTCGTTCAAGCAATCTTTCATTGAGTCAGTTCTATGCCGTCTAATCGAACTAAGTTAATCTAAAGTGTCGGATTGAGTTCGTTCAAGCAATCTTTCATTGAGTCAGTTCTATGCGGTCTAATCAAACCAAGTTAATCTAAAGTGTCGAATTGAGTTCGTTCAAGCAATCTTTCATTGAGTCAGTTCTATGCGGTCTAATCAAACCAAGTTAATCTAAAGTGTCGAATTGAGTTCGTTCAAGCAATCTTTCATTGAGTCAGTTCTATGCGGTCTAATCAAACCAAGTTAATCTAAAGTGTCGAATTGAGTTCGTTCAAGTCTTTCATTGAGTCAGTTCTATGCGGTCTAATCAAACCAAGTTAATCTAAAGTGTCGAATTGAGTTCGTTCAAGCAATCTTTCATTGAGTCAGTTCTATGCGGTCTAATCAAACCAAGTTAATCTAAAGTGTCGGATTGAGTTCGTTCATACAATCTTTCATTGAGTTCATCATATGCGGCCTAATCAAACCAAGTTAATCTAAAGTGTCGGATTGAGTTCGTTCATACAATCTTTCATTGAGTCCATCATCTGCGGTCTAATCAAACCAAGTTAATCTAAAGTGTTGGATTGAGTTCGTCAAGCAAGCAACATCTAGAATGGCAAGTCGTTAGGATCGTAATTCGCCAAATTGGCTGCTTCCGACCAAGCTGCGTATCTGGAACCGTCGAACTCGCCCGCATGGCGGTTGCCGGATGCTAGTGCATGATTCGCTCCACCGATTACCGATTTGCACTCTGGGCATTGAGAGCGTTCCATAGCTCCTCCACAATCACCTATGGCGTAAACATGTCCATTAGGACACTTGTACCAGTGACCGGCTCTGAGTCCCATTGCTTTTATGACCATGGTCTTTTCTTCGACGCTCAACTTTCCCATGGAGTATCTTTTGCGTAAAGCGTCAATTTTGCGATGCATCTCTTTGATTTTGTCTTTGCCAATCCTTTTACCGCTGCGCAGCTCGCTCCAGCTTTCGTCCAGTTCGTCGCTGGATGTAAGCTGTCTTTTTGTTGTTGCTGCTGCTTGGTACAGCAACAGTCGTTTCAGCTCTAGGTCTGCATCCATCAGTTGCTGTAGTGATGCGTTGTTCACAAGTAAATGCTTCATAAGCTCCACGAGAAACTTGTGCGCTATGGCATCCTCGTGTTTTTGAAACCACTTCAGCTTTTCTATCTGTCTCAAGCATTCGATTTGGGTTTCACTTATGGTCTCTATTTCTGCTGTCATTTCACTCGTATCTACACTTGTTCGGTCGACTCGCTCAATTTTTCTTGCAATTAGGTCAGCGATTTCGTGTTCTTTAATACGCCCAAATTTTTCCAGTAGTACGAATCCAACAGCTTTCAGGTCCCTCAAATTGTTTCTTGCTGCTGTTTGTCTGTAAAGAATAACCTGCCTTTTTACTGCTTCCAAATCTGTGGCCAATTGTTTAAGTGCACTGCCATACCGCAGGCTATGTCTTACTGGCGTTTTGCATTTTGGACACGATTTGACCTGAATTGAAGTTTCCTCTTGTTGCGAGGTCATATATTTGTCCAAGCCCTGAACCTCAAAGCTGTGATGGCAGTCAACCAGTTCCACAAAACGAGCATTTTCTTCATCCTCAAAGCCAAAGAAAATTTCTTCAACCTCCTCCTTGTTGCACCAACGGCACAGCGAGGGACATTTCTCGCCACAAATTCCGATGCATGGATGGTTACATGCCAACAACAAAGGACATGGCTCGTTGCAGGGATCCTTACTGCACATTTCCGAGCATAGCTTTGTGCATTTACCGTGCTCACACCCCGACTGGCACTTTTCCAAACATGGCGCACACGGTTCTCCACAGACTTTGCCACAATTGCTGTGGGCACATCCCGATGCACAGCGCTCGCTACACGGGGGGCATTCTTTCGTGCATGGTTCTCTGCAAAGGTGGCCACAGACCAGTACGCGGTCGCACTTCTTCTTGCACTTTTCGTGCAGGCGTCCTTGGCTGCATTCACTGCATGAGCCGCTGCATGGGTGGCCACATTCCAGAACTGCGTCGCACGTTTCCCTGCAATCAACAATACTCGTGTTGTCTACGTGGCAGGCGACTTTTGCGTCATGTCCACAGCTTAGTGTCCTCGTCACCGGCCATTTGCATTGGAAGGACCCAGGGTCCAGAGAGCACGGGACCTCCTGCTGGTGGCCGCACTGAGGAATGGTTTTCGGAACATTTATCATGCAGGGGCCACATTTAAATCCAAAGTGGCAGGTCTTTGTACACCTGTGCTCAAGACCACAGTTGATCTTTCTGCATATCTTTTTACACTTTACTTGAAGATGCTCCGCGTCAACTGGGTGGCAGGCCTTCTGGCACACGTGGCCGCACTGTAATCTGTAGCTGCACTGCTCATTGCAACCTCCTTCTGGTGCTGCGGCGAAATCTTCGGCTTTGGCAGTGTCAATGAACTTCTCTGGGTGATTCCTGCAGAAGATACGAAGTGCTCTTCCTACTAAGTTGTTAGTAGATGCGCGTGCAACTATCCGATCCCAAGTGGGACTTTTACGTCGCAGCAGCTGCAAGTTGCCAATAACAAACATTCCGTGCTTTGCTCTCGACAAAGAGACGCAGATTCGATTCTCAATGGCAGCGAAACCAACATTATCCTGGTCGTTGCTTCTCACAAGAGACAACAGTATGATTTCGTTTTCCTCGCCTTGGAAATTGTCGACAGCCGTCACGCGTACTCCTTCGAACTTCTTTTTCGGCATCAGTTTCTTCAGCAGCAAGAGCTGTCCCGTGTACAGCGTCAGCACAGTGATTTGTTGCGGCGAATAGCCTTGCAATAACAAGTACCAACACAGGGCAACGACGTATTCAGCTTCATGTTGATTCGCCTTACTTTTCAGTTCGCTGTTGGTTGTTTCAAGGGACTGGTGGTCGATGAAGTACAAACTGCTGCTGACACCTTTTACCTCGGGATAACCTTCCACTGTTGGGTGGTCTTGCAACCCAGGGTAAATATCTTGTAAAAGGCGTGAAATTTCTGGTCGCATCCTGTGCTGAACATCTAGGCGATGACAATCCATGCCGTTTTTAATCATTCGCTCGAACAGCGAGAGCTCCAGCTGATATTCCTTCGCCAATTTGTAGACCGTTGGCTTGGGCTTCAGCTGTTTGTGATCTCCAATGAGAATCACATGTTCTGCTTTTTCGTGCAGTGCCGTCAAAACATGAGCTTCCAACACCTCTGCAGCTTCTTCGATCATTATAATCTTTGGCTGTATTCGCTGAAGCACTTGAAAATGCTTCGCAGCGCCCGTTGTCGTCATGGCAATCACTGTGCTAGCTCTGATGTGATTCTCATCTTTCCTAGCCTGTAGCTCACAGATGTCGCTGCAACGATCGTCATACTCTTTCGCCAAAGGTACCAGCAACTCTTTGCACACCTCGGTGTACCTCTCTAGAAGGTATTTGTACAGGCCCCAACGGTCGTTCTTAGTTAAATCCATGGGATTGCCTATTGAAAAAACCTGCTCTTTTGTCATGACCCCCGTGACACTCATGAGGTGCCTAACAAGGGCCTTTCTTTCCCGTTTACTTGGGACAACAAGCTCGAAGCCGTCCTCGTCAATCAATACACCTTGGACGTCTTCATCAGGCTCCTCATTCATCGGCATCTTGTTGTTGTGAAGGGGTGTGAATTCCATTTCCATTACCCATCGGTCTGTCATGGCCTCTGCCTCTCCTTCTATGTCAATAACCTCATCGTCATCTGCTTCTTGAACAGTCAACCCTCGCACACCATCAACAAATCTTCCCTGGCCATGCTCTCTCACCACCCTCCTGAATTGTTGTCGTGCCATCCCTTCGTGGAAGGGATACAAACCCAAAAACATTTCCAAAAAGGGCACACCGATACGGTAAGTATTGTTCATCTTGATAAACCAATCCTTCAAAAATGTGGGCAAATATCTTACTAGTGCATCCAAATCAACTATTCTCCCAAGTTTCTGGGCATTTGCAAGAGATTCTAAGCTTCCTGCTATTTCAGAAATTTCGGTGCTCAACTCATATTTTCTTTTTGTCAGTTTGCCTATTGCCCTTTCAATGTCATCTTTGTTCCCCCTCTCTCCTCTGGGGCCCTTTTTATTGCTTAGACTGAACATTTGCACCAACTCGTTTTGGCATCTGCCTCCGACTCTGATGATGTCTTTATGACCCAACTTGACTAGTCCCTCGATGAACTGATCCAAAGCATGGTTTGTGAAGCAAACAACGAGTACATGTGCCTGGCCATTACCTTTCCATATGTTAATATTCTTCAAGAGAGCATGAATTAATCTCAGGCCAACAAATGTCTTCCCCGTTCCCGGTGGGCCCTGGATAATTGTAAACTCACGTGAAAGTCCCTTTTCAACGGCTTCCAGCTGTGATCGATTGAGAATGCTTTTTTTCTCAGCCGACCCAATGTTCAAAAGTGTTGTACGGCAAGGAGTATCTTCATCTGTCAGGCATCCTGTCAAATCATATTGCCATTGTGAAATATCCTCTCTGATGTACTTCGGGTATTTGGCGATCTTTTCAGCGAAAATTATATGATGAGCAAATGGGATTTTGTCTTTCTTTATACTTTGAAGACCTTTCAGAACGTGCTTATAAGCCTCAAAATATGACGGGGATTCAGCCAACGTAAATGTGTCGCTCATTTGAGTATTCACCACGTCCGCTAAACCATTCAAAAACCTCACGCACACTTCCCCTTTGGCCAGATCATTTGCCGTCCTGTTTGCTACAGTTGCAAAAATGCATGTTTGGAAGTTGTCTTTAGTGAAACAGACTAGAGCACCATAGATCAAGCGGCGGGAATGCTGCCAGTTGACACGTTCCAATGTTTGCACATCAAAAGATATTCTGTGCGTTACCCCTCCTGCTGTGAGAACTGGATTCATTATCTTTACGTCTCTGTACACACAGATGTTCTGCTTTCTGTCGGACTTCGTCACGTGTCTAGAAATCTCCGCAATTCCTTCACGAAGTGGCGCAACGAAGTCCTCTTTGAGTAGGCGAAACTGCACATCCAGGTACTCTTCACCATCTGAATATTTTCCTTTCGACTTTATTGGCCTAAGGTACGGTTGCCCTTCCAGATGAATATCTTTTAAGGTTGGCAAGACAGAGAGCTCTCTAAAGTCTTCTGGCGGCGGTCCTTGGCTGTTGAATGCAATTCTTTTGTTCAATCTAAGGCCTTCCAGTCTTTCGGTAACTATTTCATCACGGCGATTGATGATAGCCCCAACGCTGGCCAGGAATTCTTCTTTCCGTTCGAGTTGTATCTTTTCTGCTACCAGAATCAAATTGTCCAATGGCAAATCCTGAACAGAGCTCGGGAACAACTGGCAGAATCTGTGAAATATGTCAACAATCTGGAGAAGAAACTCGTCGTTCCTTGCAGTTGGATACATCTGAGCTAGAACAGGGAGCTCTTGGATGCTCCTGCACAACGTGTCTTTGACGAAGACGGAACCTGGCAGTAGGCTGACAATATGAAACGCGTTTTGATCCATACTTGACTGCAGAATTTTGGAAAAAATTTTCGTTACTGCTTTAACCCAATCAATTTTTAGATCTGATCTTCTCAATAATGCTGCAAATGCTTCTCTGTTCCTGACTATCTCTACAATGACGTCATCTGGTTCCATGCAGCTGTATTCATTCAGCTTCGTGTATGAAAGTTGGTAGGCTCTCTTCGGGGTACCTGTGGAAACGCACGCCTAGCCTTAAAGATGGGACTTTGTCCATGATGACGGCCTTATATGCTTGCATGTTTAAAAGCTTAAAAGTGGGAAAGCAAATCAGCTTGGAAGAGGTGCATCCTAGATAAAAGGGTGAACAATTTTGCTTATTTAGAACTTGATCAACGCCAGTCTGTATTCAGAATCCAGACGCTTTAATAACCTTTATTTATCAAGTAGGATATCATAGCTAATACGCTTATGGATCCCAAAGGAAATATTTAACACTTTGGGTCATATCTATTTCAGCGATGGATTGCATCTGTTCCATGGCGGAGGATCTACCTATGCTTGTTGGGAAATAATCCGTTATTAAGAATTTGTCAGCTTTGCTGTGATAAAATGCTCTGCTTTCCCACCTTTGCGATCGTTTTCTTGGCGTCCGTTGCTGTTGCCATCACCCGTCGCTGCGTTTCTTCCTCGCCCTCCTCTGTTCCCGCCTGACCCGCCTCGACCTGCGTTACTTCCGCGGGCAGCCTGTACTCGTCCTCGCTCTCCACGTGGTTGCATTGCTAAAAGATGGCATTTTTAACAAACATGCATCACTCTGAAGGAACTTCTGACTTCCAAGATAGAAGTCGCCGTCTACATCAACCCCCACTTGAAAGCATCTGCATAAAGTTTTCTACTCGTTTCTGAATTAATTATCTCTTGTCGCAAGACTTTTTGGACCTATTTTCTCCAAGACAGCTTTAACTAAAAGATGTGAAAAAGTGCTTTGTAGTACAGGAATTCATAATAGATAGAAATATGTGTCGCACGATAAGGCCCCGTTCACACGAGAAAGGAGCGAAGTGGAACGAAACGGAGCCACTGTTCACACTATAATGTTTCTGCTCCTTCGCACATACCGTTTCATATCCTTCGAATAAACCAATGATACGATATGATCTAATACCTGAAATTCAAACGAAGAAGAGAGAAAAACGAAGGAGAGAGTGGCTGCTAAGGTGAAAAAGATCCAGTCAGCTTACAGATGAGCCGTTGATACAAAAAGAAAAGTCTAAAGTGGAGGAGGGTAGATTCTTTTGGCCTTTTATGATCGTAAATGCTGCCGTAACAGCATTTGTCTTCTCCGACGATATTGTATCCCATTTAGCAGACAGCACTTTGCTGCCAGGGATCATGCAAATGACAAGAACGCCGAAAAAGTCGTCTTATTTACTAGAGCTATTTTTTTAAATTCTGCCTTTGATGAACTTCATGTAAAATTACACAAAATTAGTCCACAAAATAGAACGCTACCAGCCAAAAAAGTGTTCACACGAGGGCTAAATCATTCCGCTTCGCTATTCGGTTAATTTTTTAATAATATTCGCTATAAGGTTTTAAAATAACGGGACGCTTTTCGTTTTTACTGTGCGAACACCTGCAAAAATTCTTTGTCCTGTGATGGGTCTCTACTTTTTGAAAATCTAATTAAAAATCATCATCGAAATCCGGCCAGTTTCCAAATCTTTCAGAATTTTGATCGCAATTTGAAAGTTTTCAAATGAAATCAAGCCATAAAAATATAAACAAAACGAAAGAAATAATCGTACAGTGATTAAAAATTACTTTTAAAAACAAAACAAGATCGGCAATAAAGCCTGACCTAGAAAAAGATTTGAAATGCGGGTGCTTGCCATCGCGAAAAAGGAAAACTTCACCTGTTTTGCTTCTCAGCAAAAGTTTTAAGTCAAGGAGTAATTATTACATCACTGATATAATTAGAATCTTACTAAAAAGTGTTTCAAATAGTCTTTTTCTAACCTTGTTATAAAAACCACGTCGATGCGAAGGATAATAACAGCCGACATGTAGCTCGATATGTTGGTCACCCATTGGCGTGTTGGGAACAAGGGTGCAAGGGATGCAAAAGGTCAATATGGCACCCTCTTCAGTCACCTTTACACGCTGCAGGTTTAGCTATTTCTACACATTATCATTTGTGCATGAAATCAGTTTAGGAGTTTATGATAAGAAAGGATAAATTATCGTAGGTATAAATACTTGAAGTCAGTAAAAATTGACTTGAAATCTAACATTATTCCTGTGAAGGTGACTAAAACATCTTTGAAGTTGAATTAATTCTTTATGTCGACCTTTGAAATATCTATCTTTCTAACGCTATCCCCAAAAAGGCCCTCGTGGCGCTCTTGGACCACTGTTTAGCGCAAACGTGACTTTATTCTGCAAATTCCCTGGGATGGCAATTGTAACTGCGTAAGCATGCAGTGAGGCTAAATATGCACTATGAGATAGTACACGAGATAACCAGATATCGGAAAAGATGACAGACCATCTATCTTCTCAAGTTCGCTTACTATTTGTCGCTAGTTGTCGCTAGTAGATATCGGAAGTTGGTAAGAGAGAAGATTTAAAAGATGGCAAGGAGATTCTTGTTCCCTTCGGATCGTTTTCTCATTGATTCAAACAGTTTCCGTAACCGCATCAAATGTCTTACATAACCAGCAACTTTATGATAACTCTGCTTTTTCTCAACTCTTGGAGACGATGTCTTAGAAAGTACTGCAACAGAATTTTACAGGTAAATTTGACATAGTGGTGAAAAGTGGCTCAATCGATCGTTTGTCCGTCAGATTTTATGAATCTAACTGCTTTGTCGGTCTACCGACTCGTTTTAACATTTCACTGCCAATACGTCATGCCCCCCTCTAGCGGGGAAAATGTGGGCAATCATCCCCTGCCTGCTCTTATTACGCTTTTCCCTATTTTTCGCCCGATTTACTCGGGTTATCCCAAGTCTTTCTTGTCGCTAAGATCATGGTTGATATTTCTTGTCATCAAGATTATAGTTTATGATTGATAACACATGAAATACAAGCGAGCGAAATATTGATTGTTTTCACTCATTCTCTATTTGGCTAGGACATCTTCGGAGCTCTACTAAGATGAACGTTTACTTTGGCGCCCCTTGGATTTCATTGCCATGAGGAGCAATTGACACCTCTCTAGCCTCTGGCCAGCACACTACTGGCTCATGTCACAAAGTTAAGAAATCATGTTCCCATGAGCACTAGGACCAAACCCTCGTAGTGTAGGGCTATAGGGCTACATCTTTTAGAGAATCCAGGTCGCACCAGAAGATATAAAAACGACAATTTTCGCGTAATTGGGCAAGCTAGGTCGTCTTTCGGACTTCCAGAGAGGCGTGGTGTCAAAAACTTTCCTAGCACGAACCCCATTCTAGCTCGTTGATCAGCCCCCTCCCCTTTAAAACCCTGTCGTGGAGAGTAGTTGTGCTGGACATTTATCTTAGATCTGTTTTGTATTGTCTGACTTATGTCTGCTTTGTATAATCTTCCTGGCTCGCTCACACCAGCAAATCGACTGAAAGGCGCTAGCGACTCAAACTTCAAGATTCGTTTACCCTCTGTTGCTGGAGTCTTTCAAAATGACATTTTTCGACCACAGGCACAATTTCTAGAGAATAGGCTATCCCATTTTATAACTGATCACGAGGACTGAAGTAAAACGCCAGGGGGTGTTAGAAAGGGGAATGATGCTTTCCAAGGGTTTAAGAAAATTTATTATTAGGAAAGCCACAGTCTTTGTAAGGGGGTTGAGAATAAAAAGTATATGATATTTTCAAAGATGTGCTTAATTTTGGTTAATAATTTCTGAGGGGATAAAGACTTGCTGCTCGCTATAAATCTTGTTTTTTTTATTGCATTCTGTCTCTCTAGTAACTTCAACTCGGTAACTATGAAATTACATTTTAATGTGTTATTCTTTAATTCAGGAAATATGGTCAACTCAGAAACCAAAGCATCAACACCCCAGAAGACAACTTTCTAGCGACACCCCTGTCTACCACCCATTTTAGAAGAACATAGTCGTAGGTTAACTTTAGACCGGTACCTCTTAAAGGCAGTTTCTCGACATTTCAAAGATTCGTGTTGCTTTAAATATTCCATTTTATCGCATCGAGCGTCCAGTCGTGATGAAGGTAGTTATCCGCCAATTCAAACTTTTAAAAGCTTTTGTTCATATGCCTAGACCCCTAGCCCAATGACTGTTCCAAACATGACAGATACAGGTTACTCTAATATAAACATATACCTCTCATTATCTAATACTAAACTGGCAGATAAGTAGCGTTGCAATTCGAAATTTCGACCTTCAGTAAATAGGACCTGTGCAGGAAGTTGAAAATATTATTGGTAGATATTAGGGATATGAGAAAATATGTTACTTTGTAAAAGGACTTCAGCAACCAGCTACAAAACCGACAACTCCAAGTCTAACATCTTGTGTCTAAATAAATGGATAGGTTTTGGTACCATTCAAATGAATTGTGATTCTTTCAGGACAGAATTTTCATTGTACAGACAAGGTCGATGATATATAAATAGGTTTGTGCTTTCAATGTAGACTTTCTAGCCTTTACTCAAAGGTTGGTTTGAACAAATGTTTTGTGTTTATATCTTTGTCAAATAGAAAATTAAAAATAAATTATATTAATACATTTCAACTTGCTGCTTGAATTTTCTGAATGCATTTTCATGAGATTTTCGTATGGATTTGTAAAGTAAATCAGAGTCAGTCAGAAACAGAGCTACAGAAAACAACAGACAACGCGTCGTCTCTCTCTCTCTCGGCCTGGCTCCGTGTTCTCTGCACGTTAAACAAGACAACTTTGGCACGGATCGTCCATAGAGGTTGAGCAACGCAGTCGGTAGAAACCCATCACAACTCGTTTCTATAATGGTGACCACGACGTGACTTTCTCAGCCGATATGGACACGATTTTCATCCTTCGCCATGCAAGCAACCCAATGCACATCAACAGCACTCGCTCGGATCCGAATCGCCGTTCTCGAACTCCGTGCCGTGCCGACGCTGCATCTCGAAGCATCATCGCTGGTTCCTGGTCATCCAACTCATAAAACCATGGACGCAACACAACTCTGGTTCCTGGTCACCCAACACACAAAACCATGGACACAACAAGCATCGCAGGTTCTTGGTAAACCTACTCACAAAACCTTGAATTTCAACCTGGACACCGTCGAACAACTTCGCTCTTCCTGCTTGCAAGGGAATCCCCACGTCAACGCAAGTCACGGACAAGCACACAAAAAAAACCAAAACGGACATTCGAACATTTAGTAATTTTATTCACATTTCTCTCGTTGTTAATTGTTAATCGTAATACTTAATTTCATTTTCGAATCCTTCGCTTCGCTTGTCTTCTAGGAGGGGAGCTCTTGTAGTGACTCCTTTGTCCACTTTCCATTGTCACACCATGTCATGCTGACACATCTTTTCTCGCTCCCCAGCCTAGATTTTTCCATCCGCATTACATCACCATTTCATCATCCTCTCTCATCCCTCGTCAGCAAATTTATTCTTAGATCCATCAGTATAAATATAATTGTAAAGTAAATCAGAGTCAGTCAGAAACAGAGCTACAGAAAACAACAGACAACGCGTCGTCTCTCTCTCTCTCGGCCTGGCTCCGTGTTCTCTGCACGTTAAACAAGACAACTTTGGCACGGATCGTCCATAGAGGTTGAGCAACGCAGTCGGTAGAAACCCATCACAACTCGTTTCTATAGATTCACAGAATACTTTTCATTAAACCACATTTTCAAAAGATTGTGAGAATCTAGAATGTAGCAAGTCTAGAAGGTACAGTTATACTGCTGATTCAGAATAATGTTTTCGCATTAAAATTTTGGAACACAAATTTGGTTTGAAAGTGCTAGGAAGGAAGGTTGAAGGGATAATTTGTTTATTGCATCAAGCTGTATACACTGGTATCAATGGAATTCAATTTTAGACCTTTTTGAGAATCTGTTAAATGTGTTTCTGCAAACTCCCCCTTGGGGTATGCCTCTTTGGGCACTAACCTCAGCAACTGACAGGGTAAAGCATGACCAAGTAGTACATCTGATTAAAAAGGATACTTTTAAGTAAATAATATCAAAAAGCTACATGTATGCAAAATTATCATTCCATGTTCTATTCATTTCAAAGTAATTCAATTCAATGTATTTACTTGACAAATTGAAGCGAGTTCTTTCAAAGCTTTTCAAGAGTTGTCTTAAAGAGTACCAGCATTTAAATTCAAAGAAATTGTTCCAAATAAAAAGCCATTCAGAGCTTGTAAAAATGTTTTACTGATGCCTCCTCCAAGATCTTTCAAACTTCTGGAATACATGTTTCCTGTATGAAACTACATATTGTAACATGTTCACCTGATTATTTTATGCAATGAAGTTTCTGCTCTTAAGAAAATTGGTTAATGACTGTCTTAAGCTTTTCACCTTCTAGGCATTGGAATCAATAAAATTTGAAACGAGGCCTGGTTTGATAATCATAGGCTATTGGTTTATATGGAAATTGTAAAAGAAGGGAAGAACTGAGTAGTAAAAGGATATGGAGGTGAAACAAATGCAAGCAGTTTAGATTTTTCGTTCATAATTTCTTCAACAGGATTCCTTGAGTATGGAAATTCTGACTGTTCGATTGAGTGAATTATTTGCTAAAAAACTGCTTGTCTTAACGGAAAAATAAATCCATAGACAGTGCCAGAATAAAAAAACATTCAGAAATAATTCAACCTTCGATGTCTAGAACAGACAGTATTTTTGATAATTATTTGCTAGTAGGGATAACTACCACATGTGAAATATGAATGTCCATCTCCCATTCTGTTATAGACTTTAGTTGAATTCAACCATGCTCCCTTCTTCCTTTGCTTCTCTCCTTCCCTGTGTTGTATCGACACGTCCTTTAATCGGTAAGGAGAGCAGAGAAACGAGCCGAGAAACGAGCCGAGAAACGAGCAGAGAAACGAGCAGAGAAACAATCAAAGGTTCAAATTTTTACACAGTCAGGGAGGCTTCCCGATTTCAAAGTATTAGAACCTTTCGAGTTTGATTATCTTCTTATTCGATGCAATCTACCTGATTTAAATTCAGATGTATACTTAAAATTTCACATTTTTTTGATATAATTCAAGTTTTGGCTCTGTTGCTGTTGATAACATAGGCCTAGGTAATTTCCCCGACAACACTTTTGCACCCTATGTTGCACTTCCAAGAAGCACTATTTAGGCTACCAAAATGGTGACGTAATTGCAAGATTGAATACAGGACTAGTCCTGAAAGCATGAAACGTCCTATTTTCAAAAACACTTTGGGTACCATTTGTAGAATATTCTCGAGTTCTGACAGTAGCGAAGGGTAAATGTTATGCTTTCGGGTTTGTACATATCAACTAAAAATATGATCTATTTTTGGGAAATGTATGAGATACAATGCCTCGTATCTAAAGTTTTATAACCTTTATGTCCCCATCACTGGTGTGATTTAAAAAACTTCTTCTGGCTCCAAGCTGTTTTGCTATCATGCAAGCTTTGGCTGCGGGTAACAATTTCACTTTTTGGTACCCTATGGTGCACTTCCAAGTGGCAATGTTTAAGCGGTGACAAGTGGTGACGTAACTGCGAGATTGAATACAGGACTAGTCCTGAAAACACGGGAAATCAACAAAACACCTCGCATTTAAAGGTTTTTTCTTTTCCTTTATTTTCCATATAAATCGCTGGTGTGAATCAAAAGTGCCTCCTGGTTCTAACTTGTTTTACTAAGATACAATTTCTAGCTTTTATTGCAGAAAACAATTAGACTGCATTTGGACACCCTATGATGCACTTCCTAGGAGTACTGTTAAAATGGCGACCTAGCGGTACAATAGAAAAGAGTTGATTGCGTCTAAAACACAGCGCTTAAGATCCCACAAATTTCCTTTCCAAGCAAGCAAGTTATGTATGTGACAGTATTCATATTTCAAGAAGCTCATGCGTTCTACCCGTATTTTTGACAGCCTGGGCGTCGAACTCCAACAAAATGCAAAGTAAGCAGGGTTCGACTCAACTAAGAGACAAGCGACAAGCAAAAATTATACACACTGCCATTATTTCAGCATTTTAAGGGTACATTAGAATGCAAAAGTGGAGTACATAGAATAAATAAGTGGAAATCTACAACCAAGTGTGTTTTCGTGCGTTCGGTCATAACATCCGACCATATTAATCAATTTGAAATAACGACAATTGAGCACTCCTTCGATGTGAGATTAAAGCTGCAAATTAACCTATAATACTGACTTACCAATTCTTCTTCTGTCTGGAAACATCGTGGATACTTCCAGTTTGATATCATGATGTCTGTCGGAAAGTTGGGAGTGTGCATAAATTGCATGCGCTTTGTGACAATAAGAAATAATTCTCATCTTTGATTGGTCTAAAAAGGTCAGGTGGTCGAGCCTCAGCACTCATTGGCTGGGATGATTGACGTGGAATTTTCGGGAAGTAAAGCTTTCTGTTGGTTGGTTTTCAGTGTATCAATGTCATCTCTTTAATGAACACACGATGTTGGTTGGAAACGATTTTTCAATATATAACTTGGGTGACAAAGCGAAGCAATAAGGATTATCACTCAATTGGGGCTTGGTCTAATGGGAGCCTACAGATCGAAAACATTTTCAATGAATAACCTATGAATAACGCGAGTAAATTCAAATAGGAAGCTAGAAAAATATAGGGTAAATAGAGATAACTTGTCATTCACAGAGGTGCTTGACATCTTTGGAATTGGAAGCCTAACCTATTATGCATTATGTTCAGATGCTTCATGGCTCTTTGTTCCCGGCAGTCGGAGTAAACGGGGGTTTCTAACAAGAGCGGGGGGGTTGAAAAATGGAAAATTGATAAGCGAGGTAGCCCCCTTATTAGTCACCTAAGAGCAAAGAATAAGAGCGATGCAGATGAAGTCATGCAGGCGGCTATTGGGAGTAACTTGGAAGGACAGGAAGACAAATGAGTGGATAATGAATAAGATCAAAGAGATCTGTGGATATGAACCGGAAGATCTGATGGATGTGGTGAAGAGGAGGAAGCTCCAGTACTTCGGACATCTGGTTCGTGGAGGAGGAACTGGTAGAGCTGTGTTGGAAGACGGAATGGAGGGAAGCAGGGGCAGAGGGAGACCACGGAGAAACTGGATGGGGAATATTACTGAGTGGACGGGAGAAAGAGGCAACACCTTGAGTAGTATGACGGTTGATCGGGAAGGCTGGAGAAAGGCTATCACGAACTGGGTGCACCCACGGCCGCCTCGGCTACGGAGCTGATGATGATGATGATGAAGAGTACCTTCTGTCACGGGGTCTAAATCTTTTTTCCCAATGAAACAGGAAAGAAGGTATTTATGTAGCATAGGGTTTTCAACAAAATAACAAATAATACGAAGACTGGATCATTAATTCTACGGTTTTTGAGACATTCTGTTAAAATTTAGCTTTGACTTTAAATTTTATGTTTCTCAAAATACATCGCTATTTCCTTTTGCAATATTTTTCTAATTTAGATAGGTCCTTGATTAATAGCGCTTTCAAGTGTCTCTACCCAAAGGGCATTTTGTTTCTACCCAATATAGTAGAGGGAAGTAGGGTTCAGATCGTGTTTGCTGTTTACTGACTTTTTAAAGCATAAGGATTTCTAGAGAAGAAGTGTTAGATTGCATTAATTCTATCAATGTTGAATTTATATCAATTTAAGAAAAAAGTACTGTGAAAAAGTACGGTAATCAGAAGAAAACGGAACCCCAGTTCCTAAACATAGAGACTTGGAAGAAATTGATATTTGCAAAGGCTACTAGGGAGGCTCTCGAAGGTAGAATATATCTAGGTATATTTGTTCTTGTAAGAACAAGATCTCCTATATAGATGTTTGAAAGCAATAAAAAATTAGCGAGCCGTGTGGGCTCCAACTAAAAACTTCCCCCCCTCCAACTACCGAAAAATTGGAGTTAAGGATGTGAAAATATTGAAACTTTTATAGCCATAAGAGCGAAATAAAAGAATCCTTTAGAACGAATTAGTTCAATTTTCACGAAGGTAGTTGGAAGACCGTGAAGATTGTGTGATTTTGCGACCCCCGTCTTATTTCCCCCGTGTCTCCTTGAAGGGTAAAGCCCTCTTATCCTATTGAAAAAAATTCGTTGTTTGGTGGTGAAACCCATATGACAGCTCATCAAAACATGACTTTTAAGCTACAAAACACTGTTCAAGGGACGGAAGGATGCACACTTGGCAAAGATGCTACTCTCTCTTCCACGCAAGGTCGTTTACTACCGCTCGCGGAACGAGGCTATGTTGCTATCGTCTATTCCATGGATACCGCTTCGAAAAAGTGCGCTGAGAGTTGTTGGTAGCAAACGATGCAATCTGATTTGATTACCTACTTTACTTTTGAAAAGAATCTGTATCTCAACATCAGTATACAATGAATATTTTTATAACATGCTGGTGCATTTGATGGCAAATCTCAGTAGACGGGTTCATTTACAAATGGCCTAACTGTCGTCTTCAAGTTTTCATAAGGAATGGCAACAACTGAAAGTCAAGAGAAAGAGATAGCCATTTCGCAAGATGTCATTGACGTTATCAATAAGGGACAGCAACTAGGCTCAAAAAAGCTAGACTTGTCTAAAAGAAGTATCGGAAGGATACCATCTGAACTGATATATTCATTAAAGCTTGAGGTGAGTACGATGGAAAATACCACAATCTTCTTCCTTTCAAAATTAGGTGAATGCAATAAAGGACTTGATTTTTCTAGGACATGTATTTTTCTACTTTGAGGTACGTGGTGTCTCGATTTACTTTTAAGGCAATACAAATCATTTGAATCATTTTTATTTGGTCTAGACCTGCCTGGACGTCTGGTAGAAACACTTGATGTAAATAATCTTTAATCATTTCCGATTTCCTTCTTCCCATATAAGCCTGTTGTGTCTTGACTGGTAGAATCTATCATAAAACAACCATGATTGCCCATCGTTGAAGCTAACAATGGAAATATATTTTCATCCTCTCCGTTTTGCAGTTGTAAGAGTTGAAATTTAACTGCCATAGACTCTTCCAACAATAGCCTCCAATGATCCAAAAAGGAAGATATCAAGAGCATTGATATTGGGAAAGTATACCAGAATTGTACTTACATCAAATAATCAATCATGTTTTAGTACCTCTACCTTGAAGGGAATTCCCTCAGTTCACTGCCAGATGATCTATTTTCAAATGTCCCAAATTTGAAATGGCTGGATTTGAGAAATAACCATTTGTCACACCTTCCTGCAAGTATTGGTGAGCTCAGGTATGCTGTGCTTGCTTATTACACTATATTTAAATGTTTTCTCATCATATGCACAATAGGTTTCTTCAGGCAATGCTGGAAATAAAATGGCAGGGATGCAATGAATCGCGCTCCTTGTGGTGCCAAGGCATGCAATGGTATGCAACAGTATCAAAGTACTAAATGGTGCAGAAAGCTGTCTATAGAATAGACTTTATAACTTCAAAATAAGGAAACATAAGGCAAGACTAGTCCAATTAAATACATTTCCTTAAACAAGCTTTGTAAACATCAAATTCAGTATTTTAAATGGACAACATTAGCAGTAAAGTGGATGTTGAGTGAAATGTTGGATCATTTGACCACCCCATCCATCATTGTTGGCTTCACACACATAGTCAGTTAAAAGCTTTAACTGTGCAAAAACATTGAAAAGCCTAGTAGATAGTTTAAAGATTCTAATAGATAGCACCTATATTTTCCCAAAAACAGCTTTTACATGAAGCTGGATTTGACTTTTGTCAAGCGTGAAAGCGCAAATGGACAAATTTTATTGCATGATTTTGTGAATGAAGGTCCGCTTGTTAACATATGCACAGGAATTGGTAAATCAATAATTTTGATTCTGTCACATGTAAAAATTTTGATAGAGATACTTGTGTCAATTTTTTAGGTATCTTCAAATTCACATTATTCTTTTAGATTCAACCAATCGTTTTACAGTTTTGATATCCAGGCATATAGGTCAATTAACTTCAAAACTGCCAGAGAGGAAATTTGCCCACTTTTTCATAAAGTTTTAAATTCCCGAAAATAAATCAGTTAATGTGAACACGAATGCCAAAAAACTTTGAGTAAAAGCGTTACATTTGTACCATGAATTCATGATTCTTACTTACCCTCTTTCGGGGCTGCTTATCTGTGCTCATATTTCAACCCAAGAAGATTTTTCCTCTCATTTTGAAGTTCTCTCTTTTCTTTTTTGACACCAGGCCTGTAACTAGAGCACCTTACGTCAGTCATCAGTCACCAGTTTTAACTGATCATGTATACAGTAGCATCGATTGATGGTCCACTGATACTGATCAGCATGGAAAAATAACAATGGGTAGTATCTATCACTTTGGAATGAAGTTTTAGGTTATTTGAAGCATGTGATAAACTGCACTTCTTAGCAATGGAAAGTGTTTGCCAAGACGTGGGCCAAGATGTGATCCCATGCCATTCCCAGCATTGCCTGATAATTATGCATAGTATGAAATGTAATATTACAATGTATTATATGATATGTTATTTGAACAAATGTTTTGTGGTGCAAAACTTCACAATTGCACGAACAGTGATTTTGGCATGCTGAAGTACTTTTTTAAATCCCATTTCTGAGAGAATGCAAGGGGCAAGGGTGTGAAGTGAACGCTGTTTGGTCATAAGAAAGCCTTCTTATCACAAGCCTCTACTGTCTTCAATTTGGTCATTTTTCAATGTTTGCATGCTCTGGGAAGTATCTGGCAAAAAGTACTTCAGTATCCTAAAATCATAGTTTTGTTATGTCTCAACCAAAATTTTCTGTTATATGATGTAATATAAGGCCTAAACATAGAAGTAGTAAAGAAGTAGACAGGAGGGCAATTTTTATAGTACATTGAAATGGCTTTCAAATGATTTGAAGCATCAACATTAAGTTAGATTGCAGTGGTGAAATAAACAAACAGGTTATTTTTTGACTATTATGTGCAACAGGGCCTGATTGAAAACAAGTCAGTAGCAAGTGATAATTTTCCTTGTGGACCAAAGATTAAAGGGTGAAAAATAGAAGATGTGTTAAATTGGCAGAGAAAATGATTGAAAAAGCCAGGGCAGGCTGTTTCATTCCAAAATATCTGTCAGGATGGGTGATATAACAGGCCTTTTACATATATGTTAAGAAAATTATATGCTAAACAGTATTAAGATTTATTACCTCCCTGATGACTTTTCATGCTTTCTATACTCTTTCCAAGGTCCTTGAGGTCTTTGCTTTTAGAAAACAATAACCTTCAGGATCTACCATTAGAGCTTGGTAAGATGTTTTTTCTGGAATTTTACATTTGGTGGTTTTTGTTATGCCTTAATCTCCTAAAAATGCTGATTCATTCAATGTATATGCAATGCTGCCTTTACTCAAATCTTGCTTTATTGGTTTGAAAAACAGATATGAAATAATTGTTATTAATGTCATCAACAGCCAAATTTTAAACCTAGTTACTTTTATTTCTTTTTTGTTGCTTTTCTTATAAAGAAATTTCTTGGTATATAATATCTTTATTGTGCTGAATCTTTTTAGATTGTTGCAAAACTTCATCTGTATTAAGAATGTTTTTGCTAATAGGTTTTGCTAAGTCATTGTCAGGGATACATCTTGCTGGAAATTCTTTAGAATTCCCCCCAATTCACATTACTGAGCAAGGAGCCCAGGTCAGTTGAGTATGCATGCAAGTTTTTCTCTTTCGTGTTTGATTTTTCATGGTTGATGAGAAATGGTAATCATTGCAGCAGTTAAAAATTGCCTTCTAGGTTTGTATGATACATATAAAAGACGTATTTATAGAATTATAGAAGTCTTTCTTGTTTTGCTGCAGGTGATTGTTGCATTTCTAAGAGATGAATGGCTTAGAAGAAATCAGATGAATCATGGTAACTAACCTTTTATACATGTTCCAATTTTTTTTGTAATTGCCTCGATACTATTCTCCAAATATTACACATTCAAAGTGAACCTTTCAGTTTCCAAAAGAGCCTTTAGAGTTTAACTAGCTTCTATCCGCATTATGCAATGCATTGATCAATTTTTGGCTCCTTAAAAACATTGTATACAATGATGTGTGTAGTATTGATTGAAATGTTTTACACATTATTTGCTAAAAGTTCAAACAAAAAAGTAATTAAGAAAACAATCAGGAACACAAAGCACATCATAGAAGCTCTTTTTGCAGCAGGACTCGCTTCATTGTCCTTAAATGGTTCTGACCATCATAAATTTCTTTGTCACTGGGTTTGCAATTTCAAATATGCTTTCACTTTTCGTTCTCTATAGATTTAGACCTGTTCAAGGAAACAGACAATATACAAACAATTCTATCAGAATGTCAAATCTCAAAGGAAGTTTCAGGTACTTGAATTTTTTTGAAAGGAGATGTTCTAGCTTGTCAAACTTGACAAGGCTTCATTGATAAAAAAATAAAATGCTTTGTAAGAATGTGGGAATTTGTCGGCTTTTCATTGTTATCAAAATATAGTTCCTTGAGCTCTCTCTTTTCCGGGAAAGATTCGTGAAATAATTTTCTCTCTTCAGAAATCACAGTTTACTAAGAATTTTGCCCAGCCATTGAAATTTCGAGCTGATTTTTGCTATCCAAAGTGTTTGTTAAAAGGAACTAAAAACATCCGTTTCTGTTTCCTTGCTAGGAAAAGAAAGAGCTCATGAGAACTCGCGAAATCCCACACCACCATCACCTATAAAATTCCCGAAAATTAATGATAGCCAAGGACTTGTGAGGAACTTTTGTCATGGAGAAAGTTATAGAGAAATAGAAAGCTTGAAGTCACCTTCAGTAGTCGATGAAGTTGTTCATGTGACAGTATCCAGAAGTGCAGAAGCCGTTAGTGCGCGCAAACAAAAAGCCAAGCATCCGTCGAGGTATGACAGCAAAGTGCCTGAAAACAAAGGCAATACCATGCCAAGCAAGAATTCGACCAAGAACGACTTTCCAAGGAGAAGGACGACTGAAACTCAGAATAAAACACCAAAGAGAAATGTTGGCAAACTGAAGCAATCGAAAAGTCATTCAAAGAGCAAAATTGAAATTAAGGCCAACGCAGCAGAAACTGGCGCTGTTGAATTGAAGTATGAGAACACGACGCCGGAAGAAGCAAGTGTTAGACAAGTTATAGAGGAACGCGAAAGAGAGACTTTAATGGTGGAAATGGAAGTGGGTAAGGTAGAAGAAGAAAAACCAATCGGTAAAGAGTTGCGTCCAGAGAGGAGACAGAGCACCGCCTCAGCAGAAAAAGGGGGCAAAGTCGACGTGGGGCAGTTGAAAGTAGGTGAAATGGTGGCCATTAAAGTCTCAGAGAAACATTTCATTCCTGGGCAACCATGTTTAGGGAAAATTGTGTCTTTGCAAGACGCGACAGGGTATCTTGTTGTTCACTATTACAGCGGTAGCTACGATGGCGCATGGAGACCCATGATGAGCCGGTCGAGTCCGTACTTAAGGAGGGTGTCTGCCTTGAAAGTCCTGTGTAAATTCAATTTAAACGAGGATAGCAGAATGTCTGCAGAAACGATAGAAAAAGTCGTTCAAGCCGTGAAAAGTGATTAAAGTTGGAACATTCAAGACTTCGCTCCTCGAATTCTTGCCTTTGCTTTTAGATGAAAAAGGTCGAAATTCAATGCGAGGTTCTTGAATGGCAGTGAGATTAATTTATGCGTTTAGAATTTGATGTCTATATAAGTACGTTTGTTCTGCCAATTTGTCAATATCTACTAAGATTTGCAGGATTAATGGCAGGCAATTTTACTACACTTGAAATCCTCCTTAGGGAATGCCTGCTTTCAATTTTATTAGAATTTACGCTGAGTATGTTTTCTATAGATAGCTGCCCTAGAAATACATTATAACGCCCCAAATGCATTTTATTCCCTGCATCGCTGTCCCAAACGATCGTAAGGCCGCCGCCGCCTTTTTACAGCCGCATTTTATTCCCTACATCGCCTATTTAAGTAAGTCGGGTTGATGCTCCTTAGCTTACTGCTTCGAGATCAAGTCTTGTGTTTCTAAATTTGAGATTTGGTTGATTGAAAACAAAGCTAAGAAATATGTCCAAACTTTGACGGAAGCATTGATTACAATTCAGCAATTCCACATTGAAGCGAGAATCAGTTGTTTCAAGCATTTAGCAGATGACGAAGGAACATGCGCTCCGTAAAGCGAGATTTAGTTCCAGTAACTAGCACAGTAACTAGTAACTTTAAAGCTGCCAGTAGACGAGAAGAATAAACGTTTTTTGAGACAGCAGCAGAAAGGCGCAAGCGGAAGCACGTTCAGCCCCCCTGTCTCATTCAGTTATTTAAAGACCAAAATGCGAAAGAATTACCAGTGTATACTTTTCTACAGAATTTTTAATTTGTAGCTTTCGCACATTCGTACCTATCAAACACTTGATCTATTTTTCTATATTCATAGTCATATATTCACGTATATACTGAGCTTGATCATTCATGTCCGTTCTTTTTGGTGAAAATTAGTTACAGATCCGTGTGCTTTTTTATGCCAGCCTCTGATTTAGGATGACGTCATATTTTTGACGTGCAGCCCCAGGTCTCGATGCTCATGGCCGTTTTGCAATGCATTATTCTATTTTAATCAAAGTTGTTTCGATGCTATATCATTGAATCCAATAGACACGAACCACTACAATTTCTCTATTAGATGTAGCACGTGTATAGCGCTGCCTACCCGAATAAATTATGTAATTTCGAGGATGATATGCCGTGCTCTCGGCGTGTATTCCAAAAGTTTTCTCGTGATTGGCAATCCATTCTGTTTGCTTTAAAATATTCGAGGGATCTTGATGGCTAAGACGGTTGATTAGGGGTGGAAATACTAGGCAAAGTCGAAGGCCAAGGGTCGCATCTACGCTTTGTAGCATACACATGACAGGGCTGTAATAATCAAGCAAATCTTCTTGATCACTCTGATTAACTGATTTATCCCTCAACTAAGCAATCACGAAGAAATCAAACATCTGATAAATATCCTGGCTCTTTTATTAAACATTAGGCAACTTCTTTTCTTGAGAGTTTCCAGGCCGGATAATATGCAAATGCTCTCTTTTTATAGAACGAAGGGTAAAAAGTGGCACCCTTGGCACAAGGGACAAAAATGGAGATTTTACGTCTGTTAAGCCTCGCCGATTTTCTTTAGAGGAGGGAAAGAGTCCCTTCAATGTAAGCCGTTCCAAGCTGATGGACCCTCCTGAGGCAACGAGGAAGACAGAATGGTCATCGGGTGAAAGGTCGCGAGTTGGAGGCTCGTACTCGAGAAGACTGTCAAACGGCAGCAGCTCGGCCGCTTCGGAAAAGAAGAAGAAAGGTATGGTTGTGCCCGCAATTTGGAGGGCTATATTGCAATAAGGGGCGTAGATAGACAATTGGCTACTGGGGAATTGGCTACAGGGGAATTGGCTACTGGGGAATTGGCTACAGGGGAATTGGCTACTGGGGAATTGGCTACTGGGGAATTGGCTACTGGGGAGTTGGCTACTGGGGAATTGGCTACAGGGGAATTGGCTACTGGGGAATTGGCTACAGGGGAATTGGCTACTGGGGAATTGGCTACTGGGGAAATCCCAAGGAGATTGCTATTTTTGTTTGAATAGAATCCCACGAAGGTTTTTTTCGGTAATCCTTGTTCCCCAAGCCATCACCTTTAGCCGGTACACTGTTTGCGGGATGTTTTTAAGATTTTCAAGATGACAGGTTCCTCATTTCTGCCAGTCAATCTTCCAACTGCTTTTTCAATCTGCTTTTTCTAACTGCTTTTTTAAATGCGTTTTCTTACTGCTTTATCTAACTGCTTTTATCAACTGCTTTTAAGAACTGTTTTTCTGACTGCTTTTTCCAACTGCTTTTTCTAACTGTATTTTTAATTTTTTTTCTAACTGCTTTTTATAACTGTTTTTATAAACTGTTTTTTCAAACTGCTTTTTCTAACTGCTTTTTTAAACTTTTTTTCTTACTGCTTTTTATAACTGTTTTTATGAACTGCTTTTTCGAACTTTTTTTTTCTAAATGCGTTTTCTAACTGCTTTTTAAACTGCTTTGAATAAAACTCGTCAGGTAAAAAGACTGTTACGCATAATATGCAGCGCATGAGTTCTGGTTTGTTGAAGAAAGACACTGTTGAAGACAAAATGCAGAAGGAAATGAGGAAGGCAGAAGAAAAAATAAAAAATGCAAAAATAGACGCCATCATACAGCAGAGAAAGTAAGTTTTACTGCCGTCCTTGCGTCTCTAAAAAAAGTTTACGTGCATCAAAAGAATGAAACTTTAGCATTTTTTACATTAATAGCGTCTAGATTCCAACCACCCTATATGTTCCAACCGCACTTCAGGCTCAAACCATTCTTTGGGCTTCAAGTGCCTCTTCTGAAGTAGCTTGTGCAAAAAGTTGCCTATGTACATCTTAATAATTTTTGGTTTTTGGTCTAAAGAAAAAACTCACGTAGAATGGAAATTATTACTTTCAGACTCCAAGTGATGGCTTAAATTTTGAATTTTTTAGAAATAGACAGGAAATGGAAGAGTGGCGGAAAGAGACAAAAAAGGTTCAAAGAGAGAAGAACATGATAGCAATGAGGCAGAGATTGAAGTATGGTAAGTGAGTTAGGGTACGTTTACAAGTACGTTTACAAGTAAGGCAATTTGCTTTTCATTCTGTTGCAACTTAACCTACTGAAGTCATTTTTACTTTAGTTTACTTCGGCTGTTTACTAATTGTCATTATTCTGTATTGTGCTCTTTGACTGACTTTCATCGCTACTGAAATATTTTGGCAGTGATCAAGGTGATCTCGTTTTTAGAGCATCCTGCGCCCCCATTCGGCACCGCTGATCAGAAAACACATGCACTGACAAAGGTAGGTCATTCTAACGCAGCCTAGGTGATGGGGGGTTGGAGCTCATTATGCTAGCCCCGTATAAGTTAAATTGGTGGCAGGAATACGAGCAGGAATCTCAGGTTTTATCGATTGTTAACATTTCAGTAGTTTTTGAGCTTTTAATCCGATTTTCTTTGGCAGGAGCCGTATTGCTCTTACGTGCAACGGGGTCTCTGCTCTTACGTGCAACAAGGTCTCTGCTCTTACGTGCAACGGGGTCTCTGCTCTTACGTGCAACAAGGTCTCTGCTCTTACGTGCAACGGGGTCTCTGCTCTTACGTGCAACGGGGTCTCTGCTCTTACGGGCAACGGGGTCTCTGCTCTTACGGGCAACGGGGTCTCTGCTCTTACGTGCTACGGGGTCTCTGCTCTTACGGGCAACAAGGTCTCTGCTCTTACGTGCAACAAGGTCTCTGCTCTTTCATGCAACGGGGTCTCTGCTCTTACGTGCAACGGGGTCTCTGCTCTTACGGGCAACGGGGT
This sequence comes from Nemopilema nomurai, assembly GCA_003864495.1. Taxonomy (NCBI): domain Eukaryota; kingdom Metazoa; phylum Cnidaria; class Scyphozoa; order Rhizostomeae; family Rhizostomatidae; genus Nemopilema; species Nemopilema nomurai. Next base: position 195,621 of record ML133403.1, read on the forward strand.
CTCTGCTCTTACGGGCAACGGGGTCTCTGCTCTTACGTGCTACGGGGTCTCTGCTCTTACGGGCAACAAGGTCTCTGCTCTTACGTGCAACAAGGTCTCTGCTCTTACGTGCAACGGGGTCTCTGCTCTTACGTGCAACGGGGTCTCTGCTCTTACGGGCAACGGGGTCTCTGCTCTTACGGGCAACGGGGTCTCTGCTCTTACGTGCTACGGGGTCTCTGCTCTTACGGGCAACAAGGTCTCTGCTCTTACGTGCAACGGGGTCTCTGCTCTTACGGGCAACGGGGTCTCTGCTCTTACGGGCAACGGGGTCTCTGCTCTTACGTGCTACGGGGTCTCTGCTCTTACGGGCAACAAGGTCTCTGCTCTTACGTGCAACAAGGTCTCTGCTCTTTCATGCAACGGGGTCTCTGCTCTTACGTGCAACGGGGTCTCTGCTCTTACGGGCAACGGGGTCTCTGCTCTTACGGGCAACGGGGTCTCTGCTCTTACGTGCTACGGGGTCTCTGCTCTTACGGGCAACAAGGTCTCTGCTCTTACGTGCAACAAGGTCTCTGCTCTTTCATGCAACGGGGTCTCTGCTCTTACGTGCAACGGGGTCTCTGCTCTTACGGGCAACGGGGTCTCTGCTCTTACGGGCAACGGGGTCTCTGCTCTTACGTGCTACGGGGTCTCTGCTCTTACGGGCAACAAGGTCTCTGCTCTTACGTGCAACAAGGTCTCTGCTCTTACGTGCAACGGGGTCTCTGCTCTTACGTGCAACGGGGTCTCTGCTCTTACGGGCAACGGGGTCTCTGCTCTTACGGGCAACGGGGTCTCTGCTCTTACGTGCTACGGGTCTCTGCTCTTACGGGCAACAAGGTCTCTGCTCTTACGTGCAACAAGGTCTCTGCTCTTACGGGCAACGGGGTCTCTGCTCTTTCATGCAACGGGGTCTCTGCTCTTACGTGCTACGGGGTCTCTGCTCTTATGTGCAACAAGGTCTCTGCTCTTACGGGCAACAAGGTCTCTGCTCTTACGTGCAACAAGGTCTCTGCTCTTTCATGCAACGGGGTCTCTGCTCTTACGTGCAACGGGGTCTCTGCTCTTACGTGCAACGGGGTCTCTGCTCTTACGGGCAACGGGGTCTCTGCTCTTACGGGCAACGGGGTCTCTGCTCTTACGTGCTACGGGGTCTCTGCTCTTACGGGCAACAAGGTCTCTGCTCTTACGTGCAACAAGGTCTCTGCTCTTTCATGCAACGGGGTCTCTGCTCTTATGTGCAACAAGGTCTCTGCTCTTACGGGCAACAAGGTCTCTGCTCTTACGTGCAACAAGGTCTCTGCTCTTTCATGCAACGGGGTCTCTGCTCTTACGTGCAACGGGGTCTCTGCTCTTACGTGCAACGGGGTCTCTGCTCTTACGGGCAACGGGGTCTCTGCTCTTACGGGCAACGGGGTCTCTGCTCTTACGTGCTACGGGGTCTCTGCTCTTACGGGCAACAAGGTCTCTGCTCTTACGTGCAACAAGGTCTCTGCTCTTTCATGCAACGGGGTCTCTGCTCTTACGTGCAACGGGGTCTCTGCTCTTACGGGCAACGGGGTCTCTGCTCTTACGGGCAACGGGGTCTCTGCTCTTACGTGCTACGGGGTCTCTGCTCTTACGGGCAACAAGGTCTCTGCTCTTACGTGCAACAAGGTCTCTGCTCTTACGTGCAACGGGGTCTCTGCTCTTACGTGCAACGGGGTCTCTGCTCTTACGGGCAACGGGTCTCTGCTCTTACGGGCAACGGGGTCTCTGCTCTTACGTGCTACGGGGTCTCTGCTCTTACGGGCAACAAGGTCTCTGCTCTTACGTGCAACAAGGTCTCTGCTCTTACGTGCAACGGGGTCTCTGCTCTTACGGGCAACAAGGTCTCTGCTCTTACGTGCAACGGGGTCTCTGCTCTTTCATGCAACGGGGTCTCTGCTCTTTCATGCAACAAGGTCTCTGCTCTTACGTGCAACGGGGTCTCTGCTCTTACGTGCAACGGGGTCTCTGCTCTTACGTGCAACGGGGTCTCTGCTCTTACGTGCAACGGGGTCTCTGCTCTTACGTGCAACGGGGTCTCTGCTCTTACGTGCAACGGGGTCTCTGCTCTTACGTGCAACGGGGTCTCTGCTCTTTCATGCAACGGGGTCCCTGCACTAGCATATAATCAAATCTTAGCTTTTCTTCAAAGGCAAACCTTCGTGTATTATAGGAATTATTTTACATTAGGACATTTGAATTTTTAAGTCGATTATAGTTTTCTGCAAATTTCTTCCCTGTTTATACTCTTTTCCTTATTCTTAGGTGTATCTATAGGTTTTGCTTTCTATTTCGGCCTTCTGTTAGTGGTTATTTTGTCACAAGATGCGATTTTCAACAAAAACTGCAATACAAGGGAACCCAGTCTCGCGGCTACCTCGTGAATACGGTCACTAACTTCTCACGACTACATTTGTTTGGCCAGGCAGAAAGGCCATTCAAGTCTCATAAAAACATCGTTAATGCTGCCCACTGCTAATACGGCCAGCAGCCATATTTGTAAACTCAAACATCAGGGCTCTTTATTATTCCATCCGTTCATAAGGCCATCTTGCCTTGAAGATGTATTATGTTGCCTCGAGTCAAAAGGGAACGCCCTTTCAGGTCCACACTCGAAGTGAATGGCTAAAACGCAGGAGGAACCAGTCAGATTTTCTTTGTGGACTACTCATTTAACAAACTTTTTCATATTTTCATCTGCATTTCCCGGTGTTCTTCAGAGAGAACAGTTCCTCAAGATGTTATTATTAGCTTTTACCCCTTAAACACCAAATTTGATCCTCCCTCCTTAATGCGACCAGTTTTTATTGCCCGTTGTTGGCCGTATTAACGGGCTCTCTGTATTTACGGCTAAATGACACGACTTTCTGAGTTTGACCAGCCTTGTAATATTGATGTTTTACTCGATGAATTAAATTAAAATGATTTAATAGTTTACCTTCTGTTCTTATTGTAGCATGGTAAACAGGTTTCCGACGCTTTAGAAAACTTGAGCAAGGATTCGCTTTTCAAACTGAACAGAGACAGAGAGCTTTTTGATCGCATAGGTGATCATGTTCGAAAGCTTGAGATGGACAGAGCTGCAAAAGACAGAATTACACCCGGGGAAGAGGTCGAACTTGCTCGTAGAAACTTGGATCAGGTAAAAAAATTTCGTTCTTCTTAAACTTATTGTATACCCCTATTCTGAGACGAAGTGCCGTTGAAATTGCATATCCTGTTGGAACTTGAATGTATCGAAACCTTTATGTCGAAAGGCTGCTTGCCTCGCCCAGCTCGATTGTGTCCAAGTGATGATCCAGGCAAACAGTGTCTTACTCAAGTTCACAGTGAAGATGTATTTAGTTTAGCATTTGCAGTTCGAGACAAAACATTCCGTCATTTTGAGGCTCATGTGTTTAATCAATGTTGAGATCTTTGAAAGCAAATTAGAAACATGAAAGAACTCCAACTCATAAATAGAAAGTATCCATTTCACAGCACCCACTGCACTTTTGATTCAATTCTTCTTTGTGTTTGAAATGGCTTTTAAAGGAAAACGCGAAGTTATTTGTCCTGGTATGACAGGCAACATTGCCAACCCCGGATTGCAGCCATTTTCATTCGACTCAGAATTATCTCCTCAAAGCAATGAGATTGTTCTTTTGATGATGCTGCTAATTTTTGCTAACGCTGCCTTTTCTACGCTAGTCTTTCCAATCTTTGATAGTTTTGTTCTAAAATTTCAAGTCAGAATGCATGCTTTTGCAGGCCCTCAAGCTTCGTGATGAATTGGAAGAAAAGAAGGCACTTGAATACAGGCTGCGTGCTTTCACAGCAGAGGACTTTGCTCCTCCGTTACACACAAATGGGAGAAAATGAGGCTGAAATCTGATCTTTACTTGGTAACATGCCCGTAGCACAAAGTGCTACTTTATTCATCTTAAATCCTTCTCCAACCGCGGGACAAAGTTACCCTTTCTTTATTTGTATGCAAATTGCGAAAATGCGTTTTGTTGTACTGTTAAAATAAATTTAGACAGTATTTCCGCAACGTCTCCTTTTGCATAAAGCTCTCTTCTTCAACTAAAGACAAATAAAGCCTTTTAGAAATCAAAAGTCCAAAATGGAAAATGTTTGTTTGAAACCAGATGTAATAGAAGTGGGTCTCTGGCTTCAGTATCGAACCAGCCTTTAGAGTAAGTGAAGTAATTTCTGATATGTGATGTCAGCACAAAAATCGACTGATCCAAGGATGTCACTTCTGCCAGTTTTTTTTTAATTTTCCCGCCGACCAGTCACCCACAGTTTTGCACTTGCGAACAGCTCTTAGTACCGTTTGGCACAACCTTTAAAGCTTGGTTATAGCTAACAGAGCAGATCTCCTAATCAAACATCAATTGATCGCAAAGAATTTATTTTACGCATCTCTTCTCAAAACAAACCAGGTCCACGCATTACTGTCATCATTACCCACTAATCTCAGTCTATTTTGAGCAAGATAATCTTCCATCAAAAATAACCATTTTTGTAACGCTTCATAAAATTTGCAATCAAATTGAACTTGTTTGAAACTTCTGGCAAAAAAAGAATTTCAATCAAAAATTCTTATTACAAGTATCACATAGAATTGAAGGGCATGTTTAGTGAGGCATTTTGGTGGTGGTTTCACCCTTGTATGATCATTATTTCCAGAGATACAAAGCTTTGAGTGTTGATTGCGATTCCGCTAAAAACACAAAGGCTATAGCCTTGCCAAAAGGCTGATTTTTCATCAGAAAAATTAAAATTCCGTATATCACTTAGAATTAAAGGGCATGTTTAGTGAGGCATTTTGGTGGTGGTTTCACTCTTGTATGATCATTATTTCTTGAGATACAAAGCTTTAAGTGTTGATTGCGATTCCGCTAAAAACACCAAGGCTATAGCCTTGCCAAAAGGCTGATTTTTCATCCGAAAAATTAAAATTCCGTATATCACTTAGAATTAAAGGGCATGTTTAGTGAGGCATTTTGGTGGTGGTTTCACTCTTGTATGATCATTATTTCTGAGATACAAAGCTTTGAGTGTTGATTGCGATTCCGCTAAAAACACCAAGGCTATAGCCTTGCCAAAAGGGTGATTTTTCATCCGAAAAATTAAAATTCCAAATATCACTTAGAATTAAAGGGCATGTTTAGTGAGGCATTTTGGTGGTGGTTTCACTCTTGTATGATCATTATTTCTTGAGATACAAAGCTTTGAGTGTTGGTTGCGATTCCGCTAAAAACACCAAGGCTATAGCCTTGCCAAAAGGCTGATCTTTTATCCGAAAAATAAAAATTCCAAATATCACAGAATTAAAGGGCATGTTTAGTGAGGCATTTTGGTGGTGGTTTCACTCTTGTATGATCATTATTTCTTGAGATACAAAGCTTTGAGTGTTGATTGCGATTCCGCTAAAAAACACTATAGCCTTGCCAAAAGGCTGATTTTTCATCCGAAAAATTAAAATTCCAAATATCACAGAATTAAAGGGCATGTTTAGTGAGGCATTTTGGTGGTGGTTTCACTCTTGTATGATCATTATTTCTTGAGATACAAAGCTTTGAGTGTTGATTGCGATTCCGCTAAAAACACCAAGGCTATAGCCTTGCCAAAAGGTGATTTTTCATCCGAAAAATTAAAATTCCAAATATCACTTAGAATTAAAGGGCATGTTTAGTGAGGCATTTTGGTGGTGGTTTCACTCTTGTATGATCATTATTTCTTGAGATACAAAGCTTTAGTGTTGATTGCGATTCCGCTAAAAACACCAAGGCTATAGCCTTGCCAAAAGGGTGATTTTTCATCCGAAAAATTAAAATTCCAAATATCACTTAGAATTAAAGGGCATGTTTAGTGAGGCATTTTGGTGGTGGTTTCACTCTTGTATGATCATTATTTCTTGAGATACAAAGCTTTGAGTGTTGGTTGCGATTCCGCTAAAAACACCAAGGCTATAGCCTTGCCAAAAGGGATTTTTCATCCGAAAAATTAAAATTCCAAATATCACTTAGAATTAAAGGGCATGTTTAGTGAGGCATTTTGGTGGTGGTTTCACTCTTGTATGATCATTATTTCTTGAGATACAAAGCTTTGAGTGTTGGTTGCGATTCCGCTAAAAACACCAAGGCTATAGCCTTGCCAAAAGGTGATTTTTCATCCGAAAAATTAAAATTCCAAATATCACTTAGAATTAAAGGGCATGTTTAGTGAGGCATTTTGGTGGTGGTTTCACTCTTGTATGATCATTATTTCTTGAGATACAAAGCTTTGAGTGTTGGTTGCGATTCCGCTAAAAACACAAGGCTATAGCCTTGCCAAAAGGCTGATTTTTATCCGAAAAATAAAATTCCAAATATCACAGAATTAAAGGGCATGTTTAGTGAGGCATTTTGGTGGTGGTTTCACTCTTGTATGATCATTATTTCTTGAGATACAAAGCTTTGAGTGTTGATTGCGATTCCGCTAAAAACACCAAGGCTATAGCCTTGCCAAAAGGCTGATTTTTCATCCGAAAAATTAAAATTCCAAATATCACTTAGAATTAAAGGGCATGTTTAGTGAGGCATTTTGGTGGTGGTTTCACTCTTGTATGATCATTATTTCTTGAGATACAAAGCTTTGAGTGTTGGTTGCGATTCCGCTAAAAACACCAAAGGCTATAGCCTTGCCAAAAGGTGATTTTTCATCCGAAAAATTAAAATTCCAAATATCACTTAGAATTAAAGGGCATGTTTAGTGAGGCATTTTGGTGGTGGTTTCACTCTTGTATGATCATTATTTCTTGAGATACAAAGCTTTGAGTGTTGATTGCGATTCCGCTAAAAACACCAAGGCTATAGCCTTGCCAAAAGGTGATTTTCATCCGAAAAATTAAAATTCCAAATATCACTTAGAATTAAAGGGCATGTTTAGTGAGGCATTTTGGTGGTGGTTTCACTCTTGTATGATCATTATTTCTTGAGATACAAAGCTTTGAGTGTTGTTGCGATTCCGCTAAAAACACCAAGGCTATAGCCTTGCCAAAAGGCTGATTTTTCATCCGAAAAATTAAAATTCCAAATATCACTTAGAATTAAAGGGCATGTTTAGTGAGGCATTTTGGTGGTGGTTTCACTCTTGTATGATCATTATTTCTTGAGATACAAAGCTTTGAGTGTTGTTGCGATTCCGCTAAAAACACCAAGGCTATAGCCTTGCCAAAAGGGTGATTTTTCATCCGAAAAATTAAAATTCCAAATATCACTTAGAATTAAAGGGCATGTTTAGTGAGGCATTTTGGTGGTGGTTTCACTCTTGTATGATCATTATTTCTTGAGATACAAAGCTTTGAGTGTTGTTGCGATTCCGCTAAAAACACCAAGGCTATAGCCTTGCCAAAAGGCTGATTTTTCATCCGAAAAATTAAAATTCCAAATATCACTTAGAATTAAAGGGCATGTTTAGTGAGGCATTTTGGTGGTGGTTTCACTCTTGTATGATCATTATTTCTTGAGATACAAAGCTTTGAGTGTTGTTGCGATTCCGCTAAAAACACCAAGGCTATAGCCTTGCCAAAAGGCTGATTTTTCATCCGAAAAATTAAAATTCCAAATATCACTTAGAATTAAAGGGCATGTTTAGTGAGGCATTTTGGTGGTGGTTTCACTCTTGTATGATCATTATTTCTTGAGATACCAAGCTTTGAGTGTTGATTGCGATTCCGCTAAAAACACCAAGGCTATAGCCTTGCCAAAAGGGTGATTTTTCATCCGAAAAATTAAAATTCCAAATATCACTTAGAATTAAAGGGCATGTTTAGTGAGGCATTTTGGTGGTGGTTTTTCTTGATCATTATTTCTTGAGATACAAAGCTTTGAGTGTTGATTGCGATTCCGCTAAAAACACCAAGGCTATAGCCTTGCCAAAAGGTGATTTTTCATCCGAAAAATTAAAATTCCAAATATCACTTAGAATTAAAGGGCATGTTTAGTGAGGCATTTTGGTGGTGGTTTCACTCTTGTATGATCATTATTTCTTGAGATACAAAGCTTTGAGTGTTGATTGCGATTCCGCTAAAAACACCAAGGCTATAGCCTTGCCAAAAGGCTGATTTTTCATCCGAAAAATTAAAATTCCAAATATCACTTAGAATTAAAGGGCATGTTTAGTGAGGCATTTTGGGTGGTTTCACTCTTGTATGATCATTATTTCTTGAGATACAAAGCTTTGAGTGTTGATTGCGATTCCGCTAAAAACACCAAGGCTATAGCCTTGCCAAAAGGCTGATTTTTCATCCGAAAAATTAAAATTCCAAATATCACTTAGAATTAAAGGGCATGTTTAGTGAGGCATTTTGGTGTGGTTTCACTCTTGTATGATCATTATTTCTTGAGATACAAAGCTTTGAGTGTTGATTGCGATTCCGCTAAAAACACCAAGGCTATAGCCTTGCCTTTTCATCCGAAAAATTAAAATTCCAAATATCACTTAGAATTAAAGGGCATGTTTAGTGAGGCATTTTGGTGGTGGTTTCACTCTTGTATGATCATTTCTTGAGATACAAAGCTTTGAGTGTTGATTGCGATTCCGCTAAAAACACCAAGGCTATAGCCTTGCCAAAAGGCTGATTTTTCATCCGAAAAATTAAAATTCCAAATATCACTTAGAATTAAAGGGCATGTTTAGTGAGGCATTTTGGTGGTGGTTTCACTCTTGTATGATCATTTTTTTGAGATACAAAGCTTTGAGTGTTGTTGCGATTCCGCTAAAAACACCAAGGCTATAGCCTTGCCAAAAGGCTGATTTTTCATCCGAAAAATTAAAATTCCAAATATCACTTAGAATTAAAGGGCATGTTTAGTGAGGCATTTTGGTGGTGGTTTCACTCTTGTATGATCATTATTTCTTGAGATACAAAGCTTTGAGTGTTGATTGCGATTCCGCTAAAAACACCAAGGCTATAGCCTTGCCAAAAGGTGATTTTTCATTTTATTTAGAATTAAAGGGCATGTTTAGTGAGGCATTTTGGTGGTGGTTTCACTCTTGTATGATCATTATTTCTTGAGATACAAAGCTTTGAGTGTTGATTGCGATTCCGCTAAAACACCAAGGCTATAGCCTTGCAAAAGGGCTGTTTTTCATCCGAAAAATTAAAATTCCAAATATCACTTAGAATTAAAGGGCATGTTTAGTGAGGCATTTTGGTGGTGGTTTCACTCTTGTATGATCATTATTTCTTGAGATACAAAGCTTTGAGTGTTGATTGCGATTCCGCTAAAAACACCAAGGCTATAGCCTTGCCAAAAGGGTGATTTTTCATCCGAAAAATTAAAATCATTAGAATTAAAGGGCATGTTTAGTGAGGCATTTTGTGGTGGTTTCACTCTTGTATGATCATTATTTCTTGAGATACAAAGCTTTAAGTGTTGATTGCGATTCCGCTAAAAACACCAAGGCTATAGCCTTGCCAAAAAGGCTGATTTTTCATCCGAAAAATTAAATTCCAAATATCACTTAGAATTAAAGGGCATGTTTAGTGAGGCATTTTGGTTGGTTTCACTCTTGTATGATCATTTTTCTTGAGATACAAAGCTTTGAGTGTTGATTGCGATTCCGCTAAAAAACCAAGGCTATAGCCTTGCCAAAAGGTGATTTTTCATCCGAAAAATTAAAATTCCAAATATCACTTAGAATTAAAGGGCATGTTTAGTGAGGCATTTTGGTGGTGGTTTCACTCTTGTATGATCATTATTTCTTGAGATACAAAGCTTTGAGTGTTGATTGCGATTCCGCTAAAAACACCAAGGCTATAGCCTTGCCAAAAGGCTGATTTTTCATCCGAAAAATTAAAATTCCAAATATCACTTAGAATTAAAGGGCATGTTTAGTGAGGCATTTTGGTGGTGGTTTCACTCTTGTATGATCATTATTTCTTGAGATACAAAGCTTTGAGTGTTGTTGCGATTCCGCTAAAAACACCAAGGCTATAGCCTTGCCAAAAGGTGATTTTTCATCCGAAAAATTAAAATTCCAAATATCACTTAGAATTAAAGGGCATGTTTAGTGAGGCATTTTGGTGGTGGTTTCACTCTTGTATGATCATTATTTCTTGAGATACAAAGCTTTGAGTGTTGTTGCGATTCCGCTAAAAACACCAAGGCTATAGCCTTGCCAAAAGGCTGATTTTTCATCCGAAAAATTAAAATTCCAAATATCACTTAGAATTAAAGGGCATGTTTAGTGAGGCATTTTGGTGGTTTCACTCTTGTATGATCATTATTTCTTGAGATACAAAGCTTTGAGTGTTGATTGCGATTCCGCTAAAAACACCAAGGCTATAGCCTTGCCAAAAGGCTGATTTTTCATCCGAAAAATTAAAATTCCAAATATCACTTAGAATTAAAGGCATGTTAGTGAGGCATTTTGGTGGTGGTTTCACTCTTGTATGATCATTATTTCTTGAGATACAAAGCTTTGAGTGTTGATTGCGATTCCGCTAAAAACACAAGGCTATAGCCTTGCCAAAAGGCTGATTTTCATCCGAAAAATTAAAATTCAAATATCACTTAGAATTAAAATGTTTAGTGAGGCATTTTGGTGGTGGTTTCACTCTTGTATGATCATTATTTCTTGAGATACAAAGCTTTGAGTGTTGATTGCGATTCCGCTAAAAACACCAAGGCTATAGCCTTGCCAAAAGGCTGATTTTTCATCCGAAAAATTAAAATTCCAAATATCACTTAGAATTAAAGGGCATGTTTAGTGAGGCATTTTGGTGGTGGTTTCACTCTTGTATGATCATTATTTCTTGAGATACAAAGCTTTGAGTGTTGATTGCGATTCCGCTAAAAACACCAAGGCTATAGCCTTGCCAAAAGGCTGATTTTTCATCCGAAAAATTAAAATTCCAAATATCACTTAGAATTAAAGGGCATGTTTAGTGAGGCATTTTGGTGGTGTTTCACTCTTGTATGATCATTATTTCTTGAGATACAAAGCTTTGAGTGTTGATTCCGCTAAAAACACCAAGGCTATAGCCTTGCCAAAAATCATAAAAATTAAAATTCCAAATATCACTTAGAATTAAAGGGCATGTTTAGTGAGGCATTTTGGTGGTGGTTTCACTCTTGTATGATCATTATTTCTTGAGATACAAAGCTTTGAGTGTTGATTGCGATTCCGCTAAAAACACCAAGGCTATAGCCTTGCCAAAAGGCTGATTTTTCATCCGAAAAATTAAAATTCCAAATATCACTTAGAATTAAAGGGCATGTTTAGTGAGGCATTTTGGTGGTGGTTTCACTCTTGTATGATCATTATTTCTTGAGATACAAAGCTTTGAGATTGCGATTCCGCTAAAAACACCAAGGCTATAGCCTTGCCAAAAGGCTGATTTTTTCCGAAAAATTAAAATTCCAAATCACTTAGAATTAAAGGGCATGTTTAGTGAGGCATTTTGGTGGTGTTTCACTCTTGTATGATCATTATTTCTTGAGATACAAAGCTTTAGTGTTGATTGCGATTCCGCTAAAAACACCAAGGCTATAGCCTTGCCAAAAGGCTGATTTTTCATCCGAAAAATTAAAATTCCAAATATCACTTAGAATTAAAGGGCATGTTTAGTGAGGCATTTTGGTGGTGGTTTCACTCTTGTATGATCATTATTTCTTGAGATACAAAGCTTTGAGTGTTGATTGCGATTCCGCTAAAAACACCAAGGCTATAGCCTTGCCAAAAGGCTGATTTTTCATCCGAAAAATTAAAATTCCAAATATCACTTAGAATTAAAGGGCATGTTTAGTGAGGCATTTTGGTGGTGGTTTCACTCTTGTATGATCATTATTTCTTGAGATACAAAGCTTTGAGTGTTGATTGCGATTCCGCTAAAAACACCAAGGCTATAGCCTTGCCAAAAGGCTGATTTTTCATCCGAAAAATTAAAATTCCAAATATCACTTAGAATTAAAGGGCATGTTTAGTGAGGCATTTTGGTGGTCACTCTTGTATGATCATTATTTCTTGAGATACAAAGCTTTGAGTGTTGATTGCGATTCCGCTAAAAACACCAAGGCTATAGCCTTGCCAAAAGGCTGATTTTTCATCCGAAAAATTAAAATTCCAAATATCACTTAGAATTAAAGGGCATGTTTAGTGAGGCATTTTGGTGGTGGTTTCACTCTTGTATGATCATTATTTCTTGAGATACAAAGCTTTGAGTGTTGATTGCGATTCCGCTAAAAACACCAAGGCTATAGCCTTAAAAATTTTTCATCCGAAAAATTAAAATTCCAAATATCACTTAGAATTAAAGGGCATGTTTAGTGAGGCATTTTGGTGGTGGTTTCACTCTTGTATGATCATTATTTCTTGAGATACAAAGCTTTGAGTGTTGATTGCGATTCCGCTAAAAACACCAAGGCTATAGCCTTGCCAAAAGGCTGATTTTTCATCCGAAAAATTAAAATTCCAAATATCACTTAGAATTAAAGGGCATGTTTAGTGAGGCATTTTGGTGGTGGTTTCACTCTTGTATGATCATTATTTCTTGAGATACAAAGCTTTGAGTGTTGATTGCGATTCCGCTAAAAACACCAAGGCTATAGCCTTGCCAAAAGGCTGATTTTTCATCCGAAAAATTAAAATTCCAAATATCACTTAGAATTAAAGGGCATGTTTAGTGAGGCATTTTGGTGGTTTCACTCTTGTATGATCATTATTTCTTGAGATACAAAGCTTTGAGTGTTGATTGCGATTCCGCTAAAAACACCAAGGCTATAGCCTTGCCAAAAGGCTGATTTTTCATCCGAAAAATTAAAATTCCAAATATCACTTAGAATTAAAGGGCATGTTTAGTGAGGCATTTTGGTGGTGGTTTCACTCTTGTATGATCATTATTTCTTGAGATACAAAGCTTTGAGTGTTGATTGCGATTCCGCTAAAAACACAAGGCTATAGCCTTGCCAAAAGGCTGATTTTTCATCCGAAAAATTAAAATTCCAAATATCACTTAGAATTAAAGGGCATGTTTAGTGAGGCATTTTGGTGGTGGTTTCACTCTTGTATGATCATTATTTCTTGAGATACAAAGCTTTGAGTGTTGATTGCGATTCCGCTAAAAACCAAGGCTATAGCCTTGCCAAAAGGCTGATTTTTCATCCGAAAAATTAAAATTCCAAATATCACTTAGAATTAAAGGGCATGTTTAGTGAGGCATTTTGGTGGTGGTTTCACTCTTGTATGATCATTATTTCTTGAGATACAAAGCTTTGAGTGTTGATTGCGATTCCGCTAAAAACACCAAGGCTATAGCCTTGCCAAAAGGCTGATTTTTCATCAGAAAAATTAAAATTCCAAATATCACTTAGAATTAAAGGGCATGTTTAGTGAGGCATTTTGGTGGTGGTTTCACTCTTGTATGATCATTATTTCTTGAGATACAAAGCTTTGAGTGTTGATTGCGATTCCGCTAAAAACACCAAGGCTATAGCCTTGCCAAAAAATAAAATCAAAATTTATCACTTAGAATTAAAGGGCATGTTTAGTGAGGCATTTTGGTGGTGGTTTCACTCTTGTATGATCATTATTTCTTGAGATACAAAGCTTTGAGTGTTGATTGCGATTCCGCTAAAAACACCAAGGCTATAGCCTTGCCAAAAGGCTGATTTTTCATCCGAAAAATTAAAATTCCAAATATCACTTAGAATTAAAGGGCATGTTTAGTGAGGCATTTTGGTGGTTTTCACTCTTGTATGATCATTATTTCTTGAGATACAAAGCTTTGAGTGTTGATTGCGATTCCGCTAAAAACACCAAGGCTATAGCCTTGCCAAAAGGGTGATTTTTCATCCGAAAAATTAAAATTCCAAATATCACTTAGAATTAAAGGGCATGTTTAGTGAGGCATTTTGGTGGTGGTTTCACTCTTGTATGATCATTATTTCTTGAGATACAAAGCTTTGAGTGTTGGTTGCGATTCCGCTAAAAACACCAAGGCTATAGCCTTGCCAAAAGGCTGATTTTTCATCCGAAAAATAAAATTCCAAATATCACTTAGAATTAAAGGGCATGTTTAGTGAGGCATTTTGGTGGTGGTTTCACTCTTGTATGATCATTATTTTTGAGATACAAAGCTTTGAGTGTTGATTGCGATTCCGCTAAAAACACCAAGGCTATAGCCTTGCCAAAAGGGTGATTTTTCATCCGAAAAATTAAAATTCCAAATATCACTTAGAATTAAAGGCATGTTTAGTGAGGCATTTTGGTGGTGGTTTCACTCTTGTATGATCATTATTTCTTGAGATACAAAGCTTTGAGTGTTGATTGCGATTCCGCTAAAAACACCAAGGCTATAGCCTTGCCAAAAGGCTGATTTTTCATCCGAAAAATTAAAATTCCAAATATCACTTAGAATTAAAGGGCATGTTTAGTGAGGCATTTTGGTGTGGTTTCACTCTTGTATGATCATTATTTCTTGAGATACAAAGCTTTGAGTGTTGATTGCGATTCCGCTAAAAACACCAAGGCTATAGCCTTGCCAAAAGGCTGATTTTTCATCCGAAAAATTAAAATTCCAAATATCACTTAGAATTAAAGGGCATGTTTAGTGAGGCATTTGGTGGGTGTTCACTCTTGTATGATCATTATTTCTTGAGATACAAAGCTTTGAGTGTTGATTGCGATTCCGCTAAAAACACAAATATAGCAAAAGGCTGATTTTCATCCGAAAAATTAAAATTCCAAATATCACTTAATTAAAGGGCATGTTTAGTGAGGCATTTTGGTGGTGGTTTCACTCTTGTTGATCATCATTTTCCAAGAGACAAAGCTTTGAGTGTTGATTGCGATTCCGCTAAAACACCAAGGCTATAGCCTTGCCAAAAGGCTGATTTTTCATCCGAAAAATTAAAATTCCAAATATCACTTAGAATTAAAGGGCATGTTTAGTGAGGCATTTTGGTGGTGGTTTCACTCTTGTATGATCATTATTTCTTGAGATACAAAGCTTTGAGTGTTGGCGATTCCGCTAAAAACACCAAGGCTATAGCCTTGCCAAAAGGGTGATTTTTATCATCCGAAAAATTAAAATTCCAAATATCACTTAGAATTAAAGGGCATGTTTAGTGAGGCATTTTGGTGGTGGTTACTCTTGTATGATCATTATTTCTTGAGATACAAAGCTTTGAGTGTTGGTTGCGATTCCGCTAAAAACACCAAGGCTATAGCCTTGCCAAAAGGCTGATTTTTCATCCGAAAAATTAAAATTCCAAATATCACTTAGAATTAAAGGGCATGTTTAGTGAGGCATTTTGGTTGTGGTTTCACTCTTGTATGATCATTATTTCTTGAGATACAAAGCTTTGAGTGTTGATTGCGATTCCGCTAAAAACACAAGGCTATAGCCTTGCCAAAAGGCTGATTTTTCATCCCGAAAAATTAAAATTCCAAATATCACTTAGAATTAAAGGCATGTTTAGTGAGGCATTTTGGTGGTGGTTTCACTCTTGTATGATCATTATTTCTTGAGATACAAAGCTTTGAGTGTTGATTGCGATTCCGCTAAAAACACCAAGGCTATAGCCTTGCCAAAAGGTGATTTTTCATCCGAAAAATTAAAATTCCAAATATCACTTAGAATTAAAGGGCATGTTTAGTGAGGCATTTTGGTGGTGGTTTCACTCTTGTATGATCATTATTTCTTGAGATACAAAGCTTTGAGTGTTGATTGCGATTCCGCTAAAAACACAAGGCTATAGCCTTGCCAAAAGGCTGATTTTTCATCCGAAAAATTAAAATTCCAAATATCACTTAGAATTAAAGGGCATGTTTAGTGAGGCATTTTGGTGGTTTCACTCTTGTATGATCATTATTTCTTGAGATACAAAGCTTTGAGTGTTGATTGCGATTCCGCTAAAAACACCAAGGCTATAGCCTTGCCAAAAGGCTGTGATTTTCATCCGAAAAATTAAAATTCCAAATATCACTTAGAATTAAAGGGCATGTTTAGTGAGGCATTTTGGTGGTGGTTTCACTCTTGTATGATCATTATTTCTTGAGATACAAAGCTTTGAGTGTTGATTGCGATTCCGCTAAAAACACCAAGGCTATAGCCTTGCCAAAAGGCTGATTTTTCATCCGAAAAATTAAAATTCCAAATATCACTTAGAATTAAAGGTTATGTTTAGTGAGGCATTTTGGTGGTGGTTTCACTCTTGTATGATCATTATTTCTTGAGATACAAAGCTTTGAGTGTTGATTGCGATTCCGCTAAAAAACACCAAGCTATAGCCTTGCCAAAAGGTATTTTCATCTGAAAAATTAAAATTCCAAATATCACTTAGAATTAAAGGGCATGTTTGTGAGGCATTTTGGTGGTGGTTTCACTCTTGTATGATCATTATTTCTTGAGATAAAAAGCTTTCAGTGTTGGTTGCGATTCCGCTAAAAACAACAAGGCTATCCCCCTGCAAAAAAGGTGAATTAATTTCCACATCATTTTCGGAAAAAAAATTGTCTCAAACCAATTTACAATCAAATTTAAATGTTCGAGGCTTTTTGTAGGAAAAAAAATTTTCATCAAAAATTGCCGTTTTTTAAGGCTATAGCCTTGGCTTTTTGACGAAAATGGCTCAGTTCCGGATTGGAGGTAGCCTGCCTCTAAATAAAGTTGTTACTTAACAAGCAAAGAAAAGGAATGCAATGAAGAGAGAAATGGGATGAACAAATAAAGGTAACGGGGCGAAGTGTAGGTGCCTTTAGTCAGAAAGATATTACGTTTGAACGTATTTGGATAAAACAAACAAGTGATTAATCTGGCGTATATCAGTTATATTGTCGTTCTGCGAAATCCTGTGGATAGCTTTACTTGTTTGTAGCACATTCATATAGAAAGTAAGAGCATAGTTTGGTAAACATAAAATTTATTTCATCAACTGGAACTTAGACGAATTTCGTACAAAGGTTTCACTTTTTATACCAAAATTACTTTTCGTTTCTATGAAAATCATGACGCATAAATTAGGATTATTGCAAGAGTCGCGAACCAAATGAAAATGTAAAAATCTTGAATTATTAGAAATATAGTTAAAAGACGATAGTCTACAATGCCGTTTGTGAAAATGTCAATCGTCTTCCTTTTCAAGATCTTCGATGATTTCGTAATATCGTCGGTCTCTTTCGGAGCTGTGAAAAATTCCGTATCCAAAGTAGATTGCGAATCCTAAGAAAACAACGGGAGATAAATAATAGTGATTGGATAAATGACTAAATGGCAAATGATGTTTAAGGGGCTAATACGGATCAGATTTAAGAACCGATTTAAGAACCGATTTAAGGATCAGACGGTAGAGCTTGGCAATTGTCACATCACTGAAGAAGCAACACCCAATGATACATTTCTAAGAGGGTAGGAAAGCTGTAACGGATCGAAGATGGCTAGAATGGTGTGCCATAAAACAAATCTAGAGTCCCTGGTCAGAAGGACAGGTTTCGTTAAAGAGAGACCTGACTATGGCTTAGAGGTCGTGGCAGAAGCAACTATCATTTATTATTCGTTTCATGTTAACAGCTTTTAAGAAGTGGAACTCAAAGTAAACTATACATATGATCAATGTAGAACATTTAAAATATTTGAGGAAGACTTGGGTGTCATTCTCAGTAAAGGCCGGAAAATCTAATCTTATCTTCCTCCAAAATTCGCTCAATGTTTTCAATTACTGAATGAGAAAGGCGAAAAACCAACATGGAGACAGTGAGACCGTAAAATGGACTTCAGCGCGAGTTGAACTGCAGAATCGAAAAGAAACGTGGAAAACGAGCGTCGTAAATCATACACAAAAATTGAAATCTTCAAAAACTGAATCAAGTCCTAGCGATTTCATGTAACAGTCAGCCAAAGCAGATGTTTACGGAAGCGAAGTGAGGAATCGAACGCCTGCCTCAATAGGATCATACTATGACGTCGCAAAATGCTAGAGAATTAACAAGGGAAAAGCCGCAAAGAAAGATTTAGGGACCTTACCGACTGTCATCCATACAGCAAACCGAAGCCAGGTGAGCTTGTTAAGTGACACCATGAGATAGATGTTGCAGAAAATGGACAGAAATGGGAGCCAAGGAAGAAAGGGGACCTTGAAGTAGAGGTCTTGCTGGTTCTGGGGCTGCCTCCAAACTATAGCCACAGTCACAATCAGAGCAGCCGCCATTATGCAAACCAGGGAGATAATCAGGGGGTCCTTATTGGAAAGTTTGTCTAGCCAAAGGGTTAGAATAACGCTCATTGCTGTTACTTCAAGGACCCCGGCAACCACACAGCAAACAACTGTCCGATATGTTCTGTCAGTTGGCAAGGCGACAAACACTTGAAGTTCATCTTCATAGATAGGTGGTGTTATGCAGCCTGAAACGGTACAAATCGTCAATATCAAACCGCGTCCTGATGGAGCACCTATCGTGGTTAATCAGACTCTCTGAACATGAACCCAGTGAAAATCAATAGGTGAACAAATATTTCCTGGTACAAAACTACAGGATCGTGAGAAGCAGCAGAAACGTTTGCATACTTCAAGCCCGTTTCGGTCGACACTCCTCAGCGTTAGCAGACTTCGTTCAGCTCTTGATCACTGCACAGTTCCTCAGTTGCGAAATTGAAAATCATTTAGAAAACTTTGATGGTTAATGCATGTTAAGAATCGATCGGGTGACTAAGTCGTCAACATACCATCACTAGAATACCCTTCGGACCGTTCAGATATGTGGCGGTTGAGGGGGCTTTGGCACGGGCTCCGGGTGCCAGAGGTCTCCGGACTTCGAGCTCTGGAGAGGACACCCTTAGTAAGGCCCACATCAGTGGGGTGATAACGCAGCAAAAGGATGGACACAACCACAAATGTATATGCAATGAGCGTTCCAATCGACACCATTTCTACCAAATCGTGCAGCTTGACCAGTAGTGCTAGGATAGCTACAAAAAAACGTAAAATTTTTAACATTTCAGAAAACTTAATATATTCCCAATACAGAAGTGACTCTCCGCTTCGATGAAAAGCCTCGCTTACCCTGATGAATTTAACTTGAAATGAATTGAATGAAAAGCGAAAAAGGAAAGAGGAATACCTGTTAAGAAGCCGGTAACGATGGTAGCCAGGACAGGGGTTTCTGTCTTTTTGTTGATTCTCGCAAAGGACCTGAATAGCAGGCCATCGTTGGCCATGGAGTAAAGCAGCCTTGGCATGGGCATCAGCGAGACGATGGTCGTTCCAGTCAGGCCAATCAACGCCCCGACGCTGACCAAGTACTTCGCCATGGTATTCCCCCTCTGGTCAAATGCTCTCGATAGAGCCGAGTCGCCAATGAGGTCACGGTAGGGAACCATCAGAGTGACGACAGCTGACACTCCAAAGTATGCCAAAAAACAAATCGCTTGAAAAGAGAATCGCATTGGGGAATAAGCGGAACCTCATTTCAAAATACTGCCTTGATTCAGAGGATCTCTCAAAATACAAACTACTGGGGCTTCCCGAACATGCTCCTTAATCTCCCCACTAGTTGGCTAATGACTCTTTTCTTTTTATAATGACTTTAATTATTTTCTTACAAGTACCCCTTTACTGAAACTGCCTCAAAAACCATGATGGCAATTAGTAAAGCAACCAGACCAAACAACTAAACCAAAGATTCAGGAAATTTAGAAGCTAGATTATGTCTTAAAAATACTGGAAAATATAAATTATGATGAAGGATCCAAAAACCCCAGTAGTAATTGAGCAGAGAGCAACAACAAAACCACTGCAAATTGTATAGTATGGTGCTTGGTGAAAAGAGATGAATTAATGTTTTATCAGTGAATATTACAACTTGAAGCTTGTATAGAGTGGAATGAATAGAGTGAATAAATTAACACATGCAGAAAATGCAATAGCTTGACTGGCAGTGACTTCATACTTTCCTGTTAACTACCCATCGAAATGCCGCCCCTTGCAAAAGCATGATAAAAAGGAGATAAATTGGAGATAAAAGACATAATGCAGATAAATTGCTTAATCCAAAGAGTAGTCTCAAGCAATTAGACCTGTCTCTTCATTAGACAAAATGACAACTTTTTTATAAAAAATTAATACAGAGGAAGTTGAAATTCTTCAAAAACTAAATACAAAAGAATGTTTATGACATTCTATGACAATCTTGCCAAATCATATGTGTAGCTTAGAGACTCGTTGATTTCTTGTACTGCAGGTGGATGAACCTACTCCTACTCTAGCCAGACTTACTTTTCATTTCCCAAATGAATCAATGAACATACTCTCTCATTTTGCTCTGTATCTGAGAAGGGCTCATAGTGGAGAACTACTAACAGGGGCACAACTACCTACATTTGGATCCTGCAATAGTTTTTTTGTCAGTAGTGTGTCAGCTTAGATCAAAAGAATTAAAGAACTAAATTCATTAGAATTTTTCACAGTGAAAACCAGTTGCTTGTGGTGTGAATCCAATACATATGGGTAATTCCATACCAAACCAACCAACCCACATATTCTGACTACCCCCAATTTCTAAATAAATCTGTACAATTGTTTGCATTGGCAATGGAAATTTGTTCTTAAAATTTCAGCTTAGTATTTTAAACGGGGGCAGAGAATTTCAGCTTAGTATATGACATAATAAGGACCAGCCTAAGGAGGACTGGGCCTTCACACCTAATTATAATAGAAGAATTCCCACTTCAATAAAGAAGTAAGAAAACTCACTTTTATTAGCAGTTTATTAGTAGATTATGATAATAACATTACACACATGTTTTCAAACCAAGTACTTCAAGAAACTTCAATTCTAAATGGTTGGGTCACCTCAACTTAATTTAGATGACTTTTAAAACTCTTCCCAGAAGTAAAGATACTTGTACTACCTTGGAAATAAAGATCATTTCAGTTGCATCCAAAGAAAATTTATTTTCAAGACACATGTAATTTTCAAAATGTGTTAAAAAACAGTTTTGGCATGGCATAAAATTTTCAATCTAGCATGGAACTTTAATAAGAGCATTGAAACCCAGTGTACTTGGAAGGTTTCTTTACGTGTTGATTGTCATCTAGTCCATTGAACAACAAATGAAATAATAATTACAGCCAAAATATCTCCAGAGTCCTCCATTTTATGATGTTTTGCAGCAAAAAAAAGGTCAGACACAAAAGCTGTGAATACAAGTCTTAGTGTCACATAGGGTCTATTTTTAAGCCTATTTGTCAACAGCATTGGGTTGGTTTATCAACAGTGTAAGCAACATTGGGGGCACTTAAATTTTTGGGGGGCTGAATACTTGCCCACCTCACATTTGCTGATGCCCCCTGCCCCATGACACCAACATCTATGGCTGTAGGCTTCTGGGCATATGCATCATGGCAAGGTCTACCATAGATATGTCAAATGCAGGATGGAGAGAAGGGTAAGAGCTCTTTAAATACTTACATATGGTTCCAACTATTGCCACTGGAATTGACCGACTTGGCTTCCTTGCCTCTTCCCCTGATGTCGCGATGACGTCAAAGCCAATAAAAGCAAAGAAACAAGAGGATGCCCCACTGATTATTCCATTCGTGCCAAAGGGGGCAAAGTCCTTCCAGTTTGACAAGTCTGCATAAAATGCCCCCATTGCAATCACCATAACGATCACTATGATATTCGAAAGAGTGCATATGTTGTTCAGTATGGAAGTATTTTTGACACCCAATGAAATGAAGAGGGTAGTAATGACACTAAAGCCAAAGGCAAAAAAGTCGAGGAAGGTTTTGTCGCCTAGCAGAGAGAACTCTCCAGTTTTTTCAATTATGAAATTGCTTAGGGTGTGGTTGAATGTGGCATCAAGGTATGAGCTGAGTCCTTTTGCCACGGTCGCTGAGCCTATGCCATATTCAAGCAGCAAATTCCAGCCAACAATGAAGGCGCAGAGTTCTCCCGCCGTGACGTATGTATAAACATAAGCAGACCCGGCCTTCGGAACCCTGGCGCCAAACTCCGCATAGCAAACGCCGGCAAGAATGGATGCTACAGCCGCTATCAAAAAAGAAACAGTGATGCCAGGCCCTGCAGTGTTCCTTGCAATGTCTCCTGTCAGCACATACACACCAGATCCAAGGGTGCTGCCGATTCCAATGAGAGTAAGATCAAATGTCGATAGGCACCTTCGCAAACCAGTTTCGAGCGCCTTTCGCGATGATTCCACTTGCTTTCTTCTCGAAAAGGCATTACAAATCAATTCACAACAACCCATGGCACATATTGTGAACAGTCCCTGAAATAATGTTACATCTGGAGCGCTGAGGCAGATAGGCCCGATAGCGTCACGAGATCACTTAAAATGGCGGGGAAAGCGGAAGAATCATAGGGTGTCCAAAACAGAGCTCCCATAACTAAAAATTATAGTGCAGTCTTAAACCTGAAGCCAAATCATCTCAAGTTGATTCTAAACTGCATACCCTCAAACATTTTGAAAGACTATGCAGCAAATACAGTAATAATATGAATTTTTATCACTAAAATTTAATACAAATATCAAACAATCAACCCACTTGATTACACGACGCAAACAAAGAACACGATAAAAAACTTTATTGAAGGTACTCAGAAGGGAACAGAACCAACGGAGACTTCCAAATCACTACTCACGATTCATTTTAGAGCTCCACCAGGTGGGTTGTATAAAGGCATGCTATCTTGCATGCACTGTTATCAAAGTGCATTCTTCAAATTGCACTAGGCAGTAGGCACCTTTGAGTCATTTAACAGCCCCCCCCCCCCCTTGTTGTCACAAATTCGTCAGCAAAGAAGCCAACTTAAAAAACATTAAAAACATTTCATCATTTATCAAAAATGAGTTTCTAATCAGTAATAATGGCCTAGTGCTAATTCCAAATGAGTACTATCTATCCTTGACAAGTTGCAAGACTTTTTGGAAAGAAATGATGCAAAAAATTCTGTCGAGCGACCTTGATTTTGAGTCGAAAAGGGAAGGCGAACAATTAAATGTTTTGATGCGAAACCAGCGTCACTACTCAAACAACAGTTGCCAAATCAGAAGAAAGAAGGGACGACAAATCTTTTAAGGCCGCAATGTCGGAAGGATGAGCAGTTTCTGAGAAAGCATAGTATAATGCTGAAGGCTGTACTTTTAATGGGAAAAATTTCTCATTTGCAAATTAAGGGACGCGATGGAGGAAGGCTCAGCAGCAATCACATCTTGCAAATAAGGGAAAGGATGCACACCAGACAATTAAAGCGAAGGCATGGAGGGACGAAAATTAAATGGTTCTCGTCATTTGTTAATGAATGCATCCCAACAATGTGAACAATTGATGCACAGTTTTTGCAAATATGATGAAGCGTTCAAATGTATCTTTCTGTCTAGACGTCTCTGAACTTCTATCTAGTTTAACCACACTACTTTTGATATTTGATACCCAAAAGCAACGAGAAATACATATCGAATAAAGTAGAAAGAAATTACAATGATTGGAAACACTTCTGTGAGCATCTAAATAATAATTAGACATTCTTTCTTTTATCTCGAATCTCCATTGAGCCTCTTTCCAATTTGGCCAGCTTCCAACTGAGGCTACTCAATTTCTCTCGCAGATTATTTCTATAACCTGCCAAAGAAGCAAGAAACATTCACATCTGGCAGCCACGACATTATCACATCAAATATAAAAGTACATATTAAAAGTCAATGTAGAATGAAGTAACTGTAATGGACAGATAATTATAGTGCAACATGGACCTCGTTCGTATGGCCTTGCTTTGTCACAACGCTTTCTTATTCAACTTGAAAGTGCAAAAATCAAACAGAATAATAGAATGTGAAAATGCATAAAACAAATGAATAAATGATAAAAAACAAAAAGAAAACAGCGTTTTTGTAGATATTTGAAAAGTAGGAGAAATGATCACAGAGGAATGATCACAGCATCACTTTAAAAAACTCCGACCTTCCCAACATTCTAAAGATGTCAAATACTCCGGATAAACTTCCAGCTGTCAATACCTTTTTACCTTATCATAGCAAAAATTGTAAAAAAATTCAGTTTCCATTTTTTGAAAGGATATTAGGGATGTCGAAGTGGCACTTACACTGGGTTCCATCAGCTCTGGCTCAAGGCACCTGTGGATGGTACTATTGACGACTTCATCCAACATGAAGTGAACCAAGCTGGAAGTCAAGAGGAATAACACCAAACAATGACATGACAAAATTAGGTGCAATTATCGTACAACCTTCTAAGAAAATAATCGTGATCCTTAGAACAGAAACTGATCTCTCTAGGCTGACAGCAGCGCTAAACATATAACTTACTTCTCGTCGTTGACGAACCTCCACAAATACAACTGCAAGTAGTGAGTGTCGACTTGGACTTGTTGCAGACCATACTTGCTAAAAGTGCGAAGCCGGACGCATTCCAGCAGTGTCTGCAAAAGACAGACACCTCAAAAGTGACGAAAAATTTCAACTGGACAATGTTCATAGAACATACTTTCACCATACTGAGTTGAATTGTCCTACAAAGGAGAGTTATCCCGTGCGGCCAGCTTCAGACAAAAAGGGCTGCTGTTATCGCAAAAGACTCTCTTTTCTGGGGCTTTTGTTTCTGGGGCTAGACAGAATGAATGCAATAAAACCTCCATGGAACTAAAAGCAGATCACAAGATGAAAAAGATGAGAAACGTCTAGCTCACTTTCAGCGCGATCTTTATGATCCCAGTCAACACAGAAACTTTGCTGAACTCGACAGAAGTGAAAATCTCGATCTTCTCGGAAAACAGCTTCTGAATATTGCTCATTAAGCTTGCGTCGACACTCATGCTGGAAGAAACGAGAAATGGCATGACGGGAAGACTACTGGCGAAAGACAAAGAGCGAGAATTGATCCCAGTGTGGGAATTGATTCGTTGCTATTTATTTTAGAAGGCAGCAAGTAGCACCGAATGCGGAAATGAGTCGATGGCAAACTCGAGAATAGGCCAACCCTTCTAGCTTACAAGCTATTTGAGCTCTGATGGGGCAGCAATCACGTGACGCGCGCAGCGCAGAAGGTGAAGCAAAACGTCGACTGGGGATGTCCCATTAGAAATCTGGGGATGTACTACTAGAAAGTCCTTTGTGGTCTATCTCAATCCTATCCTACTCACCCTGAATTGTACCCTAGCTGCGGCTTCGCAGCAGTGCGACTCATTCCTTGGGTCCATTTACTCGAATCTGAGCTATGCGCCTTCCTAGTGCCCTCTTCAAACAAATTGCCAACTTGCGTGTCCATTGTAGAAATGTCTTCGACAACTCTCTTCATAACAGCTCGCACGGTCCGTGGCTCGATTGTGTTGAGCCAATCCCGTGTTTCAACGCTCTTTCTTATCATCTACGAAAAACAAACTCAACTAATTCTTTTCTCTTGATGCTCTTTCTGTTGGCCTCTCCAATGCACGAGGCAAGTAAATCTGCATTCCTTGGTAATGCACAAATGCAAACATTCAAGGAAACAATGCCATCATTACTATCATGAATATAATTATCGAAATGCTGTTGTTACATCCACAGCTTTAAAAATAGTACAAGCTGTGCACACCTTTTTATAAACTAGTCGACTTTAAATTACCCATACATGGCTTTTGACCTGTTGATGTTCCATAAGATGTACAATTTTGTAGGCCTTCAGTATCTAATATGACTCAAAGCACATAACTTGCAAAAGCAACCATGCATTTTTACTATCGGACCCAGCTTAGCACATCAGAAACGAGTTTGAAGATTTTTGATTGGGCATTAGTGCCACGAAGAACATAACTGATCTCAAGTGATCTCACCTGAGACACAGAGACACCCTGGGCCTTGACGTAGAAGTTCAGCAGTTCCTGAAGGATGTAAAAGGGGGTTAACCAATGAGCTGCTTCACATTGAGGACAACATCTTGACAAAAAGGCAAAGGTCTCGTGGAATGAAGCAACTCTGATTCCCAATACAATCGTGCTAAACAACAAGTGAGTCCAAGATTAAATTTGTTTGCTCTCAGATTTTCTTACTTTTATTCTCATTACTGCCATGTCGCCGTTCGATGCTTTTGTCAGCTTCATAACAAAGGTTTGCATTAATTAACAAATTTATAATAGTTTAGTGCCTTCCCTTTTACTGTGTTGATGACAAACTATTGTATTTTGGGGTACGAATACGATGCACCAGGCATATAACTGGCCTACATTCATTTAGGAGTGTTCTGAAAACAAGCAGGGATAATTCACCTGGGAAGTGTTCTTGAAGTCATCGCACAGACCAGTGATTGACGTGACCACACAGCCTTGCTTGATGTCGTCATCAACCGGGAACCATTCTTCGGTAATTGTTATCTGTTGTGTAAATGATAATCATGATCGGGGTCCCGGGTGCCTATCAGGCAGCATACGGGCTTTCGATGGCAACTGAATCACGCATCCAAATGGAGCAATTAACGAAACCAATCAGCTTAATAGTTACAAAAACACCAATGATATCAAGAAACGCTAGGTACGAGTGCTAGGTACAAGAAACGAAATGTCAAGGGGCCATAAGCACTTACAAAAAGAAACAGAAACAGAGGGAACCAAAACAACTTACGAGATGTCTGATGGTCTTCTCTGATAAATCTAAGCACAATCTTGACAAGATAATCAAAAGGGATGGCGGAACGGGAATGCCTCCTGATTGCTCGCATCCAAAACGCTGAAAGTCAAAAAGATGAAAGATGGCATCAACTTCGGGGCAGTCCTTAGGCAGATTAATGGCCGGTTTTCGAAATGAAATGGTTCGTGAGTAAGAGCATCAGGAAGGGGTCATCAAATCCTTAAGCGAGAGGAGGCAAGTTCCCATGCAAAATATATTATACTAATGACCAAATATCGGAAAGCTGTATGCTGCTTGTGCTTCAGCTGTATGTCTTACTTCATAAATATTTTGGATATGAACGTCATCGTCGATAAACATTTTTCGAAAATAATCGTAGTTCTTAAACTTTGGCCGTACCTTTGCCTTGTCGAGAACAGCTGTAAGGAAGGAGACGACCAGGCTCTCCCTGATATCATCGATGCAGAACGGACCACGGAAGTAGGGCTTCGACGAAAAGGTGATGTCCACATGAATGAACGCCTGCAATGAAGATGCAGCCAACGGCTTTCACATTCGCTGACACCATGCTTACAATACTTTGCGAAGACTAGTTTCGCTTTTTCTAGCCATTGTGAAGTTTTGTACCACAAAGCACTTGTTCACTCTTATTTTACAATGCTTCGATGTAGCTAGAAATAATGACGTTTTATACCGCAAACCACTTGTCCACACATTTTATATTGCTTCAAAAAAAGGCGCACGCACTCCAATCTGAATCTTTCGCCGCACTAGTACCCTTCTTTTCTTCATTTCTTTGTGGTCCTAAACAGCCAGATGGTGCTCTCCCAGAGGTCATGAAAACACCGGCATTGTTAGCATATACACCTATGTCTCTTACAAGAAGCTCACCTTCAAATTCTGCAGAACGGATTTGATCTGGTCAACAATGTCCGCCAATGCCGTTGCCATTATATCCGCCAGGGTCTGCTTTTTATCCAGACCCACAACCCTCGAGCTGACGAGGGCCTGTCGCATGTCCGTCACGATGCCTACGGACGAATTGCAGCACAGTTAACACTGGTCGCGCTTAGTGCGGTTTAGAATACTGCGACAGTCACAGAAATGTCCCTGCAATTTATCTCGTAGCCCAGCGAAAGATTACTTCACCAATTACCTGAAAGTTTTTCGGCGAGGTAGTCAGAATACTGCTTCACCCTATTATGAGCGGCCAGGGCTACCATATTGGCGCTGGTTCTCCCGATGCCTTGGTCTGGCAGAAGTTGATGTATCGTCTCGGTTTTGCGATTGAATTTGTCTAGAGCCCGCACAAGGATCATACTGTCCTCGGTTTGAACCTGAAAAACCAATACGAGGCAAGGCTGAATGGCAAATTATTTTGCTTCGTCGACACCTAAAACTATCTGGTTCAAACATATTAACTTGAGATGTTGAAACTCGTTATTTAATAAGTCGCCCACTTTCATAAATTGGAACGTAGCTATCCAGGTACAAGCTGTTTACTTCCAGGGGTTTCCTTTCATCAAAATTGTTGTGCGTATTGTGGAGCTAGCTAACATACGCTTCTTAAAATGGACCTCTTTACACTGCATTCATGAACCGAAAAAGGCAATCAACATAGTGAACCCAGTTAAGAGTTCGAAACACCGATACAGCCATATGCTCAATGACATAAAAACTTCGCCCTGCGCCAACACTGCCTGAGATGACACTTCATAATGATATTTACCTCCAGTTCGATCCTCCTTTTGACCAGCTTGAAGTACTTGTTCATGTGTCCCATTATGAAAGCATTTAGCTTCTCCTTCGCAACATCCGTTATATTCTGCTGTTCGGCACTATTGATAAGAAATAGAAAGTTTGCATTGTTTGATTTATTTGAATTATCAAACAACATTTCCATCAGGCAACAGTTTTTTTGCTCACAATGGCTCGACTGGCAAGAGCAACTTTCAAGTGCCACGTATGCGATATAAAAGCCTGAAACTGTCAATACGAAATGTGCATTCTAATAGGGGTGAAAACCAGTTTCAGAGAGAGCGTATGGCATGCAGGGCCTTCCAAGCTGCTATTTCCCTCCCAGAAATTTCCTTCATTTCTACAGTTATCTTTCTCTCCAATAGGCTTTTCTCCTTTCAGCAGGTCATTCCTCACAAAATGCTTTTCTTCCCAGGTATTCCATTCTTTCAATTCTTACCATGCTTTGTAAACGAAATCAACAAAGTTAAGAAACTTACTCTTCTGATTGTCTGATGAAGAATAATTCGTTATATGATGCAATGACCAAAGTGATATCGCTAAGGAAGCCATTACAGCCTTGGTCAATGAAATCCAAAATGTCCTATAATCGAAGATCAGTTCATAAGTGCATCTCAATTCTTTGCTAAAATTAGGACAATAAGCTGAACGCTTTGAAATAGCTATGTCACTGACGATTGATTACACATGAGATACATCGGTCGGGACATGAGATACATCGGTCGGGACATGAGATACATCGGTCGGGACATGAGATACATCGGTCGGGACATGAGATACATCGGTCGGGACATGAGATACATCGGTCGGGACATGAGATACATCGGTCGGGACATGAGATACATCGGTCGGGACATGAGATACATCGGTCGGGACATGAGATACATCGGTCGGGACATGAGATACATCGGTCGGGACATGAGATACATCGGTGTTTGAAAATGATGGCCTACAATCACTTCCCGAGACTACAAAGACCATTCTAAATCTTTTCGCGTGTGCAAAATTGTCTTGCAAGTTGTAAACGCAATACAAATATGGCTCCATAACCTTTTATTGTAGCAGCAACATCATAACTGGTACGAGGTAAAACAGCATAAAACAACACAATTTCATTATCCTGTTTCACTGACTGTCGCAATAAAGATTTTCAACCGCGGACATGACGGCGGACGGACGTGACTATCTAACTTACTGTTGCACCTGCCTCTTCGAAGCCTCCGGAGTCTGAGGTGAAGAAAGGAGATGAAAAATATTGATTTCTTTTGCATCAATCCCAGTGGCAATGCTTGATTAAATATTCCCCATAAACAATAGAGACTAATTCAACTGCCTGCAGGCATCCTGTCTAGCCCCTCCCCTTTTTCATAGCATAGGCTGGTTAATAATTGCACCCTTCAAATCTCACTTCAAATAACAATAAATGAACTGACAGCCATTTTCTGTCAAGACAAACTCTGGGGATTTCTTCCGTTGTTGATCCCTACCCTTACTCATACCTAAGCAAACAGTTCATCTTCTTGCTGCAGCACAGCATATCCAAAGGAATATCAAACAAAAACTTACTTTCGATTCCTCGTTCTTCATTTTCTCTCATGGTAACCTTGGAGCGGCAGCCAAAAAAACGGATTTAACAAATGCAGAAAAACAGAAGGATTGAAACAAGCCTATGAATTCAACCAATTCAATTCGAAAAATTGAAAACTCTCTTCTTCATTTCATGATATTTAGCAAGATTCAGGCAAAATGTTTATGTAAACATATATTTTTAGCTTTAGACATGATTTGTTACACTTCCTAGGTAATACATCTTCTCTGCCTAGCAACCAAATCTGACACCTTGGCTTGTTCGCTCATAACAAATAAACCAACAATAACCCTCTACAACCCTGCCAAGGTAAAGTATGACAAGGAGACAAAATTAGAGCAAAGTTTGGTGTTTGCAATTTCTATTGTGTCTACCCATCGGAACTTCCCTGTGGTTGAATGAAAAAATTTATGGTCTCACCTGCTTTTGCAGAGAGTCGATACTACATTCAACCTTGTCCTTTGCCCTGATATAGAAGATAGTAGTCAAGTGAGGCTATTAAGAACATGTCAAGAAAGCAAAGGAAGAAAGAATTCAGACAAAAGCATAACTATTCAAAATTCATGTTTCTGTAAACAAAACATATGATTCTTTTAATTCAAACAAAATTTAAGTGCTAATTGTCTATTGATGTAAAATTGAGAGTTTAAGTGGTTGAAAGACTTTAGGAGTTTAGGTAAGAAAGACATGCATGCAAAGACTAAATCTGATAGCAACATAGCTTCATCAATAAGCATAAAAGAACCTCTTGAAGTGAGCACTAAATAGTTTTAATATAACTCCGTTCAGATCACAGAAAATTAGACTGCATTCTAGAAGAGAAATTGGACAATTGATGACAATCTGAAGCCCAAGCTAGAAATGGAAAACTTACAAGCTGAGGAATTCTTCACATAGTGCTGCTGCAGGCTCGTTCAGCCGCAACAAGAGGTTAACCGATTCTGTGAGCTGACGAGTTGTTGACTATAAACGTAAGGAATCAAACTGGCTAAGCTTATTTTTTGCAATGCAGAAAAACCATCATTTATCCATAAAGTGAGGTTAAAATGCATTCCCTGAAATTATGATAAGCATGGGTGAAAAGGTTACTGTTTTCAAAGAAATACAAATCCTCCTTTGAGCATGAAGCATTGACAAATCAGGGAACCATCAGAAAGCTTAGCAACAAAACATCATTTTAGTTCTATAATGGGCTCTTCAGAAATATTTCATCAAAAATGTTAAAATATAATAAGCAATTTATGACACAGAGACAAAATTTAGGCATCTCCAAGTGAAGAAAATGTGTAAGAAATTGTGACAAAGGATGAAACATTACAAAATAGTACTTTTGGGTTTCTCAATTGGTCCTTTAGTTTCTTGGTGAGCTCAACAACAATAACTTCACAATCAGAGTGTATGCCCTTAAATGAAGGCATATCTTTATACTGGTGCAGGACATCTCTTGCTTTGATATAGTATCTATGAAAAACAGGTAAACATTTCAGAGCATAAGAAAATGCAAAAATGCAGCAAATAGAAATTCATGCAGAAGTGACATTCAGATACACAAACAGAGAAATAGCATACTCATCCTTAACAAATAAAAAATTTAGTAAACAAGTATCAAACATGAAGAATTATACCTCACTGCAATAGAATACTGTCCCATCTCCATGCATTTTTTCAACTTTGATGGGAGCTCAAACAAAAATTGCAGCTGAAAAGAAGCATGCCTTTGGATTAATGGCAGATTTATGGAAAGGCTTCAAACTTGGATGCATCTCAAAGAATAAACATTGAATAGCTACCTCTATGAGCTTGAAGAAAAAGAAAGATATACAAAGGAAGACAAATTTGCTAAAAACTGTACAAAGACCTCTTCAAACATCTAGTGCCAAACTGACTTGGTGAAAATAGTCTTAGACAGAGATTGGTTGACCTGCTAAAATCAGAAGTTGATGTACATGGGCTTAAATTATTTGACAACTCAACATGTAATGCATTCATGTTGTCTTACCTTTTGGAGAAGTATATGAATTCCTGATAACTTTGAGATTTGCTCCCTTTTCTCTTGAAATGCACTGCTTACATCATCACTAAATTCCATTACTTTGGACAAGGTGCTATCAAGCTTTCTCATTTCATCCTCCATTTTATGAAAATCATTTTTCATCTACATAAGAGAAAGATTTTAAATTGTACACATGGTAAATCACAAGAGGCTGAAGGCAATTATGACTGACTCAAAAAAATGCTATCCATAACAACAAATTGATGCTCTATGGATGGATACAGGTATGGATTTTAACATGTTTTTGAAACAGGTGTTTAGTATCAGATAACAAAACAAACAGTCAATAAAAAAATACCTTTTTTATAGTATCTGTAGCACTGATGAATTTATTGTAATTTTCATAAACCAATGTTTGCATATCACTGTCCAAGCTTTTGATTTCTAAAAAGATGAAACAAAAATTATTAACAAAAATGTCATAAAAAAACTTTTGAAGATGAACCAAGTGTCATGTAACTGATGTACTAAAATGTGCACAAAAATGATTAGACAGCAAACTCTTAACAAGAATCCATAAACTCACAAACAGGCTCAAGATCAAAAACCACAAAATGTACAAAAAACCATTTAGACCACTTCCATAGCTACAGTATAATGACTTACATAAATCAAAATAATCTTTTAATAAAAGAATGCATCAAGGAAGACCTTAATTTGAATCCATTCTGTCAAATAATTTGTCAAACTTGCCTCAATGCAGCAAAGTACCTTGCTGCATAAAGTTTTGAGTGCTTACGTTTAACAACCTCTGTCTCTCTGTCCATAAGCTCAGGTAGTGTTTTCTCCTTAAAAAGCTTTTCCAGATATGATTGATATTGAAAATGAGCTCCATTGATGTCATGGGGATCCTGATTTTCACCAGGAGTTGATTGATCTGAGATCCCATAATAAAGCTTTAGGATGCCTCTTTTCTTTCTCCGCGTTCTCTCATCTTCAGCTTCCACTTCTGTTAAAAAAGACTAACATTACACAGCATCTAAACATTTGAAACAAGAAAATATAAGCACACTATGGTCTATTTTTCTTTGCAAAAATGCTTGTAGGAACAAAATCGTTTGTCTGAGCAAAAGCGTTCATTAAAATCCATTAATTATCTAACATCCCTCCAACTCTTGCCTTTTAAATCTAACCTGGCCTACATTAGAGTAGATGCATCAACGAATTCTGCATTTGCAATGAGGCTACCATTATCAGGGCATTTCCCATCCAAAAAAGGTGTGGCCAAAAACTCTGTTGTTTTATTTGGAAAAGTAATAACACTCCAGCAGTGCTACGCACTGCCCCTGGCTGACAGAAAATAGTTAAATGATTTAAATTTATATATATAAATTAAGCTTTTATATTTATAAATATATATAAAAAAACATAAATTAAGCTTTTATTCTGAGTTTTCTACAACCAACTCAGACAAGTTGATTACTTTAAGCACTTAGACCAGGACTTAATCAACAGACCTGCATAAAACTTTCAAACAGTACCATATCACATTATGTTTCTCAATCAAAGTAGAAAACCTTTCTCTCAACCTTTTATGAGTTAAAACAAAGAAAAGGCATAAACAGAGAAATTTGTAAGAATCCTTTTGTTATTTAATTATAGATGATGCAACTCAATTCAGGCTCAAATAATGAGTATTTCTTAGCTTCGAAACCTCGGATAAAAAGCATCAATTTTCAATGAGGAAAACAGCAAACGGGGCCATATATATGTAGCTCTTCGAAACTAATCAAAGTTCGTCTAGCAAATTGTGGCAAATCCTATACGCTGGTTCTTCACTTAAAATATTCAAATGGGCTACAGTATAACTTAAAGCAAACAAATTGGCTAGAAATCAGGAAAATCGACCTGAAAAATAAATAAAATTTTAACAAACAAGGCAAAGGATCCTTCCCAGCAACAGTCCCTGCATATTGCCAATAATGAGCTAACAAATCATAATCAGTACTTTCTAATGTTATGAAAGGATTTTCTTCCGTTCTGGCTTGAAGAAAAATAAAAATTAGTTCATCATGGCAGATGATTGACAAATCGTTTGAGCATAAGGAAAAAAAACTTGAAAATGACAACATACCCGCCATGTTGAAAATGAAGCACAACCTCGTTTACGCAAAAAGAAGAAACGAGGCTAGGACACAAGTGCCAGCTCAGCTGAAGATTTCAGAAGAAAGAATAAGATTAGAAGAAGAAAGTTAAAGAAAATTAAGATACCTACTTATTGAGGTCGGCAATCATGAGAGAAATTGAATGATTAGCTACGTCCCGGGCAGTTTTTATATATACCATGGCATTTAATGAGTGCCTTTGAGCGGCCCTCAGAGCTTCGCACAGGGTGAAAACTGATAAATGTTACATGTACCTGAACTGAATCAACTGTAGAATAAAACCATTTTAAAAAATCTGCACAAACAACATTCGTGGCACCTTATAACGACAACTTCTTGAAGCGGAATTACCTGAAGGATGATTTAATAAAACATTTATTGGTGCCAAAGCATTGACCCTACATTCTCCAATGTTTTTTGACAATAACATAGGTCATTTTAAGGTCATTTTGGAAATGCACGAAGGGAGTCCTAGAGGAACTCGGTATAGGCATTTCTTCAGACTGACCCTTTTTCCACGGACACTACAATTTTCTTGTTCGCAAGCAAACCCTCAGTAAAGTTTGTGTTAACAATTGGTTCACATTTTTGCACTTGAATCATATGAACATACTCTGTCTATTACATTAAACCCTGAAATAACTCTAGATCACTAATTGATATTATTTCCTCCATTTGCGTTGTACATGCTCAACTTTATATCATTGTCTATCAACACCTGTAAATAATAAAGTTCCAACCCGCTCGCTCGCATTGTAAACTAACTTTTCATGTTACGAGGGTCATTTGAATCAGTTATTTTCACAAAAGAGTAATGTTCCCAGAGTGTAACAGAGTGAAACGAAATCATACACAGCCAAGGAAAGAGCGTGCATATTGGTTCGTGTGAAAGTAATTCAAGAAATAATTACTGCCTTTCTTCAGACAGCAAAATACCTTTCTCAAGAAATATCAGCACATTTTCCCTCCATTTTCATTAATTTAGTAAATGAAGATCATGGAGACGGGGCCATGTGGACGCAGTTACCCAGCAACATCGAAAGGAGTATCTCGCCGACTCCATTCGACAGGTGTCTGCCCATACCTACTTCTCTCCATTTACGTACTTCACGTTGTCTTCAGGCGATAAATTCCTAATCGTGTTGCGACAAAAAAGAAAGCTCTTAAAAGATTAGATTAATCTTACAATCTGGGATCTAATTCCTGGACCGATCGTTTGGAAAGAGAGCAATTGCCAATACAAAGAACTCGATAAGCGCAACTACAAGAACGCAATCACCAGTTTACAGGCGAAGATCAATCAATGCAGATAAGCTTGAACAAGAATGTTACGACGACAATGTTGCGACGACCATGTTACGACGACAATGTTGCGACGACCATGTTACAAGGACAATGTTACGACGACCATGTTACGAGGACAATGTTACGACGACCATGTTACGACGACAATGTTACGACGGGAATAGTTAGACACGCCAAAGTTTTGGCCACTGTATAAGACAGTGGAGGTGTATATCTTAGTGGGTATGAACTGAAAGCAACAGAATTGACCTGACCTGCGCGTGTATCGCCGAAGCCCTCTGTCACGCATGGTTGAGTTCTCGATAATGTCACTGCCCAAGCGTAAACACAGGCATTCGGCGTCCTAAAGCTTTAAACGAATTATGGCGAAACGAGCCTAACTATGGAAA
Source organism: Nemopilema nomurai (assembly GCA_003864495.1). Classification (NCBI taxonomy): domain Eukaryota; kingdom Metazoa; phylum Cnidaria; class Scyphozoa; order Rhizostomeae; family Rhizostomatidae; genus Nemopilema; species Nemopilema nomurai. Next base: position 231,484 of record ML133403.1, read on the forward strand.
ATGTTGCTACTTATGTAAAATAAAAAACAGACAGATATGGAGATAAAGAGGCTCTTTCTAGTGGGCGTTTTTTGCTGTGTCACAAGCTGTTTGGCATCGAGAGGTAAGCAGACGACTATAAAATGGCAATATTAAGGGTATTTATATCGTTCTGTATAATGTGTCAAGTTTAGGTGTACGTAAGTGATCTGCAAAATTCATGGATAACTTTTGTACACTGCCTTCATGCCTCGGCAACAGCTCTGCGTTTTACTCCCTACAGCAGTTTTATTCTAATAACAAGAACAATTGTGTAATATCGAATTGTTCAGCCCGAACGAAAAAGTCACTGGTGCCTAGATCGGGCTGAAACTAGCCTTACCTCTTGCCTTCTATTTCGTTCAAGCAATCGAGTTTCTATTATTGTTAACAAAGTTGCATATAGACACTCGATTATAATCCAACTGTCGCTTGGTCTCCATAGATCGAAAATAGTTGTTAATCAATGCAAGATACGCATTATTTGAAAAATTAAAAGCCATGAAACCGAACCTCAATGATTAGTCAACGTTGTAAAGATGAAAAGATGCGCTTCATGATTAACAAGAATACCATTTGATGAACGGTTTGTGTCTCGTTCAGCCGATCGTCTAGCTTCCGAACTAGGCTAATTAATTAATTAGTAACCTAATCCTTCTAGATTGTTAGGACGATTGCTAGGACGATTGCTAGGACGATTGCTAGGACGATTGCTAGGACGATTGCTAGGACGATTGCTAGGACGATTGCTAGGACGATTGCTAGGACGATTGCTAGATTGACTACCATCAGTCATCATTGATGGCTACTGAAACACACTTTACTATAGTTTACATTTTCAACTCGCACTGTTGTCATCGAAAACGACATTTACGAATGTCGTACAATGTACACGTCTCACCTCTATCGACAGGATATAGGCACAGCTACACGAATCACCCTTCAGACGACAATGCCATTTCGCAGGAATTCCATTTGTCCAGGACGTATCCAGCACATCGCACAAGAAAGCAGAACATCGAGGGAGATCACCCATCCAAAAGAGGTCAGTGCTTTCATCAGATTGGCTCTCCATTATGGTGACAACCTTTAACAGTCTTGAACGTTCTTTGCTCGAACCACTACTCAACTCTTTTCAATGTTTTGCATCATTTGTTATTTTAAGAAGACGATTCACAAGCACCAAATTGGTGGCAGATTGGCAGACTGCTTTCCCTTTAAGAAGTTCAATCACGTACTGACTGAATCCTCAAAAACAGTATCATACACAGGTTCACCAGTGAAATGCTGCATGAACAAAAAATATGGAATTATGAATGCAAGTTTTTAAAATTGATCCTTGTAAGAGAGGTGCTCTTGCAGACTTCTAAGGATCCTTTGTGCATGTTAAGACTTCAAACGCAAGGCAAAGTTCATATTGTTGAATAACCCAAATTACTGTTCCCAAGGGTTTCTAGCAAATCTGGCGACATTGCTGAACGATGCAGACACATTGTCAAAAAAGGGCGGCAGCATAGCAAAGTCAGCCATCACGCCTCCGTCGGCGGCAAAGAAGGAACCGACGAGCCGCCCGTCTTCAAAAGAAACCAATGATAACTCGGTGGCCAGATCCATTACGGAGAGACACGAAGAGAACCGAAGCGAACCGACGCCATCGGCTGGGTCAGTTGAAAGTACGCTGAAAGCAGAGGGGAAGGATTCGGCACCAATATTCGCCCTGTTTCACGGCAAGATTGTGCCATTGGGAAAACTTCCTGACTCATCATTCAAGAAGAGTCATACGGAGTCTCGGTATGAAGAAAGCCGTAACGAGGCATCCGAAAAGGTAGAAAATCAAAAGGCAGAAAGCCAGGAAAAGACTGAGGCGAAGAGCGAAATTCATGTGGCAGAAAAGACGCAAGAAAAACAGAGTGTTGGAGAAAGCGAGAAGAAAGACAAGGCGCTATCATCCACGCAACTAAACCGACTTTCATCGTACTTCAATAATATGGATGCGAAGAGTAAAGGCGATGCGATGGAGCGCACGGTCAAATCGCGAGTCAAGGACGTGACGGGCACGGCTAAGGACGAAGTTCCCGAGGCTCTGCCCGCGCTCAGGAATTCGGAGTTTCTTAAGCACGTGAAAGGAATCATGTTGGATGATGGGAAAATGGTCAGCTTCGGATCAAGAGAGGCAGAGTCGGAGGCTGAATCGGTAAGTGTTAACTGGCTCTGGTTGTAAATTGGAATTTTACATACTATGAAAGGTGAGATTTCCCTGTTTCAAACAAAGCCTTATCGTTACTCTGTATCTGATAGACTACGGAACGAGAGAAGACGGAAGATGCCGCGCAGAGGTCAGGGGAAACAGAAAAGAGCTACGCAATTGATAACAGCCTGCTTTCACAGCTGACGAAGAGCAAAGAGAAGACCGCTGACCCTGTGGCACGTGACACACAGAGCGTAATGTTGAATCTGGACACACTGAAGGGGCTGCTAAAGAAATCGAACGACGGGGTTTCACTCGCAAAGCTACTGAACAAACCAACGGAAGGTGCGGCAGTGGGAACACAGGACGAAGACCCAGGTATTCACCCAACTTAAATGCAGTGCAACAATAGCTAAACAATTAGGGGAGTTTTGTGTTGCAGAAACAGAGCTCAAGAGTACGAGGCCGGTGAGCTGGCGCAAGTAACTGTTGCAAAGCAGAAAGGTGCCACTGTGCATAGGTGCCACACACACATCAGTTTCGCGGACTTCCACCACCCAGTAATTTTTAAAGATGTGGGCAGGTCCTAATTAGAACTTTTTTAAATTTGTCTAGGAACCATTGAAGACTTCGCTGCCGGGGGACTTAAGAAAACGAACGAGTTCAGAGCAGAACACCATTCTCCACCCTTGATCTGGTCAGACGACTTGGCAAGCGAGGCACAGAAGATGGCGGAGCACTTAGCCGACCTGAAATCACTGGAAATATCCAACGACTTGGAGAAGAAAGGGTACGGCGAAAATGTGGCCAAGGTCTGGGCGAACTTCAAGACTGCGGGGGAAGCTGCGACGAACATGTGGTACCACCAGAGTGAAAATTACCACTTCGACGACCCACATTTGGACCAGAATACGGGGCAATTCGCACAGCTCATTTGGAAGGACTCAAAAGAGCTCGGAATGGGAGTCGCAAAAAGTATCGACGATATAAACAATAAGTACGTATATGTCGTAGCCTTGTATCGCCCACCTGGTAACATAGAAACTACGTTACGAGAAAACGTCTTGAAGAAAGGCAATGATACGACAGACGTATACTCCACATTCTTCAAGAGATCGCACCAAGTTGCGGGAGGAAAAGTGTTGCTGCCAAAACATGAAAAGGAATCCAAAGATCGGAACTAATCGAAAGCTGTATGCCACAAAGTTAGAAGTTGACGAAGAACTGACATTGATTCGATGCCTGCCCACGACGTACATGTTTGCAGAGAATGCAAATAGCCACAGTTAAAAATAAACCCTTTTTAGATGCGACGATAGCCGGCAACGTCTTCCTTCTTAGGCCCAACTGATCCGAATATTCCTTCAGTTCTTTTTTGTTCCGATTTAAACGAGTAACAGCTTCATGGACGATGACAAGCGTAATAGCAGTCACTTTGACAGGCCCCAAACAAACCAAACAGACCTAGAATGCATGGGGCAAAGCAAGCTTTTTCTTTCATTGCAACCATTTTCAACTGCACTACTTACATGTTCCTGGCAGTAAAAAGCAATTCCCCTTTTGAATTTGTCCCACGTGTCATTATCATGCCCCCATTTGTAGATCCCTTTCTTAGAGACATTGCTACTTAAAACAGCAATCCAAGTGGTCTCCTAACCCTAAAGCGTGAACATCCCAGATGATGCGGCCTTTTAGTTAACCCTAACACACACCCCCCCCCCCCCAGCCTAAAGCACCACCGCAATGTACCACTTGAAGCTTAAGTCATGCCTGTTGCTGTGAGTGACATATAATTTTAACGTAGATTATAACAACGATCTGATTGCATTTCAATATTGTAAATAATCCTATGCTCCTAAACAGGAGTTCTTTCTCAAGTTATTTCGCATAAACGTCGCTTGAGGCCATCAGCCGTGAGATTATGTTCTGCACTTGAGTAAAATGTATTTTTATAAGACAAGATAAGCGTTATTTAAAGTAAATAGCTGTTTATACGAATGATTTGAAGTTTTTCTTAACCAGAAAGTAGAACTACCTTTTCTAGTCTCAAAACTCACAAAGCAACACATAACATTACATCACTAGATCACATTAACAAGTAACTCGAATGACAGTATGGGCTGGTAAAATGTTCTGAGAACATGGCGAAATTTTCTCTCATAAACTTAAAATTATTAAACTTAATAAGGTGCCCGTGGATCACAAAATGACTACGAATACAAATTAGGTAACTGATTTTAAAAAGTAGCGAGATAAAAACGACGAAAAGTTTGATGTATTGTGCTTCTGATTTATATACAAGTCTAAAAGGATATACGTCATCAGTACAAATTGTAATGTGTTAGGTATATACATTAGATCAGGCTACAATTTAAACATGCTAATCAATATTGTGCTACTTACGACCATGTCAGCCCTGATAATCATTTTTAAAAGGAGTGGAAACTAAAACTGTTGATGACGTCATTTATAAAAAGAAGGCCTGATATTGGTAAATGTTATTGACTGGTTTACTTTTCTTGCCAATTAACGGATAGCAAGTTGATTAATTCATAATTAAACTGGCTTAAAGCCAAATTAATACAAAAGAATATTAACCAGTTCTCAGTACAGAATTGGTAGAATACCTTTCATTAATTGAAATACAACTCACGTATGACATTCGCTCTTCATACATTAGCTGCAAAGACCTCAAACCACTATGAATTTGGAACGCAACTCTTACCTGCGCTTAGAAACGAGTTGTTTCTGTTTTTAAAGGTTGAAGTGGATCAATGACCAAGCTATTGGCCAAAAGACCAGCATGATATTGCTTGCTAGAACTAGAAAAGACAATGACTAAGATGTCATATACGCTGGCCCAGCAAAAGCAACAGAGACCTAAAAAAGGGCAGCTCTGAGCTTGAGTATAAGTGCTATAAATTAAATTCGCATATCATTGAAGAACTGTCAAGCCATGAACGATTATCAACTGCCCTAGATACCGTGATAAGAGCGCCGTGTCTACTTCGTCGCCTGTTCGAAGCTTGGCATTCAATGCACAACAAAAGCTGCATCAGAACTCTTAGGCTGTCGGTTATCATTTTACACGTCATTTGATCAATTGTCCTATCTTCAATCTTATTCATTTGTTATTTGTCCACGACGTGCAATGTCACTATAGGGGTCCGCCACGGGAATGTCCGACTCGATATTTGCCTTCAGTTTTTCAAACTCTGACACTACAGGAGTGTCGTATTTGGCGACGACAATCCAATTTTCTCTACTTTTTGACTTTGCTACTCCGAGGCCAAACTCTTTCGCTGTTTTCCAAACCATCTGAGCAAAGTCTGAATTTTTCTTCGATACATAAGGACTGACAAAATCGAATTTGGTTGCTTCCTTTTGCCAAAGATCAGCAGAGTCTTTTCCGACATTTAGTGAATTGATTGGAACTAAAGCGACGTTAACTCCCTTTGGCAAGCTCTTCTTACTGAGATCCGGCGAGTTCTCTTCGGCCAAATCATCCGCTTCCTTCTGGGCTACATCTGACAGGTCATCGGACCAATGCAGATTGGGGGCGTGGTACTTCTTCCTTATGAAGTTTTCTTCGAATATCGCGGCATCTTTCACCTCGTTGTAATCAGGCAAATCATCATCTGGTATCAGAAAGACGTTTCGGATTAGCAATGTTTTTAAAATGCTACTAGATACCTTTAGAAAGCTTCTACGCCGCACCAGAAGTGGCGATGCGATGCACCAGAAGTGGCGAATCTTGCGATCGCCCAGAGCCAGGTGTAGCTTAGCCTCTCATTTGTGAAATACCCAAGCGAGGATTAGTTGCTGCTTTAACCTCGCTCTAAAGCTGGCCCTGCGGAATACAAGTAAGCGGAGGAGCCAGAAACTGGAACAAACCCCAGTCAGTCACCCCTTCTCTGTTTCTCAAGAAGTGATCTTTGAGCCCCTAAATTTGCCCCAAGAGGTTTGCCCAAATGAACCAGCTTTAAAAAAATTCAAGGCAGGGCACGAGTCTTAACTGAAAAGGGAGCCAGTCCGTTGGCCAAGTCGGGGTTGCCTAAGGAAGCGGGCTAAAGACCAATGTCAAGGCCAGGTAACAAATCACGCTGTTACTGAACCCCAAAGTATGAAACTAACATATCTAACAACAACAACAGCAACAAACCTGGGTCTGCTTTGTTCTCGTTCTCAGAATGAAACTGCGCGTTCGGCTTCTTCTCTGGCGCAGGCAACTTCTCAGCTTCCTTCTTCTCCTCCGGCCTTTGTCCTTGCTTTCCACCACCATCTCTTTGGGTTGGCGTTACCTCGTGTTGCGGGGATAGGCTAGCCTCGTTATGGAATGAATGCATGTCAAATTCGTGATTGGCCTTTGAGCTGTGGTCACTGTAAAATGACGAAATGATGGGCCGGCTGCCGGGCGATTGCTCACTTCCGAACTTCGAGGGGTGAACGTGGTCTTTCATTTCGCCGTCTTCGCCCGCGTTGAACTTCGACTTCTCTTCATAACTTGGGCCTCTATAATCTATCTCCTCTGTATTGAAAATGAAGGGTCGATTGCGCTGCTTTAAATGGCTAATGAGATGGGACACTTTATCCTGGCTTACGTCAAGGGTTTCCCCTTCGCTCGAGTGCGCATGCTCCATCTCCTCCCCTGCCGTCTGATGCTCCGCCGTCCGCTCATCTTGATACTTGGCTGTGTCAGGGTAAGCCTGCTCCATCTCCTGGTGCGCATGCTCCATTTCCTGGTGCGCATGCTCCATTGGTGCCCCAGCTTCCCCTGATCTCTGTTCTTTTGATTCCTCCTTCGCAGCTTCCTGTTTCTGCTGTGCCTCTGCGTAGCCTGTCTCCGTGGCCGGCCTGTGTTCCTGTGTCTCTTGTTTGTTTTCCTGTGAATCCATGGGACTTTCCCTTCTCTCGTCCGTATGAGTGTCCTTCACTGCTGCCTCCATTCCCTTTAACTTTGAGGTCAAATCACCCAGTATCTTCAGCAGCTTGTCCTTTGCCTTCGTCCTCTCCTCGTCATCGCTATAACGCAAAACCTTCTCGCCTCCAGCAAAATTCACTTCGGCAGACTTCCCTGGAGACATCTCATCCTTCCCTCTTTCGTTCTTCTGCTTCTCCTCATCAATCTTCTCCAGCTGTTCAAAGAATTTATTCGAATCATCTCCTTTCGGCTCTTCCTTTTCCTTGGTTGCTTGTACCGAATTCGGGGCCAATTTTGCACCATCATACTCTTTCCCTATTCCCCTGTTATCCCCTGCAATTCCCACCTCGTTGGGCTTCCCACTCTCTCTGTCTTCCGAGTTTGACTTGCCAAAAAACGAGCTGATGCGATGGGTTTTCGAAAATTCTTCAATTGGGGAAACAGTTGCCAGTGCTGGCTTTAGCTTCGCAGACAACCTTTCTTGGGGTCGCTTATGAAAGTTTTCCTCGACGCGCGATGGCTTCTGAAACAAAGAGGTGCTCTTTTGTAACTTCAAACGGGCAATCTCCTCCAGCAGCTGCTCTTCGTTCTTAAACCGAGCGTGATTAGCAAATTCCTTTAGACGTTCGTTTTCCTCGTTGCTGAATTTCTCCTCCCTTTCACGGATCCTATTGAACTGCGGGTGTGGATTCAGTCCGGCTACGCTGCTGTCCGGAGCCGGAGCCTCTCTGTGGAAATCCGGTTGAAACTGCTGAGGCATGGCGGCGCCTTGGAATCCTCTTCCTAGCGCAGCGTCCTCTTGTCCCACCTGGTTGGCCTGTTCGTATTCAGAGGAAAACCGCTCAAGCTGCGCCTGAGGATCGGCTGTTCTTTGCCTCTGCGATGGCATGACCGTGCTCGAATCGAACATTCCTGGCCGGCCAGTGCTAGCCAACCTGTGTCTCGACGAAAACGTGGCTTCTTCCGCGTCCTGCGGCCCGCCCAAGCGCGCCCTGCCACCAAACAGCCGGGCGGACCCGTGCTTCTCTCCAAACGAGGGCGTGTCCCGCACCTTGTACTCGGGCATATCTTTCAGGGACATACCGTAAAACGTCGTGGCTCGGTGCATGCCGGGACGCCGGTGGTTGTAAACGTGTCCGGTCCGGGATGACGCTGTGTCCGGAACGGGGGAGTCGTGCCCGTATTCTGGGAACATGGGCTGGGTCTGAGGAGTGAGTTTTTGTTTCATGTGAACAGGAATTTCGTGACCGTTGACTTCGTATGTAATAAGTGCATTTCTATCGTAGAAATCCTCGATTCCATTGACATCGAAGACCTCTGCAAAGCAAACGCTTTCCATTTCAATAGAGATTGCTACCATTGCGGCTTTTATAAAAAGGATTCGCAATCAGCCATTGAAATTCTCAGAGGTAAGACACAAGTCCAAGAGCTGATTTCAGTAAAAATAAACTGCGCTAACATGATGAAGGTTTATTTTGTTGCGTTCTAACAAATGCTTTACGCTACCCTGTCAATGAACTAAGTAAGTTTCGAACAGAGCTACAGCATCTATCTGTTAGTTTCGTTAGACGCCCTTCTTTAATCACATTAGCTCTCCAATCCCATTAATCGCGAATTCCCTCGTTCGCTCAAGCTGTTTTGAATGAAGAAGCATGCTTTCGTCATCATATGCTCACCTCCGGCTTCAGCCATGTCTTTGTTGAAGTTAAGGCCCTCGTTAGTTGATATGATCTTCTTGACGTACGAATCTTCCATCGGATCCACATTTCTGTCTAAGCCACTATCGCTATGCCATGGACCTGTAATGTGATATGGCTCATCAGAATTTGGTACGCTGTCCACTCTGCATGTTTACTTGCACTAAATGCCACAAGTGATGAGATAGAAATTTAAAGTGGAAGGACACAACTGCTTTGAGAGTTCTTCAAGGGTTGACAATCATAGCTAATTCTTTCACTTGAAGGTATCATTTCTTATTTCACTTCACATCTCATATTCTAGAGCTGAAATAACGGGTCGATAGACCCATCCAGGCACCCAGGAACGCCAATGGACTCACGGATTCTGCATTTGACGGCAGGCAACTATTAACTTCTGGGCGGTGCGCTTGGAGCTACAGCAAATACAAAAGTTGCCTGGAATGTTTAGGGAAGAGTGTCTATGTGGAGAAGGGTTTGTCCACAACTAAATAGCTGGTATTGGCTATAATGTGGCATTATAATGTTATAATGTGGTTACCTACTCCGCACTGGGCCCTAAAGGATGGTTTGTGCAGTTTTGAATTTGATGGTGATGTTCCTTAAGGAGGGTCGAATTACATTTTGCACTCGCTGTGTTAGTCTCGTATCCTAGCGTTCCAATTGATCGTATTTTCACAATGTGCATTTCAGTGATGGTATGGACTGGCAATTGCGACATGTTGCCGGGTGTACAATGATCTGTTGTGTACGTGTTATGCATGTGTTCTACCTCATCCTTAACATTAACAACCGCCCCATTGAGAATGCCATCACCCCCTGCTTTACATCAACCAGCATACGAAGAATCAGCAAAGCAAGGTAATGTAAATCAATCGGGAACCAGCCCCAGGGTCGCAACGACTTACCGGAAATCCTAATTGTTCCCTTTTTCTTGGCATCTTCTGTTGACGCTGAACTGGCAATTGGTCCCTCGGGAAAAAACGAAGACTTCTTCTGTTTGTTTTTGTCACCATTCTGCGACAATTTCACAATCTTTGTTTTTCTTGCTAATGTATGTGCTTTCTTACTGGGCCTCCTAAGTGGGTGACAGCAAACACCTGGTAAACCTGGAGGAGAAGATTACACCGGTCTCACAGCTTCTGGGCAGCAAAGCTTTTCATGGGCTGCTGAGGATTATAACGAGGGACTATCGAAGCTGCATATAGTCAGATAGACCCCCTTATAAATGAGAAAGACCTGAGAAAACACTTGCATAGGTGATCATGCGTAGCTAACAGTTCGCTTTGATGATCTTAGCAATTTCTCTGGTAAACAGGACATATCTTCTTGGTGTTCTTTTTGACGTAGCAACATCCTTAATAATTCGGGTAGGATATCATTTATCAGCCGTGACGGACTTCTTTTGTAGTGACTAAGCAGTGACTCGTAGTAACGAGTTGACTTCGCCAGGGGATATCAAGTATATATGAATTTTCACAGAGAAAAGTCAACATCTTTCTCTGCCAGAAGCGACTCTAGGCTTTGGTAGAATTTCGCCCGCAAAATACTCGATGCTCGATCGCATTACTTGACAGTAATTGTTGACACCAACAAAACAAAACGATCTTTATCTTTCCAGCAAAAGAACTTCGAGGTGATGGTTACTGAGATGAAAAGCATCATATACCAGCAAATAAGATAAATACATATCTACCTGTTAAAAATATGAAATATGATCCGAGAAAGAAGAGAAGCCTCCAATCCATAGCAAAGCGTCAAGTTTTCCAACAAATATCCATTAATGTCTTCTTGAATCACACCGTCATTTCAACCTCGCTACTGTTTTGTTTACTTCAAATAACGACAAACTTTCGTCTAACAATGCAAGTGAATAGGGTAGTATAATAAGAATTCGGTACTAAAACATTGTTCTAGATTCACTGGTCTTCGAAAAACCTGACCGGGCATGCGGGGTCAATGATCGCCAGGTGGCCGCATAGATAAGAGTGAGGAGGAGCCACTGCTTTCCAGCAAGCGCGGAAACAGGGTGCCCACGTGAGCATTGTCGGTGCGTACCCATAAATAAAAGGGGCTCGCCTTGCCTACGCGCTGCTTCTTCCGCCTTGCTTACGCGCTGCTTTTTTCGCCTTGCCTACGCGCTGCTTCTTTTTAATTACCCCCCTAGGCTTAGAAAACAGGGTGAGAGCACGACAGAGAATCATGGGATTGTAATGTACGGACACAATATGTTTACAAAATAGCGCCTAACTTTAAAGGAATATATAGACCTTCTTGTCATAAAATATTCGAAGTTATGAATTACTGCATGCGGCAGTTTAGAGAGAATACCTGAGCAAGTCATACCAAAAGCTACGTATAAAACACATGGGCGGAAAGACTACATAATAACTAAAAATTTCCTGAAAAAAGTTAGGATAAATGAAAGGGCCGATAGAATTTCTGGCGGGCCAAGGCCCTCCTGGCCCCCTAGCTCCCCCCCCCCTATTTGAAAAGGTACCGTACCCTTGAGCCTTCCAGAACTTCAAACGTTATAGCATTTCAAGTCAAAAACAATGGTGAAGTTTCAAAATGCTTACCTGTTTTTTGCATATTTCAGAGAGAGGCAACTGCAATTCTGCGTTTAACATCTTTATTTCAGGGTGTATGGGGAAACATTTTCCTAACACTTACTGGCTTTGAGAACCTAACGACAAAAATGTGTTCGGACATCTTTGCAATTTGAGTTATGACTTGGCTTGATCTCACAGAAGAATGGAAGTTGTAGGCAGCATTCAAATAACAATTGCGTGTTCAATTCACTTGATATACTGCTCAAAGAACAGCCAAAGTATTCTTATATTGTAAATATCTAAGTCAATAAAATTTAATCAAAATATTTCCGTTAAAATATCTTTATGACAACTTTCACACGAGGCGTTTGGAAGAGCAAAATGTACAAAGTCCAGTCTCTTATTTGAAAAGAGAGAAGATCCGCACAGATGATGACATGGAAACAAAGAGGGCACTTTCGTGGTACTTCAATGAGTACACTGGGCTGCTGTTTCTTCTGGGTGATGTGAAGAATGACTGCGGAGGAGAATGACAAACAATGTAGGCACAACAACACGAATCCGACTGGTTGCAGGTCAGTTCAATATATAGAGCTAAAGTTGGAGGGAATGGGCAAGTAAGAAAAGGAAGAGTAAGAAAATACTTGAAGCATTTGCATAAACCGTGGGATTCGGTTCTCAGAACCACTTGAGAGGAACGTGAATCTCTCTTATTGCCCCATGCAAATATACAGTGAAGTGCAGATGGTAGACAAAGCCCAAGACAAACATTCGAATAGAAGAGACAAGGAGCTTTTTGCACTTTCCATTTGTGCATACTAACAAACCAATGACGTAGAATCACGTGATGACAGGTGATGGCCGCGAAAACGTGACACACTTACTCGAACTGGTGATGTCATTCGTTTGTCCCAGAGACGAACCTAAAAGCAAGAGTCAAGATGAAAGCCATTCGTGAAGGCAAGATTCAATTCAGCTTCAAAGGGAAGATTTGACAGCCTGGGGATAGCAAATCGATGTACCACCAAAGTAATGCAAGTCCATTATCTTGGCCTTGAAAAATAGCACCTTCAGCCTTATATATAGTCTTCTAGTTTTCTCAATAACACACAACTTTGTACTCACAGTAATTATTTCGAAGTTTAAGTCAATTATGGCAAAGAAAAAAATCCAAGACAATGGTGGCTGCATGTTTTATGACTACTTTATATTTACCCTGCAGATAACAACATCAAATCATGAGCCTCCCCCTTACCATTATGTTGTCTGACTCCTGTACAAATTAAAGCTGGATCAACAAGCAAAATCAACAACCTCTAAGCAGAAAATTGTGGCTTTCTTTCAAATATTAATGGTGAAATTGATCCACCTCTCTTGGATCTAAGATCTTCCCAATTGATTCAACATATCAACCTTTTTTTCCCCTTGTAATAAATTCTGGTATAAGCAATTCTTAGCTCCAAATGTTACAAATCATCAATAATTAGCTTTGAAACTAATGCAGTACAGCCCTAGGCCAAAACTGCAGTGCAGGTCTATATGGAAAACGACAGAAAAACAGATGAATGACATACAACTCCATGACGACTTGTCCCACTGACGACCATCCAGTCCTTGTTGGAATCAAAACAGAATACTGCGTTGTCATGTGGGTCGTACCAGGCTTTGACACACTGCCTGTAGAAAAATAGTCTTATAATGGACTTTTGCAGATGAATTGAATAAAACAAAACATAATAAAACAATTTTGGAAATATAAAGAAGGGAGAGAAGCTAACTGAAAAAGGGATGTGACAATGGCAGTAGTAAGGAATAAATGGTAAATAGGATGCAGCGCATTGGAATGTGACAATGGCAGTAGTAAGGAATAAATGGTAAATAGGATGCAGCGCATTGGAACTTCAAAATTAAGTTAGACCTTAAACAATATGTATAAAAGGAAGTTTTGAGAACTATAACCAGTCTTCGTCATGAGGGAATCACCATGCGTGGTAAACCACTCGCATTATTTCTTTCATGCGTGCGATTCACACTCTTACATATCTGGCTATTTCAGACCCTGTTTACACTGTCCCCTTCAAAAACGGTACCGTGACAGTACAAAATTCGTTTCCAGATAGCAGAGGGCGAAAATTTGTTGTTTCTCCCGCAAATGTTCTTCACCTTTTAGATTCTGTGATGCTTTATGAAAGTGAGAAAATGGCACTAAAGATTTTTTGCCTGAATTTTAGACTTTTGTCACTGTTGACCTGAGATGACATTTACTTGACAAAGAGAGTTTTCATCAGTGTTTAGAAAAAAATGAAGTTAAAAACAAGAATGGGTTTTTTAAAAGACTGCTTCGATCTATGAAGACCCAATTGTTCAGAAAATAAAATAGGCTAAATGGATAAAATAATAAAGAACCTTATACTGTGAAGGTTCAGTGTCCAGGTCGCGCAGTTATGTTTGAAACCATGCTGGATTGACGAACTTTCTGATATAGCGTTCAATTAAGTTGAAAGTTGCTATGAGACTATAATTTCTTTTCTTTTTTTGGCAATCCAGTTTTTATCGTTTATGTAAATACATAATAGCATCTCCATCTCCATTGCAATAAACACAGCCTCCTATTTGGTAGGAAATAATAATCTCTGCACAGACAGGGCATTTTTCAACATACTGAGTGGTGGGGGAATTTCCCCACCGGGCCCTACGAGTTCCCCCACCACTGAAGAGAAAAATGCCCTTAGAGATAAAAGTAACCGGTGTTTCAAAAGGTTGGTAACAAATTTGGGGGCCCAAACGATGTTGATAGCAATCTTTTTATCATTATATTTCTCATTTACCCACCTTGTAGCTCGATTCATTGCTCAATGTACCAAAATCTTAGTGTTTCCTTGCATTTTTTAACCATACTCACGCTGGGATATTGCCTTGAAATTAATATATCCCGTCGTTTCTCGTGTCTTGAGCCCATTTTTACCATAATAGCCATCACTGCTGGTAACAGTGGTAACTGTAGTGGTGTTTCTTGCTGTCAACAAATAAATCCCCACCCTCGAGAAAGCTTCCCCCTCGAATAAGCCCCCACCCTAAAATATTTTTTTGCGAAATAAGTCCCCGGGGCTTTTTCGAGGACTTACGGTTGTGTCATATCTTGGAGGCAAAAGTCTCAACCCTAAAATAGTTCAGTATATATCACAATCTCAAGCGCCAATTCGAACAGTTCTGTGTCATTTTCTACGCCATTTCTGGTATTGTATAAATGTAGGCCCCTAAGAAAAATGTCCCACCACTCAAAAATGCTTAAAAATGCCCTGTGCACAGAGACAAAGATCGAGGAATTTTTCGCGTTTGAATTCAAATATTTTTGGCCACAAAGACCGGACAGTGCTTCCACGATAATAGGCCTTTGAAAACGTCTTGAATGATTTCCATTCGAAGAGAACCTTTTATATTCACCATTAACTAACCTAAACGGGAAGACAGTTTGAACAAAAGCTGACGACCACCATGTTTCTGGGGGGATTCGAACATAGCAAAGCGATTAGCCTATTTAAATAAAACAATTTTGACAACTCGATCAACACATCATATCACAATAGGCACTATTAAAAGAATTTTCCTATGTTGCTCAGCTAATCAAAACAAAATTTCCAATTTTTCGTTAAAGAAAACAATTTTATGAAGGTCGAAAGCAACGGTCAAGTCAAATATACATCTCATGCGTGCGATAAGTCGCTCGCATTATTGAAGCACGCATCAAACGACCAAGACTGTATAACAGAAATGAATCGCCTTGTTTTGGTCTGAGATACATCCTTAAATGGGTTGAAATACCTTGTTCTTAGGTCCCAGAGTCGAAGAGTTGTGTCGTAGCCACAAGACAAAACTGTGTTAGGGTCTTCCAATGCAAGTTGTGTGATTCCAGCACCAAGGCGCTCAGTCTGGGTACCATTGCTTGTCAAATCACAGACAAACTGACCACTTGAAATTCATGAAGCACAAAGTTAGTAGTTGAAAGCCGGAAACATTTTCAACCAAATATTTATCCAGCAAACTTTTAACCCAGCATTGAAAATTCCTTTTCTCTAATTTTATCATTATTGCATCTGACCAACTGATCTGAAAGGACTGAGCATCAATGGCTACACAATAAAAGAATTGTTTCAAACTGCACAGAAACATTATCATGGGAAAGAAACTGCCAAAAAGAATTTTTAAAAACTGGAATTACCTGTTCATGTCATAGACTCTTATAGCCCCATACTTGACAATGTGTGCAGACATCCCAGCTATCACAATGCTAAAATGATCATTTTCAGCTGACAATTATATCAGAACTTAAAGACCATGTCAACTTAAAAAGACTACAAAAGTATTTCTCTAAAAATTGAATAATTTTCAGCATCAGTTAGAGAGGAATATTCAAACCTTTTCATTTGATTCAGACATAGAGATCTAACTTGGTCTTCCAAATCAATTGTCTTCAAGCAGGAATAATTCCCATTAGACCAAAGCTAAGGGGAAAGTAATCTAAGAGTACATATTTCAAATTTTCATCACATTAATCTTTACTTAACTGATGTCCAAAAACCATATTAAAATCATATTAAACTTGAACTAAACATTCAAATAAGTTTAACAGTAAGAATATACTCAGAGGCACATTTAACTTATGATGTCACAAACAGTTGAGATAAGCTGGATTTTGTGATGCATCAGAATTAAAGCTAGGATCCTAGGCATAAAGAGCAACCATAATAATCCTTATTTTACAATTAGATAAATAAGTCTTGTTGCACCTGGGGATACATACCTTTATACTCTGGTCTCGTGAACCTGACACAATCACTTCCCTGCTTGCTTGTATGCAGTTGATATTACCCCTGTGACCAATAAGTTTGGCAACACAGCTTGACCTCCTCCTGGCTCTCCAAATTCGAACAGTTCCGTCCAAACTGGCAGAGTATATGAAATCACCAACTTTAGTGAACCTGGTAACATCACTGCTGTGACCACTTAGCTTTGACAAGATGCACTTGTCACCATTTTGACGATTTATTAGTTTTTTTGATGAATACGAAAATATTTCTGTCCCTTGTGACACCATCAATATGTTCCCTTGTGTGTTTAGCTGAATCCATGGCATCAGGCTAGAAATCATTAAAAGATTCATAGATATAATAATTGCTAAATTTAACAGTAATCAGCCTGGCCTTTATTATTACCGAACATCAAGCTACCGCTAAGTTTGAACCTAGAAAAAATGATATAAAATAGATAAAAAAATCTACCAACTTACTTTTTAGGTACAAGATTCATGTTCAAAACACACTCTAATTTTCCATCTCTCCACTTCCTTCCAAAACAATAAATCTCTTTCCAGGACTTTCTCAACCTACTAGAAAACAATGCAGTATCTTTGATATAGAAAAATTCAAAAGTTCAAAACAATGTTATTAGGACTATCTACAAAGGGTAACATCTATCCAACATAGAATGTGCATAATAAAACATAACATTATTATATTATATTACCAATTTGGTGTATTAAAGGCATTTAAACACAGTTAGCAAGTTCAATAATGATCAAAGGTCATGAAATATACCTAGAAACCTACAACTCAATTTTTCTCAATTTAAAATTATCATGTTATATATTGAGAATAAATGAGCCAAAAAACTTTAAAAACTAACTGACACCTATTCTGAAAATTGCTCAAAGTTCCTTAATAACCTTCAATAGCAGTAACTTTTGCCAATACCAATATTGTTAACATATGTAATTCAACATCATATTTGTAGAATTGTGGGCCTCAAATTCTTGTAGAAAGTGTACAAGTAAAAAGAATATTCATATGAAGCTTGTCTACTAGTGCTTGACTAGCAAATGCTAATATAAATTGTAAAAAACAGAAGATTCAAGAAGATACTCTATTTGCGACACATGTTATGGTGAGAATTTAAAGAAAACAAACTTTTTAAGAAAGACTCTTTAAGAATCACTAAAGTACGTTTTGATACCCCCAATCAGTCAAAATAATTGCTAAAAAATTTATATCTTTAAATCTTCGTCAAGGAGAAAAGATGGGACAGAAAAATATACACCAACAACCTCACCTTTCTGATGTGTGTGTAGCGGTGAACCGAAGTGCAAAACCTTTCCATATGGAATCTTCCTTAGCCAAGACACCCAGACGCTTGCAAACGAGAGAAAGTGTTGCCAAATCTTGCGGACGCAGCCGGGACAAAATTTGCAATATCGCATCGTCCGGAAGAGACATTAGCGTCAACATATTATAGCCTCAATATTCGTTTATTTCCGCCTTCGTTTTAACGGGACAAGGTTCCATAAAAGTCTTAAGCTAACTGGAGCACCAAAAAAGAAATGATTAATTTCAGTAGCTATCTCTTTGACCTTCATTTGTACGAAATTCGAAGACAATCTTGTTCTGGTTCTATTGAAATTGACAATTTAGGCCAAGGAAGCGAAACCTCGATGCCAGGATAACGAGACGAGGGTGCCCTCGTTTTGAAGAAGAAGTGGGATTTCTATAGAGTTAGGGATATAAAACACAAACGGTTATTTATATCCCTAATTATGGGACTTTCTAATGATATAGAAGCTAGATGTCTAACTCAGGGGCTTGACCATTGTGCCCTCTGAGGCAAATTTTGTTTTGACGGCCATTTCTAATGGTGGTAAAAGGAATCAGCGGCAGTACTGAGCCCTAATAATTTGGCGAAAAGAGGTGAAAAGTGAGGGGAGGTTATATGATAATCGGCGCTGATTTGTAGCATTTTACTTGGTGAGTTATCATGGAGTGTTTCTTATCTTTTCATTTTCGCTCAAATTTTGGCAATTCGTTCATTCATTGCGACTTTGCAAGTGTATTTAGTACCGAAGATTGCTGCGGTGCATTTCTAGCATGTTCAAATAGTGTTTGTAAACCTTCTATTACAACCCTATATTAAAAACTGTTTCGATTTGATTTGCTGCAGAATAAACTCTGGAGATGACATTGTTTATGCTATCCTCGTTAAAGAAGCGAACTTCCTGACATCATAGGGCAGAATTGTGACTGAATAGACCGAAAATGACAATTGACCGTTGCTCACATTTAGAAGTGCGTTGTTTGTTGTTTTATTGAATTAAAACGAATGAATTAAGAGAGCCTCTTTAGAATGTCTTTGGATCCATCAAACAATTGCAATGCAATATTTTCAAAATTCAAGTAAGTGCGCCGCAGCAGCTGTCATCCTTACAATCACTTAAACGCTGCAATAAATGAATGAATCGCCAATATTCAAACGGAAATAGAAAGATAAAGATAGTTCAAGACAACTCATCACTTTACACGCTAAAGATCGGCGAGGAACTTCACAAGGTAAGGCCTTATTTTTCATGAAATTTTAAGGGCTCAGTACTGGCAAAGATTCCTTTTGCCACCGAGTTAGACGTCTAGCGCCTTCGGTGCTTCCATATCATTGCGGATTTCTTTTAAAATTGCGGTGAAGAAATGACAGTGAAACAAAAATAGAGACTTTATAATTCTTTAGACAAGAAAAGCATTCTTAAATATTGCTAATTATGTGATAAAAGTCTACGAAACTACTGCATTTTTCTCTGCTCCAGAGCTAAACTAATCGATCTAAACAACTTTGTTGGCCTGCAGAATTGGACCTGTATTAGCATAAGCGTCGAGATGACTTCTTGTTAAAGAGGTAACACAATGACAATGCCCCAGAACTACGAGACAAATACACATTGAGGGAAACTACTTTCATGATTGACAAAATGCAGGAGGCAATGGTTACCACATTGCATTTGGGCGACCATAGAGAGGCGAAGCAACATTTGGCCTATTTGGAAAATGGATCCGAGGAGTCTGGGGAATATGTTTGCTTTCTAGAAACAAGCTGTCATCTGCTCGCAATGTATGTAAGCGTTCTTTTAACAAATTTAGAATGAGCCATAACTGAAAATTGTTTGTTTCATTGCTTTTGCTTCGCTACAGCAAAGTTACATATCCACCCTTTAAGTATTGACACTACATTATCGAGCAACTTTGAGGTTTATAGCCTTAAGAACAAGTCGATTTCCTCGACTTGAAGAACTCATTTAGTTTCTCATCTCTCTTGCGCATGCTCTTCAGCTGGGACCACGACATTCTGGCCCAGTCGTGATGACGTCACCATTCCAATCGCCGTGTTTAATCTGACTCTCAAGTAATCGCCTATCTGTCTCAACTTCCGTTTCATGTAGGATTTAGTCTGCTGCACAAGGAAAATACATATCAATGGATCGAGCATATGCGACATGGCTGGAACTGGACCAAACAAAGCCCTGGTCTCTCTTAGATTCAGACTTCCATATCCAGCTTCAAATAGAAGCTCTATGACTACAGGAGGAAGGAAAAGGATAATATTTTTCACTGGAAGAATGAGAGAAACGAATGCAATTTTCAGATTATTTCGCTGCACAACAACTTGGCTGTTCGGCCGGCTGGTTGACACCGTCCTTCGAGCGGCCCTGTCCCGCCGGTAGGCTGTGTGGCCCATGAGCCACATGACAAGGTTCACGGTTGCCAGGATGACCATATTGCTGAAGTAGAAGACGATGAAGGCTATGCCCGAGTACTTGTTAATCGGATAAATGGGATACTCGAATGAAGTACTATTGTCAAGAAGACTACCTAAAGTTATTGAAAAGTACGAAACTATCCACATTACAATTATGGACACAGTTACCTTGAATGGTGTCATAATAACCTCGCATTTCAGGGGGAACCTGCACGTAAGATAGCGAAATATGGTCAGCTCGGCGCAGGCGATGAAGTTACACGACTGCGGTGCTAGCCAGAAGGTGGCGGCAAATCTCCGGCTTAGATGACATCTGTGGTTGGCAGCCGAGGTAAAGTACGTGACGGCGACCAACGGCAAGGTGACCAAACATGCCACAAGGCTGGAGATGCTGATGTTCGCCAGCAGCAGGCTCTGAATGCGCAGCAGATAGGTTGTGGAGGAGCGCGTCTTGTACAGCGTAAAGCAATGCAGGGTGTTTAACACCGCTGCGAGGCCCAAACAAATGGATATAGTCAACGTGGAGTAAAGATCAACACCGCAGCGTCCACGGGCGTAGACGGTAGCATTGCTCAGAGTTGCTGCCATTATGTATGTACCTTCAAAGTTCCATAAGCTTGTCGGCCACGCACTTGATCGCGTTTATCCCGCAAGACCTTCCTGATCTAATGAGACGAATGCTGCAAAAAAGTGGCAGTGCTAAGTTGAAGCCAACCAACAAAATGTATGGCGGCATAAAAATGCTTCCTCGTCCATTTCACTAAAAACTGTCTGCAACTTGCAAATGCTTCTCTAAATGGCTAGATTGAGAAAAGGCCGGAAGTGCCAATGGACCACTCCAGCCAGCAGATTCATGTCACGACAGCACCTTCATCTTCTGACTTCTTATTCAGCGTAAGACAGCGAGCGCAAAGCCGATGTACACCGCTTACCAAGCCGTCCTCCACTTGTAACTGTCCAACAAAATGAATCAACCTCGGCCTTTTCTAGAGTGGCAGGATGAAGTGATTACCATGAAAAATACATGCACTTGGCAGTGTTTCGCCGTCACCTCGACGACTTCTGCGGACAGCAACGGCGAATCGATTAACATCATATTCGAAAACACTGACAAATGATCTGCATAATCAGGAGTAGATGATACACGTGCGCGCATTCAGCGAGAATGTAATGTTTGGCGGGAGCTCCGCGAACAAATTACCACTGCGCACACGTGCAACTGACGACAACATGGTGGATCTTCCTGTGAAGTCGCGCGAGAAACATCACCTTTGGAGGTGATCAGCGAGCGAAAAGCCGTTGCGTTTTGAAAAATCTCTTTATAGAAACTCGAAAATATCACCACACATTGGTGATTTGAAGCACATGAAAGAGCAAACACATCATCAAATCGTTCAGAAGAAGAGATTTGAAGCATTTTCTGCTACGCGAAACAAATACGGTCAGTTCGAGGCTGACAACATCGGGATCCCGCAGTGGCTTCTACAGCCGAGCTCAATGCAAAGCTTCAAATAGAAGCTCAGAGCATGAAATGAAATGAACCAACATTTAAAGCTGGGTCGAGAGCAACCCAGGAGGATAATAGGCCTAGAAGAAAGCCGTAGGTTTGCATAGGCACGAAATAGTAAGTTCGGCAAATACACTTTATCCAGCATTTCACCAATTTTCACCAAAACGTCCAATGAACAAACTAACTACAGAGGATTTATTTGATTACAAAAAGATGACATTGTATCACTTAAAAACAAAAGTTTCTTCCAAATGGACATTGCCAAATTGAACTCAAAATAGTTGGCACAAAAAGCTGTAAAATATTTACTGTCGAGAAATGCTCTTGGAAAAATGTGAGAAAAGAGGAAATGTCTTCTAGAATCAGCTTAAAATGACTCTTTAGCAAAGACGAGTTGAATTGATCAATAGAAAATGGACGAGTTATTTTGAGAACAAAAAGAAAGGACCTGTGCCTTGTTACTGAGCACCAAAAACCCATCCTAACCCAAGGCCTCTTCCTAGCCCGGAAATGCCTTTTTTGCCATTATTCTTCCTCACCCAACCTCATTTTCCAAGCTTTTGCTATTTCCATCAACACCCATCACTCATTTCCTTGTATCAACGTGAAAATGTGAATCTACTCTGGCAGCACGCTCCAATAAAATGCAAATTGCTGAAGCCATCTGCTAGGCCATATATGATTAAAACATTCAAATATTGTGTGCTCTGTCCTAGCAAATATCAAGATGACAACAACAAAGAATTACTACAACGATTTAACCTATTAATAATACTTTTTTCAATACAACCCAGAAAACCACTTATTCACAACAAGTATGATACGGGTGTACAAGACAGGAATTTTAGATTATTATCTATTTAATAAAAAACATATATGCCAATAAACAAATTTATTCAACAAAAAGTATTTGCAATCTGTTTGATATATTTTCAAAGGCCTTTGTTAAAGTAAAGGCTTTCACTTGCTGTTTCTGCTTGGATCTCATCCTCAAGGCTGGTTGTGCTAATCTGAAAATAAACGGAATCACGTTAGGCTCAAGATATTTGTCAACAAAGCATCCGATGAAATTTTGTTGGCTCTAGGTTGCATAAGGATTACGTCACGAATTCGTCAGAGCTGAGTGGCGAACGCAAAAAAGTCGCCAATGTAGGAAAACATAACCGAGTCTTGGCAGGAGGGCTGATTGCAATTAGAATCAGGTTGCAGGGATCTTTCAATTCTAACAACCAGGATGGTGCAGCATACAAAAGATTTTGACATTGAGAAAATATGCAACCATTCAGCAAACTCTTTGCTAGAAAACACTTTGTTAGATGGTTATAAAAGTGCACTAATTCTAATAAATTGCACTAATTCTAATAAATTGAGGTCAGAGTTCACCGTCAATCGAAGCTGTAAAGGAATCGAGACTCTTGCTGCTTCTACTTCGCAGCCTCCTTTCTATTCTGATGTGTCCCATCCCAAATTAGGCACAACGCAATGGAAACTTGAATGTGTTTGTTCAGTATTAAGAAATTTCGCACCAATAGAAGCAAGATTACAGGTAACAGACGCTAAGAGACATGGTCGTTGGAAAAATGCCAAATTCTATTGCTTTATGTTCGAGCCATTCTGGACGTGCTCATCTCACTCCGCTGCAAAATGCTATCCCTTCAAAGAAGGGCTGCAGGCCCTGATTTGAGTGAGCACGGGTAATTGCTCTGATGACAACATCAGTGCCAAAACATTCAACAATCTAATCCGCTACGCAACGGCAACGTCATCCAGGCCTCCACGAGGTTTTATTTGATTCCTTCCTTTGGGACAGATAATCATCCGGACAGCTTTGCGAAATGACGGAAGTCTCCACGCATAAATAAAGGGGTTCACAGCCGAGTTGGCGATAGCCAGCAGAAACATGAGGTCCCGCATCCAGTGTCTTGACCGGCAATCACCCTCGGAGGTGTTCAGGTAGATGACCATTCCACAAGAGGGGACAAAACAAGCAAGAAATGCAGACAACATAATCAACAGAGTCAATACTAGTTTGCGGTGCACGTTGCTGACGGAGCAGTGCATTCGCACCGATTGTGACACAGAATCCGCCCCATTCGAGGACTTCTTTTGGAACATTCGACAAATCTTCCCTGATACCTCTCCATGTTCACTCACAACGGAGCCTCTCCGCTTGACAGTTTTATGGCAATCGTCCACTACCGCACTGAGTTTATACTTTTCTCCAGTATTCTTCCTTTCGTCTTTGAGTTCGTTTGATCTGGTTCGCTTCGGGGCATTCTTTTCCGCAATTTCAAACACCGACGTTTCACTATTACCGTCGTAAAAAGTTCCAATTTCACCTCCCGTTTCATCAAGAAAACCGAGGCCACACGCAGAATGCCCGCCGGTATCTAGCTTCATCACTGGCGATTCATTGCTTAACGACACGTGCTTATAATGGCATTGCCAGGAATGACTACGTTCAGCATTCGGGTCTGTTTGTACCGTCGAAGTGCCTAAAACGATGGAGCTCCTAACTCGCTTCAAATCATGCTTTTCCAAAACATGATGTTGAATCTGCATTTCGCGATTCATTTGCGAACCGTTTGATTTACATCCCCTGGGCTCTTGAGTCATTTCACCCCGACTGTCATCTTCCCCTCTTATGGGCTCCTCCGTTTCAGCTAGGCCTTTAACAGTAACCCGTCTGCTGCCGCTACTTTCTTGTGACGTCACGAACAAATGTGAACAGGCCTGTCCAGCATGGTTCGCATCCTCCAGGGGGGGCAAGCTCTTGGGCGTCCGCCTTCGTACGGGCATCATAGCCATATCGACGGACTTTGCCCCGCTGTCAAAGGACGGGTTTCTTCCCCGGTTTTTCACCGATATGTATAACAAGCAGACCGTCGAAACCATGACGACGAAGGTGAAAAGGACGCTGAAAATGGCCATGATCATCGCCATCTGCTCGTAGCCTATCTCGAAGTACACAAACGAAACACTGATGGCTGCCAGCCATATAATTACAGCCGAAATCACGTGGTGCCAGAACGAGAGATCGACTCTGTACATAAACGGAAAGCGTATAGCGATGACGCGATCAATGCACAGGGCTGCAAGGTTCAACAACGAGGCCGAAACCGAAAGAAAATAAGACAAGTGCAGTGACTGACGCAGAGTTTTCAGTTCCCTAGACACATGTCCCGTTGCTTCTGCAATGTGAGTGGCGACAGAGAGGGGACAGACGAGAAGGCCAACGAATAGATCGGCGATAGCCAAGTTGACGACAAAGAAATTGAATGCCGTCCTCAGATCTTTGTTAGGATCGTGGTAGACAGAGTAAACAACAAGAAAGTTGCCTACTGCAATGAGAGGGCCGAAGATCGAAGTCGCTGTAGCACTAAAGACTGACAGCTCTCTTGGCGCCTCCACAGAAGTGCAGTTCACTATGCTTGTTATTAGCGACTCGGTCATTTTCTTGGTCAATTTCGCACAGGAACTTCTTGTTCGGGGCTTCTGGTCCGGAGCTTCTTTTCCGGAACTTCTTTTCCGGAGCTTCTTTTCCGGAGCTTCTTATCTGGAACTTCTTATCTGGAGCTACTTGTCCGGAACTTTTGGCCCGGAGCTCCTTGTCCGGGGCTTCTTGTCGGGAACTTCTGGTCTGGAGCTTCTTGTCCGGAGCTCCTATCCAGAGCTTCTAGTCCGGAGCTTCTTGTCGGGAACTTCTGGTCCGGAGCTTCTTATCCGGAACTAATTGTCGACTGCAATGCCGAAAAACGTCAAATCAAAGAACGAAATTAAAATGGCGGAAGAATCTCAAGTCATCATCACAGTCGAACTGCATCCAAAAACGCATGAGCGCCTTTGAGTTGAGCAGCAAAACTAACTATTCACAGATTAAGTAATTTTCCAGGCAATAATTCGACTTTCGGGGGCTACTCACTGCCCGCTTCGCGACGCAAGAAGGTAACCTGACGATTTGAGTTTCTTAGAACGATTGCAATTACTAGCCTGCTCCTCAGCAGCAACATCAAAAGACAGTGTTGCCAGCCGTTGAAACTGAACGCAAAATGGTGTGATGAGAAGCCTGTGTTCATGTGAAAATGCGAAGCTTCTCAATCAAGATTATGTTCGTTTCAGCCAAATGACCTAGCTAGATTAACGGCACATTGGTGGCCGTGATAGAGACGGCAATGAGAACTTCCAACGTGAATTTTTCATCAAATCCAATTGTGGTGATTAAACTGAAGATCCGAAGATATTAAAAGCTTTGACGGCAATTCTACGTGCGAGAAAACCTTTGCATCGTATTCAAACAAAGAGCAGCAAGTTCGAATTTGCTCATAAGTCAAAACCAGTTCAACGCCTTCGATCGGTCTTTCCTCGAAGAAATCGTTTGCTCAGATGAATCCTTATACAAATGGGACATCGCGTTGTGATACACACCTTCTCCAAAATCTTAGATTTCCCTTGGCTTGTGAGAAACCCTGGTTTCAATCGAAGCCAACATGTCGATTGATTCTGATCACACCATGAACACATGAGTGATAAAAGCGTAGAACTCTTTCAAGAAAGAAGCAGCGAACGTTGCTTTGATGCGCCAATCGCCGTCGGTGTTTTGGGTAACTCGGTGAAGTACATCATATGCTATCAGCAATCATCAATCCATCTAGACTGTGCAGGCATTCGTTTCCACGATCACTTCAAGAGTAATTTCATAATGGCGAGAGCCAAGGTGAAACCAACAGCCTCTACTTGTGCACTGAACGCCCACTAAAGAGAGGGAGCCGATCAACAAGGCCATAGAGCTGATGAGAGTTGGTTAATTTGGAGCAGAGAAAACGACGCCGTATATTTACACATGATAACACAAATCAAACAACTACTAGTTATTACATTCTTAGAGACAAAATTAGTTTGCAAACACGACAAAAGTCAAGCAATGTCAATTTGAGTAGCAATTCGCAAACTTGTTGACGTTTTAATATAAAGCCTCATCAGTTAAAACTAAAACCTACATTGCTCTTTCCACATACTGAAAAAAATAATTAAGAAGAGCTCTTAGAAAAGCTGAACAAGCAGAAAGTTTGGCAGCTGATGACCTGCGAAGCGATTATATGCTCTTGCTTAAAACAGCTGCCTAAAGCCAGACGGGCCGAATCAA
The DNA here is from genome assembly GCA_003864495.1 of Nemopilema nomurai. Classification (NCBI taxonomy): domain Eukaryota; kingdom Metazoa; phylum Cnidaria; class Scyphozoa; order Rhizostomeae; family Rhizostomatidae; genus Nemopilema; species Nemopilema nomurai. The sequence continues at coordinate 258,081 of ML133403.1, forward strand.
CCAGGCTGAATCACTCAGGCCCAATCACTCAGGCCAAATCAACCAGGCGGAATCACTAAGGCCGAATTACTCAGGCCTAATCACTCAGGCAGAATCAACCAAGCAGAATCAACCAGGCGGAATCACCCAGGTCGAATCACCCCGGCCGAATCATGCTGCCCCATATCAAACATGGGAGCAAATTGATAGCCATAAATGGGGTACTTGTAAACATGTTGAAAATCTGGGAAGTACCTCGCTCACAGAACAGAAATAGGTGGGGTATCTGTAAAAGAAATCAACCTCTTTATGCGATATGACGTTGGAGGAGAAGTTGTGTGCTGAACTGGGTTAAATGACAAGTCCATTTACGATAAGCAGTTGGGGTTTTCTGACGCTCTTTGCGGGATCGTGAATTACTGGGTTGTGGGCTCGTGGCATCAACAACAACACCTTCGAATACACGGGTGCCGTTTGCGTTGACACATGATGTCAGATAGACGAAAATGACGCAAGGTAGTAAGGGAGCATTAGAGCGGAAAAGAGAATGTAGAATGGATATTGCCGGAATAAGCTCTCGAATCTAGGCATCTCGAATCTAGGCATCTTGAATCTAGGCATCTTGAAGCAGCAGTGCAAAAGTGCAAGTAATCTGTTCTCCGTCTCCTGAAGTGTGGAGTCAGCTGCTGTCGGCCAAATAATTCTGTTGATGCAGGTGCGCTGTCATAACTCACTCTGTCGTAACTCACTCTGTCGTAACTCACTCTGTCGTAACTATTTGCCAGGAAATGCTCCGTGCGGGAGATGGCATTGCAGCAGCAATCAATAGCACGGGCAACCAAAATACTATCAATATACCTAGCTATAGCACGGCCTTCGACGCCTAAATCCAGCAGTATGCTCTTGGCGCTGTTACGATTGACAATATTAAGGCTATGAAAGCAGAAATATAGGCAAAAGAGCAGGAGTCGGGGCGCATACTGCTACACTTACAGGTCAAACAAAAACTTGCTTTCCAAACGAGTGGTCGGAAGCTGGCGGAAAATTTGACAAAACAAAATACTTATCTACACTAATCAATGACATAAATCATCGACATAAATCCTCGCATCAAACACTGCTACGAGAGAAATCATCGCTCTTCTACTACTGACGAAAAACCAAACTTGGGGTTTGGATTAGAACAGCCTCGCTTCGAGGTGTTTTTGGCCTCGATAACTGCCCGGTAACTATGAGAAATGACCGTACCTTTGACCTCTGTGGAAACAAGGCGATTGCAAATGGCAGTGCCACGCCGAAGGAGAGTGTGCAGACAAGGGCATTTGCTGGCAAATTCAGTCTTGGACGGGCTCTCAAGAACTTGGTTCTAGAAGGGAAAATAGGACAAAGTTACCGATGGAAAGGACCGGTTGTTGTACAGAAAACTTCTAACGTTGTGATCATAAATGTTAAATGACATTAAATAACTGACTCCCACTATTGTGCGCCATATGAGGGCTTCGGCAAAAAGCTGACATTTGCTAATTTGAAAACGAAAGCAGATCTGAATCCAGGACTCACTAAGTCCATAGGTCCGCTGTTGGGCTCTTAATTCCAGCGCCTTTTTCGTCTTTGGCGCCTTTTTCGTTTGGCACCTTTTTCGTTTGGCGCATTTTTCGTTTGGCGCCTTTTTCGTTTGGCGCCTTTTTCGTTTGGCGCCTTTTTCGTCTTTGGCGCCTTTTTCGTTTGGCGCCTTTTTCGTCTTTGGCGCCTTTTTCGTTTTTGGCGCCTTTTTCGTTTGGCGCCTTTTTTGTTTGGCACCTTTTTCGTCTTTGGCGCATTTTTCGTTTGGCACCTTTTTCGTTTGGCGCCTTTTTCGTCTTTGGCACCTTTTTCGGTGTTTGCGTACAAATTGCGAAAGGTTTTTACTAACCTTTCGAGAAATGCCATGATGATTGGTGGCAAAATGAGAATCGGGGCAGGTAGAGCGATTCGGGTCAATGCTGTATCTTGTACGGCCTGAAAAAAGAACTTTCTTACTGAAACCAAAATCATTGCAGGTACAGCGAATTTACGATATTTGAATTCAAAATGGAAACATATCTAAATCAGCATCAAGAAGTTAGTCAAAACATCAAGAAATGTGGTAGAAAAAAGGCAAAAAACAGTGGAAGCCATTTGATCAAGGTTGACTCACTTTCCAAGCGGCTACTTTAGAGGTTCCTACAACAGTTCCTGTCGCATCCTCAACTACAATGCCTTCCCTCAATTCATTCTGCCTCATAAGAAATATATTGCATAGGTTGGCCATACCTAACAATAAAAACAAAAACAGCGGCTGACCATACAGAACTTCCCAAAACAAAAAAGAAGAAAGAGCAATATCAAAAAGACAGCCAGGAGGAGTTTTCACATGAAATCAATGGAGAAGCCGACCCTGGTGCAGTCAATCCATATCTCTGATCCATATCTCTGATCCATATCTCTGATCCATATCTCGGATCCATATCTACAGAGGCTCAAAACAGTTATAATCGGTTAACTATCCGGTCCGTCGTCCGTTTGATCGTTCGTTCATCGACAAGAAGCATGATAATAGCTAATCACAATCTGTTCATCGCTGCATTGGGTACCTGATGCGATGTGCCGTTTTGCACTCATTTTTCATGACACACCAGTCGCACCATTTTGTCGCAGCAATCAACAAGCAATAGCCAATTCGAGCGAAAGATTAAATCCTCGAATGAAGATGATTGAACTCCCAAGCCCGTTTATCTTATTTGCCAAGGACGATATGCACTTTTTCGTTGCACCTGCTGCATGGATCCACTGTATACTATTTTGCAGAGTGGAAATAGATTCTTTCGCTACAAACAACTTAAACAATATCAACTGGAATTATCCTAGTTGCGTTTAATCTCTTTAATCTGCATTTAAGTGCATTGGTGTAATCTGATGCCAAGGCACCAAACGATAGGCCAAAATAGAGAACAAATGCTGATATGGTTCCGATCTAATGCCTCATGTATTCGAAAAGCCTTGCACTTAAACCGGGTTTGCTGAATCCAAACCAGCTCGCTTTGAGCAAGCTACTCGTTAAACTCGTTCCCAGTCTGATCTGAGCCAGCGCTGGTTCCACGCTTGCTGTACACAAAGTAGATCCAGATTGGGACTGAATCAAGGCACCTCTTCTGACCGGATCCAGACAAACCTCAATCAAGTGAACACGCAGCTGCTAAACAAGATGTCATTGCCATTTCCCCAAATTGGGTCAAATCAGAGTTGACCTGGCGAAGAGCAAAGCGAATAGAATCATACATGTTGCGGGGTATGCGACAAATCTCTGAACCACTGCCTTGGAGCTTGCAGATAGCCGCGATCTTTTGATGCAAATACTCAACCCGATCTGTACAAACAGAGAAAGCAGGGGTTATGGTTGGGGTTAGGAGTTACAATTCGCAAATCCCTAGGTACTGGGAGTTTTGCTCGGGTTGAGTAAAAATTGTTGCCTTAAAGAAAACACATGATAAAGTAGACAGAATAATCATAAACAACCGACACAAGCTTGACAAAAGGCAACAAAGAATATAAGACGGTCTTCTTACCACCCTTGGATAAAGCAAACTGTATGTTCACAAAGAAAGTTGGTTTGGCAAAAAAGGCTAAAAACAGCAGCTTAGCAAAAGGCAAAATGAAACACAAAAGCCTTTTTAGTAGTTAACAAAATACCGAGTTACGATTATAGTAGTTACGAGTAGATAGAGATACGAAGCATAGTGACACCCAGAATTGAATTTCACGACGGCGTGAGACAATAATTCACAACAAAATAAATTCTTCTGTTTGAAAAGCTTGGCTTGCCAAAAACTTTAAATATCTACAAATCAAACAACACGTACAGCAATTCCAACAGCACTTGTTACTGCACCCGTATAACTTTGTACAAATCGCAATGTCGGGGTTTTCTGGAAGGCAAAACATATTTCTAGAAAGCAACGTTTGCGGCCTTCAGAAGGGAAAGCAATTTTGATTCAGAGACCGGGAATTCGCAATGGGTATTTTCATCGTTTCCTTTCTTATGACTTTCACTGGGAGATCTAGGCACGTTGCTTCGGAGCTAGAACTGATGGTTGTTTATATAGAAGGGCCTACTTCAACGAGTACTTGTGTGCTTGTGATTTAAAACCAAGTGAGCCAAGAAACCACAAGAACACGTCCAAAAGATCAGTGGATGCCTTTGGACCGAGGGTACCGAATGGGACAGACGACCATTGAGCGGTTCACACTCAAGAAGAAACGTTTTCAGTGCCTGAGAATAACGGACATGCGCGGCGTGAGAAATATTTTCAACGGTATTAACTAGCAAGAGCATGATTGCGAATTCTCGGCACAACCGATGCTTTGCACAATATTGTGCCAATAAACACCAGTGGGAGAAGCTTCAGTCAATCTAGGTCATACATGACAGTTTGCAACATCAACAGCGTTATTAAGTCCTGTTTAAGTCTGCCATCAAAGAGCAGACTCCACCATCAAATTCAACCATAACATTCTACCATCAAATTCTATCATCAAATTCTACCATCAAATTCTACCCTCAAATTCTACCCTCAAATTCTACTAACAAATTGTGATTTCAAATCGAGCTGCATTGCGCTGTGTGTATAATACCTTTGTTGCATTGCGGTTCGCATAGTTGACAAAAGCATTATGACTTTGGTTCATCCACTGAAAGGCAAAAAATTTCAATCATTCATTGGAAAGCGTTCATTGGAAAGCGTTCATTGGAAAGCGTTCATTGGAAAGCGTTCATTGGAAAGGTCTTCTCCGGAAGGCTATGCAAAAATGAAATGGCTTTAGATACAAAATAAAAAACTGACAATTAAGCAAAATCTTGGCGCTGTCCAAATCCTGAGATTCTTTAAATTTCTATTTTGATCTGGCAGAAGGCGTGACTACCGTCAAAAATTCATAGAACCTTGGAGAAGTTAGATTACTAAAAATGGTGAAGTTAATGGGAAAAATGTTTAAATCTACTTTCTGATCTAAGGATGATGTGGTTATGGCTAAAGTCTAAATTTTTAGGAATTAAACTGAAGAAGAAGATTCAATAGTATATGAACGCTATTTACAAAAACCATTAACAATCTAACAAAGCCAATTCAAAATAGGATTTCAAACACCTAAATAATTCAGAATGCAAGGGGAAAATACATCGTTGTTCTGCATGGGTGCTCGATTCAGGTGCTTCTGCATTAATCTCCCATGAATTACAGCTAAGACTTTTTCATCAGATGACATAAAAACAACGCAAGAGATGGAGTCAAATTATGGCCTAATCTCAACAAAAGCTAACTGTAAAGAAACTGAAAATAATTGAGAATTTTGTTGCTAATTCGACGAAGACCAACCTGCCAGAAGATAATTTGCTGAAACGATGGGCTTGGTAACAGCATGCCAACAACCTAAAATCGACATTCTCAAAAATTTATCAATTTAGAGAGGAAGAAAAATTTATCGGCCATCTTCATGTAAAGATAGCAATTGCAAGCTTTACTAGTCTTGAGGGCACTTTTTCTTGAAAATTACTTAGCATAGAATAAAGGTATATTGGGATACAGAGTCAGTTTATTGAAATTGTATTACTTTTAGCAAAGACAACTCGGCAAATGCGCCCCATCGTAGACAGTAACAATTGGCACCTTGAACTACTACAAGTGAAAGTGGTGCAGCTTGCAATCCCGCGACAAATTAATCTTTGTTATGAATAACATGCCGTGACTGTGACTCCTCCTAGCCTAGATTATCAATTCGCTAATGCATCCTTTCTTTCGGGTGGAAATTCAAAAGGAGACTGAATGGATTTCACTTCAAGTTTGCAGCTAGGCAATTAACGAAGTCAGATTCTGAACCAATTTTATAATAAAGCTTAACCCCAGGCGGCAAAAGCTATCTTGGGCGAATATTCGTTAGTGGTAATATATTGTGCCAAGCTTCTAAAGATCTTTTCACGTTTTCAGCGAGCTTTGTGGCTTTGTAAAAATATGTCACTGGTGATATCTTCATCCCGAATGCACAATATTTTGCACCAACCCACTAAACGAGGAGACTCACGGTTATTGTGCCAAACGGGACAAAGCCTAGAAAAGAAGATTGGTACATATAACCGGTGCCACATCTTACCCAATGAAAGAAGTTTCATTAAAATTTAACCTCCTCAAAATTGAATCCAAGCTGCTACCAAAAAGTTAGAAGAATTTGATTGAATTTTTCAAAATTGATTATAAATTACTAACGAACGGATATAATCCTAACCAAGTAGAAAATAGCGAAGAAACATCAATTGCCAAAGAGAATGCAGAACGGGGGACCACCGAATCACCCGATTGCGCATTCGGAGCCCTTATGAACAGAAACGTCTTGGATTTCAAAATTGGCAGTTTTAAACTTAAGTTGCAACACGTATGAAAAGGTGTGAGAAAAAACTCACCTGACATTCTGAAGGGCAAAAAGATCGTGTCTCCTGTGTCTGGATGAATCATGGCCTAAGGTGCAGAAACGAAGCACGTTTAGTAGAGGCGTGACATGGAATTTTCGTCTGTGACACAGGTCCACTGCACTGATCACCTTCGCCATCGCTGTATACATGCACAAAAGCAGCTGTCGTCTAGGCGACAATTCTAGTTGCATAGAAGGCAAAGTTTACTAAAGTGCTTTCTTCTAAGCAATAACTTTCTTTCTAAGAGGATCCACAAAAGTAATAGGTACCTATACCAAATGATCATCAACTCTTAAGAGGTACAGTGAACTCAATTTTCGACATTAGGGACAGTCAGCCTTGAAACAGAGCTCTCTAATATTCAAAGTAACCAAGGCTCAAAGTTTACACTTTCTTGTTAGCTCTCTTCCAATGGAAAAATCTGAGGGCTCAACAAAACATTGAAAAATAGCACTCTATGGATAAAAAACTAAAATGTCCTATTTCCTTATACCGGGATAAAAAATTACCTCCTTTATTTTTCTTGCATGCCATAACTATAATGGAAAATAGTTCTCAATTAATATTTAATGGGGGCATTTGCACATGCAAAGAAATATATTTAGCTTAATTTAAACAAGCAAATGAAGCATTTTTGTCACGCAGACCTAAGTGCAAGAAAATATGAGCAACTTTTAACAAAAAAAATATCTGCAGCAAATGCTCATAACATATGAAAAAGAGATGTCAACTCCACGTCGAAAATGAGCCTCAGCTAATAACCAAAATGAAAGGCAGTTTACTTGCTCATCTGTAATGCCCTTTGGTAAGGTACCAAGCTTGAACGACTCCAGAAGAGACAAAGCATCTTGTAGCTGCCTCTAGGGAGAGAAGTTTAAGCTTGCAAGAATTATGTCAGATGAAGAAGGTTGCTGGTTAATCTAATGCAGGATTATCCGTTCTTGCTTATTTTTGCAAGTAAACGACAGTACTCCATCAACCTTAGACTGATTTTACAAAAAATGAAAATAGTCTAGCTTTAGAAACACTAGAATCTAAATAGGTAAGCAATTTTCGTGTTGAATCATGTGTATTTGCAATCTCTTTGGACACGCCTTTGGATGCATTTAGTTTGACACATGAGCGTGTTTTTGACAAATATCTTAATTATATTAGAAGCCGAGTTCTGTTCATCCCAATGCTGATTGGCCTACAAAAACTGCGCAAATCACGAATGAAAAAACAGTAATAAATATTAAAGTAGCATTGGTTAAAAAGATGAATGGCGGCTGAGCATGGGTGTAGGAGTTTAAAGCGGTACAGAAATTTATGGGGCTTCCAGTGCACTGCAGAAAATCGAAGATTTGCTCACTAATTTCAAGGCAACAGTGCTCAAAACAGTACCTTCCATAGTTGGCTGTGGTGACCAATAATTAGACAACGTTCATGAATGAAAATTGTGGCATGTCAAGGTGTTTTCGGGAAAACAGCAGACCCAATTTAGAAAAAAACTTTGTTGAACCCTGACAAATGATGGAGTTTTCTCTAAATTTGTCAGTCATGAAAACTCTAGGAAATATTTGAATTACCTTGCTTGTAAACAGTGTCCTGGGATCCACTATATTGAGGCATCTATATAGCCTTCCAAGGTATGTACTCTGTCAAAGGAAATAAATGTATAATGGTGATATGGCAGTGCAATACACCAATTTTAAATCCTGTTTCCACTTTAATTTCTCCAATTCACCATTTCTTAACGTATAACATCTCTTAAAGTTTTGAAAGACCATGCTATAAAAATACCAAAACTGAATGCAGATTTATGAAACCCTATTTATAGAAACAGAATGGAAGAAGTTGCCATGTTCCACCTTTTTGCTCACATTTAGGCATGTTGGCGGAATATTCCTAAGTTGATTTATACTTTGTTATTATATACAGAAATGTCTAACATACATCAAAAGTTCAATAGATGTTATTTTCACTGGTTTCAAAATTATGGCATTTTAATTACTATAAGTTTCACCTGTACAGAAAAGGGCACATTTCAAAATCAGTAACCATATTCTTGTTGGGCAATCTTTACTTATCTATGCAATAATGGAATTAGTGGACTTCTAGAAATAACTGAAAATAATGAGCCTCTAGAAATTACTTTGAAAATAATTTCAAGCCAAGCCCAAAAAAACTAAACATTCATTAATTGCATGTTATCCAGAGTGTGTTTTGCATACTTGAATAAAATTTGATTGATTGATTGGTTGATTTATTTGTTATTTGATTGATTGACTGCAATGACTGATTGGTTGATTTACTAATTGATATGTTATTAGATTGATTGATTGATTATTTGGTTGCCTGATTGATTGATTGTTTAGAAAATAAACTGATTTTTCATTGCGAAACATATAAATAAAAAAATTTTTAAGTTTTCAATCTGCAACTTAAAAGATATTACAAATAAAAAAATTCTGTTCTTTCTTTGATTTTGTGATGTTATCCTGGGTAAAAATTACTACCTTTCAGTGACTGTTGCTGGTGCAGGTGCTTCTAAAAATCCCCAAGACATTTCGATTTGGTACCCAAAACCCATTGTCTTTTACAGGCAATGAGAATGAAGCAGTTACAAAAATGTGGGTGCATAAACTTAACAAGAGTGTCACTATTTTCTCTGCCTAGCTCCAAAGCAATTCCTAACCAAACAAAACCGTCATATGTACAAATAACAAAACTATTCAGGCAGATTGCATCAATAAAATTATATTCTAAGTCAATTTCCCTGTCTTCTGAAATTTTTTTGCTTCAATCATAAAGTTTGTTGTTGAGATAAATTAGTGGTAGGGCCTTTTACGAGGAATTGTTGTTGCCAATTCCAGTCCACCTTTCAGTTTTTTTGCACTTCATCAACATCCTCTTTCTTGACAACTTATCAGCAACATCTTTAAATCTACTTCTTTGATTTCTTGTTGGCAGAAAGCACACAAGTCCTTTTAAGTAGATTGCTGGATACTTGCATCATAAGAGTGCACAGTCAATCCTATACTTGCATCATAAGAGTGCACAGTCAATCCTTTCATCTAGAAACTCTTTCTTTGGGTCATGCAGCCAAACCAGCTGTCTATTCTGCCTAGGCCCCTAAAAATGTATCTGTGAATAATATATTGAAAGTGTCAGGCCCTAGGTCAATAGGCCCATATCAGTTATCAGAAACCCAGCCTGGGTGATAAAATAAATTACTTGATTTCCTGTTAGCTTGTTTAGAAATTAATGTTAGTGAGGCATCTTGGAAAATAAGACAACCAAATGAACACAGATAGAGAAAATTTCAGGAGGGGATGTTTAAAAGAGGGTTTTTCATATCTACGCATATTGGGGGTGCATTTATTGGAGGTATCGTTTAAAAGAAGGGGGCATTCATTGTCCCCCAATTTAGTGAATCAGGTACTGATCTTCTGCCACTGATTAGGCCCAATCTACTTGAATCTACTATCCTTTTCTACATAGTTTCTTGAAGTTTTTCACCTTGCTAGATAGTTTAGATTGGCAGAGATCTTGGTTACAATCAGCATAATTCACAGCATGCCACACATTGAACAGTGTTATCAAGTCTTAATTCATTTAATATATATTTGTATACCTACATACATATTGCACACAAATGAACACGAAATATGTTGTTGATTTATCATAATATTGAAATAGCCAAAATCCACGCACATTCACTCTGGTCACCAGTTTTTCCTCCTCCAACTCGAGCGTGTTTGCTTGCAGGTCGTTGCCCGTAGCAGAAGTGGTCGCTGCAACGCGCCATGTTTTTCAACCCGGCCCTCATATCTTTAACATTAATTGAACATAGTCTCCTTTACGACTGTAGATCTTTAAAGTATAGTTTTTTCTTCTGCACTTTAACATTTTAAAGGATTACAGAAGCAGAACATTGTATGTCAGTCAAACGACCAACTTTTGCAATAGTTACGGTCTGCCGACGAAACCTTCATGACTTCTACAATTAACGTAGAGTTGAATAAAACTGAGAAATCCTATATACAACCTCTTGTAGTTTTACCTGGTCAAACTGGTCTCCATCCAGAGAAAACTGAGGTGTTCTACTCGCCATTCCTGTCCCTGAAGCCCCGCAATCAAAACGAGGCTGTTTGCCCTTTAGACAAATTTTGGCGGGACTTACTGGGATGACGAGAATTTGCGGGGTCAAGCTTTGATCATGCTTTTATTCTCGGAAATTTTTTAATTCAGATTTTTGAATACAGACCAAAACTGCAACATAACAGGCACGTCGCAACTTGGGGGCCAAATATTCCAACTTTTTCAGATATCAAATTTTTTACCGCTCCTTCTATTTTTTTTAAAACAGAGTATGAAATAAAAAGAGAACAAAGTGTTAAAATACTGCTTTATTTTATTTGATATATTTCATTAACTTATTGAGTTACATTTCTATTGCTTGTCTATTATTCGCATCAATTCAGCAGATAACTCGCGTTGCAATTTCATGTTTGATGTGTAATCATGGCCTACTGAAAATACTCGATAAAAAGAAGGTGCACGTAAGATTTTCTCAGTCAGTTCAACATCATTGGGATGTGCAATCCAAAAAAAGGTCACCATTTCTTTCCTTCCCCAACGTCTATCACCAGAGTTTTAGCATGTCTCCTCCCCTCCTAAATTTTTTCTAAAAATAAATAGTCAATGAGAATCGTTGAACCGTCCATTCGGGGTGGTATGGTATTAAATTTGTTAAGTTCTGTCCTGGAGATGCATCTTTTAGCTACTCTAGAAGGCTCAATTTTAAGCACCATTTCAACCTATTAAGATAAGATGCTCAAAATACTGCTCAAAGGTGACGTATACTTAGGCGAGAAGGATGCCTCATTTCAGATAAATACAAAGTTAACAAATATCGCTGCTATAAAGCCCAGCAAACTACAAATGCCTCTTTGCGTCCTAAACTATTCGCAAAACAGCTTTGTGGCTCTTTCGTGCCAGCCACGTTGAATCATGTCAGGTATTTCATGATTAAGATCTAATGCAATTAGGCGTAATGCTACAACCGAGCTTTAATGAAAATGCACATGTTACACGTCATGTGTACCGGTATGCAGAGGCATTTCCCCTTCAAGGCAACGCCTTGGTGATTAAACATAACATAGCCTGGGTTGCTCCTGGAAGCTCGCTTCCTTATTTCTGGCAAAATATACAGATTTCTTTATTCAATGCCAAAACAGAATTTGACTGTTCAATACTCTAGAAGTCTTGCTTAACACAATTTTGATTGTATTCAGATTAAGTTCTAAGCGATGAAAATGACAACTGAAAACCGTTTTTACATGCTGACACATCACACGAAAGTCTATAACGAGAGAACAGCTCCAAATTTAAGCTCAATCGTTCACACTTACTAAGAAAACGGGAAGGACATTATATAACTGAGAGGTGAATTTCGCATTGGAATGCTGCAGGTGTTCTCTACGTCATCCAAAATGGAGAAGCACAATGTATGATGCTTGTGCAAAGACTGCAAGATCGGACGGCTGTGTGTCACGCATCTTCAACTTCAGCCAATCTTGCAGTGCAAATGCCATTAGGCTACATTTTACAAAATCGCAAGATTTTTATTTCAGTTCTGCTCAGTTCAAACTTGGCCGCAACTTTTAATTTGAATATTTATGGAGTGCAGCGCACTTATACCATCTCTTGAATTTTTTATTAATGAAGGTCAGAAAATGGCAAATTCTTTTCAATACACAACTGCTATGAAGTCAATATCAGTAGATATTAGTGGAAATAGGCCTTTCGTTGAGGTTAGATAGGACAAATGAATGTTTTTCAACAATGCCTTTGTTCAAGAAAGGACGCATCGCATCATGAAAGGAAAGTGCTGGTTAATCTAATGCAGGATTATCCGTTCTTGCTTGCAAATCGCCGTCTGCAGTCACGTCATTGCGGTCGAATGGCGCTAACGAGGCTTCTCGCGTAAGCGACTTATGACCTATATGATAAACATATGAAAATCAACATGACACACGATTGCAGCTTGCATTATCCCTTCCCTAACGTGCTTGCAAATACCAACATGGGGATTTTGCAGGCCACAGGGTCAAGGAGTTAATAAGTCAGGCGACGTTTGTGCTTCGTGCGTGCATAATCGGCCCTTCTAGCAGGAAATGGGATGATTCCGACACTACGTCACGTGGCTTGCCCAGCATCCACTGTTTCTCGTTGATGCATGTAGGGTGATCTACTCGTTTCCGCGATGCAGCTACCTTAAAGGGTGTATCGGTAATTCGATTTTTCTACCAATAATCACAAATGTGCTCAATGTGCAATTACATGTGCCGCACCGTTGCAACATTTTGCGAATCAATGAAGTTCATTTTTTGGGTTTGTGAAATATGTTTACTTTCGTCAACATCGCGGGAATTCCACCAGTTTTAAAGAGTGAGGATACATCCAGAAAGTTTAATCGCGTTGGCGGTTTGCAACTGGAACAATTTTCCATTTACATATATCCTTTCTACTTCTCTTAACGAAGGCTTCTTTTCTTGAAGGCATTGCTTCGTAATCTCCAAGCAACGATAAGATCTTGAAATCTGACGCTGAAGAATATTACTTGCATTTGTTGAGCTCGATGGGCCCAAATTTTAATGATTCTGTCGAGATTTGCTCAGTCTCCTTTGTTTCACCCAGCAACGGAAAATGTGCCACAACAGGTTTCAACAAATACAGATTAAAATTGTCATATCTATTTCTTTAAAACTATTGTCTCTTCTCAAGCTGAAAGATGATACCCTCTTTAATCAGTATAGTATTGCAGTTTGGTTTTTATTGCTGTAATAAGATTGAATAAAGACATCAAATGATTGTTGGATGTTTCAAGATTTCTTCGTACATATTTGAAATGATTGATGTTATTTGACGCATTGGAACATATTTGACCATAAATGGCCATAGGTCAAAATATCCGTCATTGTAAAGATATATCCTCGACACATATCTAAAGTCCCGCGTTTTAGGGCCAATCTATGCCCGCTTCCTACAAGATGACATTGGTGCAAAGGTAGACGTGAGACATTTATTTAGTGCAACTGGTGATTTTCCAACATACCAACTAATGAGGACAATACTCTCAAATTTCCCTACTGGTTAGCCAACGATTTTTCCTCTAGCGTACATTGACCTTCTATATACATGCCAGATTACATGTTACTTCTTCTCTACTTTTGAAAAATGCTTATATATTACTGTTATGTTACTTTACTTCTGATCACTCGAGTTGCAAAAAGTACCCTGAATTTGAGTTCCATATCTTATCTGGTTTGATTATATTATCTGATTTGGTTGCAATCTGCATACATTTCCTGTACTATTGAATATACTACATCAGAAATATTTTTTTCTGCAATGGTATCATTAGCCTCGCATACAATGCTGATCATCCAGTTGTTAAATTTTTCGTGAAGCAAGCTATGGAAGCTAAGGCACTTTACAAATCAAAATGTGTAATCTAGCAACATCGGTGGCCTTGATTTCTCTGCGCTCATCAAACACCGTCATGTTGGTGTGACCTGGCCTTATCTTTAGCCTCGGTCAGACAACCGTCCTAAGGTCCCTGCGACGAAAATAAAGCTGCCTGCGCTGCGCAGTTTCTAGGGCGGCTGCACAACAACTCACAATGCTTTGCTAATTAACTAAATCGCAGATACCACTTCGGTAATCCGGACCTTTGTTTGCACTCACGCAATTTAGCGTGAGAGTTTCGGAGGTCATCTGGTTCTCAGTTGCAAGCATCACAAACAAATTCATTGCAAGAGAAACTGTAGGAATAATGTGAACCAATCGGTCGGGGTTCTTTGACATTTTTTTTGTCAACTACCTGTTGATCTTGAGTACAACCTTCATCAATCGCACATTCCACAAACTTGTCTCTGCATTGAAAGTTCAGGTTGAAATGACTTCTATTATGAATTCTTATACCCCTCGTTTTCTTGCTTTGAAAGATTTCTACCACTCACTAACGTTTTAGTAATCATCTATTGAAAAGACTAACTGACACAGCACCTCTGACTCACATCCGAACTAATCAGTTGTCATATAGCTGTACTCGTAAACTTTCGTTTGGCGAAATTTCCCGCCTGACATCATTCTCTTTATGTTACTCTGCCATCTGCACGCGGCATGTTTTCAAATGAAATCGAACTGGCAAGAGCAGGGTACTTTATTGGCATGACAAAACCTTGTTTGCACAGGTGAAAAACAAAACAAAACTAATCAATTGTGTTTATTTCTTTCTCTAGTTTGAAAGCGGTGTTTAAATTTCCCTAGATAAATACAATTTTCAGACAGGTGCAAATATACGTTGAATTCCACGTTAAATCAAGATTACTAATTGCTGCAACCTCTTTTAACTGTTGTCCAAATTTTCTTGACCAGCGATGTGGCATTAGTAGTTTTCATATGACTTGAAACGCCTTCAGCTAGAACAACAAAGTCTCCTGCATCAAAGCGAGGTCCGCTCATACCCAGAACGAGGCATCATCAGCCGCATTGCACTGCCTCGCTATCCGCTCACAGGTCTATCAAACGGAACTCGACATATCGATAGTCAATTTATTTATAGACTTTATAAGTTTATATATTGGTCATGACTAGATTTCAGATCTAGTCGCTGAGTAGCGAAGTGGCTAGGGGTCAGGAGCCACGCCCTTTAGCAAGTCGGAAAACGCCCCTTTCAAGAATACTGGCTTCTTTGCGTCCATGAACAATTTGCGCTCAAAAAATTTCAAGTAGCTACTATGAAAAGATGCATATATCACTACAGCCAAACAATTAGCAAAAGCCTTTTCAAATCAAATTGTCAAGTAAGCGCTTGATTATTTGAACATCATGCTCATAGGTGCTATAAGCAGTCCTGTGACATTTTGAAGCTTCGTGTTGCCTTAGATATTCGAGAGAATACTTCCAGTTGGAGAATTCAGACATGGTAAAGAATCTTCTTTGTTCTTCTGTCCTCCTATGTTCTGCCTCGGATAGACAGTATCATCTTGATGAAGCCATGAAAAGTTTTGCACCACAAAGCATATGTTCACAAAGTACCAAAATCTCGACATGAGCGAAATTGTTTTCCAAATTTCGTTTTTAGAAAGCTCGTTTTTACCTTTATAACTAACTGACGCAGCAAAAGAATGCATAGATCTAAAGGCTATGTTTCTGCATGCTAGGATGCACTGTGAGCTGATAATAAATAATTCTATACACTGGTTTAGAAGAGTTGGCTGAGTTTCAGCTGGGGTTGCATCCAGCGAAATCTTGTAGCAAAAAATTCATACCAAACAAGAGCAAGCCAAGTAAGCATTAAATGTGAAGGCTAAGAAAGGGACAACTAAGGACTTGCTGGTTCTTCCATTGCTTTGCAGATAAGCAATGCTGAAGTTACCACAGCTCACCCGTGTACAAGCTTTTTCTTCCTTGCCATCCATTAATTTCAATGAAAAAGTTGAAATTTCTATATTTTCTAGAGCCTTTATACCCATCTTTAAAAAAAGGGGGGGGGGTCCATGGACAGAAACTGTAGAAGAAGTGGCAGGTAGGTAGCAAGTCTGGTGTATTCTTATGTTTGGTGCATTTGATAAATATTTGTTTTAAAGCAGTGGGAGAATTCGAACATTTAAGGCAAAACGCTTACTTAATTGAGAGGAACCTTGTAGCTGCTTCTTTGTAATTTAGGGGAGCTGTTTGTCGATACCTTGCGCTTTCCTTTACTGTTACAATTGTTCTGGCTCTGTTTATTGCCTCGTGATAAAAGTTAGCAGCAATGCAATCCACACGAAGTGCTTTAACCTACTTACAGCGTTCATCTTCAGAGTTTTATAATTGCCTGCTAGCGTCAAGATGGCGTGATCTTTTCAAGCCTAATTGAATCAGTGGCCGCCGTCCAAGGCTGACCCCCTAGGACAATTGGCGCTCAGCTTTTGGATATAGAAACCTCGTTGCAAGCAAAAAGCCTCGTTGTCAAAAGACTGACAGTCGTGAAAGGTGCAACTCATTTTGACATTTGAGTTGGTCCTAAAGGTCAAAGGAGAACTCGAATGGTCGTCAAAATCTCCACTCATCCTGCGCCACATTCGCTCGCTTTTTAGCACCCAGATGAAAGTAGTTGTCCTAAAAGAAGGCCTGATTTCAAGAAAAGGATAAAGTTTGTCAATATGATAGCAGGAAAACTAATTGTAGCTATGGAAAGGGAAGGGTGTCCTTCTGGACAGATTTAGAAACAAATTCAACGGGAATCAAGGCTGCACCGTGCTTGAACAATGATGCGGCAGTTATCGTGTGGTTAAGCGCTCTTGTATGAAAATATCAGGCAGTGATAATAAAAACCACGATTAAAAACATTGTTGACTTGAAGCAAGGTTTCAATGGGAAATCCTAGAAAATATTTCACTCTGAAGATTTCGCCCAGAAGATTTCGCCTCTGTTCTACAGTACCAGAAGCTCGTACATTATTACAAAAAGGCCAAATTAGCTCTTTGGAAGTCAATTTCGACAAACGTGGTCCATTTTTCAAATTGGCGGTATGAATTGTGCAAACAAGCTGGTGCAACAGTTAACTTGCAGTTATCTACCAAATCAATATCTACTTCTTGGTGCCCCTCCTTTTGCGATGGGTTGCCTTGTATTCGAAGGGCTACTTGCTCCTTTGAGGCCGAACAGAAGCACCCTTTCCTATGACAAGTGATAGAGAGCAACAATATCGTAATTGATGTTGGTCAAAACACAGAATGATGCGAAAAAAGATTAAAATGCGGTCAGCGTAGTGCAACTAAACTGAAGACAGTCACGTTAACAGAAGTTTAAATATTCTCAGGAGAGTTTTTCATTAATCGTGGCTTTTTGAGGAACTTATCGCATCATCGTATGTGTAGAGTGACCCAGCCTGAAGTACAATTCAAGTAATGATAAAATGATTTATAAGAAATGTAACTGGGACAAGCTTCAAGGTAGATGGCCTGCGAACGCGAAAGCAGTGCGTTTGATTGGCCCCTCGTTTCGACCAATCAACAACCGCCAGCCACCCACGACGTCGAACTCCGACCATCTATTGCGACCCTGAGCAGAGGCCTGTGCGCAAAATCATGTCTGTGTCTGAATATAAACAGTAAACGTATTTCTAATAGGTAGGACGAAACTTGAGGCCCTGCTGATGAAACGCAAAGCATCATAACGGCTAGCAACAGCAGCAACATCAACTCAGATGTGGGTGGGAGGGCGGTAGGAAGGGGAGAACAAACGTCTTTCACTATCGATTCCTGCCAGCTTCAGGGCAAAAGCTTCATGTAGATCCAATAAGACAATATTTATCGCAGGTCATTGGAAATAAAGCCGCTGCCACTCAAAAGAAGCAAAGGCTTTTGTTCATGTTTCTAAAACTTATAAACAAAGCGATTGATGCTGCTTTACCTCAGAATGTAAACACATATTCCTGTTTTCCCATTGTATAAACACCCTTTCTTTGAATTCGTTATTCGGTGTTATCTTTAAAAAAAGCTGTTGGCCTAAAGGTTTTCGTTTGAAATCAGCCAGCAAAACAACGATAGCAAATCAAGACTTTCCGGGCAGGCGGCCTGGGAACAAGACTTTCCGGGCTGCCTGGGAACATCTCGTTTGGCAAGATATAAAGGAGAACAGAGACGGGCAGTATAGAATAAGGCATGGTTTAATAGCATTCTTGAACCAACTAAATTTATGCGGAAAGCATTTTCTGGTGAACAGTCATCAACCTATTCCCTTTTTTATATGCAAAAGTACACACCGAATTTCATGGTACAACCAAGTATGCTCAACGGTATGCGGAAGAGAGGGCTGCGATGTGCCGCTGCACAGGAATTTACCTACGCCACGTACCACCTAATTTTGCAGGTGCAACAGAGAATGCCCAGGCGCCCGCGTGATGCAAAAGGAGATCCATCACTGTCAAATTGAAACAAAATTGAGATATGTTTATGCTTAGCCAATATGGTTTGTGTCCTTAGCTCTTGGTAACTTATGAGTGCAGATAGATTTTAGCCACATTTGAATGGGTATCAAGTTGGACTTGCCACCAAAACGTTTTCCTTGTAGATTCGAGTTTATCCATAGTAGTGTTGGATTTTTCAGCTTTTGGGGAAAGTATTCGTAAGCAGAGAAATGCTAGGATTTCCATTAGAAAACAGCAGCAACACCCGTAAGTTGATATGCAGCACTGGTTTCTACCTACGATGAATAAGCTGGGGGGGTATTTCCTTGTTCTGTTTACTATACCTTTCCCTCAACCGGCGTTTCTCCTCGGATGTCCTCAACAGCATCCTTCGGCATCCCTGGGACCGTTCGTTTATCCCTTGGACAACATTTCCTGTCAACAGAAACTAACTCAACTACAGTCCATATAAGGGCGAAGGCTATTGAAAACGACTGATTAGGGGAACTGGAATTTTGCAAAGAAATGTCCAGCTGCAAGCAACAATTGGCCGCTGTGATTTTAATATTCGTTATCCGAAAAAATGTTTGGTTTGATAACAAGAAGCCCTGGCTAGCTTCAGGCTTTGTGTGCCCCTGTGAATTTTTCTTTGCTTCCACGTGGTGCCATTGTTCTGCAAGGCGAGCATGTTCAGCCATGGCAGCTTCAATGTGTTGGCAGATTCGCCAGCAACAGTCGGTGAATCGCTATTTTTGCACACCAGATCATCAAAGCTGAATCGCGTGAGCTGTCAATGACTGTCAAGTTGCCATCTTTTCCTAGAAACGCAGGGTTTTTTCTACCTTTTATCTCTCGTGCAGGAGACAGGCCAAGGCACGCATGTGCAGGCTTGTCCAAGTTGCACAAATGAATAGAGATTACAAGCTATGCAAATCTTTTATAGGCGATTCTATATTTTCTTTACTTAGACAAATATGAACACCAGGCCACTTGGCAAGCAATTCTGTCAAGGAAATAGACACTTCATTTCCACGGTTTTGAACCGCGCCAAGCGAAGGTTTGCCGGCTCAAACAACGGTGCCCTTCAAATCACAAAAGGGGTTAACGACAGGAGCACAAATACCCGTGCACGATTTCCACTCGATGCCTGCGTTGAAAGTTCCCGATTAAAGGAGTATATATTCGATCCAAGTCTGTCTTGGAATATATGTGCAATAGGTTTTGCTGTGGGAACTGCGCAGATAGTGGCCAAAGTTGATTCAGTGGCCAAGGACACAGACCTACAATGCCCCAATGACGTCATACATTAAAATGCCGCTTAAAATATTTCGTAGCGAGACTTTGACGCCAGCTAGACGAAATCTCTTTTCGATGATATCTTTTCAAAAACCCATCCCACGGTAGGAGTCCTACATGACTCCCCAAAATGAAGTTACGGCCTAAGCATGAAGTGCCATGTTCCAAGGTACATATTGGCGCAAATTGTCTTCCGCAATTGTTGGTTGCTGAACCCCGAGGCAAAGGTTTCCTGGGTTCTCGGGCATTTTGCTCTCATATGTTTGAGAACCTCGCAGATGCCAATCGCAGTGTTAGGGGCATGCTGGACAAGGGCAGTGCTACATTCTTTGTAATGAAGACTTCAAGGCCAATGTTCTCACGGTAAATGCTCGTGCATTAGCTGCAGATTACTACACAGATGAGAAGAAATTCGAATTGAACATACCAAATGCAATCCGTTTCAATACACATACGATTTACTTACTATTCACAATGACAAAGCCCTTTCAAACGGCCTTTCTACAAGTGTGGGCTATTAAACATCAGATTCGCATAAATTAAGTTTGTGATATTAATACACCAAGACCCATAAGTGACAACAAAATGTCCATCTAAGGCTACAACGTTCTTTTTCAGAACATTTAACTCCATTTTGGAATTCGCAAAAATCGTTACAATGCTGAAATAACAGTGTTATCTAACTACATATGTATACGTTACTAAACACAAATAATCATTATAGTATTGTGCTGGATCAAAGTTACAAATTAGAAATACTCTCATGAACGAAGAAAGGTTGAAGCAATGTATGGGAACACAGGGAATGAAGGTACACAAGCCTGCTTCAGCACAATATAGGTTGTTGTGCATTTGGTTTGTTGGGGGTGATAATGATGAGGGCCAGCTCCATCTGAGAGATGCAATAACTTATTTGCTTTATAACAGTAAGCATTCATCTAATAGGCAACACAGCCTTATGTTCACCTAATCCCTATTAACAAAAATACAGTTCTAAATACAAAACTTGCAGTTTGAACCTTTTCCCCGAAACTGTTGCAGGCAAATTAAACTAACCAAAATATCCATTCACAGGCATCAATGTACACAATACTTTACAAATATGGAAGGATAATTGTAAAAATGTTATAAACAGTGAAATTCTTTGCTTTGTGCAGGGCAATGATTCACAGCACAAAGAATCTGGTAGAGCTGTGGTGCCCCAGAAATATTAGTAATGCAAAAACTCTTGAGATGCCAAACCAAATCTTTTTTAACTCACAGACATACAGAGAGTTCATCTGGAAGCTAAGAGTTTTCGGTGAAACATGAAATTCAAACATAGTTCACTCAATCCAAACCTGACAAGATTTAATAAACCAGTTAAATTGACCTTCCTCCACAATATCTCTCCCCAATAACTCTCTACTGTTCTGCTGATCATGTTGTCAACTTCATGAAATGATGTTTTCAGGTGTATACAAAAACACAATGAGGCACCATACAGCCAAGCTGGTACCAGAAACTAGCAGTCTATTGCAGTTCCTCCTTAACTGTAAATATTTCAGAGTGTCTTATCTTGTTTTGATAGATACTCTTAGCAACCAGTGTTAAGTGACTGAAAATTGTGAAAAATCTACTTGCAAATAGAAGACATGGTATGATGTTTGAGGGTCAGTAACTGAAAAGGAATTTTGAATCTTTGATAAATTTTGTTTACTGAACTGAAAGACAATTTAATGATTGTAATTTATGAAGCTTTGACATTCTGCTACATGTCATGGAGTATCTATTGACTTTAGTATGTTGATGTCAACAACAACATAAAGCTTCCACAATAATTATGCAGTCCCATCAAATCTATCAAATTCATTATGGTATCTGACTTTCAATTATTGACCCTCAAAATTGTAGTGCATGGCTACAATGAAATATAATGTTACTCATTTCACATACATTGGTACGAACCTAATAATGTTAATTCCTACAGTAGACTTTGAGCTCGACAAATTGTCAGTTATTTTGTGCATCATATGTACAATTATAAGTAGCTTTGGGAATTTAAATCTTGCCATTTTAAAAGAGGGAACCCACGAAATGCATTTCTAGTGACTACCAGAACTATCAGTGCTGCTCCGGTCATCACCAGATCCGTACCCTGTCTCATCATCATTTTCCACATCTATTTCATCAGTGTCCAATTTTCGTGCCTTAGAGGGGGTTTCCTCAGGGGATACCCCTGATAATAGACTACTTAGTTTTCGTCTCAGTTTTTGCTGCTCCCCATGTAGTCTCTTCTTAATGATTTGTGCTTCTTTATCATGCACCTCAAGTACCTGAATCAAAAAATTTGGTAACTTATATACACAATCCTATATTTGTATAATTCTAAAGAATGGAAGCATGATTGCAACAAAATATACCATAATAACCAAAACACAAATTTATCTAACCACATTAACAGAAATTTCCTCGGATCATTTCAAGGGGACCTTCTGAAAGTGTCTGGGATATTCTGCTGTTGCAAAGAGCCACGTATGACAAGTTTCATGAATTCAGCTTCATTTCAACTACCGACCACTCTTTCCACATGCAGCCTTCAATCGAGGGATTTTCCCTTGGACAATAGAACAGGTTGTAACGATTCCTGATTGGTTGGAAAAGGTCGCATAGCAACCTGCTAAGTGAACTCAAGTGATCTCACCGAGACAACATGATGCACATGGCGACCTGAAATTATTAGACACCTGGCTTTGGACACGTTAAGCTGAAAAGTGGTGTTGGTCCTCCTCACTACGCAAGAAGCAAGACATGAAACTGAATTTGCATGATGTCGCATAATGCTTTGCCAAAGCTACCGTCGTTTCTCGCAAAGTTATACACAATAACACAAAGCGCACTTTAAAAGCTGTGCCCGAAAGAAACCCCTTCATACAAAATATCCTGCCGCAAAGTTAACATTGCTTACTCGAGCGGAAATATTTTTTTCATTCTTCCCTTTTCTCAATGGCTAGAGACCCTCACGTGCACAATCGCTGATGCAAAACATCCATCCGAACTTTTCACTCGAAAAAAATAACAACATTGCTCGCCGAAGAAAAGATTCAATAAATATAACTTGACTTCGCCACTCACTTTAATATATTGCTTAGCACTCTGTAGAAGGCTCAAAGTTGTCGCTTTGGTTTGATCAGGTGGTGTGGGAACAAGGTCTCTCAAAGATGTCAAGCAGTCTCTCAAGTGCGCACGTCTAAAAAATTGACGTTCTTAGAAGTGACCTTGGCAAACGGAAAGGTCATAACAAAAAGTATGGTGAAAACGACCTTGAAATTCAATTTGCATTAGAACCTACGCCCATTTAAACAAAAGTAATGTTAGGCTACAATAAATAAAGCAACAATATGGAAAATTCTATCAAACGTGGTTTGCTCATGGCAAGAAAACTTGGGCAAGTGCGCAGAAAAATTAACTCCATTTGCAATTAAAAACATCTGCTTGCATACTATTCTCACGCAATGTGTACTTGATTAATGTAAAAGCTCCTCGCTGAAAGCTAGAAATTCCACGTGCTGGGCCGGCCAACATACTAGCAATGCACGTGGCGGAATTATTGGGATGTTTTGTTTGTTCTGAGCGCAGACCGCTTTCTAATAAAATCAGAGGGATGAAAACCACTGACACGAAAAGAAGGGAAAATCTGCTACAAAACTGGGGGCGATTAAAAATTTGGCAAATAAATACCTGTTTTTTTCAAGCTGGTTGTGTGTTGCACTGAAAAAAAAACGTAAGGTATGCAAATAATTTTGCAACAGGAAAATTACCAAATTCCGCGCAAGTTGGCAATAGAAGGACTACTTCTATCTAGATCAAAAACACTGAATAAATTCCGTTAAAAAATTAACCCAGTAAATACAGTTAAAACTCAAATCACAGCACGGGAATAAAATAGCAGCTGAGGGAAATTAGGATTTAGAAGTTGAACAAATGACATGCTTTCAATGCAAGAAAGTTTAGGGCAAAAATGATTTTGTTAAAGTAAGTAGTTCAAAGCAACGTTCGAGTTTTATTGGCCCCCAATAATAAAATGGGTCAAAGCAAAGGGCGTATTGCTAAATATACAGGCATCGTATGAAAAAGTGAAGCCGGGTTGAACTTTCGAATATATCTCACAACAATTCACTTAATAGTACCAAAAGATTTAAGCTGTATGTTAGAATTCTAGTAAACAAAATAACATGCAAGAACAGAAACAAATTATTATTTCTCGTGCTCTTCACAACCGGTGGCAGCAGGGAAACGGCCTACATCGAGGTTCCTTCCACACAGCGTTAACTAAACTGATGAAATTTGGTCCGTAAAGTGTAAAGCGTGGCGGAATCAAACTAAGAACTCATACTATGATAAATATATAACTCACCGATAAGTCTGTGACCGTCTTGTACCTTTTCTTTCTCTGAACTTGTGAGGCGGAGGATACAAACTACCTGGAAGGTAAGCAGATACGAAATGTTGATAAAATGGCTGAACTCAAATATTAAAAGAGATTCTTGGAAAAGTTTTGTAGTCAAAGGATATAAACCAACAAAATAAAAGGTTGTATGAGGGGAATAATATTAAGCATCATTCTTTCAAAGCAGAACATAATAAGACGTCGTCGCCGCTCGGTTGAGAGAGGTTCCTTTCCGTTGCGAACTTGAAATGCAACAATCGTAGTTGCAAGTACAGCAGCCGGCTTGCATTTTAAAAAGCATTGAGAACAATTTTCCAGTACCTTTATCTTGATCTTGGAGTATCTTCGCCGCTTCTAATAAAGCTTCTAGGCTCATTTTAGCTTTCTGAAACAAGTCTATCGCTCTTGATCGTCTCTAACTTTCCTCGCAAATTTTTGTAACTGAGCTGAAAAACAACAAAACAAGGAGTCACGCGCATATGACATCATGTGACCTGAATATGGACGCTTATTGGTTAAGAATTTGAATAAGCCAATCAGAAGGCGAGAGTCGAGGCTGAAAGGATGCTCACATGGGCGCCAAAATTGACCACGTGGGTAAATCCTTTTCCGCGATGGTTCTGGACTATCAAAACTCCGTCATATTTTACATAAACCTTTTAATAGGAAGTTGCATTATTTTAATTGTATTTTGATGACGTGATGATCATGATTTCAGTGCATAGAATTCGTATCCAGGTGGTTGAAAACATGTGGGCCCGGCCCTGCTTGAGTCACGCTGAAAGATGCTCTGTTATGTGCCACGTTTTGAGTTTACAATAATGAATGTCTAGTCTGTACAATCATGCAAAAATCGCAACCCTCACAAAATCTAGAACAGAAAACATATAAACATTTCCAATATAATCAAGCTCTGAGTGAACAAATGTGAGGCTAGCAGGGAAAGCATAAGGGCAGCGAGTTACAAACATGTTTATAATGTGTTTTAGCTTTGTTATCTTATTGACTTCACAAGGACAGGGTTAAATTATTCAAAGGTTATGGCGCTAGCAAAGTCAGGAACAGGGTGGACGCCTAAAAAGAATGGACGGATAGTTAACCTACGTTGAAGTTTTAAGGCATTCACGACACAAACGTACCTTGATTAAAAACCGTCTCCTAAAGAACTCCTGTAGGTAGATGCAAACAGCTCCACTCAAAATGCAGCTAGCAAACGATTTGCACGCATTATCTTACGGTGGAAAGAGAAATGTAAACAAACCGAGCTCGTTATGTGTAGCGAATCGAGACAAATTCTAAGAAAGATAGGAATGTGCGACAAAGTAATTCCCCTGGAAGTAGGTGAGTCATGGTATCCTCGAGACCTCAATTCAAAGTGCATTATTTGTTTTCATCGGAAACATGTAAGGGCCCATCGCCCAAAACCTATTGTCTTATTGTTTGAAGATTCTCCGCAAACGGGCAAATCTGAACCTGCCATGGTCGACCAAATTAGACCATATTTTGCGTGCAGTTACGTCACCTATCTCAAAAATTGCTTGTTTCGTTTCGTTTCGTGAGACTTTCATGCTGCTGCTCATTTCCGAACACGTATGGCCTAATTTGCAAATGCAGTTTCACGTCACTGGAGAAGGCTTTTCAACTTGAAATCTCACATATGCCAAAACAAAAGCAGTTCCTTGACTATTCTACGTTTCTACTCTAATAAAATTTGCTTTGTGAAGAACGTCAAGTACCGTGTAGGAGGTTTTCCGTGTTTCACTTTGATATAACAGGATGTTGCTCATGGTTATGAGTATATTTCATCAAACGAGTTTATCAGAAACCGGAACGAGCAAGATTTCAAAACTGAAGTTCATATCCAGTGGTTTGAAAATGAGAATGTAATAGGCAAATGTCTTGAAATGACAGGAAATCAAGAATTGGAGCCCAAAACTGTCAAAATAAAGAATCTCTTCTTTAAGCAACACGACCTACAAAAATTATTTTGTTTGAGCAAAAGATTTTCTGAAATTTGATGGCGGATTGACCCTTTAGCCCCTTCGTTATGCAGGTTCGCTGTTCCATGCCAACAACATTGGAATGTTATTGGCAAAAGATGAATGCTCAGGTTTCCAAGGTCCTTTCCAAACAAACAGAGCTATTCGAAACATCAAAACATTTGAAGGGTCTTATAAGAGCTGACAGCAGAAAGGAGCAGGAGAAAATTGACATTCAGGCTACGGCATCAAGCTGCTTCCATCATTCATTCTCATGCTATTCAAAATGACCAAGCAACCACTTTCTTCGACTTTGGTTCGCTGGCAAAAAACGGGTCTTTCACTTATGGAAGACATATTCTGATGACGATTTCCCAATCAAACGTCGACATGGAAACCATCGCGTCATTAGGGACTCCGATGAGATAAGAATGAGTGGGGGGGGGGGGGTCAAACTTTGATGCAAAAAATGTGCAAGGAAAAGAACACAAAACTTGTAACATATTTGTGGATACAAAAACTTGCAAAGACGTGGCTAGCACTAAAATATTTGTAATTTTCAAGATCTCTTATAATCTGTCACAAAACAAGCAAACTATATGCTTATTTTTGTTTTCCTAGTAACCGTGGCAAACAATGTTATGGCAAGGCCTAGGCAAGCACGCCTTTGTGCTTTGAGTTGGATATTTGATCTCTCATGAATGGGCCGTGAACTTTGGGGAAATTAACATAAAGGCGTGTTAGCTTAACCATAGTCAAACACTAAGCTTCTTCAGTAAAATGAAAGGGGTTGTGTCTTGTTTATCATTCGATGTCATTCAACTTTTGCAGTTGTTCTGTTCTAAACATTGACAAAATTTAGGACAATGAATGTAAAATATC
The DNA here is from genome assembly GCA_003864495.1 of Nemopilema nomurai. Classification (NCBI taxonomy): domain Eukaryota; kingdom Metazoa; phylum Cnidaria; class Scyphozoa; order Rhizostomeae; family Rhizostomatidae; genus Nemopilema; species Nemopilema nomurai. Next base: position 285,071 of record ML133403.1, read on the forward strand.
CCAGGCTTCAATAACGGAAGCCGTTTAAATTTGGAATAAGAAGAGACAGCTGGCAGAGAACATGCTACATTTTGACTGGAAATATGCCAGTGAAGGGGAGAACCGAACATATTGCATTTGATCATCTCCGCCTGTTTGAAAGTGTGCAATGGGAGCTTGTGTTTCCAAGGGTGAGGGGCACACACTAAACATTTAATTTTAGGACCCTATTTAATTCTTGCCACCATTATTTTAGGTTGCAGCTTAAGCTTACCTTCCTTGGGGTAAGGCTGTTGAGGAATCACGTGATGAATTTCACACCTGAAAACAAGCGCGAATTGTCCAACACTTGTGCCAGAATCTGCATATCAAATTCTTACAGGACACATTCGTTGCAAAGGCGGTCGTAGGCAGGGCATGCCTGGCTTGGAGCAAACACAATAAACGTTTCCAGGAATTATAGACTTTTACAGCGTTTTTCCTAGAATGCTTTACTCGGTTAAATTGCACATTCCAACTTGACGAGCGCACCATTTGTTTTCTTGTTTTAGATGCATTCTCGAACTTTTGCTAAGAAAGAAGAGGTAAGAACAACAAGGTGAACATGCGGATATTGTGACGGAGGGCTGCATGAAGCCTTGGACACGGTCATATTTTAGCTGAGGTGTCCATTTTGACAAATTTAAGGAGAATTAGTACCTTTCGTTAAATTGATGGTACGGATCGAAAGACGTTTACCAGGTGAAATAGGGGAAGGAAAAATACAATATCAAAAACATCACTTTCTGCATGTATATTGATATATCTTAACATCTATGAAGTACGGGCTTTGGTCCTTCTACGAATCGTGTACACGTAGAATGATCATATTCTTACTCAGTAAGAAGGAGAAGAACCAGACCGCATTGCGTACTTAAGTGCATTTTCCGAAAAGTGATCGAAAACGCTCTTGGACAGGCTCTTAACATTCACGATGAAGTCTGCCTCTTCTATTTCTCCTTCATTGTATATCATATACTTATTTGGATTCTCCTCCTTGTAGTTGTATTCATAATAGCAAAAGTAGGGGAGTCGTAATTTTCCAAACTAGAAGTACTTTTTAGTCCGACAACATGCAAGCATATGCAAACGTCTGCATACCCTAACAATAAAGTATGCGAAAATTATGGTTCCAGTTCTTTTTGCTATTGTGTAGTTGTATTCAGCTGATAATGAATGTCAAGGCTAGACGGAAACCCACAGGATGGCTACCAAATACTGCCGGAGACCATTCCAGTCATAACCAGTCATAAATATGCACCTGGCAAAAAGACAACGGTATTGCCGGCAATAACTACTTGGTGGATGTAAACTAGAAATTTGTTATCAACGAAAACCATCATGAAGTATTTTCTTTTGCAAAAATATTTCCAAGATACAGCGAAAACATGTTCTTGTTTTCCACAAGTAAAAAGTTAATGTTGTCACCTGATACTGATAATTTTTCAAATAATCAAACCACCTGTTTTCCCAACTGGCTCCGTTTTCAGATAACACACAACAAGGGTCGCTGATGCCACGAAATCATGAATAAACAGCCAACACAGGGTTCCTGATTCCAAATAAAACAAATAAATCGAATAGATCTTCTTTCAATTTGAGGGATCACCTTTTTAATATACAAGTTAAATCTTCAAAAATCATACAAACAGTTTACAATAAATTTTATCAAAAATCATTCTTCGAATCGAAATTTCAATAAGAGCCGCAAATTGCAATAATGCCTTCTTTGTTCCGAGAGGTATATGAGTCAAAGCTCGAAAAGCGAATTACACCTGTCTTTTGCCAGCTGTAAGGGAGCTTTCACGGGCACTTTAGGTGCAATGAGACATAGTGTTCCTTCTGTTGCTGTTTTGAGGGAGGATGTTATTACTTCCTGCTTACAAAACATTTTTGTCCACGGTAAAAGGTGGATACTGCTAGTACATTGCACTAACTAAACTCAATCGATGCATACCAAAGTCTTTTGATTGTTAGTTTTTATGAGACATCAGGAACATCTCTTTGAACAGAGGATTTACGCCCTGTGCTAACGTGGAATACAACAATGTATTTGAAACACTTTGCCCGTTTCTAAAACAACCCTATCTTGTGCCAGGCATTGACTATATAATCAATTAAACTTAGGGAATATTTGTCTCCACAAGAATGCACCAAGGTAAAGTGGACCTCGTTGCTTTACTACATGACGATAGTGACGAGTCACTGGGAGTAGCAAGGAAGAACTGACCTGGAAATAGTAATGATTTCAGGTGCATTTCGAATTCATTTTAAGAAACAGCGAAAACATGATTTAAGCCAACTAAAATTTGGTCACCAATTTAGGCCACCAAGTTCTCAGTTCCTTTGTATATGGTGGCATTGATCAGAAGGTTTAGATGGAGCCGCAATTTAGTAAGGATTCTTGCCTTCTTTCCCAAGATAATATTTTGCATCTAGAAAATTGCCTAATCAGATCCTAATAATTTGAATATTCCGTTCCTTGACATTTGTAAATTACATAACGTTACGCAATTTCCGAAGGGCAGGAAACTGTACAGAGCTATGCTTCTTGCAATACGGTCACTGGGCTTCATTTCGGGCTCATGACGTCAACCTCAGCTAAAGGCTGCGCTGCTTACAAATATCATGATGCTCGCAGTTTGAATCAGACCATGAAATGTTCCGGCTGTTGCAGCTGCTACAATTTCTGCATGAAAACTCGTCAATCATTTCGCTTGCCGAACTCAGGCAGCTGCATTGAGCAGCCACTGGGTGTTTCGTTTCTCAATGCCAAGGTGAAATGTTGAGGCGACGCTCCTGTTCTTTGATACCAAAGATGCATAGCGTTTTCACCCAGTCCATGCAGATTCACACGAAAGCAAGGGTCATGTTGATGAGTCACAACAACCATGGCCTATTATTTTGTGGATGGTGGATTTTTCTACGATGGAGAATATTAGGGCTAATAGTTTTCAAGGATTGCCTTACATTTGATTGTATTTTGCAACGAGGTCCTACATTGACTGAGCAAATTAGGCGTCACTTGCTGCATGTAATAGTCATTCATCTGTATGAAAAACCAGGGCGCGCTGGCTAACTAAACAGCCTAGATTTCTTCAACCCCTGGCGATTCCACCTGTGCGCATTGTTATAACCTGAACAGATGTCTTCTCACCTTCAAGAAACATGTGGAGGTTTTCATGCCTATGGGTACAAGCCGTGATTTTAAGTAATAAAACTAGAACAATAACAAGGTCGACGCATTTTCATCAGTGAATATTTCATGAGTGTAGTATGAATGGCGCGGAACAGGATTTGAGGCAGCAAAAGGCACTAGGCCATGGCAGCGGTGGCGGGCGCGCAAAGGATCTACACTTGCGTTAGGCAGCGCAGCGTCTAGTCTTCGCAGCTCCCGACCTTTGCAGCTCTAACAAAAAGGGGGAATTGGCGGCGAAGGGGAGAATGGCGGCAGCACAAATAAAAGGGTAACTGTGCATGCGAGGGTAAGTGTGAGCTGGGTTGCGGTTAGGCCGCGTGCACGTGCAAGACAAAAGCACACTCTGCGCCGCATTGTCGACGTGGGTTGCATTGATATGAACGTGCCGAGGCTCACAATGCGCGACTTTGAATGACTCACAACAGGTTGCAGCAAATGTTTCCAGCTGCCATTGATTAAGTTGAATCGACCTTGTGCACAACGATGAATCAAAATTCATCCAAATTCCATTGACGATTTTCATTGATAAATTTCATTTGAAAGGCCCTCAGCAACCCGTAGTTTCTATTCAACGGCTTCTTTCGACGCTGTGTTTGCCTGCCTTTTTCACGTTCCCCGGCCACTCTAGAATCGGCATTCACATGCTAATCGGATTATTTGCAAAATAAACGACGATATATGTTGAATGCAAGCTTAAAACACGCAGGTCTCTTCGTTATTACATCGATTCGTTGTGTGAAAGGTTTGCAGCATCTGTTTTGCTTTCTGCCGATCCGTCTCGTAAGAAGGCAACCAGAGTTGGCAGAAATGCCTACCTAACTGCTTCCACTAGTGGAAAGGCTAAAAGGCATTGAAATCAGGATGGAGAGATGCATTTTGCCGTTCTGTTTCCTAGAAGATGCACTGTTGTAAGAGGCCGTGTTCTACTTTTACCGCCTGGAGTAGATAATCCCCTTTTAGTTAACTCCCTTGACTTTTAATCAACCGAGGCACTTTCATCAAAACAATATCGGTAAATTGAGCTGACTGGTGCATGGCTTTCCACGCACCCTTTGACAGACAAAGCAAAGCCGATAAAAATAGCAAAAAGCTTGGTTCTGGGCATCAACTAGGTCTTTCGGCAATCATCCACTGCCTCTTAATAGTTTTAGAGCCAGTTACGGCATCCTAGAAGTTATCCTGATTCTTGGGCAAACCCTTTAATAACAAGCAATCTAATATTTCTTGACCTATTTCCAGACTGAAGGGAGATTTTCTCTCAAATTAGCCTTAACTGAAAGGCTCGAGACACTTCCAATTTCGAAACAGGAGCGTTTTTCTTGCTAAGTTATTTTAGCGGAGATTAAGCAACTCAAATAAGAATATTTATATCGACGTGCGTTGAAACTGTTTAAGAGAAACATTACTTTTGTTAGTAGGGCAGAGATCTTGAGGAAACAAGAGGTGGCAAAGAACCTTGGAGAGCTGCAGTGTTTCATGCTGAGACAGTCAGAACGTGATGATGATTTGAATGCAACAAGCACGAAACATGACTGAACAGAATGCACCAGCCATGGTCACAACGCAATGGCTCCAAATTCAGCTATTCAGGTACACAAAGACATAGAGGCTTCGCGACCTAAAGGCCTGTGAAACACAACAATAATATTCCATGTACCTCCATCCCACGTGAGTAATTAACGCAACACATCAGGAACAATCGTATTTGTGCACAGCGTGTAAAATTTCATTGAGCGAAATGAAGTTCGTACGTGGAGTGACAATGTTTCCAGTCATTTCTGTGGGAGGGTTTCTTTCTGTGTCGTCAGCGGGCTGATTATAGCAACGCATTTGAAAGTGCAATTTGCGCAGATGTCTGCAGTTATCACTCAAGTCTAATGCTTACACACCGAACCGCAATGAAAAGTTCTAATACCATCATTAGAAAGCTCGACACAAAAGGCTCTGTCCAAGGCGTGGAACGGAATGACCGTTGGGTAACTAAGGCAGATGTCCCTTGAGGTTATTTATGTTGCTGTTGTTAACGTATTCACCTCGGGACACTGGTTGAAAGTTGAAGGGTGTCGTAATGGGCGCGAAATGGGCGTGAAATGGGCGCGAAATGGGCGATTCTCGTTAGCATAGATGCACACCCATTCACTTAATGCAGAAGGGCGAGTTTGTGGCTCAGGTCACAGGGACACAACCGAATAGACTGCGTTTACAGGGATACAACAGAACAGCCGACCAAGAATGTTCAAAGTGGCAAGCATCTGCAAATGACCAAAATCTGACAGCCAGTTGTGGACCAAAACAGCCAATTGTGGACCGAAAACCACGCGAGGGTTTTGAGACAGAGCACATGATTTGAGCGCCTTTTGGGTGAAGGTTTTACTTGGGTAAAATCTTCTTCTATACACCTTTTAGAAATGATGCAGGATGAACTCTAAAGGAGAACAAAAATTGCGCTAAAACAAACTGACGGCACATGCAAACAAACAGATTTTCAAGTTATTAGGTACATTCTCTCGTCTTTACTCCGTTGCCTTCTTTAAAGCAATGAAAAGTCCCGTTCTATGACAGAGACAAAAATGGCTCACCCGGTCTTGGATCCGTAACTAGCTATGTATTAAAGTTTAATGGCATTCATATGGCTCTTCGACGTGCTTTTTGGCAATAACTAATTGGTTACTTTGAATCCCAAAAACTCTGTTACAATCCTTTCAGGGAAACAACTTTCTGCTGCTAGCGACGATTGTGATGGCTTAACGACCAGGCTGTGTTGGAGGAGAGTCTGTCATCTCTGATGAAAATAGGACACCTCTTGTGGGATTCCCTGGCAAATTCGAACAGCAGGAAAAAAAATTCTGCCCACGGGTTGCACCAAGTAAGCACTTTAGGCCACTTGACGGGCCATGGTTCAGCTGTTTCTCCCAATTGTGAGGTTTGCCCCAGAAAACATAGATGTGATTGTTTTCTTGTTTTATACTTCTCTGCTGCATAGGTTATGAGTGGTACCATGCTCGCGCAACGGAGATTTTGATAGGTTGAGCAAGGTCCTTCCGCGCTTCTGAGGGGTAGGAAGGAAAAGCATGCGAGCAGGCAAGTCGTATGCCGAGTTACGTCATACGAATCCAAATCACAGCCAACAAGCTCCATGAATGAGTTTCTGCTATTTTGACAGGTGCACACATAACTTGGAGTTTTGACGACATAACCTGGCCTGGTTCTTTGTGAAAAAATGACTGAAGGGTTGGCTAACTGTCTTTAATTTGGGCATGCACGTGACCGGCGTTCGGGTCAAACGTTTTTAGTAAAGCAAAATTGTCGATGATTGTCGTTGTCTGACACATGCCTAGGCGTCCAAAAAGACATCAAGCCATCAGGACTGTGGATTGCTGACTTGCAAAAAAGGTCCACTGTCAATATCAAACCACAAAATCGAAAAAATCACGAGACAAGAAAAATCTGTCTACAAGTCAAGGCGAAACTTCGTTGGTTTGCGTTGGTCAAATTACAATTCGAAACTGGCTTGGGTGTGCCATGGCAGAAGACATACCAGAGAAAGGTCTGTGCTTGCGACTTGGCTTGAAGCAAAAAAGTCTGAAAAGTATAGGAATGAGAAGACAACGATCAATCCATATATTATGGAGCCAGGTCATACTTATGGAGAAGTATTGGGGAGTTTGCATGAGACTCTACAGCTTTGAGAAGATGGGAGAAGGTAGATGTGCAAACAAAGATGGGAAAGAGATGTGAAACGGATGGGTGGCAAAGGTTAGAGAAGGAGGGTACGGCAAGAATGTGATGGGGAAAGACAAAACTGGGGAAAGAAAAAGGGTGGAGAAGACAAAACTGGACTGAGAGAGAGAGCGGGAATGTGGCAGAGTTTTGAAGAGGGATCTAAAAATAGAGAGATGACAGAAGAACGGCAGGTTTAAGCGTTTTAGAGTGATTGATTGGAAATAAAGAGCAAATGCCCAGGAAAAGACTAGAAGGGGAGAAGGCTACTATGTTGTAAAACATGGTTCGTGCTAGGTGGCTTCATGTGAAGACTCATGGTAAGGAGGCACAAGTCTAAGAACCGAGTCTAAGAAGTACTGAGAGCCTTAAGCGTATTAACTAGAAAAAGTAAAAGCAACGAGTATTGATGGCCAGTTATCAATACAAGACCTTGATATGCAGGGAAGTATCCTTCTAATACATTGGCTCAAAACACAAAAATGAAATGCAGACACGAAGCTGTTAATCTACTGTCTATGACGATTAAATACCGTAAAAACATTTGATAATATCACTAAATAATGACCTACTATGAAAATTGATAAATAGCTCTCAATACTCGATGTGAGACTTAGTTCTTCTAACGAAACGATGAGGAGTTTGAGGATAAACATATTCAACAATAATCTCCTATCAGGCTGAAATCAGGAAATTTGTTGGCATTTGCACAACATCATGAAGACGTCATGACATACAGTAAGAGCCCCCTGTCAACCCTTACCCCCAGGAACAGACAGTAATAGACAGACAACGTTCATTAGAACGAGTGACAGCCAATAGCAACCCCCCGCTCTTGGCAGAGCAACGACAACTGCATTAGAACGACTTCTATTTAAAAAGCAAGGGCACGAGGATTCGCGAATGACACGGCCATGTTTTGAACGTGAACTCATCCAGCAGATGACAACTGTCATCTTGTCTCTTGGATAAGCTTGGGATCTTTCACGTGGTGCTTCAGATATTTCATCATTCCAAAGGCACGAAATCTCTTTACCCCTGGAGAAGAAAAGAGCTGTGAGGAAATATCTTGTAGGGGATGTAAGGGGCATGTAGGGGGATGCCGTTTAAGGTGACAAAAAGGGATCTAAAAATACTACATGTTTTCACAAGATCCTAATCTTCCTTCTTGACTATCCTAAACTCCAATCACGAATCTATGTAGCAAAACGTAAGCATCTCCGAAGACCTGGCACGGTACGTGGAGCAGTCTGAAAAGCACTAAAAAGAGCCGCTTGCAAGGAGAAATGCAATAAAATGCCATTGTTGCAAGGCACCGCATTGCAATGAAAACGAGTGCCCATGTTTGCCCATCAAAGCTCACTGAATTCAGGACATAGGGGTTCAACCTTTCCGATATGGACTCAAAATGGTTACTCAATTTTTGTCTCTTCGCAGTCCAGAAAATATCCCTTTCTTGTAATGTCTTTCCAAATATTACCGGAATCATCTGCTACTTTTCCAGTTATCAAAAATGGATCGATAATTCATTTTTATTAATGTATAGAAAATATGATGCAAATTCTATCGACAAAAAATAAGTTTTTACCAAATATCTTGTAGAGTTCTTCGTCGCATATGACAAATTGCTTGTTGCTTGGATCCTGTAACCATGACGACCAAAAAAATTAAAAAAATGAATACTTATTATACACCTCATTATACAAAAATTTCACTCCGCAACATTAAACATTTCACAAACTGTGTAAGGACAAAACTGTTACAAAAGAAAACAGAAATTTCGGTAAATCCTTCTTAATAGAAGCAATGCCAATAACAGACACTAGCGCGAGCTTCCCAGAACAAAAAGATGAAAGCGTGCGTGGCTTTGTGACTACAAATATGGCGGCTTAATTCTTTGTAATTTTTTATGACAGTAACAAAATGAATGTAATATGTGCGGCCTGAATCAAATTAATTTCCTAATTTTCTCCCTGCGGTTTCTCAAAGCTTTTATCAAATTACGTGGTTGCAAAGATACAAGTATAAGATTGGACAAGATATTGCGCATCTCTATATCAGAACAAAGCAGCAAAGCAATATCAATGTAATCAAAGATTGCCGTGCGTGGTTCGAGATATTTGCTTTCTAATAAAAAAAAAGATCCTTCAAAGTTCCAATTAAATTGCAATCTTTATAATTCATGTAGCATCGTTTAGTATAAATGCGCTCAAATCCAGTTGGCTACATCTCATAATCGCTTGAATCTTCGCTTGAATCATCACTTGAATCGTCGCTTGATTCATCGCTTGATTCATCGCTTGAATAATCGTTTGTGTAATCGTTTCAATCATCGTTTAAATCATCGCTTGAATCATCGATCGCAGACTGCTCAGCTGATAACACAATGTGTAATTCTACAAGGGCTAAGGCACGTGTTCAGACTCGTGAAATTAGAGTTCTGCACTCAATGAATTCCATTTTGACACGGTCGGGAAATCATAAAAGCATTTTTAAGAACAAAATCAGCAACAACAACGCATCAAAGCACCAAGAGAAGGAAAACTACAACAACAGCAGCAGCAGGAATAACAACTACAGCAACAACCACACCCAGCCGATATGCAACAGCAACAATTCCAAGAGGGATAAACAACAACAGCAACATCAATTCTAAGAGGGAAGCAGCAATGCTTTTGGTAAAAACACTTCTCGTGAATCAATGGCTGCCGAAGCTTGAAATGGTGATTTTCTGTTTAGAAAGATAGAAGACTGATCATTTATCCGCGAATTCACTACGTCACTGCGACGAAGATGCCAAATGATTCGCCCATTTTCCACGCTGGCTGTACAGGTTGTTTCAACGAACATTCATTGAGACGCCTTGAGACAATCAAGTGGCCAACCGACTTTCATCAAATTAGTTATTGTGAACTTTTAATATCATTGAGATTGAAATGTTTACTAAAAATGAAAAGTAGTAACAGACTAAATGCCTTCTGGGCGTAGTTTTGTTTATTAGAAGGACGTGTATACTCTTTGATGTATACAATTGTTTTGCCCAAGTCATTGGGTCTATCAAACGGCTTCGGAACTTCTCCCTTAGCAATGCAGAAAATTGATTAGACTACCACAAAAAAAATGTTGAGCGACTGAGGAAAATTGCGAAAATTGGTCCACACACAATTTACCATATGTCCAAAAAGGGTCCACACACAGTTTACCATATGTCCAAAATAGTTTAGACAAACAGCAGGGCGTGTAGCACAACCTCCCCATCATGTTACAATCGACATCTTTCATTAAAGATTATTCCGCACCGTTGAATGGTAGCATAATCCTAGCAGATGCACAAACAGTAAATACCGGCCCCTTTCAACGGTTTTTTCGGGGTATTTTCTCTTTGGACCTTGATCAGCGATGGGCCTTCAAAGCTGGACCTGTTCACTCTGAACGTCTGATCTCGGTCAGGTCCACGTTTCCACCAATGTGCTCATGGCAAAATTAGCTGCTCTCGGGATTCCAAATTGGTTCTTCTTGCAAAACTTCAAACGCGTACTCCACAAAAACTATTTTCACAACAAACCGGCCGTCTGATTAGGACCCGATTAGCACCAGACAAGGAGCGCCCCGCCATCATTTACTGCCCTAGGTCAACCAGTAAATAGCGACCGAATTTCCCGCCCTGCTCTTACTAGATTGCTATCTCATCCTTTGGACGATATCTTAGCTGGAAACCCGTGTGTCGGTCAAATTGCTGGTGTGTTAATAAAGGGGTATCAAGGTAAATGGGGGGGGGGGGGCAATCATCCCGGTTGAACGCAATTACCGCAACAGCAAAGAAGTTGAACGCAGCGAAAGAAGTATTGGAATAGATGATGCTGGATCCCATAGCTAATACTATCGCAGAGTATTAAGCACAGCACAATAGACACATTTGGTGAGAAATTTGCAGTTTTGGTAAATGCTGATGTAACAAGATACAAGGGAGAGGGGGGGGCGTGAATTGAGCATGAATATGCCAAATGGATGGAAAAATTTTAACACTCTGGCAAGGGAAGGAGCTGTCGAAGAATATTGTTTTAGCACTAGGGACAAACGTAGGGTCGAAGCCTCCATTGAAGCCTCAGCAACCTGATTTGCAACAGTGTGTCAGCAACCTCATGGGAAGCTAGATAGCATGTCTAACTCGATGTCAGAGGGGAAAGGCAGCACGTCAGATGGAAAATGGTTCATAGGCGAAAGAACGGGAACTCACACGGAAACTGCAGCATAATCAATCGAATAGCCTGAAAGACAGCGAAGCAAAAGATTGGTTATGCGTACGGCAGGCCTTGCAGAAATGAAATCCTAGGAACCAAAGGGAGGTTAAAGAAAGATGGTCGAGGCATGGGAACCGAGCATACGATCCGACCGTCGCATGACTAACTAACTTGGCAGTATGGCCTTCCCACCATATCACCTGAAAAATACCGTATAACGTAGGGCTCTTCTCCAAAAATACAAAATAAATACTACATGTCTTCACCATGGAAAGCGAAATCTAACGAATGCAGAATCGATGATCAAAATGGATCTAAATTGAGAAAAATTTTCAAAACACTTTTGGAGCTGGTTTTTACATGTCGACGCATCTGGAAAAAAACAAATAAAAATTGCCAAACACGTAAAGTGCTGGGTAAAAATAGCCATTGGCTGAACTCATCAGCCGTTTTAGTCGGTTGAAGCCAATGTTTACCAATCCATTAAAACAAATGCTTGTATGTCTTAGAATATTTAAATAAAATCTTGATTACCTTCATGATTCCATCACTATCAAAATTCTTGAACTTTTTTAAAAAAACTTCAACAAAAACAAAGTCAAAAACAACATGCTATAACAGCAGTTATCAAAACATCCTTTTCCATGGAATATATAAATCAGGATCTTTGTTAGAAATAATCAAACAAGGAATTTATAAAACAGAATGCTGGCCACCTTACACGAGCAAAGGTTTCAGATTACCAAAGGGTGGATGGCATGGGATCACGTGACGCTCATCATAGAAGGTTAAATAATGCTGACGCAGCAGCGAACGTTGATTAAGGCTCATTGTGGCTCGTGGCCTCTTCTTGCAAGAATAGGGGGAATGCGAACGAAACTGAAAACAAAAAGACGCAGAAAAACTGACGATGCTTTGTTAACACGACTAAGGGAAGCAAATCTTTCACTTCAATTTAGCTCTTGAAAAGCAACCAAACCCAGCGGGGGATAAACGACCCAAGTGGTTGGCAAGCCAGAATGAGACACAGAGGGGCCATAGGAATCGAAAGTGACACAGGCCAGAATGAGACACAGGGGGGGCCATAGGAGGCGAAAGTGACACAGGCCAGAATGAGACACAGGGGGGCCATAGGAATCGAAAGTGACACAGGTCACTGATAGAATGGCTCCCTCCCTCAAAAAACCTCAAGAGGCACCGAAGGCAAGTATCTTTAAGTCTCAAGAGGGGTCTTGTGCATTATGGTAGTCTGTTACTCGAAGGCACTTCCTTGTTTTGGCCTGAATTGAGGGTCTCCATGGCTTGATACACTTTGGTAACCCATGATCGACTTTTTGCCAGAATAGGCGTGTCAGTTGACCAAACCACTGCTGCCTCCTCTTCTGACAACTTGAAACATGGCTCAGGAGATTCTGTTAATGAGCTTTTGCTCCCGAGTCCACCGGGATAATTTCCAACATCATTCGAAGTAACTTTGCTGAGAGAAGACTTCTCTAGATACTCGCAGAAAATCCAGGACTCACAGCCAAAGAGCAAGAACAAAGATAGCAACGGTTTCATCTTTTCATTCCCACAATCAAAACATTGCTCTTCCACAAGCATTCAGTTGCTTCTCCTTTCTTAACAAAGTCCGGGCTTCCTATCTATTTAACACAACGCAGTTAACGGCTTCATAGACCCTAGCAGATTGAGGTTCCTGAACAGATTTTTTTCAGATTCCAGGGAGGGTTTACCACGCTAAGAGCAATGCCAGAGCAATGAAAGGGGGATTTGAAGCGAGATGGCCGTGATAAAATATCATCGTACAGCCGAAACAGGATCGCCCTGTAGAGCAAATAAGAAGGACTGGCAGATGCATGTCACGAGTGTATATCTTGAGTCTACGTACCATGAGGTTCCTTTCCCTGAAAAGTGCATACATCTTTTTCACTACATCACATCTCGGGAGCTAATTGAAGAAATTTAACGAGGATCATTGAAAGATCAACTGATAAAATCATATTTTCAAATAGTATTATCAGCAACAAAAGGTGTGCCATAAGCGGGGTTTCCATAGCGGGGATCATCTTCAAAATACGCATCCCTCTTCGCCGCTTCCCCGCCCAGGAAAAAAGTCCATGAGTCGATAACGCAACGTAAATAATACAAGACGAGGGGCAAACGGCCAAATTGTAATCTACATCATTGAAAACAGATTTGTTCTTTATCAAATTTAGATTTCTGACAAATTAAATCATGCCTCCAAGATTCGGTCGATAAGTTAAGCAAACGCTTGATAATTTGAGGCGGAGTTTGTAAAGTGAAAAAGGGCGATCAGATATCAATTCTCAAGGTACTGTTGTTAAATGTCAACATATTTCAAATTTGTGTGAGGATTACATGGCTGGAAAAACAGAAAATTCAGCTTACATTTTCACTTAGCCACTGTATTTACACTACAAATGAATATTGTCACACGCCTGAAGGGCTTTACGTCATCGCTGACGCAAATTTTCATCATGTTGAAAAAGGGACAAGGGACAGTATTCTCGTGGTTACTAAATTTTTAACGAACCACTGAGCACTGAATGATTCTTGGCAGAATTTTTTACAGCAACAATAAGACAAGAAACCGTAAGCTTACCGAAGGGAAAAAATTATAGGATCAGATAACAAAAACATAAATCAAGTTATTTGGTGCACAATCTTGCTTCCCCGCGCTCACCTCACCTCCCTTGTGTTTCATACATAAAAACAGGAGCGATACCGTGTATACTGTGAATACACTATTGCACATCAAAAGCTGTGATTTGAAATCAGGCTGACAAGTTTCTTAGATAATTGATCTTAAATCACCATTTTTTTAAAAAAATTCAGCTTAAGGTCTCTTGTATAGTGGTTTCTATTGTGCGGGTTGATACTGTAACAGGGATACACTTCAGTTGTGTTCGCGGTTGGTACTTAACTCTGCTTCCTGGCCGAAGTCAAAGGAGCGCGCATGGCATTCGTGATGCCCATTCTAGCAGCCACAACAACAATACCGATGTTGTAATGATGCAATCGCGAGGCAACGAGGATTACTGCCTACCTTGTCTGTTCCAAACAAATCCGTCAGCTCTTGCGATAGGGCCATGTCTTGAGAAAAGCCTGGTTGTGTAAAAATTGGAAATGAAGACAGGATTTTTTGGATTCTAATATCAAACGGAGAGATAACATGCAAAGACTCGAGACTAACTTTTTTGCAATAATGTTGATATTTCTAAAAAAATCCAAACTTGTAAAAAAAATTACTTAAAGTCTTCAAAGGACAATGGTAAACAAACAGAGTTCCTTAGAATTCTCCATGATCAGGGTGAGTTATTTTGTCGAGTTTTTATTCACTTGCGGGACTGCAACGTTTGTAAAACCTGAGTTAAGATTTTGCAGCTTGTAGGTCTATAATTCTAGTTAATAACAGCAAGAACAAAGAAAACCTAATCACCCAACTAAACGCTTACTTCAATTCGGGTCTCAAAACACAAATATCGGCGACAAACACACGTACAAATGCAAACGATCATATTACTTAGAACAGTTGTTCACGTTAAGAACATTGCACTTTTGCTTTCTTCCCAAATAATTTCTGTAGTCCCTAGAAATGTGTATTGTAGAGATTTTTTATTCGCTAAAACTTTGCTAACCTGTTTTTTTCTTTGGTTTGTCTGCATTCTCTGCTGTCTTTGACTTCTTTGATTTTGCTTTTGAGCGCTGCGAGAAAAAACTCACATGTGAAGCCATCATGCTATAGAACGTACTAGGCAGCACCATGTTTCCGCAAGCGTCACTGACTTGCACCAAAAGACTAAGCATAATGAGCTACAGGATATGCTGTCAGCTACAGCAACTGAGTGTCGAGAGCCGCTCTTTTGATCAAAATACTAGCTGTTTATGCCAGTTGAAAATGCTGACTGTCTTAAAAATGGTGACTATCTTAATTTATATCAAAGTCTAACTTATGGTTAAGAATGACTGATGACAAACAGCGAACAAACATAGAAGAGATCGAGGTGGTACGGCCATAACCCAATGCACCACCAGCGAGGTGCTAGGCCAATTTTCCACAGCTTTGCCAATCAGACAAAAAGTCCTTAAGCAGAAATCAACTTTTTGTAATATTAAGATAATACGGAGAAGCAATTTCGAATGAAGAATGCAAATGATTTTTGAAAATAAACGTCCAAAGAGACCTATCTCGCCCAACTCTACTTTAAAAGTGATGCCATTGCACACCAGTTCGTTAACCAAGTCGCAAATTTTTTATTTGTGCAACGTTTTACAGACAAACCAGCTCATGATCATAAAGTCATTTTGTTGTATTGGTTTGCAAGTTTATACGCCCAAAGCGTATACAAGAGAAAATTGGTAGATGTTTACTACGCGCGTGATAATCGATCCAAAATCCAACAGAATTCTTTGCCAAGGAACTTGTTTTCACGCAATTTTGTTATTAGCTTGTCACGTTATTAAGTCCGCAATGGTATTTACAATTGCGTCAGACGCTTCCGTAAAAGAACCCCAATAAACATTTTGATGTGGTGGATCGATTGTTGAAGTCATTTGATAAAATGAGACAAAAGCATTTCTTGGAATATCTGACTTAAGCAACCACAAAACAGAGAGGATTTAACACAAGCGATGAAAGCGGATTTATTTTTGGTCATGATCTACGGATCACGTGCACAAGTAACAGTTGGCATGAAAGGGAAAACTGCAAATAACTCTTACCGCATCTGGCGAGGCGTGGCGCTTCGGGGTTCTTGCTTTCGACTTCGACTTCTAAAAGCCAACAAAGAAAAACAAACACAAAATTGCATTAGTGCATGATGGAAACAAATTGTTATGCAACGGGTAATCTGGTGTGCAGTCAGACTTTTTGATGCACAGTTTGGTGCATAATAGCATTAATTTGGTGTCTTGGTGACCACTGTTAGACATTTTCAATTTCGTTTTGTTAACAGTTACACTAGGTTTACAATAAAAAGTTGTCAGTCACCAAACGGTCACTTTCCATCACTTTCTTTACCAGGCAATTGCTTTCTAACAAGTGATGTTTCTTGATCTTTAATTATAATATTAAGAAGGAAGACATTATCTGCATCTATTAAAATACAAATTTCTTAAAAGATAGAAACATCTTAAAAGTGGTCTTTTTAAC
Source organism: Nemopilema nomurai (assembly GCA_003864495.1). NCBI lineage: Eukaryota > Metazoa > Cnidaria > Scyphozoa > Rhizostomeae > Rhizostomatidae > Nemopilema > Nemopilema nomurai. The sequence goes on from ML133403.1 coordinate 301,422, forward strand.
ATCATGAACTGCAAATCAACCTTAACGTCTTCCAAACTGGAATCTGATGCATCTGATTCACTTTCTTCTTGTTTCTCTTCTTCAGCTTCAGAATCTTCAGATTCATGTGAGGTGCTCTGATTTGCCTCTTCTATTTCCTTCATTAGGATAGTATCAATTTCCTTTTTCCTGCAAAAAGATCAATACCCTTTCTTCAGTCAATAAGCCAAAATTGAATGTAGGAATCAGGCAGCGCTGAGAATGGCCTGCAATGGCATGCCCACGTCTTTAATTGTTCAGAGGAGCAGTTTATCACATGCCACAAATACATTTTTTGAAAACTTTGTTATAAAGTGATCAATATACCCAATGTTATTTCTTTATCATATTTTAACTATCAACAAATGGTGTTAATCATACAATTGCTTACATTTGACTTCTATTTGACAGAAAATTTGGGGAGTATTCTCGTTTGATTAAGAAGCAGGATAGTAACCACCTGGCTGGACATCTTGATATAGATAAAATGCTGGATATCAAAATAAATTTTCCCTATAAAACAACTGGTCTTGAACTTAACCCAGTTTCCAAGTTGACCTTTACACTGCATGCCCAGGGCCAGTGAGAGGGGGACACAATGTTTGACAATAAGAACAGTTTGGAATTTTCAATCTAGGGATTCTCTTACGAAACAGCCAAATAAATGTGGACTTAGAAAGGCTACAGAAGGTTGGGGAGGGGAGAGTGGTAGAATATGGGATAGGGGACCAAACAGGCAAGTTTATTTCTATAGTTTTAAAAAATTCATTTAAAGACCAATTTTCAATTCAAGTTATACAACACAAGTATGAATCTCATTTACTCTTGTTATCAAATAACCAGCAAAAATATCTTCCAGGCTTGTTGTTTGTGAGGTTTGGATATAGGATCACATAATATTTAACATAATCTAATGGCCAGGTATCTGAATCCTAGCTTGAGATCAAGATGTTACCAAATAAGTAATGATGATTGGTCAATTATAACCAATCATGCGCTCTTCTAATCACCTTCTAGAGTTCTTGATCCGCAAAACACTTGTTCACAATGCAGCTAATTCAGGGGTGGAAAAAGTATCTGACCACGGGACAATTGGTCCCAGAAAATATTTTGGCTCCCAGAAATAAAAAAAGCAGAAATCCGAATTTATATAGAAATATACTATAATTTCAGTTAATAAGAATCAAAAAACTGGAAAGAAAAATATGAAAAAGTCAGTTATTCAGCAAGCAATGATTAAGCAACCATACCAGAAAGAGCCTAAACACTCCAAGCCATTTCAAGTTCATGGAGAGAACTTGTATGACAGATGATGGATTTAAGGATCAAATTGTTTCAGTTTTGCTTCTGCACTATATTGTTAGCTTTTATGTTCAAGACCTGCAGTAGGCAACAACCTTTGACCAGTTTTAATGACATTTTATAGAGAAAACCCATTTTTACAATGATAACATGAAGTATTTAAGAAAAAGCACCATGTAAGTTCTTAACTGAATCTATGATTGAATGAACAGAAAACAGAGCAAACTATGTGATATCATGCCATAGAAATTTGTTCGGAACTAAGCTATCAATTGTCATACAGCTATTGACGGTTGAAAATATTAGTGCAAGTTGTTTTTTATTCTTCAAAGAAGATGTGATATGATTAGAGTCACTGTACTTCTGAATGCCCAAAAGGCGCAACTTTACATGGCACTTTTCTGTGCTGTTTGTTTACGGTGCAGAAAATATTTGCTTTCTGAACTGCGGTCCCAGAAAGAAAGAAAAATTTTTCACCCCTGGCAGCTAAAACAGTCAAACTACTATAATGCAAAACTGAATGACACAAAAACAGTTTCGGGCATAATAAAGGGCTGGGATGCTTACACAAACAATAAAATTTAAGAACTGTAAATATCTTAATTTATTTTTAATGATTAGCTTGTGATTTTGTGATATAATTTGTTTAATTTGTTTAACCTTTTGCGTTAATGTTGTAAGGCTTTGTAAAGTAATTTTATAGAAGTAGAAGTTTAATTGTGTCTTTCAAATCAATTTTTTTACTATTTCAAGATAAAACCCTGAAAGAGGAGCAACCAATTGTTAATATGAAAAAGAACTGCAAAAACTTCAACGAGACACAGTACCGATTAGTAAGCTCCACATTGAAAGTTTGTTCCAGTTGCTTCCTCACTTTCTTTGAGGTAAGCTGGGAGAGATCTGCACCAACTAGAATATCTGTCGAAAAGAAAGAACATTTTTGAAAAGTTTGTTTAAAGTATAACAGAAAAACTTTAAATTTGCGGGGAGATTTCCTGCGCAAAGAACGGGGAGCAGCTTTGTAGCCAACAGAATTTCAAAAATATAGGTCGACACGTGGTGAGAAAAGTTGGAAGGATTTCATGAAACTTCTCTGCAAACGAGCAAGACTTACTTTACGTACGTGAAGTAACGAAAAATCTCACCTTTAATTGCTTTTCTGATAGCTTTACCATCAATTTTAGACATTTTTACACTGGTGAAAACAACCCCACTTTGCAACTACTCAGACAAAATCGATACTCTATGTTGATCTTCCAAAGAATTGAGCCAAAGCCTCCATTTGATTTTTCCCAAAAAGAGGTCGTTCAAAGCCAAAAGAGCGGGAAGACTTTTTGACCAAAGGCGAGAAACAAAACAACTTGAAGATTTTGACAGTTTTTACTTTCCATTAGTCACGCATAACTGCAATCAATGTCACGCATAATTTTCTTGATGCTAATCAATGTCACGAATAACAAAGCCACCAGACTTGAAATCGGTTGCAGCAGCCAAGGGAAAAGCGGCGCAATATGTTGGCTCAAAGGAAACAAATAATTTGGTAAAAAAGGCAATCCTCGAAGAGCTTAATTCACATTTTTTGTCAATAAAACCGGAAAAACTTCACGGTCCTGATGCCTCAAGAAAAGTAAAGAAGGAAAAAGTATATGCTCAGCCGGCAAATAATCACAACCCGTACTATCAAGAGACGCTCTTTTTTAAAAGAGAGAGAGGTAGATCGGCCCACTCAATTTGATTATAAACAAGATTTAATCTTAAACAAGATTGGATCTTAAAGAACATTTGGTCTTTAAAAACAAACAACCCGAGTACCTGATTTCCTCAGGGGGCAAAAACACGAAGATAGTGGCAGAGATTAAAATAATGAGAATTTAAGCTCTTTTACTGAACTCAGGTTGTGCTGTGTTTGTAAGCTAGTGGTGGTTTCAAAATAATCCACAGTATGTTGATGCTAAGTTTATTGTGCAACGTGATATTAGATGTCTAGTTTAATGTCTATTTTTCATTGGTTATGTACTTTGTTGATTTTCATCATCAATTTGTGACCCATGACTTAGATTTGTTGTTAATGATTTGTGACCTTTTTTCATTATCCATTTTTACATTATCCATATTATCATTTTCAGTACAATGGATCTTCTAACATTGATTTTGAATTTCTTTTAGAGACAAAAACATTAGTCCCGAAACATGGACAGAAAGTATCATCAAATGTTTCAAAAATCCCAAGGTAGCAACAAGTGGCTTATATTTGAGTTCTGATTTTAATTGAAATAGAAAATCACTTGAAAAATACTCAACACAGGCTAAAACAAACTCTTAGCAGTTTGGCTATGTGTGCTTGTAGCCCTTGCAGAACTGTTGTTTATCTTTCTTTTTAATATTTACTATAGCAAAAATGCATTACTTTGCCAATTTTCAAACACAAGCAGCACAATATCATTCAAGGCTAACAAAAGGTGGGTTTGATTTGCAACAAAATTCAAGAAAGTATCATTAAGTGTTTGTAATACATAAGTTTATGTCCCTATCCTCCTTTCTAGCTGTAAATTTAAAGATAACTTTCAGTGAAAGATTGAATCAAAAGACCAAATCTTAATTAAGGATCAAGTAACTATTCTTTAAGTTACTTATCTTGATATAATTACTATCCCATTGCAAGTTTTAGTGTATGCTACATTAACTTGCTACATGTTCTATATAAGGAAGCAGAAATCTGTTACTTATAACACCATTTGATGAAAACAATGACATTATTTGCAAACCTGATGTTTAGTAGTAAGTGGTCTATTGTGTGGAACTGCTGGTACACTTTTGCAGACCAACAGCAAACAAGTCAGGTAAATGGGAAAAAGTGAAAAAAGGCAAAAATACACCCAAAGTGAGAAGTGACATATGTTCTGCAAGCATATCAAATTATGACCGGAATGGAAAAGGCAGAATTATTGAGCTGAAGATCAGGTGAATTTTTGTTGTTAATCTAAACATGTCTATTGAAATGGCTATTCATGGATAAAAGGACTTGGTAATTTGGTAAAAGCTATGTTTGCCAATTTTTTTCCCAATTTAAGTTGGCCCCACTAAGTTTAGTGCATGTGAAATTTGTCTATGATGGCCGATCCAACCTTCTGCATTGTCATGTGCATCAAGCATTTTCAGGAGGGGCAAATTACTTTGAGAAAAGATTTTCAAAAAAATTTGGATTTTGAACTTTTTTGCGATATTCAGAATATTTAAGGATTTTTAAAGGTTTTCAAAAGGTTTTTTTTAATTTTTTCCTGATTTTTGAGATTTTTTTCTTGGAGATATTCAAGTTGTTTGCAGGTTCTTAAGAGGAGCATATTCTCAACTAGTTTCAAACTTACCCCTTGTGTGTTTATCTTTTGATTTGAGGCTAGTTTCCCTAGTGATTTACTTGGGCTCTTTACCCAAGTTCCATTGGCTGTTTTATTAAGTTAAAATGGCAAAATCAATTTGATCTATCTCAGAACTATTAAAACGACAAATCAATCAACTTTGGATTCAAGGAGGAGCTCTTACATCAATGAATTGCAAATGGGCTCAACCAGGCAATGTAATGATTTTGAAGAAAAATAATTGGTACTGAGAAGAACTCAATCACCGTAAACAAAAAGATTTTCCTAATTAGCAGGGAAATTTGTTTCATGCCTTCAGTAAGTATGATGAATAGATATTCATGGACACCTGATATTATAAAATGGGGTATAATCAGCAGCAATTTATCACAAGACAAAAATTCACCTCCATATTCTCCCTGCTTTCCTTTGACCAGTCAACATGGCTGCTGCTTTATTGTTGCTGCTGCTGCTGATTTCCTTGCAGACTGATTCACCCTTACTAATAGCCATCTTTGCTTGCATCATTGTGCTGGAATACACTTGGTTATCAGCTGTGGCAGTATCATCAACTCTAACAGTGTCATCAACTCTAGCAGTGTCATCAATTCTAATAGTGTCATCAACTCTAACAGTGTCATAAGCTCTGACAGTGTCATCAGCTCTGACAGTGTCATCAGCTCTGAAATTGTCATCAACTCTAACAGTGTCATCAGCTCTGACAGTGTCATCAACTCTAACAGTGTCATCAGCTCTGACAGTGTCATCAGCTCTGACAGTGTCATCAGCTCTGACAGTGTCATCAGCTCTGACAGCTCTGACATATTTTGGGCGCAATCTGGATTCTCCAAAAGATGTTGCCTTATAGCCGAATCACAATTAATTTGGGCATTGCGTCTTTTACATTTCTTTGATATCTTGTTGGTTTCAAAAGCCGGTTTGGTTTCTCAAGGGACTGGAACACAAAAGCATGCTGATTGGCTGTTTGTATGAAAGGAAGATTTGCTCAAAGACCCGACGGTAATAGCAATTGCCACCTCACTATCTCAAGTAGCTTTTTGTATAAGGAAGGATTTATTCAGTTTTTGGCATTAGGCGGCATTGAAGCCTTTTGGTAGAGTCAAACAATGGATTAAGTTGAAGATAAAAAAACCGGTAAAATTTTCAAAGGCAGACGTCAAAACGGACAATCGGAGCAAAGCCGCTGTATAGTTTCATTGTTCTTCGGATGGTGCGTGCTGTGCGTCACTCTGTGTGTTACGGTTGGCAGCATTTAGCTGATGGCTATCTTTGATGCTCATGCAGAAGTTGCGAACTGGACCTACCCAAGCTGCAGTTTAAATCTGACTCTTCAATCGACTTCAGAGATGCCGTTGTCGCAAGAGTACAAAGACTTTGTCAACAATTACCATGGCTATAATGATATAATCAGAGTGTGGTACCGTGGTTTTGACGGGCAAAGCAAAGCGTGGATACAGGAGAAGTTGATGCCGATTTTGCTGCCGAAGCTCCACGTTGAAGCCGACTCAAGCGAGATCAAGGTTTTATCTGTCGGCTCTGGAAATGGGTCATTTGATTTGCTTCTAATCAATGCTCTGCTTAAAGGCGTAAAAGAGGGCCTCCCTGAAACTAGAACAACTTTTTCATGGACAGTTCTTGAGCCTAATGCTGCTTCAATGCAAGAATTCCGAAACAAAACTCACTTGGTGGAGAATGATGTAGGAAGTGTCCAATTTGTCTGGGAAGTGGTTACGTTTGAAGATTTTATAACAAGGCAACAAGACGCCCAACATACCCAAAAATACCAGTTGGTGACATTTGTAAATTCGCTTTACTATGTGGACGAAAAAGTGGCATTAAAACAATCGCACAACCTTCTTCTTGAAGACCAGGGGGTGATTCTCATTGTGAAAGGGAGCGAAGTGTCCACAACACAGAAAGCTTTCAGGCTGTACGTTCAACGAACAGGGCAAACGTCACGTGACGGCACCCCATCGAAAGAAATCCTCGCTGAGTTGAAACAGGAGCTTGGCATGGCCTATGAGCAGTTCTCGGCCCATATTGACATGGACATAACAGAGGTGTTCCAAGATGGAGACCCAGTGGGAAGTGCATTAATCCAATTTCTTTTGCACAGCAGTGTGGACCCGAGAAAGACTGACGCGGGAGCAGATGTCCTTGAATTCCTGAAGTCAGAAAGCAAGTCGACGGAAGGGGGGCGTGTGAGCATCGTGAAACAGCAAGATGTCACTCTCATAACGAAAGGACCCAAAAAGGACCTTTGCTCGTGAATTTGTCTCCATATTGATAATACTCTGACTGACAAGTATGTCATGTCAAGTAAATGTCAAATAGGCAACTATTTGGGAATTTCTGTTGATGAACAATTTTGACTTTTAACTGTGAACTTTCAGTGAGGCATTTAGGAAATATAATCTAGATCACTGAATAATACTGTAGGAGGAATATCTATCACGTGATGTGCCAATTAACAATGTCACATGTTCGAAAAGGCAGCAATTTGCCCTTTCGGCGCTGAGTTCAACAATAAGAAAAGGAATAAAACCTTGAATAACAAACTGGTTATAAATAAATCTTAAAACAACTGCGATGCATTGCGTTGCGAAGGCCTCCTAAACGTTCTCTCGATAACACTTTCAATCCGCTTATTTTTCTCTTCGTTTTCGCTCTTTTTCTTCTTTCATACTTCACTCATCTCCTACGCTCCTTCCGTCACTCTACTCCTAAATTATAATAACGAGTTATATAGTTAAGTGAATACAATAGGGAGGAAAATCTTTTCTCCCTAAAAATGCTAAGAATTTAAATGCAAGTGCATGTGCAAAAGCCAATGTCTGAGTGCAATATAAGCGTTGATTACTATACAAACAGCGAATTAACATAGAACAGCAAGCTTGGAAACCTTTTTTAACACCCCCCTCCTTGACTCACCCTGAGTCAAGCATAGTGCGCGTGCGCCACATGGAGTCAATTGCAGCCGACCGCCGCGGGCGTTTCCTCCCTCTCTCTCCAGAATCCAACTCATTCTGCGATTCTACGTTTACAGGAATAGATAACTCCAATGGATACAATTTTTGTATCGGTCGATTAAAATAAACAGGCTTACCCTTAACATTGCCACAAACCTTGGCCCCCCGAACAACTCCATCTTTTCCTGGAAGCAAATCTACCACCTTTGCCATTTTCCACATACCACGTTTTATTTTATCTTCTTGCACCAAAACCAAGTCTCCTTTATTTAGCATGTTATCTCCTGCTCTAACATGTCTGTGTGATTCCCTAAGCTCTGTCAAATACTCCTTGTGCCACCTACTCCAAAAGTGAGATAATTTCTGTGTCAAATAAAAAAATCGTTTATCACAGGGAATGTCGTCAACCTTACCATCAGGTAATCCAACAAAAGAACAATTTCCTTCCAAAAATCAGATGGTCAGGAGTTAGTGGCTCTTCACCTAACTCATCATATAAATACGTTAGTGGCCTGGCATTTAGAATTGCTTCAACTTCTATAAGAATTGTAGACAATTCATCATATGTCAATCTGGCACTGCCCAAGGCCTTTCGTAAGCACCTCTTGGTGCTACCAATGAGTCGTTCAAACATACCTCCTTGCCAAGGGCTGAGTTCCAGGTTGAAATGCCATCTTATTCTACGAATGAGCAAGAAATTCTTTACCGTTATATCATTATGAAGACTTTCCATGAACCTTTTAGTAGCCTTGAAAGTCTTAGCATTATCAGAAATTATTAAAGCAGGTGCTCCTCTTCTAGCTGTAAATTTACGAAGACTTCTGATGAATGTAGGTGCTGATAAATCTTTTACCAGTTCTAAATGCACCGCTCGTGATGTACAACAAGTGAACAATACAAAATATGACTTCCTCATTTCACCTGATTCAGATTTGTAATACAGTGGCCCTGCGAAATCTAGTCCACAATTACTAAAGGGTGGTGCCTCCTGCACACGATGTTCAGGTAATGGTGCAGTAGTAGGTGGTGAATAGGGTTTACCTTCATGTCTTCGACAAACGTTGCATTTTTGTATAACTTTTTTGACATACTGTCTTCCATGCACTACCCAAAATCTGCTTAGTTCACTCAGTGTCTGTCTAACTTTATTGTGACCGGCAATGTAATGACAATAATCAGTAACAAGCCATGTGAAATGATGTTCCGATGGCAACAAAATGGGAAATTTGGCATTCATTTCCAAATCTGCATTTTCCATTCGACCTTTGCATTTAACAATACCATTTTCCTTGAACAAACCAAGTTGTTGTCCTACCTTTGCAACCATCTTGCTCTCCAATAATTGTTTCTGGCTTTCTAAAATCCAGTATCGTTCTGCTTCGTTCAATTCATCTATGCTCAAATCATTCTCACGATTAACAGTTTCATTTCTCCTCTTAGCAATCATATTGTTCTTAAACCTCAGAACCCATGCTGTAACCTTTAGAAGCCGATGTAGAATCTGTGAACATCAATAACAGGTGTTTTTTCTGCAATTGTGACAATGTGTGCTGCTGTTGTCTTCCTGCATTCAGATTGAATCTCTTCCGAATTTTCTAAAATGATACCTTTTGGCCAATGAGCTGTCCCTAACCTGAGCCATTTTGGACCATGCCACCACAATTCACTTGTCTGCAAGGACTCAGGTGAAACCCCCCTGGATCCAATATCTGCAGGGTTTTCCACCCCCGGACAATGACCCCAATCAACCTTATTTGTGCTAGTCAAAATTTCATTAACACGATGCCTCACAAATTGTTTCCACTCCCCAGAATTCAGAATCCAAAATAAGGACGTTTTGCTATCCAACCAGAAGCGTACACCATCAATATGTACCTGAGAACTAAGAGAATCATACACTGTCTTCATCAGATTTGCTAAAATTCTAGCTGAAAGCAATTCAAGCCTTGGGATACTGTGGCCTTTCAATGGTGCAATCCTAGTCTTAGCACAAACAAGCTGGGAACATACACCATTTGGAGTTTCATATACCATATATATTGTGGCACAATAAGCAGACAAACTGGCATCTCCAAAGCCATGCAAGTAGCAACTCTTAATTTCCTTGGAATCAGCTCCATATAAGCATCTTGGTACGGAAATCTTGGGAAAATGCTTTAAACCTGATATCCAAGATGACACTTTCTTCTTAGCTGTAGAGGGTAAGTCATCATCCCAATCAATTTTCATGGCACACAATTCTTGAAAAACAGATTTAGCCTTAACTGTCAATGGGCTCACTAATCCCAGAGGATCAAAAAGCTTAGCTAAAGCACTTAAGATACTCCTTTTTGTCGCTGCCTTGTCCTGAAGATCTGCTATCATTCTGTCTAGCTGAACTCAAACTTATCCTTCTCAACATCCCAATCAATCCCTAAGACCTTGGTTTTCCCAGTGGCTGTTACTTCTAGGCCAAGCTTCTCTTTAGCATAAGTTTGTTCAACACAACTGTTTTCATTCACCTGGTTTCCCTTTTCAGACTCCCTAATTACTGCCTGTAATTCTGGTTCATTGGTTTTCCATTTTCTGAGCTGAAAACCCCCTTCTAAAAGTCGTGATTTGGCCTTCTGGTATAACTGCGAGGCTTCTTCAAAATCATCACATCCTGTCACCAGGTCATCACAATAAAAATTTTCACACAAATTCTTAACAAATTCAGGGTCTTGCTTTTCATACATTCTAATGTGATGTCTGAGAATGGCATTAAGAAGAAAAGGAGACGAGTTTACCCCAAAAACAAGAGTGCGATATCTGTATTCTATGACTGACAATTCACTTGCATTTATGTCTTCTACCCAAAGAAATCGCAACACATCCCTATCAGAGGGTTCAACCAATATTTGCAAAAATGCCTTCTGTATGTCTCCTACCAATGCAATCCTTCTCTCCCTAAATCTGACAAGGATATCAAAAAGTAGAGGTGTAAGGGATGGACCAATATGAAGGCAATCATTTAAGGAAGTGCCCCCTTCTTTTCCTTCGACGATGCATCAAAAACAACCCGCACCTTGGTGGTTTCTGCTTCATTTCTAATGACTGCTTGGTGGGGCAAATAATGAACATTCTTACCTGAATCCAAATTTGTGACCCTTTCAATGATTCCTTCTTTCAACTGCTCAGATATTATGTTGTCATACTCTTTCATCACCTCTGGCTGACCTTTCAATTTCCTGACTTGTGTTTTGAGCCTGGCAAGGCTTGTGCTATAATTAGAAGGTAAGGGATCATGATTGACTTTCCAAGGCAACTTTGTACTGTATCTGTTTCCATCAAACCTCACATCATCTAATACTTCCTCCTGAATTTCGTTGCACTCACGGATTCCTATACTATCTAAATCCCAAATTTTTTCCACACAATCATTGATGGAAACACCACGGCTGTCAGACTCAATAACTGACACATGATTGACACTGACATCATTATCATTAATATGCTTACCTTTGAGAGGCCCTGACATACCCAGCCTAATTTAGTCCTAAGAGCTACTGGTTCATTAGGCCCCCCTCGTATTGTTTGGTCCTCTTGAATTGACCAAAGTTGGTCTGCACCAACCAGCACTTGAACCTGCAGGGTATCATCACTCTTGCAAACATCAGAAAACCATATATTTCTGAGATGACTATAATCATTCTTGACAAGATCAATCCTTTCATTACTTATCTCTGAAATTTCATCTACAACAATACAGCGAAGAGTGATACTTTCCTGTTTACTTGCATCATTAGCAATAGGCATCAATGAAACTTCAACAATTTGCCTTACTTTTGTCTCAGGAGTGCTTGCACCAAATGCCCTTATTCCAATGCTTTCATTTGCAACTACCTTCAACTTCAACCTGTCAACAAGACTAGAAGTAACAAATGAACGATGTGAGCCAGTATCAAACAAAACTCTAACTCTCATTTTCTTCTCTCCTTCTCCACTCAAAATCGCTTGGGCTGTTTGCAATACGACTCCGTTACTAGTTCCTATCGTGCCTACACAAGCGCTGGGATTCGCACAACCTATAACTCTAGGACAGATAGTACAATGGTGAGTGCCCATGCAATGCTTACACAACTGCGTAGAGTGACAATTAGCTACCCTGTGCCCTTTCTTTAAACACAGAAAACACCTAGCGTATTTTCTCAAAACATTCTTACGAGCGTTCAAATCTAAAACCTTCTTACAGTCCTCTTCTTTGTGAAAATCATTGCAAAAGGCGCATCTTGGCTTCCTGTCGCTCGTCATCAAGGCACTTGCAGATCTTGCTGGCTCTCTCGTTGAACTTGATTTAGCAATCCCGTGTTCCGTCGATCCTCCTGCCGCCCTAAGCATCGGTTGCTGAACTTCTCTTATATCCAGCTCCCTCCTGAACGCGTCCAACAAGTTTCTAACGCTCCAATCTTCATAAGATGAAGGACTCGCTGCTCCTCTAATCATGTTTAATCTGAAATCCTGAGGCAGTTTTTCCATTAAAACAGGCACAACAACTGAACAGTACGCATCCTCATCAATTCCCAAGGCATCAAGCCCGCGAATGTTGGTCTCGATCAAGTCGTAAAGGGCACGAAGTCGCGGCACGTTGTTTTCGTTGTGAATTTTCTCTGTAGTGAGTAACTTGTTCAAATGGGCACGCTTTATAACCGCAGGTTTTGCGTATCGTTGACGAAGAAGATCAATCGCTGATTGGTAATTTTCCGCTGTTAACTTGAATCCAGAAATTACAGACCTGGCCGGTTCAAGCAACAAGGACTTTAAGTACGAAAATTTATCCACAGCCGTAAGCTCATCGTTTTCGTGCACACTGCTTTCGAAGTTGTCCCAAAATTCTGTCCATTCCTCGGCCTTGCCGCCAAACTTCTTAACCTCGAGCTGTGGTAGCTTTACTCTCGCTTTTCTTGCTGACGATTCACTTGATTCCGTTGATATGCTGCTTGGTGTTACTGGACTAGTCAGATTATTTGCCGTCTGCTCAAGTTGATCCGAAATAGTCAGACTAAGAAGGCCTATTCTTTCATTGAATTTGGCTGCATCCTCAATTTCATTTTCACAAGCATCCTCGCTCCCCTCATCGCTAACGTGAACCAAAATATCTTGGTCAAGTTTCTTCAAAAACTTTTCTTTCTCCTCAAGTTGTCCTTTCAACTGCCGCAAGGTCTTCCTGTCTGTGTCGTCACTGTATGCCAACAAGCATCGTTCAATCTTCGTAATCAATCTTGACACTGAAGCCCGCACTCCAGCCCGAATTCTTTTCTGCTGGGCAAGATCCATGCTAAGAACTATTACAATGTATCGATCTTCAATCCGGCTCGGTGGACCATGTTCGAAAAGGCAGCAATTTGCCCTTTCGGCGCTGAGTTCAACAATAAGAAAAGGAATAAAACCTTGAATAACAAACTGGTTATAAATAAATCTTAAAACAACTGCGATGCGTTGCGAAGGCCTCCTAAACGTTCTCTCGATAACACTTTCAATCCGCTTATTTTTCTCTTCGTTTTCGCTCTTTTTCTTCTTTCATACTTCACTCATCTCCTACGCTCCTTCCGTCACTCTCTCCTAAATTATAATAACGAGTTATATAGTTAAGTGAATACAATAGGGAGGAAAATCTTTTCTCCCTAAAAATGCTAAGAATTTAAATGCAAGTGCATGTGCAAAAGCCAATATCTGAGTGCAATATAAGCGTTGATTACTATACAAACAGCGAATTAACATAGAACAGCAAGCTTGGAAACCTTTTTTAACATCACATGACTCGTATATATGAACTGTTTCTTGGCACGTGGGAGAAGGAGTTCAACTTATGATAGTAATGATGTGTTCTGTTTAGGAAAAGGCATAAAAGGAAGCGAGTAGGGGAGGGGGAAGGGATTGGTGGTAATAATAGAGGGAATGTAATATCTTGGACGAAATATTACGTAAATATCAAAGAACCAAATTTTTGGGAATCTTTGTTGATGATTTAAACTATACCGGATTCACTTCGTATCGGATTCCTGACCCCATCCGGTATGATAATTTCTTTAGTTAACACTATACCGGATTCACTTCGTATCGGATTCCTGACCCCATCCGGTATGATAATTTCTTTAGTTAACACTATACCGGATTGACGCCATTAGATGGGTTGTCCTTGTGCCTCTGCGCGGAAGTTCCCATTTCTATTTGATTGTATAAGATACCGTAAGTCCTCTAATAAGCCCCCGGGCTTATTTGCAAAAATGAATTTTTGGGTGGGGGCTTATTCGGAACGGGGCTTATTTGGAAGGGGGCTTATTCAAGAGGGGGACTTATTTCAAAGTTTAGTATTCTCCTCAAGGATCGACATAGAAACAAAAACAACAACTGATATCATTAGCAGAATTCCAAAGTGCTGTGTGCAGATTTTTTATCATCACATGTCCCTTCTGTTTTTTCGGTCTCCAGTCGAATGAAGTAACACTGTAAAGCTATTGCCCTGTAGGGACGTTCGTGAAACAAGACATTATGCTGCGATTGTGCTTCCCCCGAATGAACCCCAGGAAGCTTTTTCGGGCGTGGGGCTTGCTCGTGGATTGACGGTACCCTTCAAGCTGATGACAATGTCTAACATGGAAAAACACAATTTTCCAACATGAAAAGTGTCTTAAAACGAAGGAAATACAAGCAACAAACTCTTTACTGGTTTCTTTAGTTCATCCTAGAAGTAAACTCTGATATTTAAGTTCATACCAATATTTAAGACCTCTTGTTAAAATCACAGCTCATGACATTCTATTAGTTCGCTTTTTTAACATCTTTAAAAGTCAATGAAATTGTCCCCTGTGGTCCAATGCAGATTAACCTCTTGTGCAGAAACGCTATTAACGCGAACAAGGAGGTAGATAAGTTTGTGATCTGTTCCCAGGTACCAGGCACTAGTTGATAATGACATAATGTATGGCTTTGGCGTAGTAAACGCTGTTTACTTATAAAGCCTTTGTTAAGTTGAAGTAATGACGTGACCTGTATTTGTGACAAACAAGGGAACAAAGTGTTCCAAAAGGTTGCGCATGTGCTCTCAACTGGGTCGTTTGTTGTCGGATTTTGGTCGTTTTCTGATGTTTGCATACTCTGAATAATGTAGAACGAAAACATAGTTAAAGCACTCACGTTTTTGTCTCCATTTGTCATACAATTTCAAATTTCTGTGATGCCAAACATTGTGGCACAGTGACAGGTCTTCGATCGAAGCAAGCTGTCTGCCTTGGTAAGCCTAGCAGGCGGATAGCATTCGGTGCTTTGAAGATTTGACGATGCTGATGAATCTGCGTATGCTGGTCTAAGAAATGTTTAGCGAGGAATCCTGCAGCCAGTTCATTTCATCGACTCCTATTTCAGGTACCTTGCCAGGAAATACCTGCACATCTGGGTGAAGAAAGTATTTGGGCGGGTGGCTCCGTCGACAGCAAGGTAATAACGGCTTCATTTCTCGTTTATTCCTCAATTATCGATTTGGTGATAGTTTACGGACACCCATCAATGCCTATGTCCATATTTAGGTTTCACTACGAAAGACGATTGATGAAAAGGGCATTTGAAGGTCTAGAAGATCTGTGGTGGAGCGGCAGAAAGGGTTGGAAGCTCAATATCAGGGCCGAATACCATAACAGGTGTTGAACCTTTCAAGATTCCGGTTTTGAAGTTTTCGTCTTGCAAAGCACTTCCTTTCGAGATGTTTAGGCTAAGATGATATTATTCTTTTTCTTATCATTGAAAACCCTACCCATTAGTACTTAAAAAAGACTCGTATGAGTAAAAAAGATTGCTTGCATATTGCTTCTCTAGCTTTTTATTTACTTTGTTCTATCGGCATACTTTTAATAGGTATAGATTGTGGAAAATTCATTTGAAGGCATGGAAAATGTATTTAGTGAATCAGAGGGAAAAGAAAAGGAGAATTGCTCTTGCAAGAAAGTTTGGTAGGTGATCTACATTCGTTGTCTTATTTTGTATTGATGAATGCGCTTAAGAATCCAGCCATTGCCTAGCTCGAAATGATATGCGCTATGTCGTGTTATTTTAAATTCAGCTAAAAGCAGTTTTCTTTAAGGACGTAGGAAACCACACCGCCAGCAAAGTCTCTTTTCAGTGTTTAAATCTTGCCAAAGCATTTTCTAATCACCAACAGGCGAAATGCGTTGCCAACGACGCTACTTCGATGTCATCACACGCTACTGCTTGTACAGAAAGAGTGTAAACACGGAGCAGCAGCGAGCGGACCGTTGGCACTGCCATGCTGTCACCAGGTACAGACGGCTATTCTAGAGACCGGCGTAGCTGGTTAGATACCGTTTTAAAGTGTTCTCTCTCCTCTGTAGTTGATGCTACACCCTCGATAGGCTAATTTTGTCCATGCTTTTTAGTTTATCTACACAAAGCGGCGCTGCAATGTCGAAAATTTTACTTACAGATTCGCTTTCCGTCGGTGGCTTGAGAAATTGCGACTGGCCAGACTGAGCCGCTCCGTGGAGTTGGTGGCATTGGCATTTTGGGCGCACAAGCTGAAATCAAAGGTGTGGAACGTGTAGCCAATTGATTGTAGATAATCACTGTAAGGAGCGACTTGTTGCAAAGCGATTAGCGCCGCGACTTGCTTAGGCCAATATAGTATGAATTAGTGAAGTAAAGTCAAAGGAATCGAAGAGATCCAAGTTAACTAGCCAATAATTCACCGAATACTAGCAACTAACAACACTCACCAAGTGTTTGCTGTCTGCTTCAGAGCATTCCGCAAGGCCTGTCTTAATAACACCATCTATGCACTGCTTTTATACAGAAGGTCAATCCTCAACGGACCCAAAAGCCCGTCGCAAATGCGCCACATCAGTGCGGGTATCGCATCCCCCAAGATAGCGAAAATAGCCCCAGATAAAGAAACTGCACCAGCTTCATAAACAAGGGGCCAACGCCACAAGCCCAGCACGAAAAACCAAGCTAGCAGTAAACAATTTGAGTTAGAAGCTATCACCAACAATTATCAGTAAAGCACTCTTAGACTTTGAATGTTTGATTATTCTGTTTGATTAATCTATTCGAATCAATATTTATGAACTGAGTGGTAGATTTTGAAGGTGTTGTGTCAGTGATCAATCAGCGCTTATCATGCGTTACTTATTGATCAAGTATTAGTTGCACTCCTCACTCCGCAGTGTAGCTCAATTTTTGCATAGAAAAGCAACGATCTGGTTGACTTTTGCGTTGATAACGAACGCTTGTACTAGGAACGTGATAGTGTTACTGCTGCCAGCAATAAAAAAACCAAACTCGAAATTTGTAGTTCAAAATACCTCATTGGCGATTCCTTGTAGCTAGGAGGGGGCAATCTACAGTTCACAGTCCACAAGGTTCTGGGTCGAAGTTGGAATGCCAAAATTTCACAGTAGCTAAAAGTAGGTAAATTTTAATGGACAGCGAATATTTCATGGTTTTAGCGCTTTGCTTAGGGTTTTTGTCTGTATTTTTTAGATATTTGAAAGATGGAAATTTCGCAAATTAGAGAAGACTATTGAAAATGAAAAAATTGCTGCAGCTGGCAAATTCAACGACAACGAAATGAGGAAGAAGTCATTCTATGCATGGAAGACCTATGTGTCATACAGAAGACAAAAGAACTCCATTAAGGGTATAACTTGGCTTGTTGACACTGTGATTTTTTCCTTTGCGATTTTCCATTCGATTGCGATTTTACCTTACATTGCGATTGTCTTATTTTCTAGACATTAGTCACTTGATGCCTCTCTATTTTTTCCTGTTATAGAATTTGCAGCTAGGCAATGCGAGCGGAATTTGAAGAGATCAGCTGTCAAAATCTGGTTTTCACAATTGCAACGACAAATTGAAATTAAAGAGCTGCAGGACCGAATTCGCTTTACATCGACAAAGTTCATCAAAAGAGCGTATTTTATTCGTTGGATGACTTGTATCCTTTGAAATGTTTCATGCGGCACTGTACCTTCTCGTTGAGTTTTTCGCTGATTTTCCATTCTATGATAGGCAATTAGCTATGATTAACCAAACTGAATGATTAATGTCTTCCTCGGTTTGTTGCTTGAATAACCCCCCAGACCCAGATGGGCGTGGCCAGATGTTTTCATTTTAATGACAATGACGTTAGATTTAAACAATTTGAATGAAGGCTGATGGGTTGATCTCGGCTGAACTGTGAAAATCCAGCACTGTAACCCAGTTTGAGTCATGCACTTTTTGACTTGACAAAAACTTCAGATATCAGTGACATTAAGATATTTCACTTCAAGACCGATGTTGCTGTTAGCCATTGCAATCGTCACCTGAAGGTCTCTCATAGTATAAACTATGATACCATATTATGATATGAATTTATGCCTGATTATGAGTTTAATATTTATTCAGTTTCTTCTCCAGTTGTTCTCTTTTAGAGCAGGCGGATATTGATCTCTAGATTTTAAAAGGATAGTTGATTATGAAATCTGTTTATTTTTAGACAAGGTACTTCAAAATACTCCAAGCAGCAGTTGTGGAAGGCCAGTTGAAAGAAGACAGAGCCTCGAAGGCTTTGGCTTTCAGGAAGAATAAGGTATGAGCTGACTTTATTTGGTGTTGCTTGTAAGTACTAAGAACGATCAACATCCATTTCAATGTAAGAATGACAAGTGCGGCCCCATCGGCTTTCCTGTTCCAAACCACTCCTCTATTCGTTCTAAACCACTCCTCCATTCGTTCTAAACCCCTCCTCCATTCGTTCTAAACCACTTCACCGCTTCTCCGGTAGAATGCTCTCACGTAATGACACTGTACACTATCTTTCGCAAGGCTGATCTGCCTCTCTTTTGAAGTTGCCTCTCTTTTGAAGTTGATGTCGGCACCTCTGCGCAGCTGGCTAATGCGATGCGAACACTCCGAGGAACTCAAGTTGTACCCACTTACAAAAGTCGGTCGTGCGTTTCACAGGTATTCTTCCTCCAGCAACCTAGCATTAGAATTATTTAGACAACTTATAAGGATAGCCGACCTCTTTATACGATGTTAAACTCGGGCAACTGAAGGATATTTTGTTTTGTCTTGGAAATGACTTTGCTTTTCATCGCGAACCGATAAAATCAACTGAAATACTTGTATGACTGATGCCATTAAATTGAAACCGATACAACTTGATATTTATTCAAATTAATTTTTCAAATCATACTAGTTATCTTAGAATGTTCCTTTAAAGACAGAAACTGCTGAAGAAGTGCTTTAATCACTGGATGGATTATCGCGAATGGAAACGACGACGAAAAGCGATGCTGGATAACGCTAACAAGCACTTTGAGGCCCGATGTTTGCCGAAGTAACTATTCCGTCCATTCAACTTTATTCTAACTGACATCCGTCTTCAAATTCTACCCGTCAGCCCTCCATTCTTCGACCATTCTTCCAGTCATTGCAGTGCCTGGTGGCTCCTAAAAGATTCTGTCACCTCGTCACGTCCCTGGTTTATTTCGGCACTCACGAAGGGCATCTTCACATCCCTGCTTGGTTGTTTCATAGGAAGCCATCCAACTGGTTTTCTTTGCCGTTTTCTAATTTTCATCCAGTCTTCTTGCAAACGAGCATTAACCTCTTTGCGACACCCGAGCCCTAGTTTTCAGAAGCCCTAGTTTTTTAGAATTATGTCGACTCATCATATCAAAAGCAAAAAAAGGGAATGATTCTTTCTTAATAAAAGATCCTAGAATGAATTTTTACAGACTCCTGAATAAAGTAATTTCTTTTCCTAGTTTTTGTCTTTTTCGTAGGTATTTTTCCAGGCTTTGCAAATATGTGAAAATCAGGAAAGCGAAGAAAGAGAGAAATTTTACTGCCGATGATTTCAATAGGTAAAGAGTGAATTCTTGTTTTAAACAGCTTTATTTGTGTAGTTGCCTTCAGCAAAGATATCAATTCTTCTGGATGCTTGCTAAGTTATCAGATTAAATACTAGCAGATAGGCTACGTACTCGGTAAAGTCGCAATTCTGCCAGATCCATAACCAGTTATTGTCATACGAATCTCAAATTTGTCCAACTTTCTTTTCGTTATTGCAGGGAGCTCTTGTATGCAAAGGTCTTCTACACGTGGTTGGAGCAGAGCTGTTGCGCTCAAGAATCGCGCTTGCAAAATCAAATTGTGAATACTCTCTTCTTTAGTTTCTATTGGCGCATCCACACACACATTAAGTAACTGGGAACAGTCTGTATGTATAATCTACTAGGAGAAGAAGGGGAAACATCAAAAATCCAGTTCCACACTACTGCATCGTTATATTTATCTATTTGACTTCCTTTTTTAAACTCCGTACCATTTCAATTTGCAAGGCAATTATGCATCATGAAGGCATTTTGAGAAAAAAGGCACTTGAGGCATGGCGGCAAAGGACTACAGCGATGCTTCTTTTTCAAGAAAAAGAGGTTCGACTTCTTGTCTTTTATGTAAACAAACTGTTTGTTTTATACATAGTCTAAGTAGGTGTCTTGTTTTCAGCACATGAGGAAAAAACTTTTTTTAAACAGCATGTTTTATTATTAATATTTAATAATTATTATTAACAATTATTATTAAATTGCTTAGATATAAATAGTTGAATATTTTAAATTTTTAGGCACTTGCAGATGCTTATTTTGAAAGAACGGTTAAAGCGAAGTATTTTAAAAAACTCAAAGCAAATGCTGAAGAGGAAAAGACGAGGTTTGCGTTTTCTTGTTTTCTTCGTACAGGCAAACATTCGCATGCTATTTGCAACTGCTTGAAGGTGTAATGGCAGGCCCTCTCCATTTCTAGCCTATCCTTGTTTAACTGGTTTCACTTTTTATCTATTCAAACAAGGAAGACCTTTAAAATTCTCAACAGCCGAGATTTCTCGTACCGAGTCACTTCAAAATGGCTTGAAATTGCGGTACAACAGTCTCTTTGTTGAGTCAACAGTTAAGGTGTAATGTCAATTTTTTTCGCCTGAGTGCAAGGTTTCCTTTGTAGACGGGGCCATGAAGTTGTGGCTATGCATCACAAGCAAAGCAAGACACTACTTCGTTGTTTTATTTCTTGGAAATCGGTACGATTTACTTCCCTCAATTTTGATTTTATTGCTCAACATGGTTTCCGACATGAACAGAATTTCTACAATTATGACCTATAATTGTTTTGCCCGATTTCAAACCAAGGGGCTTCGTTGGATAGTTCCTACGTAGTCCGCAACTTTGAAAAGGCAGAGGCTTAACTGACCTGATTATGCCTCGACTCTTAGTCTCTATCAGTGGATAGTATTAGAGAATCAGCGCGTGCTGGTGAATTTTTGGTGATGTGTCTTCGCACAAATGTTTTACGCCCTTTTTACCCGATTTACCTTGCTGATCGTAGTATACGGAAGTCAGGAGAACAAAGTCAAGCAAACAAAGGCTGGCAGATGCCCATTTCAGAAAAATCCTGCTATCAAAGATGCTGTGTCACATAAAAGTAAAGCTATTTTCGCGTTGCGTTGTTTTGCGTTGTTTTGCGTTGCTTTACGTTGTTTTGCGTTGCTTTGCGTTGCTTTACGTTGAAACAGTTGCATTTTCTCTCGTCCTAAACAATGTGTTCATTCTTTGATCTACAAACACTGCGAAGATTACCTGGAACAGCTCTCGCCAGCAGCATGTTTTTTTCTCTTTCGTACAATCGTTGTCAAGCCAACCTCCCACAAATAGGTGGTTTAAATAGATATAGGATATTTAATTTGAAAATGATTTTTTATACAATGGGAGATGAACACTGTTTGTTTTGAGTTAGACTATTAAGACAAACTTGAAAAAGTACGCATTATGTCATGTTGTTCTGACTTGTATTTTCAACATATGCTCCGCAAAAATGTTACTTATAAATGCCCATCCTAGTGGAAGGTAGAAATGATTGCACGTAGAAAGCATTTGCAGCGAACTTCTTTATGATCCGACTCTTTAGATTTTCCTCGATCAAAGGAGAGTAGTCAAGGAAGAAGTCGAGCGTCGACAGTGCATGCGTAACAAGATCCTGCTGAGGTATGACTTTTGTCATGATATGCTGCACTGCATTCCATGGAAGAAGAAGTGTTAAGATGTATTTTGTTTGTGTCCAAAAATGTCATAGATTGATGCCAATTTCATTTCTCATAAAAGGGATCCCATGACTGTTTCCTCAAATATAATTTGCTAATGATAGTGTTTCAATATTCATTAAGCAATGTTCTAGACATATACACCGGTGGATCACATGCTACTTCTGTATGGAACTTCTTGATGCGAACTTGGAAGATAACTCTTTGAACACCTTGTTAAATGCTTTCCAGAATATGTATATTTTGCGCTACTCTGTTTTCAATTTGCTTTATAAACCGTCTTGTGTACAATTTCAAGGAATGTTCGTTTGTGTTTCTTTATCTGCAGGTGGGTACTCAAAAGATGGCGCGAAAACATTGCTGAATGGACAGACGATAGGCTGAAGACCAGCTTAGCGGTCGCGTTTGCCTCTTTAAAGGCGAAGAAAGAGGTACCAGCTGATTGATGTCGGCGGGAAAAATGCATCACACGAAGTGCTTCAGAGCGTCGGCGTATTACTCTTAGTCCATTCTAGCACAGCTCTATTTTTGAATCGTTTGTGCAGCTTTCCCTGGTTTTTTGCTCTATGATATATATGAACAGTTGTGAATTGCGTTAAGGTGGCAGAAGAGAAAGCCACTCTCTTCTATTCCAGTTCATAACATGTTTCATTTTTGCCAGCAACAGCTCATATGTACAAGCTCCTGCTCCTTGTGAACTTTTAAGTGCTTCTTTATAGGTTTTCTTTGCGTGGAGAAATTTGACTGTTCTAAAAATTACAAACGATGGATGGAAAACTGCAGAGTGCAAGAAATAAGAAAAACTCTTGATTTGAGTAGGTGATCTTCTTATTTTATTTTATTTGACTTTTTCAGTTGATCTATTTCATTTGATTCATTTAATTTGTTTTTTTTCTTTAATACCTATATCAATTATTTCAATAGTTATTCTTGTTATTTTCTTGAAATCTAAACACTGAACCTTTCCTGGATGGTGTAGTTAAATAGAAAATCAATTGTTTAGAGTCTGGTTGGGAAAAACTAACAGTATTCTCTACATTAGCTGTTTACATAAATGCAATTTGAATTATTATTCTATACAGCCATATTTACTACCACAAGTAATACAACCTCTAAGGCGTTGCTTGTAATTTTATCCCAATAATTGCTTCCCCATTTGAGCTACAATTCCCCTCTTTGCAGGCTTAAAACGCCGTGTGTTCTTTTCCATCTTTGAACATGCAAAGTACTCGAGAAGGGCCAAGCAGCTTAATGATACAGCCCGCGTGTTTTACGATGGCAAATTGAAACTGAAGTGTCTGAAGGCCTTGCAACAAAATACTTCGCTGCAGTTCAAGAAAATGGTGCCGCTTCTTCTTTCAAATAGCGTCATTTTAAGCAATTTTTCTCTTCGATTGTCTTCACCTATTGTTAAGTAATTAATTATGTCAACAAGAAGGATTACGAATTCTTTACAATGAACCTTCATTGCTACAAAATTCAGCAAAAAGAGAGAAGAGCTTCCATGAGTAAGTTATTGGTTTTTCAACTCGCACACTGCGCATGTGTAACGTTTGCTTGCATTATTCCGTTTTTTGTTGTAATACGTCTTCCCACAAGTTAAATTTGCAATTAAATCCAAACGAACACTTTGTAATGGAATGTTTTTTACAGCTACTCAAAAGGCAAAGTGAAATGTTCCACTTGAGAAGAAATTTGACATCATTCTTCCAACGTTGGAAGCAACAGGTTATTAGTTCTTTTTTTTAATTCAGATTGGTTATCGTTCATGATATTTATCTTTCATTTCCAGATATTCCTCGCTTTGTATTAAAAAATATGATCAATGCTACATAACGTTACTGTGGAGGCAAAACGTCGCTAAAACTTTAATGTTTATTTTAGTATGGAATTTCCGTGCAAGAGAGAAACAGAACCAATGTTGTTTTGTGGTGGTGGAGTACGAATCTCCAAAGGAAGGTGAAAATTTGCAATTAATTCTAATCAACTGCCTCTGTACAAGTGAACTTGATACTTGGTGCACTTGTCTTTCATGAATGCATGATATTTCAATAAAAAAGGCACCGAGATGAGCAAGCTTTTAAAAAGCAGTTACGCGACACACTTCAGTGTCTTTACAGCAGTGTCGTACCCAAAAGTACCCCGTTCTTCATCCTTTGACTCCCTGAGGCTCTGGCACCCTGAGGCTCTGGCACCCAGGGTAACCCAAGAGAAGCCTTGGTCCCTCTAAGATTTTTGGCTATTGGTTAGTGTTTCCGCCCATGTGCTTTATACGTAGCTTTTCATATGAATTGCTCGGGCGTTCTCATTGAATAAACGCATGCATTGATTCTTCACTTCAAATTTTTTGAAACAAATAGATTCAGATCACCTTAAAGGAAGGCTTCATTCAAAATATATTAAATAGGTATCCGTACATTTCTATTTCAGCCCACCTACCTCACCACCCCCCTCTCACCCTCCCCCAGTTTTCTCACGCTGGAATAACCTCTGTTGATTCTAACATATGAAACGTCATCAGAATAGAATCAAAAGTAGAAATGTGTGTTGTATCTACCTTGTTTTGACTATCGAAGCAGGCCAATTTGAAGAGTGAGCCCAACTTCACTCGTGCAAAGACAGCGCGATCTCACAGAGTTTTGCCCTCGTTGCTGCCCCTAAACATGTTGATGTATGAAGATTTGTCCTGAATTTGAATTCCTTATAGGCGATAGGTGCGTGGAAAAAGTACCTAGAGTACAGAAAAATGAAGAAGATTAGGGAACACGAAGCGCTGTGGTTAAGAAGGGAAAACCTGATGGAAAATTGTCTTCAACAATGGATTTCGGTAGGACAAGAATTTTTTTTGCTTTATCGTTCGATGAGATGTTACGCGGGCTGGATGAAGCATCTCTAGAAGTTGTCTATCCTATCTTTTTCATTTAATTTTGAGATATAATGTATTTTCCAGCAGCAGGGTTACTCTTAAAAGAATTTAACCCAGTTTCGCAGAAAGGGTGTGTATGGTCTCGTAGTGTAGTGGTTATCACGTTCGCTTTACACGCGAAAGGTCCCCGGTTCGAGCCCGGGCGAGACCACTTTTTGCTCCTTTCTTTTTCCTCCTTTCTTTTTCCTCCTTTCTTTTTCCTCCTTTCTTTTTCCTTTCAATTTTTCTGCTAAACTTTCAAATTTACTAACACACCCAACTTTCCCGTTTCAGTATTCAACTGGCATGATGGCATTTCGTAGCAAAATTGCGAATGCTCGGCAAATTGAGGTAAGCTGTATCTGTTTGACACATCCGCTAAAAGATTTAGCTCTCTTTCTGCAGGGGTTTTAGTCTTCTAGTCTCTGGATACCGAGCTTTCACATCGGCATGTAAGTTTTCATAACTTAACATTTTGTTTTGGCAGGAACCAGGGACTTAGAAACGGGGAGAGCCAGAGAGGCCATAGCCCCGCCCCCTCACTTTGGGGGAAACCTTGCAAAATGTTGCCCCTTCCAAACCCGATAGTGCCCCTGCGACCCCTAAAAGTGCCTCTTCCGAATTCAAAAATGATCATGTGCTCCTTTTTTATCTGGCCCTCCCACTTTTTAGATGATTCCAACGTTTCTGGCAGGAACGCACTCTTTATATACACGTTTTTTATTATTATAAGAAACCGGTTTATAAGAAACCTAGTACCAGAGCTCCAAAAATTTAAGAAATTTTTAGCGCTTAATCAATTTTTTTAAGAAACTCAAAAAAAATAAGATGGCTCTCTGAGCCGGAAAATAATACGTACCGGGTTTCTCGAAAATAATGCGAAAATAATATAACAATTTAAGCACACTGTACCGGGTGTCTCGATAGAAAGTACCCCTGTTTCCATCAGAATAATGAACAAGAGATACTATATCAAATCTTACTGTTGTGTTATAAACTTGAATACAATTAATATGCACATGAAGGCGCAAAATTTGATGTTAAATGCTTAAAGATAAGAAACTTTTAAGAAACTTTTAGTACTAGAAACTAGTGAAAAATTAAAACTAGGACTCAAGCTAGGTTTCTAATAACGTGTATAGAAGAATATATAATCTTAGCACTTAAGACCACACGAGGATTGGTCGGAAAGTCGAACAGCAGAAATGCATGGCGTTTTAAATTTGTTTTTCCAATGTTAGAAATCAATAGATAAAGATAATTAAAACCATTCCAAAATGCTACCTAACAAAGCTGAGTAGAACACTTTAAAATTTTCCCACTTGTCTGAGAAGAAAAAGCCGAGAACCCATTTTTAAAATCTTCCTTGCTTTTCATCGTTCGGCTTCTGTGGACGGCGGTTTGCGGACCAAAAGGAAGCCTTGGCAAATGGGCAAAACTATCATGGAAACAGGCGCGCAATGGCAGTTACTAGTCTATGACTTAAGCCGTGATGCTTTTTCAGGGTGCCATTGTGCTGCAGGAACGCGTGAGGAGGTGCGCCGCTTTGTGGCACAAAAAGACCTTTGCACGGGGACGCAGAAAGGCGGTGGACAGGGAAGCTGCTGCAACTTCAGGTCGCCTTTTTCGTTTCTGTTCTCACTTGCTAAACTATCAATCTCTACTTGACACTGATTGTGCTTGCCTTACTCATACCACTTCGCTTTCTCGTAGAAGCCGGAAAGGCCCATCTAGTGCTAGAGAGGTGAGGATGCTAGTTTCTAGATTTCGCAGTAATGCGGGTAACGCCAAAGCCCAGGGGCAAAATTAGCCATATATATTGAGTTATCAATGAAACAATTGATTGCATCACTGGCACTACACTACAATGCTACTACATTTTGTGAGTTTCCATCAACCAATGATTGTCTTAAAAAGCAGCAGTGCTCTAGAGAAAGCTTTAAATTGCACCTGATTCTGGTTTAAAAGGAAATCCAAAACTTTTCAGCATAAAATATTTTAAATGCGACCTAAAATAAGCTCCTTAATGCAATCTTTGGAAAGTTCTTTAATTCTAAAGTAAAAACGAGCTTTGTATTTGACACTTGGATGGCTCGACGCGGTTCCAACCCAAAACAAACGCAAATGGCTGATGTACCTAAAGAGCTATGAAGTGCTAGGCTGATTTCTCTGTGGTTTGGACTTGAATGCTGCAGCAACGATCGCCGGAGGAGCTTCATTTATCTTCACTTCTCGTGTAAACATGTACATCATCAAATTGCCTGTGGCGTTCTAATGGTGTGACCAAATCATTTATCAATAAACTAATACTTTGTTATTGATAAAAGTCTCGGTTTAAACATTTTTTAAAGAGGGATGATAAAATATTTAGGAGAGCGGCATATCTTATTAGAGAATCTCCTAAGCTTTGTTCTTGTGGCATCTGGCAAAACATTCAATTCTGGCCGAGGTGCGTATGATATATCTCAGGTCTGATGCGAAGATGATTTGCAATTGTCACTTTCATGGTCATCGGCTGCCGTTTCCTTTCGAGTAAGACCTGAACGAGCTTGCAAAGCGCTTCAGCGCGTGTTTTTATCTTTCAAAACTCTTGATCGCTGCCACCCGAAGAAATGCACCCATTCAGGGGCCTAACTGACCCCTAACTGACCCCTAACTGACCCCTAACTGACCCCTAACTGACCCCAAGCCTCTTTGCTTCGCCAAACCTTATACCACGAAACCTAGATATTCGACAACACTCAATATTGGGTGTTTACGTACATGTGCATGAAATTTCACTAACATGAAAACATAAGAACGTACCGTCCGGCTGAATTCTGAGTGTGTAGTTACTTGTCTAGGGTAACCACTGCCGGTTTAGTGCCAACCGTGGCGGTCTTGTCAAAAGAGAGGAGGCCGCCGCCCCGCAAACCAGACTACTTGCGCGGCTCTTTCGACCTTGGTCAGTTCATGCACATGTGTGGCCACGATGAACCCTGCAGCTGCGAGGCCCTGAACCAATGCACGGACGAAAGCCACCCGCGCCAGCCACCACCGCTTCCCTCGTCGCCAAGCGCCCGGCGTCTGCAAGAGAAAGGGGATTCCTTGTTGCTGGCGATTTCTTCTGGAGAAGACGTCCAGGGAAACCAACCGAAGGTGACTCGAAGTTACACTGTTAAGTTCATTCGTATCAGTAGCAGCGCCAGAATCGATTTTCTCCTTTGTCTAAATTCGAGGGGGTAAGACCTTTGTGAGGTACTTCCATTTCCCCTGAAACTTTATGTTTTAGAAACTACCACAAGCAATTGAAAACCCTCAATTGCTGCAAACATAGACATTCCCTTTAGGTGAAAGGGTGTTTTAAATCACTGGAAAGGACGTTTCCTACATTAAATAGGGCGTGGACCTAAAGGAGTTCTCGTGCTCCGCCCAATTCAACCGCTTCCTCCCAACCACCCACACTGTTTCTTGGCTGGCCCCGCCACTGGTTTATATACGCGGGAAAAGGTTGTGGAGGAACGGATGGTTGAATTGTTGCAGAATTTATGGTTTATTGCCAGATTCTCCGACAGAATAGAGAATATTCTAATTCAGACCAGAAAGTGATTACGCAGCTATTTCTTTGTCATCTGTAGGTGAAGGAGATTGCAAGGCCACCGCAGCGAGTTTGTGCGACTCAAAGGCTACTACCACCTTCCTCATTTCAGAGACCCAAGGTTAATGACGTAGAAGGTCAGTGACAGAAAAAGTTCGGTTCGATTTTCAACATTCATTTGCAGTAATGGTTAATAGTAAGTGTGGAAATAAAAAGAAAACATTGACAGGGAACATGGAAGAAATCATAATGAACCTTTCAACTTTTAATTAAACATTAAAAAGCGGATATCATAGTAAATCTATTATCCAAATTTTATGTCGCATTAGAACCGTTCCCCTACTAATCCATTTTATGAACTGCTCCTCCCTTTTTTAAGTGGCGTCCTGAAAAAGCTGCGGCCCTTCTTAACGAAAGCATCTTTTTAGATTTATGCACAGCTACGCAACCTTCGAGTTGAAGGTAGAAAATTCTTCATATATCTCCTTAGAATTGGTAAAGTTTTATTTTAAACCCAAATGCATTTTTTTCAAGCTCAAAACAAAAACGCAGAAGATTTGTCAAAAGCATCAAATCAAGATAGCCATCTTGATGTTAAACAACAAAACACAAGCTCTTCAGCAGAGGAATATTCTTCTGAAAGCGAGGACAGCTTTCAAGATGAAGAGATTCAAGTTCCAGCAAATGAAAACCTACTCTTGCAAGTGGCAAAGATCAAGGACACCTTGGTCAACTACCAAAAGCAACAGAAACGTTTACGGTACTTAGCCTAAAAGTATCTCCAATTTTCAAATTGATATTATCCAGATTTGTACTCCCCCAATTTGTAGAAGCTATTCCGAATAGCCAGTTTCCATCACAATTCCCTTCACATACCGTAAATCCTCGAATTATTTATTTTTGACATTTTTGGGTGGGGGCTTATTCGAGGGGGGTGCTTATTCGAGTGGGGGGCTTATAAAATTTCCTGAAACATGCCACGTAAAAAGACAATTTTTGAAATTTTTTTCTTTTCACAATATAAAAAATAACCTAAGTATTAAGTAACATTTGATTAAGTTATTAACAAAAACATAAATTTTTATGGTAATTCACTAAAATTCCGAAGGCAGCCTCAGGAGTCAAAAATTTACAGATGGGGGGGGCTTATTTCGAGGAGGCGGGGCGCTTATTAACAGTTTGTAGTTCTAGGGTGGGGGCTTATTCGAGGGGGGGCCTTTTTCAAGGGGGTCCAATTCGAGGATTTACGGTAATAAAAAAACACCATATCTGCTCTGGAGCCCCATTTTTCAGCTTCTTACAGCTGCATGCACTAGCTACTTCCCAATTGTACTCTCAAACCTTGCTGTTGTCTCTTTTCCATTACGAAATATTTTTTGCAAGTTTATCCTTTTTGTATTTGAAAGTGAACTGAAATCACATCAGAACCAAATTCTACAGTGGATCAGTTCTGGGGAAGGACCCTGCTGTGACGACAGATTGGAAAGCCACAGTGATTTTCATAAAGGATATCAATTGTGTTCTGAGGTAGAGCTTTGTTTAATCTGGAGCTTTCATTTGATGGTTTAAAGTAGATCTGTGACTAGATTTGTATATATCAACATCTACATGTGGTGACAAAGACAGAAAGAAATTTGGTTTGCAGAAAAATGTGGTTTCTTTCTTGTTATGGAAGAGAATGGCTTGCTTAGGCCCTAAGTAAAGACAACAGTGTAGTCAATGGCCCAACATATTCCAATTTGATTCAAGACAAGGCTGACTAATCACACGGAACACACTGAATATAATCAGAGGTGAAAATCAACAGCAGTACTATGCTCTGCAGCAATTAACAGAATCACAATGGCATAACAACACATTGACATAAGAAAACATCTAGCTATCAACAAGATTAGGATTAATCAAATATACTGCAGGCAAAACATGTTACAGATAGGAAATTGCCTATATTGTTTGACTTTTGACAAAAAACTGTGATACAATTGTCTTCTAGATTCAGACTGATATTGAGGAGATAACGGATCAAATTTCCAAAGAAGGACCAACTGTGAAGAAACTAGCTAAAGATGTTCAGATACTTTTAAAAAAGTTAAATGTGTAATTATGGTTGGAAAGCTTTCTTTGTCTATGCCATTTGGCCAAATAATACTAAAAATTGAACTCAGTTGTGTGGTAGAAAACGTAAACAATGTTACTCTCAATGCACTCGAAAATCATGTTTGTCTTAAATCACTGACATAAAAGATTTTTTATCTTTATACATTGAATCATTACAATCCACAAATTCTTCAAATTAATCAACATAAGCACCTCTAATGAAAAGGCAGTGTCATAGATTTGAAGTCTTCATGATGGCATTTGGATGTAATATTTGTTCTGTCCCTCCTCCCTTTACTCAGTAACCGAAATGTAGCTAATTTATTTTTATCTGTTTGACAAGAGTTTTTCCTGGTTGTATACACAGCTTCAAAAAGTTTCAATTCACTTGCAAGATTTTATCAGATTAGTTTGATTTCTTTAGATTTCATCAGGGAAGCTTGTTTTAAAAAACATTATACTTTGCAATTATGAACAATAATGTTAGTAAGCAAGTGTATAAAAAGATTTTATGCTGTTCCAATCAGGCATCAAAATGGTGTTTTTCATTTTGTGTGGAGAAGGAAGATTGGAAAAAAGGGAAATACTTGTGTGGCTGACGCAACCATCTGTCAAGAGAGACAACTGCTTAATAACTTGATAATCATAATGATACTACAAAGGTTTTGCCATGAATCCCATGATTTCAGCATGAGGATTGAGAGTCAAGGGCCTTTCAAGTCCACAAAGACTAGAGGATTGTATAATACTTCTTATTTAGACATTGCAACAAAGAAAAAAATCGTTATGAAACTTTAGATTATTATTATAGAAAATTTGCATTGAGGTTTATTTAAAAAATATCTAGTAAATTCATTTAAAACATGTATATTGCCTTTATGTTGCCAATGATACACCTTAAGTTTGGCCAATTAACTTTACAGCTAACAAATGGGAAAACCAAATTTTACAAATCTAAATTAATTATGAATCCACAATTTTTATGCTTTAATCTTGGATCATAACAAAGCTTGGTGCATACCTTTTCAGGTAATCTTCAAGGTTATGATGTTTCAAAAATGACAAAAATACGCACCACATTAACTGGATGCTATTGTCATAAATAAACCTGTATCTCACTGGAATGAGCCTAAAGTTTATAAACATTAGTGGGGGTAAAAGCACACAGTCTGCCAAATACGTAAACAGGAACTTCGCTTTTATCTCAGCTGCAACTTCCTTTAAGCTTTGTCCTTCCAGCAAACCAACCGAAAAGTAAAACATCATATATTCATATGGAGTAAACACTGTCTGGTACAGCAGCAGTTGCTTTAAAATTCTGTAACGTCCGGTAAATGTTCCGCTCCACAAGTACCAATATGTACCACTGAACCCTGATAGAAATCCACAACAACCCATGCTAAAAATTCTTCGCAGATTGAACGTATCACGCCTTTCCAAAAATTTCTGCTCAATCATCTCTGCGCATGTACAGCAACCCACAGAGACACCAACATTTACAGGCAAAAGATATTTCCGTAAAAGTATCTTCCCTACACTATTAGCCAATTTGCCCAGGTCCTCTAACGTCTTTATTTTTAAATTAGCACTCATTTTCAGTAGGCAACAGTTCCCTTGGCCAACGTTCTTATTCCAATTCTGAAAGGACTGGAAAGTTGTACTTAGTCAGAGCTGAAGATGAGTGCTAATAATCTGGCAAAGATGAATTGTCATTATACCGTTCCATCTGGACTATTCGCCGTTTTGTTTTGCAAGATGAATTGAGAAATCATTCACCTTTGAAACGAGGCTCCCCCAAAAGGGTGTTTCGGCTGTGTAGA
Organism: Nemopilema nomurai; assembly: GCA_003864495.1. Taxonomy (NCBI): domain Eukaryota; kingdom Metazoa; phylum Cnidaria; class Scyphozoa; order Rhizostomeae; family Rhizostomatidae; genus Nemopilema; species Nemopilema nomurai. The sequence goes on from ML133403.1 coordinate 333,597, forward strand.
CGCGAGAAATAAATCGATTTTTGCAACTCAGAAGTCTGAATTTATAATTCCCTCGCATATCAATAGTATTTTAAATTTGAACGGAAGTCAATGTTGCACTAAAACACGGACAAAAAGTGATGCACAAAAGTTTTCGAAAGAATAGAAAGATCTTGTGTGAATTTCAACGAATCAAAGATTAGGAAGATTACGAGATAACTTGCAAACTTAATCGAAATCAGATCGCTGGGTCGATTGTTAAACAGCATACATTATTGTTTGTTTGTTTGGTAGCCACGAGACCGTCACTGGTTTACGGTCAACCACTGATAAGATTTTAAAGTAAAGCCGTATATTTTCGAAAATATTGAGGTCTAGACTTAATAGGGGCGATTCTAGCCTGATAAAACTGGGGAGGGGGCCATCGCAGAAAGCCTCGCAGAAATTAAACGGAGAGACAAATTTTTTCTCAGACCCCCGGATACTTTTGATGCGGGTCAATAGACTACCATGTACGGGTTAAACAATAAATATGGGGGAATTAGGGAAAAGAAGAGAGGTCATCCCCAACTAACTTACAATACTTGCTAGCAGTGGAGATATTAATTCTGGCCAGATTATTTTGAGAAATTCCTAATTTTAAATTGTTTCCCCGTAGAGTACCTTACGCGTGGTATGAAATTGAACCGGTTGAACCTGGTTGAACGAAGACATCTCCAACGCAGCGACCGTCAACAACTCAGTGGTTGTTGTTTAGCTTCGAAGTGCAAAAGAAGAGAGGGACGGGAAAGGCTGTATCGCTCTTTACTCCTGTACCCAAGGTATTATCAGGTCAAAGTGAATATTTGATTTCATTGCGCCATCACGAAGACTTGATGCATTAGAGTTGAATACTAGCTTACAAGCAGGTACTTTTGGAGTTGCAGAAGCATCTGCTAGCACAGCCGAGCCGACATCTGGAAGCCCGTGGTATTTTATGGCAGTTTCTCTTGACTGCCTTTTTCTTGATAATCTACTTTGCCTTGGACCGCGGAAAATGATCCATTGCCATTTCTAAAGAGTCAGGTTTTCCGGTCATGTGGTACTTAAAGATCAACTTCGTCTGCTCCTTCTGGGCTGTAATTTTCTTGTCGAGATTTAGCAGTGGCATCAGTTATGATGACAATTTGTTTGATAATGAGCAAGTCATGTTTTTGAAGCCAAAGCTTCGTCCTAAGTTTTCAAACAGAGGCGATACTGGGAGTGAATTCAAAATACCAAGTACTTCCAGTTTTCGCAATCCTGCAAAAGAGAGGTCTACCGCCAAGAAGCCAATAATCACGGAGACAGGACTTGGCAACGATACTCATCTGTCTGCAATTGTCACGTGGACCCATTATGACAGCAAGGTTATCTTTATATTTACCTGTGATGCCGTAAAGAAGATAAACTCAAGGTCATTTTGTCTTGGAGATTCAAATGTTTATCGCTCAGTAAATTATGGAAAATCATTCCACCTGGAGTCAAGTAAATTTGCCAATAAGTCACAAATAAGTATAATCACTGTTTCACCAAGAGACAGACTGATTGTATTTGCACAGGATCAACACAACAAGAAACTTTACATCAGTTTTAATGAAGGTGACAGCTATATTCAGGCACCTATTGCATTTACACCCACTTATTTGTCATTCCATCCAGTTTTTTCTCAATTTTTGCTGATCAAAGATGCAAAGAAGGACATTTACGTTTCAAATGATACTGGCAGAAATTGGAAATTGGCGTTATCAAATGCTAGAACTTTTTTCTGGTCAGTCAGTGAGCAAAGCAATAAGTCAAAAATCTATTTTGAAAAAGTATCCCAGCAAAGTACAAAACTTCCTACCAACAATTATTCTATTGTGTATGTTGCAGAGGAGCCTTTTGACAAACCAGCTCAGGTCTTTGATCCAACACTTGGCCTTATCTTCCCAGACTCCCTCATTGTCAGAAATAACTACCTGTTTATCCAACGCAAGACATCAGCAGGGAATAGAAGGCTATTTGTAATTAACCAGAGCACACAAGAAACTAAGGAATGCGAGTTTCCTACGAATGATTTGCATGTGGACTTCCACTTTCTTAGAGATGAACCACATCAGATCTTCCTTGCTGCTTTGACAAAAGCAAGAACCACCAATTTATATGTTGCTGACAAAGAGGCCAAGCAGTTTTTCTTGATTCTGGAAAACATAGATGCAATATGGAACGATGGTAACACAATTGTTGATGTTCACAAGGTAAATGGAGTGCCAGGTACCTTGATAGCAAATAAGATAGGCATTGGCACCGTCATATCCTATAACAATGGTGGAATGTGGAGTAGATTGAAACTCCCTGAACATGACACCAGTGGCAAAGCATTGAATTGTTACCAGTCCAATTGTATTGTCAAACTCTCATTATATATACAGGACAACTTTGTGATTGGATGGTCACCTATTACATCTTCCAAGTATGTTCCAGGAGTAATAATAGCACAAGGCACAATATTAGAGAAGCCGCATCTTGTCAAAAGGTACACATGTGGGTTTTTGTCAACTGATGGGGGACAAACTTGGTCATTGGCTCTGGAAGGAAGACACATTTACAAGCTGTTAGATCATGGTGGGTTGTTTGTCAGTGTTCCAATTGCAAACCAACTTTTGGAAGAAAGGAAAAATGAAATACAGTATAGCTGTAATAATGGATATTCTTGGGAAGCAGTTTCACTCAAAAACCAAGTTTCATCAGTGGTTGGTGTTGCAGCCCATCCTGCAGCCAAATCAAGTATTGTCAAAGTATTTGGTGCTGATATATCATCTGGCAAGAAAATTATTTGGACTATCTGGCATGTCAATTTCTCATCAATATTTGACTATCAGTGTAGTTCAGAAAATTTAACTATGTGGGTAGCTGGTCAAAAGGAAGGAAGCTTTGGTTCTTGTATTTTAGGACAGAAGTTTATGTATCAAAAAAAGATAGATGGTTTATGTTGTTCGTATGGAGTCAATTTTGAGCGTAAGGAAAACATCACTGTCTGTGAGTGCTCAATGGAAGACTTTGAGTGTGATTTTGGTTTCAGGAGAGATCAAATGGGAAGTCTTTGTGTGCCAACCAGCTTTGCATCTCTTACTCCGCCAGTTAACTGTCCTGAAGGTGGAGCATATTCAACATCAAAAGGGTATAGGAAAATCAAAGGTGATGCTTGCCAAGGTGGCATTGAGAAAGAGATCTTGCCTGTTGCAAGAAAATGCCCTGCTCAAGCTCCTGATGGGCTTTCCCTGTCAGTGCAAAAATACTCCATTGCTCTTGGTACAACTGCAAAAATAGAGCTTCATCAACAGTCAGGTTTCTTGGAAACAAAATATACATGGGACTATGGTGATGGTTACTTGGAGTACAACTTGAGTTTTAGTGAAGCAGTTCGTTGGCATAAATTTGAGAATGTTGGCACTTACATCATTTCAGTCCTTGCATCCAATAGTGCTGGCTCTTTTTCTGCAAAAACTGTCATGCGTGTTATTGAAAGAGTGTCCGAAGTGTTTTTGCATGTAACAAAGCCTGTTGTCGCCTTGGAGAAAGCGGCATATACTGCCAAGCTGGTTACTCATGGTGCTAATGTGGAAGGTCGTCATGGATTTGTACATTTTGCATGGATCTTTGAACCAATTAAGACACCAGTCTTGTCACTAAATTCAACTGTTCAACATACATATGATAAACCTGGCACTTATGAAGTGGAGGTACGTGTTTTCAATGCAATAAGTGTAGTATCAACAACAACTTCTGTCACTGTTTTTGGTGATGTTCGTGTCCTTGAATTGCAATTTTCAAGCACATTGGACCTCTTGAACAAAGGGACAGAAGAATGGAGCAGAGGTTTTGAGACAGCTGTTAGCAACTATCTTATCAAAATGTTCAATATACGAAGAGACATGGTCATTGTTGATGCTTCAATGACATTGCCAACCATTGTTACTCTTTCTTTGGTACAAAACAAAGTTCCAGAAGAAAAAGCAGATAACCCAAGCATACAAACAACAGAGATGCCTAACACTAGAAGTTTGTCAATTGATTCTCTCATGCATAAGATAATTTCTAGTGTCAGAAGCCATAAGATATCATTTTATTTGCTTGGTCAGGAAATCAGGGTCCTTAAAGTGACAGTCATTAGAGACAAGAAAAGCCAAAAAGGACCAAGGTCTGTGAATAATGGACTTTCAGAAAAGCTGAAAAAGGACCTATATATTGGCCTTTCTACTGGTTTCGTTTTTGTGTTCATATGCACCATTTTGTGTTTTATTTACTGCAAAAAGAGACATCATTGCTGCAAGAAGGAAAAGTATCTTGTAATGCAAGATGAGATTTCTGTGCAAGGAGACTGTAGTATGAATGCCCTACATAGTATGTAGTAGATTAACTGCATCATTTTTCTGACAACATTATTTAAAAGTTATCTTAAGTATGCAATGGGAGTAGAGCAAATTTTTAAAAAAAGTCACAATAATATATATATAGGAAAAAATTCGTTTTTTTCTTTGTTGTGGTGGTAAAATGGTTGACATTGACCCACTTTGATAATACTCACTCACTTTTGTTAGGGTAGTCTTTTGTTTGTTAGGGTTGTTAGGGTAGTCAAGCCAATGACAACAAGCCCATGAAGTAAAACAACAGCTTCTAATTTAGTTTGAATGTCCCTTAAATTTTGTGTCTGCTTTCCAGTATAGCCATATTAAATAAAATTCAAGGACAGTTTCTAAGTTGAATTATTAAAACTGTTGGTTATGGCTGGTTGGCTGAACAAATACTGAGTTTTTTATATTATCATGTAGATGCAGATCTGTGTGTAGAACATGAAATGTTGGAGAGGATTTAGCAGCATATGCAGTTGAATGAAGTACTTGTGTTTGACAATGACCCACAGCACCCTCCAGGAAACCATTTGACACATATATCCAGCTGGTCTGGAAAATAGCCCACATCCTTATGCTCTAATTTGTTTTTCTTTGTGTTCAGTTTCAATGCATTCTGATTTTTGTAAATATATTCATCCTCGTCCCACTTTATCAACCTATGGTCAAGCACCCTCTGTGTCATTAAGTGACAGCCTCCTCACAATAAAGTTGGTATACTAAAATAATTTATGGTATACTAAATTACTAAAAACATTGAATGTTTGTAGCACTATCAATATCACATTGATATTGTCCGATTATCTGCTTACAAATGGGCATCATTTTATGTAAAGTCATCAAATACCCTAGTTTTATGTGTTGCGTTCATAAAGGTATTAAAAGTATTATTTCGATAAGGCTCTGTGTTTGTAGAAGTTTCTGTTTACCAAGGTAGAATGGGTGTGGTATGTTTATTCCTTTATTTTCTGAGGCAATATCTGTCATTTGAGCACAATACAAATAGAGACTGATAAGAGATGGATGCAATGATCTTGACTTTAAATTTAATTTGAATTTCAAGATCCCATTATCTAAAAACAAATGGACACATTAACACTGTAAGTTAATTTGAAACTTCATGCTTTTCATATCAAGGTACTGAAAGCAAATAAAAAGAAGTTTGAGTTTAAATCTAGATTTTTGTGGTAGCATGATTAAAGACAGGTGGCATTCCATTATTACGTGTTCTTATCAACTGGACACGTGAGCATCTACAAATTAGACTGAGCCACATCGGTCTATATATAAAAAGAATCTTTTCCATATAAAAACAGTTGCATTTTCAGAGCTGAGCCTAAGAGGGCTGCGCTTCAGCAGAGGCGAACGAGACCATGTTTGATATTTGAAGCAGAAATTATGGATAATTAAAGGCTATGCCGTGGCCTTGATTGAAGTAGTTGGCATAATCATATACCCTAATTGCTGCTCTAAGTGTTTATAGCGCCTGGATATACAACAAAGATTCAAAGATTTATGTGTTATCTTGGAAGCCGTTTCAACTGAAAGCCGGAAACTGCTTTCCTTTTGGCAAGCATTTTAGCGCGTTGGTCCCTGCCTACACAATGCCCAATTGACTAACATATAGTTAGTAAGTCTAACAACAAAAAATCCGTCCCCTTAAACATATGAAATGAAGCCCCTAAGGAGGAAACTAAAGAGGAAAGCACAAGTGATTGAATTTGAGAACACCACAAGGGTAATGGGTGAAACCTGAAAGATTATTGCTCATATGGGGGCTACTCAAATACCAACGCAGCGTAGAAGCTCCGAAACAAAAGACTGCACCCCGCAGTGCGTAGTAACTACTGTTCTGTAAACAGGAGCCCTGTACGGTAAGAAACCATTCCGAATCTTTAGCTGAGGAATACAAAGAGCAGCTCCCCCAATATGAATTTCGTTCCAATGGCACTGACTTGTGCACGAAGGTACACGATAAAGGAGGAGCCGCCTAGCAGATAAACCAAGTTAATTGGGAGAAGAAACTTCTTACGTTTGAAAGGAGAAAACCGGAGAATTCTAGCAAAATCCCTGCATCTTATTTGGTGGTAGTTGTAGTGACTCCTTTGTCTACTTTCCATGGTCACACCCATAGGCGCCGACTACGTGGGGGCTTGAGCCCCCCTGGGAATTGCTATGGGAGGGCTCAGCCCCCCTGGGAATTTCGTTTGAAATCAATCAAAGAATTGAACTGATTATACTGAAGACCATGATGTTATATCTGCTTTATTAAAATGTTTTGTTTTGTTATTATACATAATACATATGTTGTATTACGTTATTAAAGCGACAGGTAATTTCTCTACCTTTTAACTTTTTTAATTTTTTTAAAATTTAAATTTTGAGCCCCCCCCTGGGAAAAATAAAAGTCGGCGCCTATGGTCACACCATGTCATACTGACACATCTTTTCTCGCTCCTCAGCCTAGACTGTTCCATCCTCATTACATCACAATTTCATCATCCTCTCTCATCCCTCGTCAGCAATATTATTCTTATATTAGTCAGTATTCAGAAACAGAGCTGCAGAACTCAACAGACAACGCGTCGTCTCTCTCTCTATGCCTGGCTCCGTGTTCTCTGCACGTTAAATAAGACACCTTCGGCTCGGATCGTCCATAGAGGTTGAGCAACGCAGTCAATAGAAACCTATTTCAACTCGTTTCAAAACTCAAAATCTTTATCAGCAAAAACAAATGATAATTACAATACACCCAGAATTAAAAGTTAGGATACCAAAATTAGCATTTTCAAAAATTTAGTTAATTAAGTACATCAGATAAATTGGTTTTGTTATGCTGTAGGCACATGAGAAAAACTCGCGAGGAGCTATCGAGTCATATGTCCTAGTGACGTATTTAAACTCAAGATTATAATTTCCATTTCAGTTTGAAGTAGTGTATAACAGTAAGAGTAAAAAGTTAAGGATGTAAGAGTAAATACATTTATATATATATTTATATATATTTATATATATATTTATACTTATACATATTTATATATATATATTTATATATATATAGGCGGTAGGCTGGTAAATTTCACTGGTTAGGGATATGTTTAAAAAATGTAGAACGAATTCTTATGGCTTAGGAGTTCTGTAAAAGGCATAGTTTCAATATTTTTTCAAAGGCATTTTTGTTGGGGATATTCTTTAGTTCAATTGGCAAGGAGTTCCAATGCTTAACCCCATCAAATGTTAGAAGGTTTTTTGAAGTTTGTAGAGATAGAGGGAAGGAAAAAACCAAGATCGGATGATTGTCTCTTATTATAGCAATGTAATTTATTAGTTTTGATGAATTCCTTCTGAAGAAAGTTACTTTTATTTTCCTGGTTGATTTGAAACATAATTTTGCTGTTTCGAGCTTGTATAGATTTCCTAGGTTTAATAACTTGAAACGTTTAAAGATTGGCTCTGTGTGAGCTGTGTAAAAAGCAAAATCTATTACTCTGACAGCTTTGTTATACGACCGAGGGTCTTCCAGGGCCGGCGAACTCGGGGACGGGGATCCTATGAACAACCACCCCCAACCCCCTTTTTGTGGAGCACAATATTTTTAGGGTAATGTACAAAGAAATAGACAAAAGGTGATACCGTAAATCCTCGAATTGACTCCCCTCGAAAAAGCCCCCTCCCCTCGAAAATTCCCCCTCCCCTCGAATAAGCCCCCACCCTAGAACTAAAAACTTTCAATAAGCCCCCCCCCCCTCGAATAAGCCCCCCTCGATCTGTTGATTTTCGACTCCTGAGGTTGCCTTTGGCATATTTTTGTTAAATATCCGACTAAAATATACGAGGTCTTCTAATAACGCCTCGCTTTTTTGGGTATGTTTCAGGTAATTTCATAAGCCCCCTCCCCCTCCTCGAATAAGCCCCCCCCCCTCGAATAAGCCCCCATCCAGAAATATCAGAAATGAATAACCCCCCAGGGGGCTAATTCGAGGATTTACGGTAAGTAAAAAGAAAGAGGGGACTGTATTCTGTTATTTGTCATTCTTAGTAGGTTCTGACTATGATTTCGTCATCAAAATACTGAGAAGGCGTGAAATTTGAAGTTGTTAAAGCATGAATCGCGAATTGCGATCGAGGTGCAAACGTGAAAACGATTAATTTGAAGACCCAACGTCCTAAGTTATCTTTAACTTTTAACAAGAACATAAGTCTATCTTGACAAAGAGAATTAAGTATGAAGGTTCTAATGCTAAAAATGATGACTTCGTAACCGTAACTCCGTTTATTAAATGTGCGAACGAGCGTGTGAATAGCGCGAACTTCCGACCTTGTCCAGTTGCGTAGGAGCTTTGATGTGTTTATTTTCCAAGATGGCTGACAGAAATGGCTCCCAGGGCGATGATAGTCTTCGCTCAAGGCCTACGAAAGATCCACTCTCTGAATCCTTCGAAAGCTTTTGCAGAGGAGAGTATAACGCAAAGGCAGATGGTATGGAATTGTATAGTGGTTGATAGTTTGGTTAAGCTTCAGGAGAGCCTCAAAGAAGTCAAAATGCATGACTGTGTATCAAGCAGCATGCATAGCATTTCAAATACGTTGAAATATTGGGCGGTACCGCGGTAATTAGTATAGACATTAAGAAAGCAGAAATGTATTCGAATTTTTTTAAAGTTTGCAAGGTATTTGTAAATTTGGTCTTCAAAACTTTACCTTTAAGTATGTTTTGAATCATATGTAGACCTAGTTGAATCAAGTTGGAAAATGTGGATTAGTTCAATATTCACAAATTGGTCGCGTCCTGTTGAAAAAAATAGCCCCTTGATTGCAGCCAAAAACTACCAATGCTTCTTACTGCGAAGTAGGGGAATGCTTCCATCCAACTTTAATTCTCTGATTTGAGAAATTTTTATCTTCACATTGGCAAAAACGGTCATAGAATTGGAATCTTCATGTTAAAATTAATCTGTGCTGAAAATGTCAAAGTGTTTGAGCCGTCAGGCTGCGAATAAACCCATTTTATAAACTTAGCTTTTCCTATGCATTTTTAATGGAATCTGCAGACTCAAGTTGCTGTGAAATCTAAATAAAAATATTAATATTCAAAACAAAACAAAAAAATGTGTGTTTAGTAAAAAACCTTTAGATGTATTTAGATCTAAAATCTTGGACATTAATATTTGGGCTGTATTAGTATTTTGGTATGGACAACAGGTGAATTATCTAGAGTGAAAACTTGATTCTAAGAGAGAAAGGAGGGAACAAATTGTGGGGTGCATTTGAAGTGGAGAGAATAGTTTAGGATTGTATATGCAGAGTTCCATTGAGTCATAATGGGTGTTAGGATTTCTTATGGTATGTATGGTCAGTTTCTCAGAGAGATGCCAGAATTAATAAATGCATAGAGATGTGAGAGTGGCTGAAAAATGAGATTGAAGGATACCAACAGAATCACTTTTTTGTGCAGCACAGGAACAGCCTTTCTAAGCAAGCTATAATAAACACCACATTGAAAAGTCAGCACAGTCACCACTGCGCAGGATGTCTAAAGAGAAAGGCCAAACAGTAAATCGCATTGTCAGTGAGTGCAAGAAGATGGTACAGACATATTGCAAACAAAGGTATGACAATGTTGAAAGATTGGTGCATAATTATGAAAGAACCACGACATAGAACAAACAGAAAGTGGTTTGAACATTTTCCTAAGAGTGTAGTTAAAACTGATGAGATGAAGCTGTTATGGAATGTGAGCATTCTATGTGACAATTTAATTGAGGCAAGACAACCAAACATGTTGTGAATAAAGGTGAATGAAAATGCATTGTCATTAACATGAATGTACCATCTGTCGGTAGAACAAGTGACAAGGAAGAAGAGAAAGTGGAGAAATACCATGATTTAAAACAGAGCATCATCGATTTTCAAAGAGTTTGAAACATGAAATTAATGATGTCATACCTGTCATTAATGGTCTACTTGGAAGCAAAAGGAAGAAACTGGATAAATGGGTAGAAAAACTGGAGATAACAGTGAATATAGTAGTTTTAAAGAAGACAACATTGTTAGGAACAGCCAAGATACCGAGGGAAGTACTTGAGAAGAATGACCCTAGGGGAGCCCAGGTCTTGGATTCTGACTCACTCTCCCTGGATGTAAATTCTGCAGTGAGAGCTTACAGCAGGGGTGGAAAAGTAGCGGACCACAGGACCATTGGTCACAGAAAATATTTTGGCTCCCAGAAATATAATAGCATAAATCCAAATTTATATAGAAAGAAACTAATATTTCAGTTAGAAAGAATCAACAAAAGCAGAAAGAAAAATATGAAAAAGTCAGTTATTCAGTAAGCAATGATTAAGCAACCATACCAGAAATTAAGAGCCATAAACACTGCAAGCCATTTCAAGTTCATGGAGAGAACTTGTATGACAGATGATGGATTTAAGGATCAAATTGTTTCAGTTTTGCTTCTGCACTATAAAATTAGCCCTTCTGTTAAAGACCTGCAGTAGGCAACAACCTTTGACCAGTTTTCATGTCATTTTATAGGTAGTTAAGAAGAAGCACCATGTAAGACAGGGAAGCCCTTATCTGAATCTATGATTGAATAAATAGAAAACAGAGCAAACTATGTGATATCAAACTATAGAAGTTCGTTCAGAACAAAGCTATCAATTGGCATACAGCTATTCACGGTTGAAAATATTAGTGCAAGTTGTCGTTTTATTTTTCAAAGAAGATGTGATATGATTATGTCTAGTTCCAAACTGGTTGAGTCACTGTACTTCTGAATGCTCACAAGTATGAATGCTGAATGCTTTTATGGAGAAGAAATAAATACCTTAATTTTTTAAATTTCCTCAATTAGCACAAGTGTGCTAACCAACTGGCTATTGGATCACTTTTATTTAAACATTTTTTTTACCAAGATGGCTAACAACAACTCAAATTGAACCCAAAGCTCCAGCTGCTGAATTTCTTGGTAATGCTCAAATTGTTTGGGCAAGATGAACTGGCATATTCTGAATAAGTGAGATGTCCAGTTGTTAGTGCTTTAAAAGCCCAGAACTTCTCTTTGGTGGTAAGGTATCAATCCCCTTTTCCTCTCAGGGGCAACCACCAATGCTACCACACTTCTTTTTCTTTGTGATCACATTTCTTCAATTTCAGAGTTGAGAAATTATCTTAATGAGCCTTTTCAATCTGCTTTGCTATTTTCACAATTGAGGTGGCAGTAAGGGCAGTAAGCAATAATTTTCAAGAATTTACATTTTTTGCCTGCATGCAGGCAACATCTTCAGTGCCCCTGGTGCCTTATATTATTTTAAGTATTGGTAAGAGTGTGCCATGTAATATTTTATGCCTAAAAGAATGAATAGACTACTGAAAGGGGCTTTACGTTCTTGCTAGGAGACTGATACCCTCTAGCTTCTCTAAAGTCACCAAACTCCATTTCAAAGAGTTTCATGATAGTAATATGGTGTGACAAACAAATATGCCATTCTTAGTAGATGTCTTCTAATGTTTATCAGATTATTATTCCAAAGACGAAACTTGTGATCATTTTATCAGAAAAAATTAGTGACCCCAAATTAAATGATAAGATTGCCTTAAATTGTTCTTCTGAAAATTATCAAATAGGGAAATTGTTTCTGTGCTTTTTGTGATTTTATTATGTACTGAGGGAAGCTTTGACCATTGAAAAATAAATCTCCATTTATCTTTTAGCAAAGTTGAGGAGAAAGGGAAAGGAAGTTCTAGAGAAATACAACCCTGCAAATATAAAGAAAAGCAGAATAAATACTCACTCAATATTTTGGATGGTAGCATCAATTGCTGTCTTCTATTACACTGACTTCTACCTTGCTGTGAAATTAGATCCAAGAGTTAATTGGTACGTGCTTTTACAAATTGCTCAGGAGTGCATAGTGAATTCATACATTAAATCGTGTAGAATATGTTATGGTTAGATTGAATAATACATGAATACATTAAACTTGGTTTGTAAACAGGACAGTTCAAGTCGAAGCCAAACTCCCACGCTTAATGCAATAATCAACAGGCAATGTTAAGCAAAGGACGCTGCACCCGGAATGCTTTAAGTTAGAACGCCCTGTGCTGTCAACCAAGTTTAGCGCGACTGTCTCTTCTTGATATCAAGCAATTTTATCAACGCATTTCTCAACTGCAACCTCCATCATAAATGGAATTTAATTGTTCAGAATTGTTTTTGTTGGTTGTAAGATCCTCCTGATGGAAAGGGTATCTACAAGAATTGATTTATAATAATTCTTTTATATTACAGGGCGTGGCTTCTGCCCGGGCTGGTTTGCCTTCTGGCCAGCACGTGCATTGGCGCCTTCTGTGTGCTTTGGTGTCATTATGTCAATGGAATACAAGATTACGAGAGAAGATACCCCCTAGTCGTTCCGCTGGCTACAATAAGCTTTTTTATCGGCATTGCAAGGTCCGTTGCTTAATTTTGGTCTATACCAGTGCTCGTGAGAGTGATCTATTTCTTACTGTTGCAAGCGTATTTCATTGATGTCTATAATGAACGCCGACAAAGAATAAGATACCCCATGAAAAGACTACGAACGCCATAATGAAAGAGTGTTTTGAGTTTAAATTCCGTTGAGTTGAACAGCTTCTACCCCTATTCACATTTTGAAGGTGCCGAAGTTTTTCTTTTGAAATGGACTGCGTTAGGCCATCTCAGTAATGGAAATACCAAAGATCAGCGCCAAAGCCCTTTTGGCTTTTCATTGGCTGAAATGTTTCTGATCCAAGTAGATACTGGCATCATCTGCCTTATCACCCCTCCAACAGGCTCTTCTTCTTGGTAAGCAATTTTCCGTTTTCTTACTTCAATAAGCATTTAGCATACAGCATTTCAAGTTGCTGCTATTGTCATTAGTGTTCATAGAAAGTGCCCTTCTACGATCCAGCTGGAAAACACTGACACTTCAGGACCAAGCGGAAAGTTAGGGCTTCCCGTCTCCCGATACAGTTTCCAAGTTCTCAGTGGATTAGTTGTTTTCTCAGTGTGTTTCATTTTTATCTTGCTGACTGCTTGAGTGCCTTCAATGAAAATTGTCGTCAGCACACAGTTCTCGGGTACACACTACACGTGGGGAAGTGTAGAAAACGAATAGTCACACATCTTTCCCGAGTGGATGATTGAGGAGGATTGTTCCACGTGACCCACACCTTTCCATATGACGAACAAAAGTTACATACTGGAAGCTAGTGAAAAATGCACATGAAACATGTTTTGGGTAATATCTTGGAGGATCTAAGACAGCCAGGGCTATTTTCGCGAATAAAGTTAAAACGTTAAGTTGTCGTGGCAGTGCAATGGATAAAGCAACTGACTGCTTCTCGCCACTAGCGACGTAGACACTTGTTATCGGCTTCAATGCCGGCTGTTTACCAGCAAATTCTTCTCATCCAAGCTATTTGCTGAAAGCATCATCTCATCACTCACAAAGTAGAGGGGATTTTTTTCTTGGCCAAAAAACAACGTTGTTTGGATCTAGAAAATCCTGTCCAAGAATAGACTTGCAAATATTTTTTGTTTGCGAAAAGTGGGCAGGTGTTTTATCAAATATTTGAAGCAGGTGTTGTAAAAAGGGAGGACTTTGTTTTGAAGGAATCAAGATTCATGTCAGATTGAATGTTCTCTTTTTATTCAGACTGGCCATCCTTTTTGCTTAATCTCTAGTTGGCAACTTTGCAGTTTCTGATCATGTTTCTAAGTGCTGACTTTGCCATCTTATCCTCGACATCTTTCTTAAGGTGTGTTCTCTTACCTGCTGGATATGCTGGATATGTTCATCTTACTGCTGTGCTTGAGACTTACTTTCTAGCCAAAAGGGGCAGAGTTTTCAGTTCGAACGTCAATTAAAGGTAACAGCAGAAAATGATTATTCCTGTGACGTAATTAGCCTAATTAGCCTAAGGAAATCTCTCGTAAGCTGCCCCCTCGCCCACTCCATCTCACCATCAACGACCTTATCCGGCTATCAGCCGCGTTTCTGTCCTTACACCCCGTCTGCGAAAGGAGCTTCTTATTTTTCAGCGTGCCTTGTTTGCACCTGCGTCACTAATTATCTCCGTATTTTTATTAGCTCTGGATTATTATGTCGTTTAACTTTGCTGATTAATAGAAGTACCAGCTACCGCTCTGTAACCAGCAAAACAAGATAACGTGCTCGATTTCGCCGCTTTGTCAACAAAATTAATCACGCTTCAACCTTTTCAGACTCACTCCAGTGCCAGTTCACCCAAAAGCTTCTGATCGCCTCAGATTGACTGACCGAGTGCCATTTCGAGTTATTTTGTTCTCTTTTCATGTTGCTGCTTGCTTCGGAAGTAAACTTGCTTTGTCAAAAGACCAAATTAGGAATCCGTTAGAGGTGAATCTTGTGCGAAGTGCGTCACCAGAAGTCGGTTAGAATGTTGTGAGCCATTAGAAAACTCTATTACCAAATAAGGCAATGAGCCTGACGAGAACAGGAAAGTCTACTTCGAAAGTTCGCTGGGTCATTTTAATTCACATTTGTTTTATAGACTTGGTTGGTAAAATGTTTATTTTGTCAGATGAAGAATCAGATGTTTATTATTTTACTTGTACTGCGTTGTTCTTTGCAGTTGCTGTGTGGCACTGTGGCCAGTCTGGGGATGGTTCACGCCCTTAATTCTATTGACGCTGGTGATGGGACTCATTTTCGCAACGTCGATTCTGCCTTTATGAACACAGCCGCTACAGGACCCGCGCGGCAACGGGACTGTCGTCGTTGTTTACGTTGCCAGTTCTAACCGACGTGGCTGATGCGCAAGGCTATCTGCAAAGCAAAATACGGAAGCCTTTTGGAGAATTTTAGCGCAGCTCTACAGTCTAAACAGTCAGCTCTACAAGCCAGCTGATAGACTGAATTTGAAAAATGTCGACTTCGAAAACCGTTTCTTTATAACTGATTGATGCTTTTTAAAGTTGAAAGGTTTTGTCATTTGCCTCAGGCACTTTCTAAGCCAGCGTCTTTTTTGTTCTTTATAGTGTTTTATAATGTTGGGGTTTATTTAAAAGTTAACTTGGAAAATTGAAAAGGAAAATGTAGACCTTGATTTCAGAAGATTTTAAAGCTGAGATTATATAGCTGTGTTAGAAAACGATCACTTGCCACTTGAATGAAGTAACACACAATGTGATTCTTACTCTATGTATGAATCATTCAGAGGTGATTCTTACTCTATGTATGAATCATTCAGAGGTGATTCTTACTCTATGTATGAATCATTTAGAGGTGATTCTTACTCTATGTATGAATCAATCATTCAGAGGTGATTCTTACTCTATGTAAGAATCATTGAGAGGTGATTCTTACTCTATGTATGAATTAATCATTCAGAGGTGATTCTTACTCTATGTATGAATCAATCATTCAGAGGTGATTCTTACTCTATGTATGAATCATTCAGAGGTGATTCTTACTCTATGTATGAATCATTCAGTGCTGGTATTTGTCTGCATGCGAAAAAGTGGCCTGTTTAGATGAACGACTGCATTGATGGCTTGTAATTGTGCTGAAGCATGCGCGCTCTTCGATCAGAAGACATTTCAGGTGCTACTTTGTTGTTGATTTGAACTTATCTCATTACCAAATGCTGGTCATACGACAACGGCTCATCGACTTACAAGGATTTCATTTTTATCTTAGAGCTGGATCATTCAGGGTTTTTTGGATTTTATTGGATTTAAGCGGATTAACTTAGATTAGGTTGGGCTTGATTAACTAATATCTCATATGACAACAAGTTCCAGTTAGACCTGGCGCATGCAGATCAGGAAGCTGCCGGCATTTCAAGGGTTAAGGCGCGGACCTCATGCCTTCGCATCCAAGTCTAGGACCCAAGCTATTTTATTGACTGCGGAATTGCTGTAATCTGATAAAGGAGTTGGATACAATTGCTGCCGTATTGCTGCAACAGGCCTTTGACAATTTTCTCTCATGCCAACAACTTTTTTGTATTTCAGAAATTGCTATGCCATAATAATGTTCTTGATTAAGCACAAGAAAATTTTCTTTTTGAGAGTTAAGTAAGTATCTTCGTGTTGTCTAACAAGAATGTTAATTTGAAGGTTCCATTTTGTACCAGCGGGCCATAAAAGATATATAGTGGAATGGTCGAGATGGTGGTTCGACAATATACAACCGCATCGCTTTTTAATGCAAGAGGCTGGTATCTGAAGGTTTTAGGACATTCATGGGGCAATTGTGAATGTTGCAGCATTATTGGATGGCCAATTTCGCACACTGGTGAGAACAGATGCAGCGCTGTTTGTTTAGTGATGGGTCTCATAAACCAGTCGTTCGGCGGCGGCCCATGGTAGACGCTCCACCGCGCGGCGGCAATTGACCTCCTCGCAATATCTCGTAGTCAACAACTTGATTTGTGGCTGAGACGTGAAGTGGAAGAAATTAGCAAAGGATATCCTATGAGCTACTTAGCAGAGCCAAGCCCGGGCCATTATTAGATGTCAAATCATTCTAACATAAATAAAGTCGATTTTGCACGTTTTCCTGAAAGCTAATAGCAGCTTAAACGTCGCAAACACGTTCCTAAGTAGCAGGATATCTGTGAATGAAAAACACCACATATCCTATCCAATCCATTCAATTATATTTTGGTTATGTCCAGAAGGATGCATTGGGACGAGTGGTTTGCGGACGCTGCCCTTCAGTCAGACAAATTGCTGTGTGCTGGCGCGGGTAGGATGTGTGCTGGCGCGGGTAGGATGTGTGCTGGCGCGGGTAGGATGTGTGCTGGCGCGGGTAGGATGTGTGCTGGCGCGGGTAGGATGTGTGCTGGCGCGGGTAGGATGTGTGCTGGCGCGGGTAGGATGTGTGCTGGCGCGGGTAGGATGTGTGCTGGCGCGGGTAGGATGTGTGCTGGCGCGGGTAGGATGTGTGCTGGCGCGGGTAGGATGTGTGCTGGCGCGGGTAGGATTTCCCGGATCACCTTATGTCTGCGTCCCGCCTGCGCAGGTGCAAGCCATTCCCCCGGGCTGCCTTGAGAAGAAGTTTCCACTTGTCAGCATCAGCTTTTGGGATCGAGACTTTGACGTAATAACTTTACCGATGTGGTAGAGCGCAGACACAATACTGCTAGGGCAAAGTTCGGTCCATAAAACACTTGCACCTTAAAGAGTACTAAACGTAGACGTAATTTGATCTTTGAAAGCAAAGATGTCGCAGTTTGGAGGGGAATAAGCACGCTCTTGATAGCAACCTTAAAGATCAGTAAGTATGTTGTTTGGCCTCTGTCAAATGAAAGAAGATTACGAAATTCCTGCGAGGGTCAATCTCTTCTACATGCAAAAGTGATCGTTCTAGTGCTGCAAGCCAAAAGGCAAAAGACCAAGAACATTTGCTGCAGATGTTGTTTTTATGGAAAGCCTGATTTTACTCGTGGAAATCATTAAAATATCTGTAAAGATAAGGACTTTAAGGGTGATAAGAATGACACATTAACTCTAATTTTGAGAGATTCACGAAGTGCAAAGAGTTTTTCTCATAGAAGGCGAAAGCTCTCCTAGGAGATTTGCGGGTGTCTGGTTTCAACTAAGTACATGTTGCTTGTGGGATATGACGGCCTGAGGTGTTTGACTGAGAAGAAGGCTACTAGACTTCTGATGGAATCCAAGTTTTCACAACAACCAAGGTAATGCAGAACATTTGGCCCTCTATTCAGTTTTTAGCAAACGAAAACAGAAGCCGAATCACTCTTTGCATGATCAATGTATCAATGAAGCAATGGGTCAATCAAGCAATGAAGCAATGTATCAATCAAGCAATGGATCAATCAAGCAATGGATCAATCAAGCAATGGATCAATCAAGCAATGAAGCAATGGATCAATGAAGCAATGGATCAATGAAGCAATGGATCAATCAAGCAATGAATCAATCAAGCAATGGATCAATGAAGCAATGGATCAATGAAGCAATGGATCAATGAAGCAATGGATCAATGAAGCAATGGATCTATCAAGCAATGGATCAATCAAGCAATGAATCAATCAAGGAATGGATCAATGAAGCAATGGATCAATGAAGCAATGGATCTATCAAGCAATGAATCAATCAAGCAATGGATCAATGAAGCAATGGATCAATGAAGCAATGGATCTATCAAGCAATGGATCAATCAAGCAATGAATCAATCAAGGAATGGATCAATGAAGCAATGAATCAATCAAGCAATGGATCAATGAAGCAATGGATCAATGAAGCAATGTATCAATCAAGCAATGGATCAATCAAGCAATGGATCAATCAAGCAATGGATCAATCAAGCAATGAAGCAATGGATCAATGAAGCAATGGATCAATGAAGCAATGGATCAATGAAGCAATGGATCTATCAAGCAATGGATCAATCAAGCAATGAATCAATCAATCAATACCCCTGTGCTATTTTTCATCGCCCCCTTACGATTCCGCAAAATACGGAGCATTTCGACCCGAGAAACTGGTCATAGATTGCAATTACAATCTGTTCTGCAAGAACTTGCTTGCGGTCAAGATCCGTTGCCTTTAATCACGGGTATTCAAAATGTGAACATGTTTTTTCTGCCCTTAGCCTAACCTTTGCTTTATGGCAGATCTTTTACTTTTACTAAACGATTCTCCTACAGCAAAGGAGTATTCTATCGAGACGAGAAACATTTATTATTTATCATATGGCAGTCTGTTCGGCTCATTGGATTAATTCCTTTGTCTAGCAAGTCTTTCCGTCTTACCTAAGCAGTTTTGTGCTGCACAAAGCGTCGATGCAAAGAGGAGCGACTGGCGCCAACTGTCTGCACAAGGGTGCGCGATGTTCCTTTCATCGTGCTCTTATTAGTCACACCCTAATCATCATGCCCCCTTTATATCATTTTATCATCATGCCCCCTTTATATCATTTTATCATCATGCCCCCTTTATATCATTTTATTGTTGTTTACAATCTTAGTCACCATCGCATTCTTTTTCATCACGACAAGGTAAATATTTTTGCACAATTCTGAGAACTGCATCGTTTGATTTATCTGATAGGCATGTCAGCAAAAAGGATAGAAAAGAGACATCAGGGGGTGGCATCAGATCATATGATCAGATGAGTCAGATGGAAGTATAGGAAGCTTTCAAGTCAACGGATAATTTTCAACCTGAAAGAAAATCAAACCAAGCTAAACTTGTCTTTTTTCCAAGCCTTGATGGCTCTGCTTGTGAATAAATTCCGTAACGGATACACTTCATCTGAATTACATAAAGCTAGTCGCATTAAATTTCACATGTCAAATCTCTTGACAGCAAACGAAAGGTGTCTTCATAACTGCTGAACCGAGGGTAACAATCATAAGTTATCAAACAGAGGCTGGCGAACCAGAGCTGTCAGACTGAGGCTGGCAAACCAGAGCTGTCGTTCTGAGGATCGGCCTGGTTATAAGACAAATGTAATTTTTTCAATTACGGGATGTGTTTGCCGTTTCTTTTCCGAACATTTGATCTTGCTTATCGTGGTGACTTGAAGCGCAAGGGATTGGAAACAGTACGTTAAATGCTGATCTACCAAACTGTTCCTCATTACCAACTCAAACCAAAATTTATGCTCTCTTTTCTGCTCAGTAAAACAGCTTAGTTATTCGCACTGAAATATTGGCCTACTTTCCTAGTGAAAATGGATGTTGTAGTTGTATAGAGTGGAAAGAAGCGACCGTTAAACCGCTGGTTCGTCGTGCTTATCTCGGCTACCTGGAGCCAACTCAAGCCTCGGGATTCTTACAATGGCATATCTGCTTTGGAATCTAATCGAAAGCTCATAACTAAGATTTCCATGAAAACTTGTGAGCTAGCCATAGACGTAAAATGTGGTCCAGAATAAATACTTGCTCGCTTTATTTCTTTTCAAAATGGTATTGTTTTGCTCCCTTTTCTAGTCTATTCTTGTACTTATCACAGCAAAATTTCGTCCTTGAATTTCCAATCTAACAGCTACAAACCTCCCTCCATTTGAAAACCATACAACTTGTTCAAGCCGAGCATGGATTTCGACGTGGCCAATAGGAGAAGAACTAAGGGGTTGCGAGCAACAAGGTTGAAGTGACAAAGTGAGGTTGAAATGGTAAACAGCACGCGCCATTTACATCCGCCCAGTCCCCTCGTCCAGGCTACCAGGATTGCATTATGTGGGTGTTTGCAGAAAATAAGCCATTCTTTAACCTGTCTCAGAGGGAGCTTTACATAGTTTTAACATACTGCCATGTTTGAAGAGGTGTTAAATCAAATCCTTTTCAGCTGTCGTCAAGAAAAGCAAATGACTTTTAAAGGCTTGTTTACGGAAGTATTATGCTTTCGTCTGTCTGAAAATCCAGTTTGAAAAAAGCCCAGTTCAATTTAGAAATTCCTTGGGCCTCTAAAGCAAGTGAGAACGGGTAGGGTTATCCAAAGAAAAGATAAAAGAATAAAACCAATTTGTTTTCAATTTCATACAAGTTGGAGAACCTATTTTGTATAAGTCACTCTCAAATAGCATGGTCGTAGGATGGAATCATGGGCCGCCTGATTTCGCAAAACTGATGCGACCCCCGTCCGTTTCCACGTTTTCGGTTGCGGAGATTTCTTGCCAAGGGCGAAGGTGTCAATTTGTTCACGGCATTCGTCTTAAGTCTCAAATCACGGCCACAAATTCGTGTTGTTTATTGTGGCCACCAGATAAAATGGCCTGTGAACAAGATTAGGTTGATTGTATTCTTGGGCGCATTATACACCCGAATGTGATAACAAAGGGAAACTTGACGGCAAGGGACTGCTTCGGTTATTTGCCTGCTCCGTCATAAACAAAGGGGATGACCCTACACACGCCGTTTCGACGCCTGAATAGCCCAATTTATTCACAATAAACGAAGCTACTAAGCGACAGCCGTGGTGACAGCCGTTACACAGAAGGCAGGCATCCTGGAGGCAGGCACCCTGGAAGTAGGCATCCTGGAAGTAGGCACCCTGGAAGTAGGCACCTGGAAGTAGGCATCCTGGAAGTAGGCATCCTGGTCGCCCACGAGAGGTTTCTTCTTGCTCCCTTTGCAGTTTGAGCATCCTCGTATCGGATTCAAACTGGGGTCAGTTGGAAATAAATTCTGCGGTCAGTTGGTATAATTGAATCACCGGGGCAAAGTTTTGTTGTCCGTGCAGACGAGATGCCATGTTATGAAGTCATGTGCCCAGTACCGATAGCCTGAAATACGATATTACTTTTGTTCCAGCGAGTCGTATCCCTGGCAGGAGTTGCAGAGTATTGGCGGGGAATATCGATGGTTCAAGAACTCTCAGTTTAAGAGAAGTAAGTTTCAAGTTGTTTAATCGAGAGATATCGGAGGCGATAATGCCGTTTTAAGCAGCGATCATCAGCATAAATATATTGTCGAGCTAGCCCACCATTCTGATCTGTTTTGGCCTATTACTCACCGCAAATACCTTGGCAACGTCAAAGAATAATCATTTCAACATTTTTCATAACCCTTCCCCTTAAATTGCATTATAGGGCAGATATTGTATGGTTGTGTGGTGTCGGTGGATGTTTTTGAAATTTTATTTGGTAGAACACTTGTGCCACTGGCGAGAAATCGCCGTTTATAGGACCTCAGAGAATTCGAGTTCCAGAGCACTAAGTTGTAACTCAAGATCACATCAAAGCGATTTCGCCCATCGTTTAGAAATTGAGCACACCTTAAAATTCAATGGACAGCTTCTCTTGTGATACACCAAAGTCACATGCCCATTTATAAACGAATAAAGGCACAAAGAGGCATAATTAGGCATTTAGTCGTGACATGCGTGAGCCAATTTGATCTTACCACAACACGGTTTGTCAGAGCAGCTGGAGGTAAGACTAGCCTCCGTGGCTTGCAGTTGGCTTCGAAACGGAGAAACCTGGGATGTTTGTAGTATAAGTCGTGAGCACATACTCGCAAAACCTTTAGTAGCATTAAGTGTGTCAACAACTATGACAGCCAGCAAGACAATACAAGAAGGGCTTTGTTTGCCCCCTCTTCCTCAGTAGGCCTTCCCCGTGTTTAAATATTTTCGTGTCAAATGATTCATTCAACAGAAGCAATCTGGTTTTCTTGTCCAAGAACTGAATCGAGATCCAAACGAAAGCGGGATGACTTTTTCAAGAACATGTTAGGCCAAGTGGCTGCTCCTAGGAAATTTTTTACTGAAAACTTACAGGAATTGTATGCCATTATCTTAAGAGTTTGCATCCTCTGCATGCGAGAGTTGGAGTAGCTCGAATTCGAATGCTGCCATCAAAAGACATCACCAAAAGATGACATTCCAAACCAATCTTTCACAGACCTGTATTATGACCTTTGAACTTTTGCACCAAAGTATCCCCTAGTCGCAAAATATTTGCTTCAACAGTCCTTCATTTTCATTTTTGGTTGTTCTGTATTCGTTCCATTCATCTTAAGTTTGGATTCAGCTCTACTAATACCGTATAGCTCTGCTGGCATACTTCAAGAAAGGGCCACCTTAGTTCTCCAATCATTTGGGGAGCCGCCACACCCCTGTTGTGGATCAACGGTTGTTGGCGAAATGGGAAGCAGTCAGAATTAGTTTTCATCTCATTGAATATTTTTTGGAAGAGTATATTCCTTCGCATATGGCTTCTGATATTTTATAGATGTCATTACCGGTCAAATGCCTACTTAAAGATCGCACCACTTCAAAATCGCACCACTTCAAGCTCAGTAATAACACTTTTGCAGTAACGTGTCTGTATTTTTGTTCTACTGGCGGTGTGAACTCTGCACTTGGCATGCTCTTGGATGATATCCCTCAAATTGTGTTTGTCATTCTACTGTCCTGTCAGCTCGTGTCAGGTTAGGCAGCAAGCTGTCCTTTGTTTGATATTGGTTTATCCATGGACCGCCCTCTCCCTTTCTCTGTCATCGCTTCTGGTCCTTCGAGTGTTCTTTCTGACTGCTCTCCTTCATACTTTGTCATTTGCCCTTGTTCGTGGTCCCTTGCCAGTTTACCCCCGTTTTCGCGGCTGCTCGGTAAGCTGCTTTGTTTATGATGGGTCAAATGCCCTGTCAGCTGTTCTCCTTTCCTCAGTTGCTCTGCCAACCAATCTTTCGGCTGCTATTTCTCTCTGTCATTTTATCTATGCTCTTTCTCTTGTATTACACACCTTTTTATAAAAGTAAAGTCTATAAGAATTTTGAGGCTCAAAATTGCTAAAACGTAAGAATAACGCTGGGCTCAGCCTTTATCAAGACTAAAATGTCTCCTTAATCTGAGTTTTCCCAAAGCAAAACAACTGTCACTTTGACGCTATGTAATACAAATACAAATATATATTCTATAGTTTCTTGATGTTCGAGATTACCACCATTTCGTTCTAGTCGTAAATGCGGTCCTGCGTTTCTTATCCGTTCGATCCTGTGGCTATAGAACATCGTAGAACTTTGCAAACAACGCTTTCTCTTTTTATCACTGTAAGATTTCTATCTAAGCGGAATTTTTTTTGACCTGGCCAAGTAAACCAACGATACCAGGTGATAGCCTTGTTGGTGGAATTTCCGTTTCGCAATGCCGCATCGCTGTTCCACTTTTGTAAGCGAGTTGGGGAACCTGATCTGTTTTCAGTCTTTTGGGGTTATTTGACACCTTCATTGCTCCATCGGGAATATTTACGCTTTAAAAACAGGGGCCGAAGTATGGTTTCCAGCCATGTTCTGTTAGTTTAATATTTTGCCAAGCTTAATCAGTCTAAGGAAGGTTAATGCGTGGGGATTGATTATTGATCAGTTTTATCCGCTTTACCGGCAACTTGAAAGCCTGCATTATAGCCTGCCATTCGTTGCGAATTTTCCTGCAATTCTCTGTGGAGAGAAGAATGGCAACACCTGTCTGAAATCCGCTTTTTCACCTGCATGCCAATCACCCGTCTGTTTGTCTCTAGTCCAGGGTCGGCCTTATTTCATAGCAGCTTTTTTATATTCATATTTCACTTTACAATGTACGGTCTTCGTGAAAATAAACTAAAGCAGCTCTCGAAGGATTTTGTTGGAGAATCTAGTACAGCTGCGCTACAGAGCTGCCCCAACCTAGGTTGCCCCTTTCAAGTTGTGAGCCTCGTTATGAGTCCAAATTTAGTCACGGTCACCCGTGAAACAATCTGGTTCGGTGCAAGATTCGTCTCCACCGCAGGATTTGACCAAACTTCTCTAGTGGGCGTGGCTTGGAAATATGTCACAGCTTTCGGATGTGACTTCGGAACTAGATATTCCCAGTGCGGCTTTCACAGATGGCGAGTATCTCCAACTTTGTAAACATGGTTTGCCAGGACGTCCAGGACAATATTGGAAATGACTAAAATATCCATCGTCACCAATATAGACAGGCAGTAGGCGAGGCCATGACAACAACAGCATGACAGAAACTGCTGCTTCTTTGAACTCCACATCATCTAGGTGCTGACGTCGTTACTAGCGTTTCGCCGAATGTCGAAAGAAGGCCTAAACTCGCACACTAAAAAGAAACTCTGTCAAGCATTGCTGATGAAGTCCGCCACCTTAAACGTTCTTCTTCCTACTTTTGAGACCAGCAATGGTTTCTTTTCATAGTGAAATAACACGTGCCCAAAGGTGTAACCATGGCTTTTTGGAACAATGGTCCTTCTCCTTTCTTGGTCCGTCCATTTTAGGCCCAGAAAAACTGGAGCCGAAAGAGAAGTGCTTGTGGGTTGCACTTGTGTCCCATTTAAGTGTCCGATTTAAGTGTCCGATCTATGTGTCCGATTATTTTGTCCGATTTTTGTGAGCAAGCAGGTTCTTCTTAAGTTTGCTTATAGGCGGAGGCTTTATACTTAGGGTGTTTAGATATCTGAAGAAAGATAGAGATGTTTTTATGCCCGGGCAATTGCTGCCCTCCTTAGGTTGTAAACAGATGAAAATGCAGAGTCATCCATATGATGGCTGTAAGTCTTCTGTCGCTAGCTACTTTCTGCTGCACGTCAGAGGCTTAGTGTTCTATCTAATTACTAGCTTTTTTGTTCGGGATTATGTGTCCTATACTGGTTCCTATTATGTTGGTCTAAATAATTTAACGAAGTCGCCCTTCAAACTGCGTCTTCAGCACTGTCCCATATAAAGGCTAACAGCTCAGTAGAAATGGTACTTTCAGTTCTGTTGCTTTGAGAGGTTAATCCAGGGAATTCTGCTTTCGCTTTACGTCATCAATTCATACTTGTCCAATTGGGGACGTCGATTTTGCTGACTTTTCCTCACCGACCGAATAAAGTATATTTTTCAAAAACTACATCGCTGCGTTTTGCACTCCAACCTGATCCTAATCTTTGTGCCTTTAGGGCCCTGATTTTAGCCCTTTCTAAATAATAGATGTTGTTTAAGTATTTTGAAGTTTTCCCAAAATGTTCATCTTAGTTGTTTGAAGTGGAAGGTGGAATCGAGGGAATTACTGCTGAGGTTTTCGAAGCAAACTATTAGAGCCTGGAGAAGAGGCGCATCCTCGTATTCAAACGGCTTTGAATCCCACAATCGAGGTGAAGTCACGGCAAAGCGTTCTTTACCCTTATCCACGTGAAGTCGAACGGTCTATTTCAACCTGCTACAGTATCCCAAATGATTTTGTTCCCAGTAGAACCAATACGTCTTGCAGCAAAAAGGAATCCCCGTGTTGTGATTTTTTGGCCTCAAGAGCAAAATGCCTTTCAATTTTGTGTTCTTCTTATGGCACGTGTTTAAGTGAATTTACAGAACGTCAACAATAATGAGTGAACAAATGTCAGTACAGACCATCAGAGGTCAAGCTGGCCCAGCTACTAAGGTGGCTCATCTATTAAGGTGGCTCATCTATTAAGGTGGCTCATCTATTAAGGTGGCCCATCCGTTAAGGTTGTCAGCCTATGCCAACAAGCTGAGTGCGGATCAATGTTGTACCATCTGTCAGCCATACTTCCCCCCCCCCCCCCCGGTTGCGCCAGCCTCCGTGTATTCCGCAATAAGTAATTGTGGTGCACTT
Source organism: Nemopilema nomurai (assembly GCA_003864495.1). Classification (NCBI taxonomy): domain Eukaryota; kingdom Metazoa; phylum Cnidaria; class Scyphozoa; order Rhizostomeae; family Rhizostomatidae; genus Nemopilema; species Nemopilema nomurai. The sequence continues at coordinate 360,072 of ML133403.1, forward strand.
GACGAAGTCTTTTGCGCAGAAAGTGCGCTTCCCGAAACACCTCGACACCTTCGGAGTGACATCCATCAGTTCAGGTGATTATCAGAAATATGATTATCAGTCCAGCCACATGTCGAAGAGCGAGCATTCAGTGTTCTATGCATCAGAATATTTGTAGATTTCTTTAGATTGTGGATCTTGACGATTGTCGGCAGTTGATATCACATCGCTTTGTGACCTCCGCTTCTCTATGCCAATGCGAATCCATATTGAGATATTCTTGCTAACCGCTCAAGAGCTTGGAATAGTATATCCCATACAAAGCTTACATCTTGAGGATGGTTTTCTTTTGGACATGTTCCTTTCTTTCCTTTTATAAAAAAGATCGCCACTAGAAGGGCTGGCTAGTCTGAGCCAATGAAAGGGCCTGGCTTTGCGAGCCTCTCTCGAGACATGCTTATGACATGGGTATTTCAAGCTTAGCTAACACCAGTTTACAACGTGTAGCTTGGAGTTTTTCTTTGTTAAACAAAAACGTTTGAAATGCATTCTCACCTCGTTCTTGGCCCCTCCCACGGAGCATCGAATATAGGTCATTCGTACAGAAATATTTGTGCGGATTACGTCTACCGGCGTTTTGAAGTCCGAGGTGGGGCAAAGTCCGAGGTGGGGCGTAATCCGGTGTGGGGCAGAGGGATCTTTTCATAGTCCTAGTTCTATAAACAGCAATTCTAAGCCACGAGTGCTCTTTTCCGCAATGTTGTAACACGAAGCGAAATTTTACAAATATTACTTTGCAAATGTAAGATGAGGCTAAACGGGTTGTTGCCAGTGGTTGTTGCAAGTGCTTGTGTAATACGTCAGGCCTAAACAATGAAAGATGGATCGTCAAGGCAAGGTGATGATTGGGACTCTTCATTGAATCGAACAAATATTTTGCTTTCGAACCAAATTTCAGCTTGCATATATTGTCAAATAGGCTGTGACAGCTGGGTCATTGTTATGTCATTTTTAATTATTCTAACTGTCCTATCCTATTCTAATTGTCTAGCGCTCAATAAGTACCAAGCATAATTGCTTTCAAATGCTTGGTTGTTCCAATTTAAAAAGCTTCAGCAAGTTCTAAAATCCCCAATGTTTGTCGGCAATAAGCTCTCGTACTATGTTCCGCCCGCGATACAAAACGAATCCAAAAAAATATTTAATTATTGATGACTACAACTGTCGATTTTGCAAAAATCTGTTGACTTGGAATTTTAAGGTTTCGCAATATGCGATTTTGGAATTTTGATCGGTTTTGATTGCTAATAGTAAACATTATTGCCACTAGAAATATGCCATTAGAGACGAATCTGATTCCGTCCGAAAAGTCACGGTTGATTCGCGCGATTCCTTTGTGTTTATTTGCTTAGGCCAGTTGAGGATGCCCGCCTAGTGATGTCATGGCTTGGCCACGGAGTATCGCCTGTTTACCCTGTGACTGTGAGCCCGTGCCAAGCAGATTTGGGGTCTGTGCGCGAGCAAAGTTGGAAATTTCGTCTTGCATGTTGTACGCTTGGGTTTTGACAGTTGGAAAATCTTCAAATGCCATTTGGCAGACATTTGCAGTTCTACCTGCGCTGCTGTTTATTTGATTCCAAAATTGAATTTGCTGGTAATATCAATGAGCTTTTGATTGCTTTCTTCTATCGCCGTAGGCAGGAACATGTACTCTTTTTGTTTGCATTAATTACTCATTAGGGCTGCCTTTTGCGCCTGCCCTATGTCAATTTCTGCCATCTTTATTTTTAACATAAAAGGTTTTCAACCAATTCTATTTTGCCTTGAAAGGGGGATAAGGCAGACAATTGAGCTTCTGATTAGCAAAATTCTTGCGATGCCAAGATGCACACGCTGCTAGCTTTCGCTATTCAATGGTAGTTTGGAGCACTCCGCATCGCTTCTACTCGGGACTACTTTGGCATGCCAAGCAGCCTTTGCGCCCTAAGCACCCCTAAGGTTGGTATTGCGATTATGGAATTTAGTAGTGTTGTAGCAAGCCGCGCGAGCAACGAGCTTTAGCATAGCCGACTGCCAAGCCTTCGAACGGGATACTTGGCCTTACTTCTCGGCGGCACGCAATCGATACGTTGCTTCTTGCAGATGTCTGTAGCCTCCGTCACAAAATGGCAAACAGATTTGCTTTCTTTGAAAACCTCTGCTCGATTCTGCTTGCATGACTGCCTGGACTAAGCTGATCAGCAAGTGTTTGTGGACGAGGATCCCCTACTCGATAGTAGCTTGTTTTGTTTATCTGGTTTGTTCGTTGTTTCTCTTGTTGTTTCTCTTGTTGTTTCTCTTGTTGTCTAAGTGACAGTATCACGAAAGAAGAGTCAACGTGCATGCTCGGTCTTCCATATTAGTTTCCAGCCTTCGGGCAATCGCCGACGGTACTCAACTTTTCAACTCTTTTGATTTTTCGTTTACTGCGCGATAGTTCGAGGCAAATTATTACTGAGTATTATAGTGTTACACCTTGGTGTACCCTATGGATGCTTATTCACCACGCCCCTTCCAATCATTCTTCTGAGTTTTTTAATGACTTTCTAATGTTTAATTAAGAATCAAACTAGTAAACTAGGTCCAGAGGGGACTGCCCTTTCGCCCATCTACTGCCAGTAGACGTGAACCGGTTGTTCAGTTGAGAAGAAACTGTCTTGTAACTTGAGTTATTGCCGCTAAGCGGACTGACAAATGCACTAAGGAAACAGGGAAAACACCTGTAAAAGCCCATGCAAACAGAAGGAGAACTATGGAAAAGTCTTTCTTTCTTTCTCATTTAGAATCACATTAGATAAACATGGAAGGAGAATTTAGTGTCTGTTTGTTAGTTGGTGTTTGATCATATGTGGCCAAAGATCAAGAGAGATTGCGGGGGAACTTAATCGTACTTTGCTTTCGTTTCAGTTCGTGTCATCGTAAGAACTAGCTGTTTCCGAAGAAGAAGCGGTGAATTCTGCCGACAGGTAAGCTCCAATTCTTGGAAACTTGGTTTGGCATTTTTGGATTACCTAGACTCATTCAGCCATCAACGTTCGCTGACTAGTCGCAACCCCCTGTTGTGGATAAGTTGACTTTGCGAACCCCCTGGCTTTGTCTACGCTGTACTCCACCTAATTGCATAGCACATTGGATGTGGGTTTTGAATGCAAGCCGGGTTCGACTTCAACCCACTTACTTAGTAGAGAAAATAAATCATGCCAGCAGGTTGATTCAACCCACACAGAAATCGTTTCGCCACATCAACAAGCGAGAAATTCATTAAGTATACCGCTCATTACTTTTCATTTGACCGTCATGTTAATATTTATTTTTTGAAATGTCGAACTGTCATATTTGACTTCATATCAGTGAAAGTTAAATTTTCGCCGCTCGATTTTTGTCTGTTGAAGCTGGATTGTGCCTTCTTCCTTTGAAGTCTTAAAATCTTTTACATCTTGTTATTCTCTGTCTTTTGCGCTAAACATGGGCTTAGATATCTGACTATAAAGGCAGAATCTTATCGTTTTGTATCGATATCTTCCGTTCACTTTTGCATGCCATTCTTGTATGTATTAAAAACCCGTTAAATTTGGTCTTTTGTGCCTGGTTTCGATCTTTTGAGGGTGGACGTGACATAACCGCCTCTGTCGTTCTTCTCCAAATCTGGTCAACAGCCCTAACGCGGTGAAAATGCTTGTTTTTCAAGCACCCACAGCGCCATGGAGGAGATCTCCAAGCTGTTACCTTGATGTGATCTTTGGGCTGTACGCTGTAAATGTAGCTTTATTGATTGCTTTGGTTCACCTCTAAAGTACCTCCAATAAACAACCTTTTTGTGCTTGAAATGTGGACCAACATGCTTTGATGTAAAGTAAAATCAGATTTTATTTAATGTCTCCAAATGCCCTTCTCAGTAGGAATTTGTTTATACAAATGGAAAAGGAATCAATTACCCAGAAGACTGTTTAGATGTATTTGTTATAGGGTGCTCCTAAATGTTTATGCCAGCAGTTCCACAGGGTTCTGTACTTGGTCCGATTTTGTTTACAGTCGAATCCTGTTGCTTCGGACTTTCAGCGGAGAAAACCGCAATCCGACCTCCCATACGTCGAACTAAACTGGGTACGCTTAGCTAATTCTTCTGATTTGAAATCAAAGAGGTTTGAAAGCCAATTCGAACTAACCGCGAAGGTCCGTGATTTTGTAGCAAGTCCGAACGGAGTTCAGTTGCAACCCATGCTGACCCAGCTGGCAATAATATTTCATATCATATCGGCTGATTTCCTATTTGTGCAACTCGACACTCTGCTGACTAAGCAGATATGACCTGATTGTGGACAACTGAATTTCTTGGCGCGTTCATGAAACACGCCCAGGAAAAAGACGGTGAATGAAAGTATTTCACGTCATGGGGTATGTTCGAAGATGGTTTATATTAGATGGTTGGCCGTTCAGTTGTAACAAGTTGACCGCGAGGTTAAGTGGCCATAAAAAAGTTGGCCCATTTTGCAGTCTCACGGAGCCCTTGCTCACTGTCCGTTTCTCATCCGGCCACAGGAAGGTCCCCTAAGCCTATTGACACCTAGCTGTTATCCCCCAGAGCAAGCCCTGTTCAAAAGTTACCTGTGCAATGCGCCTATATCGATTCTTTCATCGAGACAAGATACCTAGATATTGCAAAGTGTTTCTCTGATTTTCTTATATAATGAAGTAAGAAAAAAGAAGAATGTTACGCATGTCAATTGAAGAAGAACCGCATATTCTGATGAACAAGATTTTTTTATTTGTTTTTGAGTTGAAATGATTGGAACCTCGTAGGTTGTGCGGCCGATCTAAGTCTTTTTTATTTCATGAAGCACGTGCTTAAACCTTCCTAACTCATGAATTAACAGTTTGCATTTTAAATAATTGCCTTTCTCGAGAAGGCACATTGAAATAAATCAATTCAAAACAGATTAACAGTGAAATACCATTTCTTGTGTTTTGTGTTTTGCAGTTGCTGCTTAGGTGAAGAAATCCTTTTCTATTAAATTGATTAAGCTGAGTGCGCAATGGATTTTGCCTTATATATTATTTAGCTGTTTACCTTCCATCGCTTGACGCATAGAAGGCGCACATGCATGGGGTCCCGCCATCCCGCAGATGATATGAAGAGCAATGTACCGCCGCCGTTTGGGTTTCTGCGCGGGCAATCAAACGGGATCCCGCGTTATTAGCTCTGAAGTTTCCTCGGTATTCCGCGTGTGTACACCCAACTCCTGTGCGTTATCTCGCGAGAACGCCCTTTAAGAAGATTCCAAGGGAAACCTTGAAGCAATAGCTTTAAATGCGACATATTATGTGCTATGAAAACGACGGAACAAGCAATTTGAACCAGTGAGATTGAAATGCACTTCTAAATATTATGTGGTATGGAAGAAAGGCGGAACAAGCAATTTGAACCAGTGAGATTGAAATGCACTTCTAAATATTATGTGGTATGGAAGAAAGGCGGAACAAGCAAATTGAACCAGAGGGGTCGAAAAGGGGAACATGACGCCTACTCCCTCGGATGTTATAGTTTCGATGTCTTTGTCATTGGATACACTCGCAAATTAAAACTGACCAAAGTTACTTCTCGCTTTTCGTCAATATTAGCATTTTGCTGATTATATTTGCCATGCTTGACAAAAACTTGTTTTGTTAAAGAAATGGCCAACTGTGTATGTTGACCCACGATCGCGCACGGTGCCAGAAGCACGTGATGACACGAACTGCTCTATTTCTAAACCGTTCTTTTTCAGGATGACGAGTGTGTTGGACACAGTCCTCTCAGTCTACCTCGGCTTTGTCGTCATTCTCATTTTGGCAGGGAACACCCTCGTCATATGCGCCTTTGCCCTCGGTTCCCGGCGGATTAAGACCTACACAAACTACTTCATCGTTAACCTCGCCGTTTCGGACCTTCTGGTGGGCATGCTTTCACTTCCCTATTGGATATACATAACAACACGTAAGTGAATGTCTTCACTTTTCGTTTGGTCGTTTAAGAGAGATGTTAGCTTGGACAGGTAGGGCCTCGTACTGGTTGCAGCATAAACAACAGCGAGGCCTTTAACCGCTTTCGCGTGTGTAGCTATAGCGACGAAATTTGGATCATTATTATGAACTGTTCTTCGTGCAGGTGATTCTAATACCTCTGCTTTTTTAAGTTTCAGAAAATATTTCACGCAGACTTGTCTGACCCTTAAGCCTCAATAGATAGACATTTTCGATCACAATTACACAACTTTTTATTATGGGGTGAATTGAGAGCTGTAAGTATTGTGTAGAAGCTGTGTGTACAAATATCTAAAAACTAATTGTATCCAAACAAAAATAAACTGGGACTTATCGTTAAATGAGTTCTGTGTTTAGACTTGTTTAAACATGGCTGGTTGAAATACTAAGACTTTGGTCTTGATAATATGCAGTCTACACTAGTCGACATGCAACATTTCTTAACCACGTGGGTGTAGCGTTCCAGGTTAAAAGGGCCGTTGCGTCGTCCTTCTTAGGATGCCAAATACATTTGAAGACTATTGACTTGTGACTATTGACTTGTGAATTTAAAAGCTCAGACCAGACACAACTGCTGAGAAGTTCAGCCTGAAGTTTCATGCATATGAATAATTGCAAACATTAACCAGTCTATAAGTGAAGTGAAGTTGTCGTTATAAACCAGATCCACAAATACATCACTGCCTTGCGTCAACCTGCCTTTGCATTGGGCTTTCGAAAGCATTGCAACCGGTGACCGTGGTCGCAACCAAAAACCAACGGGAGAGACCACGGCGCAGACAACAAAAAAGAGTGAGCATCCGTTAAAAGGAGGCTAGCCAACAAACGATCCAACTTTACATCGGAGAGCAACAGGGTTCGTCTGACGAAAAATACTTCTAAACATACGAAAACTAAGATCCCCCTGTTCTAAGCTACTAATTGAAAAGTCGAGTAGAAAGGCCAAGCGCAGGTGCAACGCGGAGATTAAAGTGTCACACGCTCGAACTGTTTTCTAGCCTATCCTCCCTAGTCTAAATTCACTCTGGTGAAATGAAATGGACTCAACTGTCGCGAAGTAGAAACGTCAATTTTGCAGGAGACTTTCCTGAATGCAAAAATTCACAGCCTCCGTGCAAAAACTCGATCTTTGCCTAACGCACATTAGAAATCTTTGCGTTTTATTTAAAGCTAACAGTCAGAATAAACTTAAATAGCTGAAACGTTGCTGTTGTTGCTTTCCATACTTGTTCGATTCATATCTGTGCAATATTATTTAGAAATACTTACACGACTATTAATTAAGATTCTTTGCTCTTCAATTACAGTGCCTATCGAGGAACAGACACGGGAAAAAACGGCATACAAAGCCTTTCAGTCGATGGATATCCTGTTTGGCACAATATCAATTTTGAACCTCGTTTCGCTGACATTCGAGAGACTCATTGCCGTCAAGCACCCCGCCTATCACTTCAACTTGACATGGAAGCCTGTTGCCTTGGTTCTCAGCCTCACTTGGGTGCTGGGCATGATATTTGCTGGCATCGGTTTCCTTGCACCAACATACATGAAGGGCTCCACCTACATCTACCTGCTATTCACTCTGGACTTCGCCCTGCCCACCTTGCTAATAACCGGATGTTACATCATGATATTCAAAATCGCCCAAGACAGTGCGTCAATGAGCAACAAGCGAGTTAAGAAGGACATGAAAATCGCCCGCATGATTCTTATCATCATAGGCCTGTTCCTAATTTGCTGGCTGCCATTTTTCGCGCTCAACATCACTTATTACAATTGCAGTTCCTGGTGCGGGAAGATTCCGGAGTCACTCACCAGGCTCTTCAAAGCGATGCACTACACCAATTCAATGATGAATTTCTGGGTCTACGCGGTGCGCAGTCAAGATTTCCGTCGATCCTTTAACGCGCTGATTCGCTGGAAGATGCCGCGTTTGCGCAGCGAAACCATGACAAGCTTCCGAATGAGGCACCGGACAATGTCAAACAATCAGTCCAACCACTCAAACGAGGCAGACACGTGGAACGGGAACAACGACACGCTTTCTACACCCGTCCCATACCGTAGTGATCGGCGAGAGACGGAACTCTCGACCATTTGAAAGTAGCAATGTTTACAGTGTAAAATCAAATTACCTGGCTTTGGTGTAGATTGACCCGCGAACGGGAGCACACGAATAAGGCAAAGGTTTGCCAATTGACGAACTTTTCACGCTTAAATGTCTGTGCCGCAGCACTTACAAAGACTTGACCCACGTGCAGAAGGATTTTGAAGTGTTGAGCCTTACCTTGGCTTGGGCAATGCTGACGCGTACTTGTGACAAAAGTGAAAGACAGGTTGCGTGGTCGGGTTGCGTGGTCGGGTTGCGTGGTCGGGTCTCGTGCCTTGTCTGTTGGCGGTTTTGCTGTGTTTTGGCTTCCTTGCAACGGCGTTCAAAAACAGGGCGCTGAAAACTAACGACAAATCACTCGTTTGATTTGGATCAACAGTCTCTACGAGCGCGCATACATGCGCCTGCCACCGATGCCAAATACATTCATACAGTTAAAAAAGAAATAGAACTGAGAAAATTCGTATAAACCTGAATAAATAGTCGACCATCTCATTTAAAAAATGACGGAAGCTTTCTTTGCTGCAGAGTCGTCCCAGTAGTTTCGCATTTTTTTGGCTTCGCGGCCATCTGACAAATTGAGATTTGAAGTTGCTTTCACAGCTTTCTGTATTTACGGACTCAATCGAGAAGTTGATTTCGTCCCAGGGGACACTTTCACGCTGGATCCACTTCCCCAAGGGGTAAACACCAACACCCAACGGATAAACACCAACACCCAACGGATAAACACCAACACCCAAGGTTCTCTTTCGCTGAAGCTGTTGTTTGGGGGTTCAAAGTATTTTTAGATGTAATTTTGTTTGACGGATTCGATGTTTACAGCTAAACCCAAAGCTAATTTGGAAAAACAGGAGCGAAAACAGCGACCGTCCATTTAGAAAGTATCACCGAATTAGGCTTTCTGATTGAAGGGTCAACCAGCTTGGTCCACTCACGACGAGGGGATTTGCGTTTAAGAAACCAAAGCGACTTGTTGGGACCCTAAAACGATCGATATTCCAAGACACTGTACAATTAGTCAAAATTAATGTTCAGCGACGCTCGACCGTCATTTCACGGAAAAATGTTACACCCCCTAGGCTTACACCCCTTGGCCCAGCTTAACCAATCGCAACGTTTTATTCTGCTTGCATATGTTGGGCGGGGCAAAGTGCAGCGCAACTGACCGTAACGAGCCTGGTGCTGAAACAGAGTATTGTTGCGAAAGGAAAGCAATCATTTGAATTGAGAACAATTTCCAGCGGCGATGCAAGTACGGACCAGCAAGAAGACGGACCAGCAAGAAGACGGACCAGCAAGAAGACGGACCAGCAATGAGACGGACCAGCAAGAAGACGGACCAGCAATAAGACGGACCAGCATGCCAGAAAGAGCGTGAAAAACGACGGCAATTGGAGATTGAAACACGATTCGGATACACGAACGCACGCACACGAACGTTCCCATTCACCGCGCCGAATTTGCCAGAGTGATTTTTGTAAATAGCTTTAAAACAAAACAGCTGTACTATATGGATATCAAGTAATTTCAGATTTTTTATTTCTCTCGATTAAGTTTCGACATTGAGCTGCATCATGCTAAATTTTCAACCAACAGTCACTTTATCAAACGCTTCGTCGCAATAGAGACATCTGTGACCAAACAAAGTTTTATTTTCTACTTGTCACTTCTGGAATTTTTCAACATGTGTTTGAACTAACTTAGAAAAAAGTTCTAATTTTAAATCCTAGAAATTGGTTTTCATTTTATTGCCAAGCACGTGGATAAAGCCAGAGTTGATTTTGTTAGTTTTGGTTAAGTCGCATCACCCTTTAATATCCAACAAGATAAAATCTTTATTATTTTAACAGGTTAAATTTTCGTATATAAAATTTATCTTTAATTTAATTTAGGAAACCTACAGACTGAGAAATCATCACCGAGCCCCACAATAGCATCATTTCGAGAACCATTTCAAGTCTTACTCACTTCCAGGGAGCTCTGTTGCTAAGGCGATACTTCAGACTCGTTTTGGCACTGTAGTGTGTTTCCCGTGAAGTTACCTTTATGTTTACAGACATTTGTCGTAGCATTTGTGATGCTTCCAATCCAGTAGTAATTAAACAAATAAAAAGCCTTGTGTTTAAATTGTAACTGGCTGCCATTAGGGAACGTTGTTTCATCTTGGAATGCAGTAAGTTTCCATCACCATAAATGGAGCAGAACATTCGCTGACTAAGTCTATAACGTTGCTCTATTTGAATACAGAAATATGAAGGACTTCATTTACATCTCCCCCCGAATAAGCTTTCTTTACATCTCCCCCAAATAAGCTTTCTTTCCATCCCCCCGAATAAGCTTTCTTTCCATCTCCCCCCGAATAAGCTTTCTTTACATCTCCCCCTAATTAAGCTTTCTTTACATCTCCCCCCGAATAAGCTTTCTTTACATCTACCACTGAATAAGCTTTCTTTACATCTCCCCCCGAATAAGCTTTCTTTACATCTCCCCTGAATAAGCCTTCTTTACATCTCCCCCCCAAATAAGCTTCCTTTATATCTCCCCCCGAATAAGCTCCAGGAAGCAACCGACCAAAGAGAGAATTGTGAGCAAGCTATGAAATTCTCTGGTTGATAAAGAAAGGACTGACTGTATAACCTGGTTGCATACGCAGTTAAGACTGAAATTTACAAAACGTTCAAGGGACAAATTTATTCATGTTATTGTGGCTTTTTGGTGCAAAGAAACAAGTCTTAACCCTGAATTTAATTTTTTTCAAAAGATTAAATTAAGCAATTACAGATGCAAGCAAAATTTAAACGTTGTGATATGCATAAAACAGCGAGTTATTCTAAATAAAAAAGACTGACTTCGCCTCTGATGTTCAAGGTCCATTGGATCGCCTACTGACCCTTTCGTGTCAAAATCCAAAACTACTTGCATTTTCAAGCAGCTACTGCTTGACTAGCCTTGTCACAAGACGCTTACTGGTATGGCCATGTCCCTGTAGGTTCCATTTCTCCTTTCACGAGGGTCTTTCGTGCCCCTTTCCGAACTTGCACTCCAGCGTCCTGCTCACGTACTCCCAATAACTTCTTCGAATGCAATCAGCATCGGTTGAAAGGCGACGAGCAAGCTGAAGAAAAACAATTGCAACAATCATACCACGCTATCGTCATCATCACCATCCTAGTAACATCATAGCATCGCCATGCAGTTCAGCTTCCGGAAACATAATGTACATACACAACAACAATTGTTTCTCGGAAATTCCCCGTTAACAAAAGACGGCATTTTGCCGTGATCCTAACATAGAGTTGACTGGCATCTGACAAATACTAGCACTACGTGCATTGCCATGGCATCATTTACCAAAAAGCCTTTTGAGTCGATAAAAATTGTCATCTGCTAAATTGTTCATAAAAATGATTGCTATGATAAGCAAAGTAGCTGGGATGGACACCCAAATACAAGGTTGGGGCAGGCAATACAAGGTTGGGGCAGGCAATAGAAGGTTGGGGGCGACAGGTAATCAATCGGCCTGTATTGCGTAAAAAGCAGTTGCTCAGATTCAACTTATTTCAGGGAGCAAGACTTTTAGAGTCTTTGATAAAAAGTTTGAAACGATTTTCGAAGAAAAAAATCATTAACCCCAAGGATAGAACTTTGTATGACTGGCGGGATGTGACAGCCACAAACAAGTGAGCCACAAACAAGCGAAGTAAGCCCGCGACGGTTTTGTCAGATACGGCCACAGATAAAACTAATTGAAATAAAATACTGTTATATACCTCTAGAGCTTTCTCTAGTGTTTCTCCATTAGCCTCTTTTTCGAGTTGCTCCTCATAACAATCAAGAAGAAAGGACAAGAGGTACGGAGAGTCTATGCTGTTTTCAAGCATTTGTCGGACAGCTTCGCGGAAAGGAGGACATTTCAAAAGGCCACCCGCTGCGGTAAGGACGCTAAAAATAGAGAAATTTGCATTTAAAAAAACCAACTTGGCGTTAGGTATGGAGAAGGCAAATTTGCTATTGGGAACCGAGTCGCTTGCAGTAAACCACTGACAAACTCGAACATCCCTCCTAGCCATTTCTCGCCAAATTTTGAACATACCTAGCTTACTTTTCGAATTGCGGGTTTTTTATATGCTGTTATTTTAGATTATATGGTAAAAATTAGGATATTCTAAAAGTAAATTTTGATGAGGTCACACTTGGGTAATCTATCGGAGGACTGATTAAATGGAAGATCCGATCGTTTCTGTCGATCAGCATTTTTGCGTTTTGACCAATCTGCTTACAGCTTGAGTTGTTGCCTCCCGCTGCAGGCAAAAGGCGTTTGCACTTGACTCACCCTCTGGCGTAATTCCAGGCTGATTCATTGTTCGGGGCCTTTTTGATGAGTTCCAGGGTGTAGCTAAAAACAAGGCAAATACTGGCGATTGTCATGCATTACTGGAACAAAAACTTGGAAGGCAATGACAGTGTTCCAGAATGCAAAAAATACTTTGATCTACAAAATTTCATCTTGGGAAAAATCCTAATATATCCAAGCTTTCATTTGAGCCAGGAAAAGTAAAAATAACTTAGCAGTTGTGGAGAAGAGACATAATTTGGCAAACATTGGAAAAGGGGCGCAATCAAACTATCAATCAAACGATGCATCAGTCAAGCAAACGGCAACTCCAATCATTCCTGTACCAGTAACGAAAGGACTCACTCCAGCTCTCGTTTGACAACATCGTCTGTGAATCCAGTTGTGTTGACAATTGTATAATACCGCTGGTTCCAGGCTGAATTGTTTCGGAGGTCTTCTTCCAAGAGATGCGTCACAAAGCTCAGCTCTCCCTCCCAGAAGTTGAAATCGCGTATAATCTCCTGTCGGTGCTGCCAAGCGTGGTAGTTCTTTGCGTCCTTTTTCAGTATTTCTGCAGTGAATTCAAGCTCCTGAGACGGGTCTTCAAGCCAGCTGACAATGACACCTCTGTGGTACCTTAAATCGAAGAAATTGCTGACAGATCATTGTGATTACCAACCCTAACTGATCCAAACTTAGGAAAAAATGACTAAGATTTCGATTATCAAATTTTGCTAAATGTATCATTCATGTAGCAAAGGCCACAATCGAGGCTACAATCATAGAATGTGCTAGCTTGATTAGGAAAATGGGTTTCAGCGTTTTTAGACAAACTTTTACTTTATCAGTCTGGCTCGAAGAGATGAGAAAAATAGCAAAGCTATTAATTATACTTGTAGCCTAAAATCCATGGGGAAAGCAGGCAGAGATCTTTTATTTTGGTAACATTTCTGCTTGCAGTTTTGTCATTTCTCCATTTATTAGGAATTGATTGACACCATTTCATAAGTTGAAGCCACAGCAGTAGCCAATTGGTGCATGCCATAAAGACCATCTACCAATACGGGAAACACACAGAGTAATTGGGGTGTAGGAAGATACATCAAGTAAACACAGCTTCAACCAACCACACTTGGTAGTTCTTTGGCTGTTCTTTGATAACGTTGGTAATATAATGCAGCTCTTCTTTGAGGTCCTTATCCAGCGACTTCAAAATCTCACGCCTGAAGTGCCTAGAAAAACACACCCAGATTGCAATGACCATCCGATTATAGAAAGATGCACTTTTGTTTAAAGATAGAGTTCAAATGAATCAGGATAAAAAAAGCACACAACCAAGCATATAGACAAAATATTTAGCAAATACAAACAAATCATTGAGTTGGTCAGAATATTTAATAAAAATGGAAAGCATCACTGCATGCTATCAAAAGTAAACTTTCAAACTTGGGACCATGCAAATGTGAGGTATATGGCTTTTTCTTATATACATTATTTATTTTTTGTGGTTCTTGTCTGAGTGTTTATAGGTTGTGTTGTCTCTCAATAAATGTATGCAACAAGCTTAGACCAACTATGTTCTCGCTGGCTGCACCTGTGATGATGATGGTGATGATGATGGTGATGATGATGGTGATGATGGTAGTCTTAAGAAATAATTTAAATTATCAAAGCACTACTGACCAAACTGTGTAGTTTGCTGGGTTCAATGAGAGTGCATCTTGAGTTAATTGAAGTGATCTTTCACTTCTCTCATCGGTTTTCAACGCTGCTCTCAAGTAATCATACACATCCTGAACTGAAATGAAAACATTGTGAAGCAGTGTGGACATGTGATTAACAGAATCTGCTGCAATGGCTAATTATCAGTATAGATTGCAACCATTTGTTTAACCAGTAAAGAAATAAATTCAGAATTGATCATGGGCTGAGTGCTAGCAGCAAGAAATTCAGCACAGAATGCACCATTAATAGCAGGGATATTCCATATCAAGTGTACCCAGCTTGTAAAGTGACCCTCGTGGATTTTCATGATAATTTGCAGGGATGTAGGGCTGCATAAGTAAAGCCCACACCCAAAATTTCAGGGTTCTAGGTCAACTTGTTTCCGAGTTATGATGGGTCAAAAATTGCAAATTTTCCCAAATCGGGGGCATTTGGACCACACCCAGATTCCCATAGCTTCTCTTCTGTAGTATCTACAACAAATATTTTGATATCAAATGAAAGCTCTTATAATTCTGAATCTGAATAAGACTACACATGAATTCTTCATCTCCATTTTAGCCACACAAACAGAGAACCAAGATTTCAAATGTTGACCACGCCCAGGGGGCAATTTTGATTTTCAAAATTTTTCTTTTAAATACTCCTTGGCTACCACAAAGCTGATACAGAGAGTTTCAGAGTGGGGTAAGATTAGGTTTTTATACAATTAGTCATTTATAGCAGGCAGGTATGTGTAAAAATGCCACTTTTATTGGTTTTCTATACTGAAGCTTGTCAGGTCAGGAAAGGCTACCAGCTCATCAAAGCTAAGTGTTATATAATCAAAATATCTTCAAATAACTACAAAGATGTTGTTATATTAACACTTTGGTGGTAATAATTAAAAGAAAATTATTCCTTTATCATTCAAGATGAGGCTAAGTCCTTTCACTGGAATAGTTCAATAGCTACCGTACATCCACTTGTGTATTATTACAATAAGGTGGATAAGGTTCAACAAAGCAATTTTGTGTCAATATCTGATTGCAACACACATGACATAACTGCAGTCCATTTGCTTCAGAGGCATTTAATGAAACACTTAAAAGATAATTTTTATTTGGTATCAAATATTGTTTACTTCTACTATTGATGCAAGTTGCTACATATAGCTTTGGTGAAGAATTGCAAGAAGTGTGTTTTTGGAATCAGGTCAGAACACCCTGGATATTGGACTTAAAAATGTTACAGTGATATATGACAAAAGGTGGTGGGTTGCTTGTGTTACCCAAGTAGCTCTAGACAAAAATTCATTGGAAGTGAGTTTCCTTCATCGCCATGGCCCTAACCCTTCTTTCTTTGTTCCAAGTCATCCAGACATTCTGACTATAGACTTTTCAGATGTGCTTACGCTTGTCAATCCAGTTACAATCACTGTACGAGCCTATACATTGACAAAGAGTGAATCTGAAAAGAGTTCTTCTGCCGCTCAGTTAAATCAGGACTGACCTCAATATTTTATTATAACCAAAGTGTTAATATAACAACATCTTTGTAGTTATTTGAAGATATTTTTGTTATATAACACTTAGCTTTGATGAGCTGGTAGCCTTTCCTGACCTGACAAGCTTCAGTATAGAAAACCAATAAAAGTGGCATTTTTAAACATACCTGCCTGCTATAAATGACTTATTGTATAAAAATCCAATCTTACCCCCACCCTGAAACTTTCTGTATCAGCTTTGTGGTAGCCAAGGAGTATTTAAAAGAAAAATTATGAAAATCAAAATTGCCCCCTGGGCGTGGTCAACATTTGAAATCTTGGTTCTCTGTTTGTGTGGCTAAAATGGAGATGAAGAATTCATGTGTAGTCTTATCCAGATTCAGAATTATAAGAGCTTTCATTTGATATCAAAATATTTGTTGTAGGTACTACAGAAGAGAAGCTAGGAGAATCTGGGTGTGGTTCGAATGCCCCTGATTTGGGATTTGCAATTTTTGACCCATCATAACTCGGAAACGAGTTGACCTGAACCCTAAATTTTGGATGTGGGCTTTACTATGAAGCCCTACATCCCTGCAAATTATCAGGAAAATCCATGAGGGTCACTGTGCAAATGTGGTTTTTTGGGTACACTTGATATGGAATATCCCAGCAAGTGAAGGCATTTGACCAGATAACTAGATGATTTTTACAGCAGTTTATTTTTTTCAAATTCAAGGTTGGAAAATGCTGACCAACTGTCAGCCCCACATCTGAGGCAAGTCAAGGAGGTTTAAATCTTTATACCATAGCAACAATGCTGTTTTATATTAAATTGAGAATTGAACATTGAAAGGGACAGTGTTCCTAATATCCAATTAAATGAGGTGTCACCACATTATTTATCAACCCCTTTATTGACAATGTCTAACGAAACATAGGCTACAAGATTTGAATTAAAGTCCCCAAAAGTCCATCTTGGTTTAAAACTAATAACTACTGGGGCAAAATGAAGTCCCTGAGATATGCAAACAAGCCACAAAAAACGATAGTACACCCCTTTGATCAGGATTGGCTAACCATGTTACCAAATAAAATAGGCCTCAGACCCAATGCAAATTACAATTGATTTCTGGGTGAAAAATTCATCAAAATCGGAGTGCTGTACTAGAGAACATGACCAAATAAGAACATGCATAGACATGAAAGCCAGTGGATATTTCGTTTATGTTTCAGTACACCAATCAAGGATGACAAAAATGCTTTAATGCTAATTATGCGCATTTTGATTGTTGGTCAACATGTCCAGTTTCTTTACAAAGCTCATAAAAGCTCATACAAGTCTTTGAAAACATGAAATGCTCTTTGAAATAAACCTTTTTAGTAATAAGACACAGGAGCACACAAAACAAAGAATCACCTTTGAAATACAAAAAACATCTGCATTAATTACAGGTATGCAAACCTCGGACTTAAATGCATGAAAAGTAATACGCAAAATTTACCTTAGCAATAACCGTTAAGAGCTATGAATATTGGGTCAGTTATAAGTCAGTAAGACAAAGTATAGAGAAATCGTAAAAACAAATTTGCTAATAAAACTATTACAAAATAATAGCTACAAAATAGTTACTTCTAGAGCGACCCTACATCAGTTTTCATGAAAAATGTATGTACTTTCACTCACCTTCAACTTACTGACTTCCACTTTTAAGGGAGTCAAAAAAGGGTACCCTCGTCCGCCCTACGAATTATTGACAATGTCCGGCTGGAGAGACCCTCCATTTACAATTCGAGGCAAAACTTTTTCCACTTATTTTATACAATCCCAAATTGGCTAACTATGGAAAATACAAGGATGCAGGCATTTCAAAGAAGGATGGTGTGCATTAAAACTACGAACTAGTCCATGGCCTAAAAAGGCCATGTGCTAAATAGCTACTTACATTTATCGCTGTAGGCAATGGAAACAACAGGATGTGGGCCATCGTCTTGTTTAACAGGCACAACATCTTTCCACGCCTGGCGCTGTGCGTACGGGATCCAACTTTCACTTTCTGAGTCAGAGGAGGACATTTGTGAAACTTCTCAAAGCCGAAGCTACTGACAAGAATTGACTTCGAGGCTCCGCTAAGATGGTTTCTGGGTCGCGTGCAACCATTGCGTGCAACTAAATTGCGTAGATAGTATATACATATAGCTATATATATAGCTTCAAGTGACTTTGCTTTTTTGAGAGAAAACTCAGATTAAGGAGAAATTTAGGTCTTGATGAAGGTTGAGCCTGGCATTATTCTTAAATTATTCTTAAATATAGCAATTTCAAGTCTCAACATTATTATAAAAAAGTGTGTAGTAGCTGGTCCTTCATTTTGCTGTTTAAAAAACCTTCGAAATTGTGGCAAATAGTTACCACAGCGCATTATATGAGCAAAGAAAGCATGGTCACGCCGGATGGCATGGCTCCTTAAGTAAGGCACTACCTAATTCTGAAGGGTTGCACACATACTAAACGAATTGAACGAAAGCAAAAACATCAAAATAGATTAACCTTGACTGGCGAGAAGGATTTTGCTAGGCATTCAGGGACTCATGCGGAGGAGAAAATGGATTCGAAGGATGTGCAGTGCGTTATAAAAATAAAAAGTGTAACTGCAAGGCACTTCAGATAGGCAACCTCGGTTCCGAAAGCTCTCGTGGTGTCCCAAAATCAAAATAAACCTTATAAATCCATGCTTTACTCTGAAATATACCAGATGATAAAAACTGATAAATTTTTTTGCAAAATCAGTTGAAAAAACTCACTTGCAAAATTCTCAGAGTCAAAGAAAGGCTGTAGAATCACCAAAATGTACAAAGCATCGAAATTTGAAGGGACTTCCTTCTTGCCAAAAGCAAGTGTTGTCAAAAGTTGCATGTTACCTGAATATATGCAACACTTGAGCACTGAATGAATTCAACGTTTCAAACGCCGCTGGAGCCCGAATTTGACTCATTTAATAGTGGGGAGAATGCGAGTTATACAAGACGAATACATTTTGGAATGATTGGTGGGGTTATTCTGACTTCCCATAAAGCTTCTTTCGGGGGATCAGCGAAACTGTGGAGGTTTTGAAATATAGCCTTTATGAAACCCATTTGCAAGTTAGTTACTGACAAAATCGACCACGACAAATGTAGAATGAATTTAACTGGAACAGAATTTAAAATTGCCCCGAAAGCTTGTTATGTTATTTATTTTGATCTCCAAGATTTGTCTGCAATCAGCATTAAATTTTTGTGTGTTGCGAAATATTGGACAATTTCCTCATATACTAGTCAAGAACGTTATGCGTTAGAAAGCAAACAATTAATTTCAATGAAAAAATTTCAATATTTGTCAATTAAATCAAGAAAAATGAGGATAATTAATGAGCATTTAAGTAGCAATGAGTAAGCGTGCTCGTCGAGGTTTCTAAAACGAATCCTGTTGTCTAAAGGCAAGGCCTCCGTCCACTTCGGCTTAAATCTTTGGGAGAGCTGCTACACTTGCCGCCGATTTCACTCGATCTTCGCGCGGCACGTAACGCATCTCAAAGGATTCCCGGGGGTCTGCATGAGTGCACGTTGATATTGTGATCGAACGCGGGCGCCTTTCCACAAAAACGGTGCTGTCTGGGATGAGGAGGTCCTCGTACGACTTGGCCGCGCGTCTTCTTCCTTTGGCATCAGCTGGGGAGAGGGCCAGCGTCTGCATATACTCCTTTCCCTGTCGGTCGCTCTCATAGCCACTATGCGCTTGGCAGTGCTCTTTTGATTGGTTGCCTGACGGGGGCCCTGCGATTTCTGTCACAAAAACTGTAGGAACAGTGTTTTTCTTCGAATTTCTTTGACCACTATTCTTTGGCAGCAAGTTGACCTGGGCTGACAAAGGTCTTCCCTCGCCAGCTACTGTTCTGTTTAGTTTCCCCATCTGCTTTGCCGAGGCTGTCCTAGCCGAAGACGAAAAGAAATTGGGGACTGAGAGTTCTTCCTTGGAATTGTCGGAGAAAGCTCGGCTAAAACATTTGCCTTCATTTTTGGGGTCTTTCCCACACTTGGCAATTACAGGGAAAGACAGAGCTTTCTCGTTGCAACCGCCCATGGCATTCATATTCGAGATACAGCCCAAGGAGAGCTGCCTATTCCTTGAAATGTTATTGCCCTTTGACTTCATTCTTAGGTCGCACATCTTTTTCTGTACTCGTTTCATCTCCCTGTCAATCTCGTTAGCCAGCACATGTCTCTCTCTCGTAATGTGCTTCAGCGTCTTCTGAAAGCACTGTCCTTCGTACACATTGGATGCATACAGGTTGCCTACGTCCGAGTGCTTCCGCAATAAGTACGACTCGTAGAAGGACTCTTCGGCCGGCGTACGCTTGTGTTCTGTCACGTCGATGTGGACTGACTTTCGGAACTCCATCCTTACGCAAATTAACTGCAACCTTCAATCTCTAAAGGAAAACGAAGCAAAGATGTTATTTTTTGGAGGAGAAATCCAATCTGTCTGCGCTTGGGAAAATCGTGAATAGGAATGTAAGGATTAAGCAAAGTGGAAAATGCGGTTTAAACTGGGCACCAAAGTGAGTTTTGTGGAGTTGGACCGTAATATAGGTCGAAGATGCTCGTTGGCGCGACGAAGAGGTCTAGTGATCTATGGGCATCTTGTGGCTTTTCTTGCTTATAGCGCACCACGAGCAAGGTACTCAGAGGCTTCATTAAAGCCGCTAACGCTGTTTGCAGTCGGTCAAAGCCTTGGCAGGTCACTTGATTACTCGAAGTTAGCAGGCGGCCACTGCAGTTAACCTTGTGCTTTCGTCGTCACAGAGTGCAAAAGCTCGCATTTGGGAATGAGAGCGTGACAACGAGGCTTTTTCTCTTTCTAGAGGTGCTCGTTCAATGGACGAAGTTCGTGATGACAAAAAGATTGATGACAAAACGCCTTCCCATGCAAATGCACTCTCACTTTAATTAGTAGATTCTCCATGAACACAACCAGCCCATTCTGCACTCAGTCCTTCCTCCATCGTTTAAACAGTTGAAAGCAGTTTGCATACGTCCTACTTTCGCTAAACACATCTGTACAAAACAGAGTGAGCTTGTCACATTGCCAGTCAATGGCTGCACCACGCAAATCCGCCCAGCCCAAAGCTTCGACAATGATGAACGCCTTTGGCCAACCAGGGCCACGTGGTATTCGAGTAGTTTTCTGGATTCAGAATTTCTACCGAGTGACACTCATTGTTCCACCGGAGCGAGGAACAACAACAAATCCGGATATGTTGGACTTGAAATGAATGGAAATTATCGTATCCGTTTCATAAATTATCTAGATATATACTTACGATTTGAGGCCCAGAACTGTTTTCTGTCTGGCTACCATTCGGATCAGCCTGCATTGCTAGCGTCGACCTATGTCGAATGTGCTGTTTACGCTATTGACATGCTACTCTCTTATGGGAAGCCCTCTGAGCGCCAATTTGACAACTCGTACGTACACATTTTGCATAAGGATAACGATCCGCTTACAAAAGGCGTGAACGGTTTTGTTTCGGAAGCTACAAGGGACAGGGCGGTGTAGGCGACCAACGGCTCCTGACGGGGGCCACTTGCAGGCTGCCAATGCCCCTGGCCCTGTTGCTTTGTATAGCACGCAGTACCGTAATGAAAAGGGTAGTGGGGGCTCCAACTACGTTTAGTTGGCAGATAATGGTTTTCGATCATTGGGAAGGCAAACAGCCTAGCAGAAGCTCATGCGCGCCTGCAATTGGAGGCTTCAATCAAAGGAGGGAGCAAGAAGCCGTTGCTTTCAGCACAACCAAAACATCGTTGAATTCGATCGACTTATATCCTGCGCTAAGAAGAGATAGCAGTACGGAAAATAATCAACATTCACGCTCAGAGTCACGTGTGCCGAGTAGGTGAAGTGTGCCGAGGCTGAGTCTTGAGAGGGGTGTGTAGGCCGGGCGTCGGAAGAAAGAATTCATCACTTCATTCTCATCAGAGAAGCATTGGGTGCATAATACAGCAGCGTTGTATTAATGACATCGTTCGATTTGCCTCTATTTTCTACAGCTACATAACATCAACATTAAATTTCAAAGGCTCAATCTGAAGTAATAAATTAACATTATTCAAATATCTTTTTCTATTATATCACTAACGTAATACCTAACTGACACTTAAAAGGTTAAGTTTGGAGACACAACGTTACAAAATCATGAAGGGTGGTGGGGTACGGGTGGTGGGGTACGGGTGGTGGGGTACGGGTGGTGGGGTATGGGTGGTGGGTATGGGTGGTGGGGTACGGGTGGTGGGGTACGGGTGGTGGGGTACTGTTGGTCCTGTGGGGTGGGGCAGTCTGAAAAAGTAGCATGACTGGTTTACAAAATAGAAATGTTGCAATAGTATCAAACATTGCACAACGACACAATTTCTAGCCAAGATGTTTAACTCTTTGAGAAAGCCCAGTAAACCCTTTCTAAGATCATTCTGCAGTTGCATAATTGGTATAAAAGATGTCAAATGACCTGTAGCTCAGATTATAAAAAATGACAAGAAAATCGGGTTGCACTTGGGACTTGTCCCTCAGCACCGTGAATATCAATCTGATTGGTATTCTAGGTCAGAGTCGCAAAGCCGTCAACTTATGAGTGCATGGACTATACACCAACACGAAACAAACGAAACAAACATCCTTATAAACATTAGCGTCGACGGAAAAAGGCCGAGACCTAGCACGAAGCTCTTCATCTGCAGAATGACATGCTTTGAGCAAAGAACGCTTTATTAAAAGGTTTGAGACGTTGTGATGCATCAATTTCACTATATCGACACGCACGAACCAGAACTAGCTCGCACCACAAAAATTAACTATTGAGGACATGTGTAAGTGGTTATGAAGCCCAAGTTCTGTGATCCAAATGTCAGTTGACACATGGATCTCTACAATCCAAATACAAGTTAACATATGGATTTCTGTAATCCAAATGTCAGTTGACACATGGATCTCTACAATCCAAATACAAGTTAACATATGGATTTCTGCAATCCAAATGCAAGTTAACACATGGATTTCTGCAATCCAAATACAAGTTAACATATGGATTTCTGCAATCCAAATACAAGTTAACATATGGATTTCTGCAATCAAAATACAACTTAACATATGGATTTCTGCAATCCAAATGCAAGTTAACACATGGATTTCTGCAATCAAAATTACGATTTTACATGTGGATTGCAATAGTTGCATTGCATTGTTAATAGATCGCTCTATCCCAGATATCACCCGTAAGATGGGAAAAATCCTCGCAACCCTACGGTACTACAAAATGTCGATCAAAAAAGTTTGCACCACCCACTTTAAAGCATAAGAGTCGGACTATCACCTAGCGGGATAATGGCAGTTTAAAATGTCAATGCCCGTAGCGTTCAAGAAGACTCAATTTAATTTTTGTGTAAATTTTTCAACAAGCCCCCCTTGTTATGGACCTGTGAAAATTATATGTAAACCACATTAAGGCTTAGTCAAAGAAAGCAAGCTGTTACGGCACTGTTTATTACCAGTGTGCAGGACAAATCAAGAACTAGTCAACGCAATGTTGGCGTGCCAGCAAAAATACTTGGCACCAAGCCCCTTAATCTCAACTGTACTATTCAAATAAGTACTATAAAAACATTGAATTTTTCCCTTCTAATACGAAAAATACGCTGTTGAAGCTTACGGTTAACCTAAGTGTCTATAAGAGATCTACATGGCCCCATTGAAAGTCCCGCATAGATGGATGTGTATACCTCAACCCAATGCATACTAACTAAACAGGTATGGATTCTTATCTGAATGGCAGGTGACACATTGTCAGGCCTTTTCATCCACACTGTTGCCATCTTTTGTTCTTCTTGAATCGATTTCGTGCATTCTGCGTAGGAAAACCAAAATAAGAAATAGAATGAATATATCTGATCAGTAAATAGAATGAACATCAAAGCCATTTTGCGAAGCCATTTTGCGAAGCCATTTTGCGAAGCCAAATCCTCCTTAATGAAAGTGGCATTTACCAGTCTCTTGGGAACGGTCTCTTGAGGACGGTCTCTCGAGGACGGTCTATTGAAATACCTCTGGGTGTTGCTTGCAATGTCCGGCTGACCGAAACACTTTTGACTCGTGTAAACGGAAGACCCATTCGTATCACTTTCTACCCGGATGCAAAGTTATCCGACACCGTGTAAACGCAGCCTTAGTCTGTCGTGATAACACGGATTTCAGTAGGTCGGGCTGATTTCGGTTCCCAGTGGATCTTTTTACTTAACTGTTTCGCTAATCCGTACCACAATTTTTCCAGATTTCACATAACGTTTTTGCGAGTTTAAACGAAATTGCTGCAAGAAAAACATTTCTCGCACTTCCTCCTTCCAAATATCTTTCCTTCTAAAAGACAAGGTGGCTTGAATGGTTTAAGAGATTATGTCCATGTTCAATTTTTATACCCACATCTAAGTTGAAGCCAAAAACATAGCACGGAGTACCTCATCATAAACTCCTTGCACTTGCGCAGGTCTGTGACTGAATACTTCGTCAGGGATACCATTTTGACTGGCCACTCAGGGGTGATCTTCAGGCAACTTCTGGCACAAAAAACAGCAGCAGATGCAACCAATGAAGGGAGAAATTGAAGAAAAATGTAATCTAAAAGAAGAAGGTAAAACTCATCAACTCTTTACGATCGATTTACTATAAAACAATCACAACCTTGCAAACAAGATTAAAGTTGCATAAAGTTCTAAGATGTATATCCAGGGATCGCGCAGTGGTCCAAAAGTGGGGGACTGAGTAGCGAACTGGCTTAGAAGCCGGGGCCTGTCCCAGAAAACGTTTTAGGCCACGACCTTTAGCAAGTCGGAAAACGCCCCTTTCAAGAATACTGGCTTCTTTGCGTCCATGAACAATTTGCGTTCAAAAAATTTCAAGTAGCTACTATGAAAAGATGCATATATCATTACAGCCAAACAATTAGCAAAAGCCTTTTCAAATCAAATTGTCAAGTAAGCGCTTGATTATTTGAACATCATGCTCATAGGTGCTATAAGCAGTCCTGTGACATTTTGAAGCTTCGTGTTGCCTTAGATATTCGAGAGAATACTTCCAGTTGGAGAATTCAGACATGGTAAAGAATCTTCTTTGTTCTTCTGTCCTCCTATGTTCTGCCTCGGATAGACAGTATCATTTTGATGAAGCCATGAAAAGTTTTGCACCACAAAGTACCAAAATCTCGACATGAGCGAAATTGTTTTCCAAATTTCGTTTTTAGAAAGCTCGTTTTTATCTTAATAACTAACTGACGCAGCAAAAGAATGCATAGATCTAAAGGCTATGTTTCTGCATGCTAGGATGCACTGTGAGCTGATAATAAATAATTCTATACACTGGTTTAGAAGAGTTGGCTGAGTTCCAGCTGGGGTTGCATCCAGAGAAATCTTGTAGCAAAAATTCATACCAAACAAGAGCAAGCCAACTGAGAATTTGCCAGTTCCAAACTGAGGATTTGCCAGTTCCTAAGATAATGCTTTGATTATGCATGCTGAAGTTATCACAGCTGACACAGATTTGTTTGCAAGTTTTTTTTCTTCATTGCCATCCATTAATTTTCATGAAAAAATTAAAGTTTCCATAGCCTAATGGCTGCAAGGTCCATAGGTATTACAATACCTTCCTGCAGGGTACCCACAAAAGAGGTAATGGGTTAGCGAAAAAGAGTCAGCTCAAATCTTTTTTGAGAAGATGGCACAATTCTTTGTTGCTCAATCTCAACCAGAAAAAATGTCAGAAGTGAAACTGTCACTAAGACCAGCCTTCCACCTACATCCTTTTCACAGCTCCAAGGGGATACAAACATTTGGGATTTTCTGAAACCAAATAAGACTTTCTGGAAAACACATTATGATTCTTTATGAACACTTACCTTGCAAGGATACCTCGACAAAATACTTTGCATACTTCTTCAAGTAACATCTTGCTTGGACTACGGACAAAATTTCTTCCCCAGCATGAAGGTCATCTTTTGACAGGCTCTCAAGTGCATAGAAATCTAAAAAATTTGCAGCTGTTGGAAGAATCAATTTCCAATTCAGGCATCTTGAAATTTTGATTTCCATGGAAATGAACTCATGGATAAGAAAAGATTCATTGCAGAACTTTTTCAAGATTGATACTTTTGGTATGTTGTCTTCACATTCACCAATTTTCGCTGCAAAATAAAAAGATTATGCTAAAGCCATTGCTAGAATTCTAAAATCAGTGGTTTATTTCAAAACAGATGCATCCAGAAGAAATCTTTACTGACATCTTCTTCTATTACTGGCATGCACTGCTTTTGCTTTTTAGAAATAAATTTCCTCAGAATCCAGGTGAGGATTTTCCTTAAAAGCATTTGAATTTCCAGTGAATTAACATTCATCTGAATAAACTTGAATGAAGCCTTGACATACAAGGCAAAGTTTCAATACAAATCAAATAGCTTTGCAAGCTTACAAGCTAAAAACAAGATTTCACAAGTTCATTTCATCAAAAATAAATAAACCATGATCAGGAAAAACAAGAGTATGATTTTATCCAGAGTCAAGAAGTTTACCCTGTGAAATAAAAAGCATAAATGCACAATATAAAGGAAAAACTATAGCTTCAACTCAATCAAAAAAAAGCTGGCATAAACAAAATATGAAATGGCATGCCTAAAACATGAAACTAAAGAAAATGCTATTTTAATTGTCAATGCATATCACTGGATGTCTTCCTTGTTGATTTGCTAGACAAGCATGGGCTCTAAGAATTTCAAATGAAACTATAGATGTAACATGAGCCTGCAAAGACATGGGTAATGAGCACTATCCACTGTTTCTTATCTTAACCAGCAACTACATGGAAAAACTGATAATCTTGGCCAAGTGGCAGTAGAGATTGCTTAATCACCATGCTTAGAAGAAACCACATGTACAAATGAGGGTTCAGTTGCTTTAGTTGCAGCCCCTGTAAAACCACCTGCCTGTTTGTTGGCAAAGGCTTGCTCCCTGTGAACTAGCATGCTGACAGCTGATCAAATCAAGTAATACTTTATTTATAAATGAGATGAACTAAAGTGCTCCCCAAAGTACTCAAACTATCTGTTAGTAAAACCATTCATACTATCAAAAGAAAGAAAGAATCATATTAAAATACCTGACATCTTGAAGACATTGCTTGCTTTTCACTGATTCAATAAAATCTTAACTGACTAGCCCAGCCTATTGTGAGTATATTGGGACATGGTGATTGACAAACCCCTTTTTGCAATAGGCTAAAGCCAATTGCTTAACCAATGTTTATACTAAAAGGGCTGTTTTGGGCTAACTTTTGAAACATAGCATTAGTTTGGGCTGCAAAACAATGGCTTTGAAAAACAAATTTTACTTATAGTTGAATGTGTTTATCATGTGTTATACATCATAGTTATGATGATGCACTACAATGGACAATAACAATGGGGAAACTCTTGAGCTCCAGTCCTCAGGTATGGTCAACATTCACAGGAAACTATGATCTGCCACCAGTAAACACCCTCTTAAATGGTAGGTCAATTTTACCATAAAATGCCTTTTATGTTTTGTTACAATTTTTACAATTTTCTAGAAAAAGTAAATCAAGTTACAATCGCATTCTATCAAAAATAAAATTTGGAAATCATTTGGAAATAAGAAATGGCTAGAATTGTCTTGCGTGATTATAGACAAAACTGTATTTTAACATACTGGGTCTGATACCTGCACATATAGTTTTTGCATTAAGACCAAAGAACTGCATGCCATTCTGATCTTCGCCACACTCAAGGCCCGATTTACTTAATTTTCCATCTTAACCCAACTTTGGCAATGTTTCAAATTTCACTTTGAAGTGCTTTTAAGCAGCATCGTGACGGTAATTTATTGCATATATCATACGTAACAGTCTGTAGGTCGTCGAGAAAGCTCACTTTATTTCCATCACATTGAAGATTGCGTTTCAAACTTGAAATCCCCCTCAACAATTGTCTTTCTGAACCAAAAAAAATCAGAATCGGGAAAACCTAGAAGCTGGGCAAATAGAGGAATCAGTCAAATATCCTACCTGCCAACGAGAGACAACACAAAGCCAGCATATTCAACTGAGATTCCAGTAGTAGTTCGTACTTGTCCATTACATGATCCAAGTAGCGGACAGCCAAGTGAACCACCTCTTGTACCAGGCCTAGCTTTTCACCTATTACTGCCAGCCAGTTCACAAGGAATTTTCGGTAGCATATCTGCGGAGATCTCGAACGATACACTGGCAATTCAATTTCGCGAATTTTCAGGTTTGAATGAACATCTTGCGCTAATTGTGTCTGCCACCATTTCTCAGTATCAAGCATTTTATTTTATGTAGCAATCCTAGATCCTTCCCCTTGTCAGCCTTTCAATGTGCCATCGTGCAGTCACTCTAGGCATCCAGTTCACACCAGGTTCGGTATAATTAATTGCTCATTGCACGTTCATTGTGCAAATTCATGCCGTAAAATAATTTGGATTTCGCACGCAAGTCAATCCCAAAACGAGGTTTACATACGAGCGAGGCGAGCATCAAGAGCCACTGGTTGGAATCTCAATGAATAGTGTATAGCAAATACCGTAATACTTCGAGTAAACGCCCGGGGCATTTATTTAATTTATTTGACATCTAAGGGGGCTTTTATTTAAAGTGGAGGCGTTTTATTGAATTCCTTCACTCTTACTAGACAATATGTTTAAAAGCATCTAATGATGATCGCACTTAGCGTGAAACACTGAGCAATAACTAAAAAAGTCTGGTTCCATAAATATAAATCCAAAAACACAATCAAATAAAATGATATTGCCAGTGTCTAAAAAATGGCATATTGAAAACATGCTTCCGTCTAATTATTAGTAGAAGTTGGCTTTGGCACCCTTCAAAAAATTGTCATCTGGTTTCATTGTGGTAGGCTATCAAGGGTCAGTAGCAGTTTTCAGCAAACCAACATATCTGCGCACCCCCAACATTCATATTCGTTACTGCTTACATGCCAAACCCCAACAATTTGCGGGAGGCCCCCGATATTTTCACTTGATATCGACATCTCAAACACTACCATCCTTTTCAGTGAAAGAATCTCGGACTTTTAAGAGCTTTAGAATCTCTTGTTAGAACTTTTTTCGCTAAAATACATTTACGCAATAAACCTGTAAGAGTATTTCAATTTATACCAAGGGATATACTCAGGTAACATTTTATGCAAGATACACTCATTTTCCTTGTTGATTTTTCTTATTTGTTGATGTGATAAATCTCAACAATCTCAAGTGAGAATGTTGGCATGTATGTTAGTTGTAATAATTATTGGTATATTTTCATCTTGTCAATATAGGTTGTTTATACCTAAAATTATGTGAAAATCAGTTTGAAAATTCCCTTTCACAAGTGTAGATGTGAATAAAAAACATTCCTGCTTTGTGCACTGGTCTTTCTTTTAATAGAAAAATTATGAATTATCCAACAGCTCTTGAGAACAACACAATGTTTACTTGAGTCAGAGCTTTTTTCAGTGCAACTTGAATTAGATTTGTCAGTACAATCTTAGTTTCTTGGATAACTGAAGTCAAAAAAGAAAGAAAATAGAAAAACACCTATCTGTAGCAGGTAAATGTGGAAATTCTGGCAAAGTGAAATCTCTATCTACATTGATACAGGGAAAAACATGGTAAACTAAGATAAAGCAACCCTTACTTCTGGTGTGTATGAATATGCAAAGAAAATAGTAATAATGCCACATGGCCTCCATCTGCCTGTAATATGCCCCAGACATCTCATCATACTAGATATAGCAAGCTAGGCCATTAGCAAGGACAAATTCAAATATATTGGACAGGCCAAAATGAATATATCCTTACTGCTTGTAATTAGCTTTATCAATAAACAAATTTTTGCTGTTGCCTTTAAATATACTGACAACATAGATGTCAATTTGATTGCAAACTCTTTACAAAAGTCTTCAACTGAAAATCTATTTACCAAGACCTAGTAAATGGATACAATACCATGAACTTTTCTCGACCAAGTGGCCTACACATCAAAATTAGCCTTCACAATGTCGTTTCAACATCCTGCTCCTTGGAGAACTGGTGGGTCGGATCACTCAGTTAATCTACTAAAGGAACATAATTATTGCAACTCTAACAAAAGCAGCACTTTATTCCAGGATGACTAAAATTCCAGTGTTATTTGATTACAATAAGAGAGTAAAACCGCAGGTTCCTTTTGAGGTCGCCAATAGAATAAACAGAGGGCCTTTGTCTGGGGTCGAACAATAAAGAAAGCCGTCTTCCATTCTTCCCGCACATCTTCACAAAGATCGCATATGTTTTATCAATCAACGTATTGTCAAAAAAGGCCTTCTGATTATGCTTTTGCACCCCAAAGTCAACAAAACATATATGCACTGAATGCAAGGAAATAGTCAATTAAAAATGGTAATTAAATTCGCTAAATATCTACCTATGTACATTAAATTCCCCCTAAATTTACTAAGAATCAGTTATCGATTTTGTTCGGTTCTCGATTAACTTCAAAACATTCTCCCCCAGCTGTTTTGACCTGCGCCGTTTGCACCATGTCCGTCCCTTGATCAAGGACAGTTTTCTCTCCGATTTGGTTTGCGACATGTACAGTTGCTTGCACGTTTTGCTGCTCAATCTTTTCCGGCTTGTTTTGAGAATCGTTCTCCTTGGAGTCGCTGTCCCTAGATGTCGTTTGAGTTTGTGTTTCGACCGTTCTTTGCTCCAAATTCGTCACAGCTGCAAAGCTATGGTGGGGTGACTGTATGACAGTGGGGCCAAACATCCCTCCGCTAAAAGGCTGTCTCAAAATGTAAGCCGGGGTGTGGACAGCTTGGACTCCGGTCATTCCGTGAACGGGTATAGCAACAGGTTGAAATATTGCCGTCGATGTGGCAGGAATAGGGACGGTAACATACGTTGGGTATGATGGGTTGACTGGACTACCCAGAGAGCTAAAATTCGACACAAGTGGAGGAACCGGTGGGACCTGTCCAGGAGGAACAATTACTGACCCTGGAGTGCCCGCAGTAAAAATCGTTGGCGAGTAAACTTGTTTGCCCGCCATAGTAGGAGTACTGACCTTCATGTCCAACGTTCCATCTTCTCTTTGCTTGCTTTCCAGCTGACTATGCCACGGAATAGGTGCGACAAACGAAGGTTTACCGATGTTCGTCATCATGGAAGGTGCGCTATATGTCCGCTTTCCTACACCTTTTAATTTAGGCCTTCGCCGCGGCCTGTATTTGTATTCTGGATGTTCGTTTTTATGGCGCCTATCCAACCTTGCTGCCTCTTCGACGTAAGGTTGTTTGTCGTCCACAGATAGCATTTTCCATAATTTTCCGAGCATTTTACTCAATTCAGCATTGTGTAAGTGGGGATACTGCTCTGCTAGCTTTTTCCTTGCAGTTTGAGCCCATACCATAAATGAGTTCATGGGTCTTTTGACTCGACTCGATTTCTGGTCTATAAATCCTGACATGTTGTTGTTTGACATCGTTGGTAACGTGTTTGCCTCCTCTGTTTGCGACGACGTTGTCAACCTGAGGAGTTCCTCATCGGATGCCAAAACAGTTGCTGTCGGAGCAACATTGGCAATCGAAGGTAGTTTGTCATGTTGCGTATTGGCATCATATTGAGCATGTGGTTGATCTGCCGCCATTTTTGTCGCCGATCAGAGCACAATGTTCGACAATGAACAACTGGTGAAGAGGTGTTGTCGATTGTGTTAGCTTCTTTTATTCATTTGTTTCTATGCTCCTTTAAATTTGCATAATGATTGTCCCATGTTTAATTGTCCTCGAGGCCTATTATTCCAATTTGCCTAACAATAGTATTTCAATCCTTATGTTAAAAGTCTTTTGTTTGAATGTTATTTCTTGACCAATCAGCTTTCTGCTATGCTTTTTCTATTCGAATCATGTGACTGTTGGCATTCTAGGTTTGCATAATCAATTATCCCCGTGGATTCTTTTCTTTTCAAGAGCCAATCACATGCGACTCTCCTATTTTATTATTCAATTCAACACAAAACCACCAATCATAGGAGGCCTCTTGTCTCCGCTTTCATTCTTCTCTGTTTTCTTTTCAGTGCGCTGCATAATTAACATAATAGTCATTGTTTGCATAAGAATTGGAATTGTTTGATTGGCTCTCTGTGTGACCAGGTGACTGAGACCCTTGGCAATGCGCCTACGCAGTTCTTAAAAACAAAGCTGTTTCGCGGGCACCTGTCCTGGACACCTGCTGGCAGAATCAAGTTGCTCAAAATAATTTATTTGCTTTTGAGCAATATATCCGAAAAGGTTTTGAGCTTAGTAATTTACAAACAGAGAGAAAATTCCGTTTTCCTTTTATATATCATAAAAATGGGAAAGAAGACTTCGAGAAAAAAATTCATAATTTGAATATGAAATGATTTTGAAACAGGAAGTTAATGCTTAGTGTATGCTTTAGGCTTATCTTTGCAAGTTATTTCTGGCTGATTTTTCATTTTAAAAGTTATCGAGTGTGCCCGAAAATTTAATTGTAATAATTCTTATTTTATTGCGTTATTTAATTGCGTTCTATTTTCAAATAAACCTGACCCATGACTGTAAAGCATAATATTTGATTTCGGTGCAAACTTTTTTCCAGATCTGTTTCATTAGAATGCAGCCCCTTTCCCCTAAAAGCGAAACTGATACAGAATAAAAAACTAATGTTGAAGAAATTGAAGTTGTCGACTGTTATTACTTTGATGCCTCTTTGGTTGTTTCTTTGGAGGGAGATGGCTCTGTATTTAAAGATAGCTCTATAGCTCTGTACCCATTCGCAGGGCCGCACTTGTGACTGCTGGGGCCCTGGACCCAAAGTTAACGAGGCCCCCTAAAATATGCCAAAGTAGCTCGTGTCATGCCACCGAATTCGTAAATAGCACTTTATATAGGTTTCACGATTTTGCTTGGGCCCCCATTAAAAACCTTATGGGCCCGGGCCCAGTGGCCCCATGGGTAAACGAGTCACTGCGCAATCAGTCCCCATAGACCCAAAGGTAAATTGCTCATCATATGACATCAGAACTTCTAATTTCACATATTTTCATTGCAGACTTTCATGGCTATAAATTGGAATTTTCGTACTTTGATTTTCAGGAAATTTGATTAAGTTCTCTGGAATTTAACATGAGGTCAAGTATCAGGTTCTTTGACAGCAAGATTGTGATTTTGCGTCTTCTTGCCACAAAATTGTTATATAATGTATTTTCACAAAATCATGTGTATCCGTTATTTTGTATGTAGAATGGGTAAGAAGTTGGCTTTCTTAAGATCAAACACCAGGTCACTCACTACCAGTGACGTAAGATGAGTAGAAATGAAAGGTTGTATTTTGATACAAGTACCTATGCATGGAAAGCGTTCTCTTTAGTATATGTGCAATACTGCTCAAAACTATTTTCTAGACCTCGTTAATTAATGGGATTGCCTTCAGATAGTCAAGTGTTCCATTCTTTATCAAGCCACTACTACGGGGATGATCTTAGTTTTTATGTGCCACATCTTCTCTGTTTCAATAATAATAATGACAATGATCATACGAATAATGAAAATACGAATATTTATGCGGGAGTTGACACTTCAACATGTAGTGCCGAATTATCAATTTTTAACACTTTGTACTTTGATAACGTAATGAATAATTTCGACGACACATGATTATTATTAATATTGTCATTATTTTTACTATTGCTATTGCTTTTAATATTATTTTCATTGCTAGTGAGCTTATTGCTAGTAAGCCTATTGCTAGTAAGCTTATTGCTACTCACACCAAGGTTTTCTTACCATCAGTACCACCTTAGTAGTCTACGTTGCACGAGATAAGCTTGGTGGCCTTTACAGGTCAAATACGTAATTCGCTTTAACTATTTCATGGCCTAACTGCTCAATGATTGTTTACATTGTGGATCAACTTTTAAATGTGTGCCCTGATAGCTACTCCTGCCAAGAGCTTAAACTTAGAGTCAGCGCAGAAAATTTCAAGGTAAAATGGACCATTTAAACGACATGGACCAGCAGATAATTAGTAGAACGTACATGTAGAGAGGTTTGTTCCCAAATATTGCAGACGAAAAATAGAAAAGATTCGATCAGCAACACCATAGTCAATGTAGGACACCTTGAAAACGCGGCAGCAACTAACTGATACATTTGGTAGAGCATAGAAAAAGGGGAAGACAGTGTGTAGATGGGGAAAGCACCATGTGGCCTAACAAGGGGGTGATACAAACGGGGGGTAAGCTGTGTTTTTATGGATATTGTTAAGACACCCACTATATACAGGCAAGCAGCCTATGGTAGAAGCGGTAGCCTCTTCGAAGGAGAGTAGCCCAAAGAAAGCATCTGAGACAGTGTAGGAAAATTGCAACATACATCGATTTAATTTGAAGAGACTACAAATTTCAATTAACAGCTGGGGAGAACAACGCGATTATGCTTTTAACAGAACGGTAACCCGTGTCTCCTAGAATTAAAATTAATCAGTTCTCAGCGTTTTATTAAGATATTTCTCATACAATAGTTTTATTCATTGAATATATTTATTTAACTCTTGCGACACATACAATTTCGATATTGGCAATCATTCGAATCCAGCTGTGCTCCTTTTATCGTTGTTTTTCAGATGACAACATTCGTTTTTCAGACTCCATTCATTTTTCAGATGTAATTGATCAAAATTGAACAAAGTTAATCTTCTTGTCATCTTTTTATTTACGCAGACAAACTTTTGTGCTTTGAATTAACCTTGTTGTAAACGACATAAACTATGTTTTATCTTGCACCCGAATGATCCAATTAAATGCTCTAGCATCGATACCATGATATTTCAGTTAAAAATTTGCAATGGCTTATAATTGTTTTGTTAGTGCTTGCGTAAACTGTTCACCTTAGTTGCTAGGCATTTCAAAATTTTGGGAAGACAATTTGTCACATGATCTCTAAACATTTAGAAAGGCAAAAGAAACCTCTACAGATACCTAAGCAGTGTCGTTGTCTAATATGCACCTAAATAATGTCATTGTCTAATTTGCACCTAAATAATGTCATTGTCTAATTTGCACCTAAATAATGTCATTTTCTAATTCTTTCTGAATGACTCGCAAAGGAAACTCGCCTCAGGGTCTTACTCATTAAAAAAAATAAAGATTTGAACATACCTAGGGAGGAAGAGGCATTCTAATAGTCTGTAAAATGACAGTTGTCAAAAAGCGTTAGCTGCATGGGTACATCGAATGTAGATATAAAAGCATGGGCAAGTTCTTGCCTGGAATGCATCTCTGTTGGCTTTCGATTGCGTCTTGCCCGACTGACAATGTGGAGGAGCAGCATCTTACTTCCGTGATAAACATCCAATACACTTTCACATTGAAGCACGTCTTCGATCTGATTGCTAGGCCGTTTCAGCTCATAGCCCGCTTCAGCTCATAGCCCGTTTCAGCTCATAGCCCGTTTCAGCTCATTGCCCCATTCGAATGCCGTCCCTTTCTTCTGTCACTTGGAGGAGCGAGTACCGGCCACAGCCCCCACTTGTGCACTTTGGCTCTCGCGCAACATCTGATTCTTAGATGTGTAAATGACGGTTGCGTTCAAATTACTTTCCCGTCTTGATCGTCCCAACAGCTCGATGAGCGCTGTCCTGAAGCGCTTTTGCAGCAAGCTGTAAATAAACGGATTCACAGCACTTTTCAAGTAAACCGTCCACTTCATCGACACGAGGAGGGCTGGAGACAAGCTTAAGACCGAAGTGTTGCCAACCAGCTCCATTACCCGTAGGATGGAATATGGCAGATGACAGATTAAGAACGCCCCGATAACAAACGAGATTTTGATGGCCGTCCTCGCTTCCCGCTGCCGAAATGTCTCTTTGCGTAGCTTACGGTGCTCCGAGGCGAAGACTGATATGACAGCGACGGCAATTCGTCTAGAATGTGAGCGTGCGACGCGAAATACGTAGAAGTAGGTGACCAGAATGACGATAAGCGATAACCCGATGTTCATCACAATCGATACCCACATGTAGGCCATGAAAGTCTTGGTGTATTGGACTGAAGGGAAGCCGCAATAACTGTAGCGCACGTTTACCACGAACCAGTTCTTGCAAGCGGGCACAATGGCAAACACCGTGGCCTGGACCCAAACATAAGCGGCCATTTGGACAGCATGGGTGACAGTCATGCGGGCCCTGTATACCAGTGGCTTCATCACTGCCCCCCAGCGGTCAAGGGAGATGACGGCAAGAGTGAGGATGGACGCAAAACTGAACAGCGTGCCGAAGAGGCCGTTCACTTGGCAAAGGGT
Source organism: Nemopilema nomurai (assembly GCA_003864495.1). Taxonomy (NCBI): domain Eukaryota; kingdom Metazoa; phylum Cnidaria; class Scyphozoa; order Rhizostomeae; family Rhizostomatidae; genus Nemopilema; species Nemopilema nomurai. Next base: position 396,227 of record ML133403.1, read on the forward strand.
GTTCGAGTGTAGCCATTTCCCGTAGATGACGATTTCAAGGGAGAAGGGCATGACAAAGACTAGGTTGAGAAAGTCGATGATGGCAAGGTTGCCGATAAATACACTCGCAATGTGTTGCCTAATGGCTTTGTTTCTGCAGACGACAATCAACACGAGAAGGTTCATAATGGAACCCGCGGCTATGACCACGCTGAGCACAACCGCGAAGGTTGTTCGGGTTATGGCGTTCATGCTTCGTCTGGAGTCAGGCTCTCCTTTATTCTGCACTCTGCTTACGGCGACTGAGGATGACCTAGAAAAGGCTCTAGTATCATGTCGAATCTAGAAATAATTCACAAGTATTCTGGTTATACTTCAAGGATATGATCACGTACTTTAATCGGTGGGATTCTACAAGTTTAAGTTTCAAGGAAAGCAGTGAAAAAAGTAGAGGTGAGCGAGTATACCTTGCGCTGTCTTTTGCAACGGGAATATAAACATGCATGGTAGGTATCTCCAATAAGTGAAATAAAAATGCGAGAAAGCAGTTTTCTCTGAAAACCCAGCAAACATTCCTTTGTTTTTAAGACTAGAACGACATTGCGGAAAAGGTATTGCCATCAACATATAGTTACTATCTAGTTGAACAGTGCTGGGCGAGTCAAACTTCAAACAGCAAATGGAGATATGTAATACGCTTACGTATTAGAAAAGCGTGATACTCAAAATCGACGAAACATCGTGAACAAGTGCTGCAAAGAGAGGAACTTAATTTCCCCAACCCTTCGCCCACTAATTCATCAATCTAAATACAATGACAATGTTGCGGACGATTTTTATATCAATTGTCTACATGCAAAGTTCACCGCTTAAGATGGCAGTATGCACAGTAAAGATGGCAGCGGAGATTATCCCAGAACATCTGGTAAAAGAAAATATTACTGTTCGCGTCTGTAGCAACAATTATAATTTCAACATTCACTTTTGGGCGTCATCCTCTCCTTTTGATAGCTATGACAGTGTTTTGGAAAGCCCGACATAACAACAATAATCACTAAATACTGACATGCTAAGGTAGTTAATTAGAAACACGAATTCAAAGCCGTCGTTGTCCAGACGACACTCCAGACAACTCCGCTCTTGACCAAGCAACCTGTTGTCCCGGCTGCAGAGGTGAATACGAGGCTGAGGACAGGTGGCTTGCCAACTGTAGACCCACACCATGGGAAAAGACTGCTGTTGCTGTTGCTGCTAATTTGACTATCTTCAATTGAAACATCATTAACTTAAAGATCGTTAATTGAACCATTATTAATCGAACCGTCGTCCAGTGCTTTTACGCCGTACCATCTCTAACACTGCAATGTTTGCGATAGCTTAAATACAATGGCCAGTAACTGATGTAAGATTGATAATAAACCAAAAGTAAAAGCTCAGTGGCAGTGTAGCAACTGGTTGTGATGGGTTTCTACTGACTGCGTTGCTCTATGGACAACCCGAGCCATAGTTGTCTTATTTGACGTGCAGAGAACACGGCGCCAGGTCGAGAGAGAGAGAGACGACGCGTTGCCTGTTGCATTCTGTAGCTCTGACTGACTGACTGACTGACTGACTGACTGACTGACTGACTGACTGACTGACTGACTGACTGACTGACTGACTGACTGACTGACTGACTGACTGACTGACTGACTGACTGACTGACTGACTGACTGACTGACTGACTGACTGACTGACTGTAATGACTGTAATGACTGACTGACTGACTGACTGACTGACTGACTGACTGACTGACTGACTGACTGACTGACTGGCTGACTGACTGACTGACTGACTGACTGACTGACTGACTGACTGACTGACTGACTGACTGACTGACTGACTGACTGACTGACTGACTGACTGACTGACTGACTGACTGACTGACTGACTGACTGCTTGACTGACTGACTGACTGACTGACTGACTGACTGACTGACTGACTGACTGAACTTTACAATTATATTTATATTGATTATTCTAAAAATAAATTTGCTGACGAGGAATGATGAAATGGTGATGTAATAGAGATGGAACGGTCTAGGCCGAGGAGCGAGAAAATATGTATCAGCATGACGTGATGTGATAATGAAAGGTAAACAAACGAGTCACTACAGCAGCAGTATATTCGTCCTGTCCCCCATAGCATGATGACGTAGCTGATGAAACGGTGGCCGGTTAACAGTGGTTTAGAATAAGGAGCAGCTGGCATTGCGTAACATTGATTCTCAAGAAGAGTCGTAGGTATTCAACATTTACGCTTCAGGAATATCACAGAGGGCATACTAATTAAACTTGCCAGCTTCATATTTCCTTTTGTCGAAAAACGTCAATAGGAGCCTGTGCCGGCTCTTCCCAGGGCACTCTGATTGACTTCCATTGGTCCTAAGTCAATTCTATAAGTCTTTCGTCACGAATCTTTCTTAACTGAATCCTTAGGCAACTGAATCACTTAACGTCCACCTTGGCCCAAACTGCACGAGGATGGCAAATCGAACACAGTTTTCTTGTAACATGCTTCTATAGGGACTTAACTCGTGTTCTCACACCAACTGATAAAACTCACCTAAACTGTGATGCATGGAGCTTCATTAATTTGCAAAGGCCTACGGCATTTCCTATTGCACTTCTTTTTCACTGATGATTGCAAAAGCAGAAAGTTTGCTTAGGGTGCAAACTGTCTGAGGCCTTTATGTTCAAAATGTGTTCAGCTTTAATCGCAATCAAAACAACGCGGTTTAACAACAAAGGAAATCCGTTAATATGTTCGGACATGAACTGTGCTGAACAAAAAGTTTTGGCTAGCTGCAAAGGAACATCATTTGGCCATATGCACGCTTCTGAACCTTCCAAATACATGCTTCTGAACCTTCCAAGTGCATGTTTCTGAACCTTCCAAGTGCATGTTTCTGAACCTTCCAAGTGCAGGTTTCTGAATCTTCCAAGTGCATGTTTCTGAACCTTCCAAGTGCATGTTTCTGAACCTTCCAAGTGCATGTTTCTGAACCTTCCAAGTGCATGTTTCTGAACCTTCCAAGTGCATGTTTCTGAACCTTCCAAGTGCATGTTTCTGAACCTTCCAAGTGCATGTTTCTGAACCTTCCTGTGCATATTTCTGAACCTTCCAAATACACGCTTCTAAATACTCTATGTGCCCGCTTCTGAACTATTCAAATACATGTTTCTGAACCTTCCAAGTGCATGTTTCTGAACCTTCCAAGTGCATGTTTCTGAACCTTCCAAGTGCATGTTTCTGAACTATCCAAGTGCATGTTTCTGAACCTTCCAAGTGCAGGTATCTGAATCTTCCAAGTGCATGTTTCTGAACCTTCCAAGTGCATGTTTCTGAACCTTCCAAGTGCAGGTTTCTGAATCTTCCAAGTGCATGTTTCTGAACCTTCCAAGTGCAGGTTTCTGAATCTTCCAAGTGCATGTTTCTGAACCTTCCAAGTGCAGGTATCTGAATCTTCCAAGTGCATGTTTCTGAACCTTCCAAGTGCATGTTTCTGAACCTTCCGAGTGCATGTTTCTGAACCTTCCAAATACATGTTTCTGAACCTTCCAAGTGCATGTTTCTGAACTATTCAAATACATGTTTCTGAACCTTCCAAGTGCATGTTTCTGAACCTTCCAAGTGCATGTTTCTGAACCTTCCAAGTGCAGGTTTCTGAATCTTCCAAGCGCATGTTTCTGAACCTTCCAAGTGCATGTTTCTGAACCTTCCAAGTGCATGTTTCTGAACCTTCCAAGTGCATGTTTCTGAACCTTCCAAGTGCATGTTTCTGAACCTTCCAAGTGCATGTTTCTGAACCTTCCAAGTGCATGTTTCTGAACCTTCCAAGTGCATGTTTCTGAACCTTCCAAGTGCATGTTTCTGAACCTTCCAAATACACGCTTCTAAATACTCTATGTGCCCGCTTCTGAACTATTCAAATACATGTTTCTGAACCTTCCAAGTGCATGTTTCTGAACCTTCCAAGTGCATGTTTCTGAACCTTCCAAGTGCAGGTATCTGAATCTTTCAAGTGCATGTTTCTGAACCTTCCAAGTGCATGTTTCTGAACCTTCCAAGTGCAGGTATCTGAATCTTCCAAGTGCATGTTTCTGAACCTTCCAAGTGCAGGTATCTGAATCTTCCAAGTGCATGTTTCTGAACCTTCCAAGTGCATGTTTCTGAACCTTCCGAGTGCATGTTTCTGAACCTTCCAAATACATGCTTCTAAATACTCTATGTGCCCGCTTCTGAACTATTCAAATACATGTTTCTGAACCTTCAAAGTGCATGTTTCTGAACCTTCCAAGTGCATGTTTCTGAACCTTCCAAGTGCATGTTTCTGAACCTTCCAAGTGCAGGTTTCTGAATCTTCCAAGTGCATGTTTCTGAACCTTCCAAGTGCATGTTTCTGAACTATCCAAATACATGTTTCTGAACCTTCCAAGTGCATGTTTCTGAACCTTCCAAGTGCAGGTTTCTGAATCTTCCAAGTGCATGCTTCTGAATTTTTCTGAGTAAAGTAACTGAACCAAAGGCGTTAAGTGTTTAATTTTACTTTCCTGGTGCTTTGAATTAAATTAAATTAGATTTTTCTCAAAAGAAAGTAAACAACCGAGTGGAGTTCGCGCTACCACTTGATCAGCTATCATTGACGCAGGGATTTCTCACTTTGAGGTGGTGTACATCGCCTGCCTTTGTCATTTGGTGTATAACTATAGCCCAGCTCTATCGAAAAGTGGCTTAAAAATTTATTCGTTGCAGACGTACCTGCTAGGAGAAAGTACAAAGGATTGTCGAGCCATTTGCGCTGCCCCTTACACGAAGTGTTGCAAGCTGAAGGAAAAATCCTGATGCATAGTCGAATCGGATGAAGCCAATCATTGTGAAAAATCGATTACAGATGACTCTTTTGCGCTAGTTTAGATACGAGAGTGGATTAGAATAAGCGGCTGATCTCACAACTTCAAAGCATTTAAAGCAATGCTCTTGAAAGTAAAGCAGTTGAAAGTAAATCAATATTTCCCAGTCAAATCTGATTTGCACAGTTCCTTGCAGCGACACGAAATATAGTTAGCTCTTCATTGACCTTGCTGAGTTGTTTAGACTCCGTGCAGTGGCGAGACCCAAAGCAAAGTGGAATCATGGAATCGTAAGCAATGTGAATGATTTATAAACACAATTCCCCGCGTAATTCTATTTAGAGAAACCCTTGAGCCAATTTCAAGAACAGACAAGTAAATTATACCTGAAAGTTTAATAACCAAAACGTACCCTGAAAGAAAATAACCTAGAATACAATTGCTTTAATTTTACGAACAGTTGTGACCATGGAAGAAAGTACAAAGAAACAACTTACCAGAAGAATTCAAATTTGTATTTTTACCATTTCTAGGCAGTGAGCGCATTTGACTTCATCTAAAGTGTTCAACAAAGCTTATTTCATATAAAGCCGCAAGCATGTTCATGTGCATACTCCGCAGCTATCATTTGAGTTGCAGGTTGTGTGCTTCCCGATCTCTGAATAAAAGATGTTATGGATAAACACTGACAAGTTCGGCCGGGGGTCCCTTGAACTACTGCGGACGGATTGCACGCCCTAATTGCACGCCCTAATTGCACGCCCTAATTGCACGCCCTAATTGTACGCCCTAATTGCACGTCATGAAACCTGGGATTGCACGAGTCCTTGTCCCGCTGCTCAACCTTCTTACAACGAACTTGATTTACAGGGACGCGAGGCGGATCTTCGGTTTATCTATACTTGGCGAGTTGGCCTCCAACGCAGGACAATGTCGTAAACTAGATATTTATGAGAAATCTTGCGTCAAAAGGTGATTTATAAAAACTCTGTAAACACTTGGCTATAACTAATAGGAAGATTGGAGCTCGCTGTTCCTACAAAACAGGTGCCCTATTCAATGCTTGGTCGATATTTAATCAAACTTTCACAGTCCTGTCCAGTTCCCAGGGTGTTTCACTACTAGGAAATATCTTAGACCATTTAAATCAGTTAACTTAAATCTCCTATAAATAAGAAGCAGTGAGCTTAATATTCGATAAAAAATAGTCATTAAAATTAGCCGACAATGGACAACTCTTACAACAAATTGTAGCTATTTTAAAGCTCACATACTCCCCTAACTTGAAGAACTCTCAAGACTTACAGGACGCAAAAAGAGCCTGTGATTTCTTTGACGACATTGATAAAAGAAAATGTTAATCGTTAGAATACAGGATCTGAGTTAGGATTCATGTAAGAGAACTTTGCAGAGGACTGCTTTAGATACAGGATTACGAGTAATATGCCGCAGTTTAAAACCGTGCATCTGCAAAGTAGGCCTCTCGAGAAATAATTGCCGTAACGAATCGAAGTGCAACGAGCTGCGCATGGTCTGCGCGCATTATGCAATCTACCCTGACCAAAGCAAGCCCTGTGGCGAGTGATGGATCTGCAGTGCATGCTGACCTGGCCTCGGCCGAGTACGATAAGCCGAATATTATGGCGATTGCTGGATTCAAATGCCTCGCAAGGAAACGGAAAAGGGAAACAACCAGTCAAGACGATAAGAATTTGCTCATTAATGAGAAAAGTGGCTAAAGACCAACAGGTTGCTAGCAAATATTGTTCCATGTTGAAGGTCTGTTTTGTCGCCGACCTTTAATTTCTGCCGTGTTTGTTGAAGAACGCTTCCTTGCGCTTGCGTTAGGTGGAATTTGCGAGGGAGCTTTCTTTGCGAGGGAACTTTGTTTGCGAGGGAGCTTTCTTTGCGAAAACAATGCTGAGTCCGTATCCAAGAACCAGTGTTGTTCATAAAGATTTTGATGCGCATCAGCATCTCATCCAGGGCAATGGTGTTGGAGGATATCGCGTCTCAATGAAACTGCACACGGGACAAGTCTTTCAATTCCTTTCCCTTCCTCGGAAACAGCCATTTCCATATTCCTTTTCGATTTCTCCTTCGTGCTTACCGGTCTCGATCCTGTTATTACTTTCATATATTTGGGGGTTTTGGACTTCCTGACTACCTACCATTGTCTTCCAATCTTAAAAGTGCTTCTCCATCTATGAGCTGGGCTACACTAAATCCCTTATTTGTCGATATTCTCCGTTTTGTTAAGGTTGTTTCTTCATGCCTACCAAACAAACCTTTTGTTTGACTAGCAGTACCTTTTTTAGCTGATATTACAGGCAAAATATTTAAAGCAATGAACTGCACGTATAGCGCAGACAGCAGCATGTTCAGAGCAGACAGCAGCAACTTGTTTGTTTCATAAATAATTTTTATCGAAAGGTATCTTCTACATCCTCGAAGTTTGTCCAAAGTGCCCGAAGCAAAACACCAAATCATGCGTCAAAAAGGATATCATTTGATTAAATGGTCGTTATAAATTGGCAGTGCCAGGTTGATTTTCTTTGTTGGCACACGAATGAATAGTAAAGGCAGGCTTCAAAACAGAAAAGGAAGGTGACTGGCAGAGACAAGAGAATCATGGACATCTGAAGAGAATCATGGACATCTGAAGAGAATCATAGACATCTGAAGAGAATCATGGACATCTGAAGAGAATCATGGACATCTGAAGAGAATCATGGACATCTGAAGAGAGTCATGGACATCTGAAGAGAATCATGGACATCTGAAGAGAGTCATGGACATCTGAAGAGAATCATGGACATCTGAAGAGAATCATGGACATCTGAAGAGATCATGGACATCTGAAGAGAGTCATGGACATCCGAAGAGAATCATGGACATCTGAAGAGAATCATGGAAATCTGAAGAGAATCATGGACATCTGAAGAGAATCATAGACATCTGAAGAGAATCATGGACATCTGAAGAGAATCATGGACATCTGAAGAGAATCATGGACATCTGAAGAGAATCATGGACATCTGAAGAGAATCATGGACATTTGAAGAGAATCATGGAAAGAGGTCGCTGAAAATTGAAACTTTAGTACCGTGATTCCTACCGAGTACAGAAAATGTTGCGAGAGTCGCTTGGGCAACTGTTCCAAAAATGCAGTTTTCGCGAAGCATTCATGTTTTCGAACTTTGTGATTTTGAGCCAGTCACGTTCTCGATCTGCACTTATTCAATCCACGTTTCATGGTATCATTCTAACTGCACCAGGCACCAAATCGTCGAATAAAGGATTGGATTCCCAGCTACCCCCTTACCAAGCCGCGTCCAACAGGAGAAGTAAAAAGGCTCTGAGCTACCCAACTCACTGTCAGCCCACGGCCTAAATTATTAACTAACCATAACACAAAACTATGCAGCTTCCCTTGATGGAGGAGGATAAAACATAAAACAAAGTGGAGGAGTAGAAGCCATTTACATCAAATGTTAACAGACGGATCGCTGCACTTAGAAGAACGACCAAAATTCGAAACATTTTTCAATAGAAGCGCAAAAGGTTATAAGCGACATGAAACTCACGTTGACAAGCGATCGTTCTGTCCAGCTTCAATCGAAGGATGACGGCAATTGGCACTCGGCCGCTGCATAAACAATCTCGAACAAGCGCTTGGTCTTATCAATAACAACAGGTGCAGTTTCAAGTTCAATCGCAAAACTCGCATTAATCTACCGAAAACCAAACATATCACTCCCCTGCTCACGTGTCACCAGCCGAACAGTTTACATACGATCACGGCGCACATTAAACACGCGCAAGCCGACGCGTCAAACAAGGCGGCCTCCGTTTGAGCGGATTTGCGACTACTGTCTTCGGCCTGATTGGAAACCGTACTATATTAACTTGCCACTCAGCCACTATGACAAAGGCCCGGCAAACAGGCACGAGCGGATAGCGTTGGAGCGGATAGCGTTGGAGCGAATAGCGTTGGAGCAAATACCCAACCACATGCAAAGCTCTGTAAAAATGTCCATCGAAAAAGTGCCCTGAAAAGCTCTCCAAAACTATTTCGTACTTCGACAGCTGCTTATAAACAAAAGGTTTACATACTGAAATAAACAAATCGGGCTTTTATTGCATTGTAAACCATCATGCATTCAGGAGTGTTTGATTTGTATATGAAACGAACAAATCTTTGTTTGTTTTGGTGATGTGGGTATAATGATATAGAGAGCGCACTGACGCACACTTATTTGGTGCGAAGTCCAAGTGATGCAGCAAAGAAATGAAAATAGTTGAGCGGCGTTCGACTAGCTGCAAATAAAAAGCCAGGCCTGTTATGGGTAAAACGGGTGTCATTCACCCCTTCTTGTGCCTGCGTACAAGAGCCCCGTCACCTGTAAAGACAGCAAGCAGCTTGTAAAGGAACATCACACACGCTGGTAGATCGGTATTTCCCTTCGTCAAGGCTTAAAGGTGCAGATCACTCTAAACACCTGTTCTAGAGAATCTTTACTCGTTATCCAGTCCTCTCAGTAACTAATTCATTACCCCTAAATGAATCAAGGTTCTCCTGAAAGTAAATCACGACTTTGTTCACACAAAATGTTCTACTCACGAGCTTGGTCTTAAATTCGGGTGGGTGAAACTCTTTTGAGAAGTTAATATCAAACGTGACGTACGATTTACTTTTGTCAATTTTTCAATTTAAAAATTATTATACTTTAAATCCTACTTGCACGTTTGCTGGCATCAAAACGAAGAAACCGACGAGGAACGCAGCCTGTGAACAACAACACAAAACTACAGATGTCCTCAAACAAAGCAACTGAAAACAACTATCTGAGTTGGCCTAATCCTTTCTAATGAATCAGTGATCCAAGCCTGGGAACAAGGTTATTAGTGCCACGTGGAGTTGTTTTCCAATCCCCATGCTCAAAGTAAGATAGCTCTATCCCCATGCACAAAGTCTTCTAGGTTGCTGCGCAGCGACAGCGCAGCTTACTACGCAACGACAGTCCTTCTGATACCAAATGAAAGCAAAGTCCATTCACTAATTTGGTGGTGAAGTCGTGGTTAGCTAAAATCTCTGCAAACTCTAAGTGGCCTTTTGCAGGAACTCTAAGTGGAACTCTCATACGAAACACCAGGGTGAAGACATGACATGCAAGCAACTTCCATGCTACGCCGAGATCGAATCCAACCCTCGAAATTCATTTTGCAATGAGCTCGTCGACTTAGCAAAAGCTCACGTTGGTGGAAGAGCTTGGGGTCAAATCCGACTGCATTGGCAAGATGACTGCACAGAAACACGTCAATCAACTTTTCGTTGACACGTCAATCAACGTTCATCTGCTTCTATAAAAGCAAATCGCATGAAAGAATGAAGGTCGTGAAAGAATAAAAGCCATCCTCGTAATATCAACAAAAGGAAACTGGTCCATTTTAGATCCAACCAGGGGATGCTTGGTTCAAACAAACACCCTCGGAGCCGTTTGCTGTCCCAAATGCATTCCCAATTAATGCATCCGCCATCGCTTTCGAATATTGGTATGAATTTGGCCCACGCCTGCCAGGTCGCAGCTTTTGGGCAGTTGTTGAGCACGTGCCAAGAAACGCGGAAGAAAACAGCTTTGAAACTGGATCGAGCAACCAGTGAAAAACGACAGCACTCATTTAGAAACGTCATCACCGTCTTGATATTACATCCTTTCCAAATACTCCAATCCCTTCTTCACTATGTCCGACGGCCTTCATTTTGCAAACACAACATTAGGAAACACGAACTGAATGGAAACTTCAAAATAGCATGAAACAGCGGAACATCAATCTTCGCACACCTAAAACACCTCTTCGGCAAATTCTTCTCAGTGGTTGCAAACTGCAGATACTGACCAAAAGCTGACAAAATAAATAGCCAGTTATGGATCGAAAATCACGAGAGATTGTGAGAAAGAGCGTATGATGTGTTATGCCAATGTTCTCTGCTATTTTGCGCCTTTGTTCTACAACACATTTGTTCACCTTAGAAAAGATCACATAGTGGTTACCATTTCCTTTAAAGAAAGTGTATGCTGGAGTGAAACATCGGGCCCGTATCTCAACTATGAATCCACTACAAGGATTTCAAAAACTCATTCACTTTTGCTATATATATTGTACAAAATTGTATCAAATTGTATTGTTTTATATTGGATTGCATTGTATTGCATCATATTGTATCAAACTGTATTGTAATATATTGTATTGTAATTTAATGTAAACCATCCAATTCATCACTTCACAGAGATGCAATAAGTGACGACAATGACTTACTCCCAGTTCCACTTCTGTTTTCTTCAATTCATTTGCTACGCGAAGTATTCTGTCAGATTGCAATCTAGCCGCAATATGCTTAATTGAAAAATTTCATGCCAATGCGGCTCCTTTAACTTAGCTGCAACTACAATACGCATTCAATACTTACTCAAATTCAGCATTTTCGATATAAACAATGGCTTTATTAAGCAACAACAAATCACAACGATAAACAGCTCAACCCAGGCAGGTGGTGCCGTTGAAATTTGCTGGTTGCAAGTACATATGATGGAAACCCCTCTGTATCCAATCAAATTTAACACGGCTGAAATGAAATCAGCCTTTCACAAAACAAACACAAGAAACTGTAGGTAATCAAGAATTAAACACTCAAGCAAAGGTCCAGAGACATTCAAGTATTTGAGGAAATACCATCCTTGTGTAGACATGAACAAGCTCACCGCACGGCGAAGCTTTTTGTCTTCAAGTACTATCTACTATAGTACTATCAATATCCCATTTCTAAAACTGCTGCTTTCGCTGGCATAATTCGTTCCAATACAAAGAAACGCTAACTCATTTACGAGAATGCTGAAATGATTTGGAACCGAATTCGATGCCACAAGGATATTAAGACCCAGATCAGAAAGACGAGGGTAGGCCTGAGCCAACCTATAGCTTTAATGAGTGATTCTACTGAAAGAAAGCCAGTCACACAATTTGAGGTTTAAGACCTCAAAATCCATCTGTCCACCAAGCCTTCTGGTACTGTGAGTGGGGAAGAGGGGCTCCAAAAATAATAAATGATGTCCAAAGACTCTGTCATCAGGGTATAAGAAGAGTCAGCAATAGAGGGTCAGCAAAAGATGCGTCTAGAATTGTGTTAGCCACAAGGGCATACATTAGACTTCACTATTTAAGAGCGATATAACTATTAGTCAGCTATACTCGACTGACACATGATGCCAAAATCGCCATAACTCAATAGGTAGTATGATTTGCAAACTAATGCAGAAAAAAGCGTTCTAAATAAAACTGTCGAATGCTTATGGATAACAAAAATATCCGAGACTCACATTTACATAATCCAGCTTACTTCCCTAGGACATATTCTTTGAATTAAATACGATTGTAAGCAAACTCCAGTAATAACAATTAATATTCCTACAACGCAGTGTTGATTTACGCCAGCATTATTAATCTAGCGTTTGAATAAGAGATGACATTCTGGAAGTCAACGACACAAGATGATTGACGCCTTCCACTATATAGAGAATACAGATAGACACACTTCCAGGTGCCGATATACACAGCGGCGAAAATAAACGCTGACGTAAGGTCAATGTTAAGGAGGCGCTACACGGTTAAAATTTAAGGAGGCGCTACACGGTTAAAATTTAACAAATCCAACTACCTGCGCCAAGCTGGTTCGGAATGGTATGCTACTTTCGATGCAAGATTTCGACAGACCCATCATCTTGGCCAAAAATAACAGTGTCCGCCATGGATATAAACAAGCCAGTCTCGACTACTCCTAAAAAGATCAATCCAAGTTGGTAATACTTAAGGACGCAAATAAGCAGGACTTGGCAGTAAAAAATTATGCTGTCTTTCATTGACCGTTTTCATTTTGTACAAAACATTGCATCAAGGAAATACGTTACAGGAGGCTAAAACCAAAGGGTTAAAGTGGTGCTACAGATAAAAGATTAAACGGCTCAATAAGCCACACTGCAAGCATTACCTGGAATCATTTGTATGTTTCTGTTCAATTGCGACCAATCTTCAACCTTGCAAATTAAAAAAATAATCAATGTACACCTAAGTATTGCCCTTGAGGAAAAGTAACAGTTAAACATTCTGTGTGTTACAACGTACATTAGGTCCTGCGACGCACAAGTATTTTCATCACAAAATCAACACATAATTATTGGTAACCAAATCATTCGTTGCTGGGAATTACCACTTCGTAAAAAACTGAGCATTATATATAAATTAAAAAAAAACTTTAGCCTGAAGCAAAATTGATCTTAAAGCCAAGATTCTGAGTAACTAAGTTTAATCTAACGTAAAGAGAAAAATGTCTAATATTATTTACCTCGTCAAATTGAAAATCTATTATGAAGTTTCCATTATCAGTTACCAATGGGCCCTGCAAAAAGATAATGCAGGTGATGTACATTTAACATTTAAGGTTCACTGCCTTGGCTCACTGCCTTGTATCACTGCCTTGGCTTACTGCCTTGGCTTATTGCCTTGGCTTACTGCCTTGGTTCACTGCCTTGGCTCACTGCCTTGTTTACTGCCTTGGCTCACTGCCTTTGCTCATTGCATTGGCTTACTGCCTTTGCTAACTGCCTTTGCTCATTGCATTGGCTTACTGCCTTTGCTTACTGCCTTGGCTTACTGCCTTTGCTCATTGCATTGGCTCACTGCCTTTGCTTACTGCCTTGGCTCATTGCATTGGCTCACTGCCTTGGCTTACTGCCTTGGCTCATTGCCTTTGTTTACTGCCTTGGTTCACTGCCTTTGCTTACTGCCTTGGCTCACTGCTTTTGCTAACTGCCTTGGCTCACCGCCTTGGCTCATTGTCTTGGCTCACTGCCTTGGCTTACTGCCTTTGCTCATTGTCTTGGCTCACTGCCTTGGCTCATTGCATTGGCTTACTGCCTTGGCTTACTGTCTTGGCTTATTGCCTTGGCTCACTGCCTTTGCTTACTGCCTTGGCTCACTGCCTTTGCTTACTGCCTTGGCTCACTGCCTTGGCTTACTGCCTTGGCTCACTGCCTTTGCTTACTGCCTTGGCTCACTGCCTTTGCTAACTGCCTTGGCTCACTGCCTTTGCTTACTGCCTTGGCTCACTGCCTTGGCTTACTGCCTTTGCTTCCTGTCTTGGCTTACTGCCTTGGCTCACTGCCTTGGCTCACTGCCTTTGCTTACTGCCTTGGCTCACTGCCTTGGCTCACCGCCTTGGCTCACTGCCTTTGCTTACTGCCTTGGCTCATTGCCTTGGATTACTGCCTTTGCTCATTGCATTGGCTTACTGCCTTGGCTCATTGCATTGGCTCACTGCCTTGGCTCACTGCCTTGGCTTACTGCCTTGGCTTACTGCCTTTGCTGACTGCCTTTGCTTACCGCTTTAGCTTTAGCCATCCTAAGTGATGCATTCAAATCCATCGATTCCAGCTTTTTGAGGACAGGTTTATAAGCCATCGGAATCACCTCGACTGGCACTCCCTTTTTCCACTGCAACAAAACAAAACATGAAAGGCAATTGTATCAAAATGGAGCGATAAGCAGCCGAAATCATATAAAGTCGCATTAACATAAGAGGCTAAACAGAAAGGCAGCTTAGCGAGAAATCAAAAGGGAGGGCAACCAAGAGCTTTGATGTTTGAAAGTTTAGAAAAGAATTGACACCAGCTCAAAAAACAGCTAGCTCATAAACGCGTTAATGGGCAAGAGAGAATATAGATGCTACGTGACAGCCCAACATTCTGTTTGCAGACATTTAGTTGGCCTCCACCTAGCAATGGGATACAGTGAGTCCAGGCAGTCTGGCACTAGACCAGCTGAGCGTGACAAATCAAGCGGTGGCAGCCTTGAGTAAGTTCAACTTGATTAGACGCCACTGATTGGCCTCTGTGTCAAGCAAGCTCTGAAGGGAGGGGTAAGGGGTACGACTATGTGGAGAACCCATGCCAGGTCTTCCCGAGAAAGGCGTGCGATCGCACTCGCACACCTTGGTACACGCCTCCCCACACTGAGAAGTGTGTTTAATCGCACGCCTGTTTTGTAATTGTTCATTTGTTTTTTAAACCTGGTTTCCATTTACCTGCAACCATAGAAAGCCTGCATGCATTGAGCTAAAAAAAATTGGCTCAGAATCGTTGGCAGAGGTGTGGCAAGCAAATGTTGATTAGCGCAGGGAACTAACAAGGTGGCAGTAACGCTCTGATGTTTACTTTGTTCGAGTTAAACATTATGCGGTCATTTTGGAGGACCGTTGTGACAATTATTGCTTACAATAAAACACGGACCAAATGACCATAACATGGGGACTAGTTTTACACAACGTTTTGAAAGTTCAAAATTTCAGCATTGTAAACACAAAGTGCGCAGAAGTGCAGCAAGTTCCTGTTCACTCTAATTTTTTCAAAAGACACAGAAAACATTTTTATTTGACTACTTTGAAGCAATTTCCAATCCGATGCTCCGCCACGTTTTTATCAAGATCGACATCGACACGCACATGTTTTAAAAACACTATTTTTAATGGTTGATTGTGTGTTGTAAGAACAATCAAAACTTTGTTACATTTTCTACTCTTCTTATGAGAAACCGCTTTACAAAAAACTAAACGGTAGAGGGCTCAAAATTTTAAAAAACCACCGGTAAATGAAAATCAATAAGAAACATTCAATTTTTAATGGCTCTATATAGTATGCAACTGAAAATATGTAGTAATAAGAAAAGTACCAATAGCACTCCATCGCACTCCTACCACAATCTAGGAGTGCGAAATGCCACACGTGTGCTAATTTATTCCCAGGAAGGCCTGCATGCTCAACTCTTCAGTTGCAATTCCTTTCACATCCTTGGCAGATATTAACGCTCCAAATGACCCTCTCAGTAAAGAAATAAGTTTTGACAATTGAAGAGCATATTCTATTGCCTGCCACGAGTGTTTCATTATTAGAAGAGACTTTGGGACTCCGTACCCATGGAAGATGTTTAATGAAAGGGAAAGACATGGCGTATCTGGAAAAATACGACAAATCAGGCCTCTCCACTCCTGTCGTTACCGATTTGGAGAAACAAAAAGCCAAAAGAAAGATTACCTTTTCACCAAACTTCTCAGATTTTTTCCTGCCAAAATAACAAACATTCATAAAACCAATTGCATTAATTGATTAAAAAAATTTGATGTTAAAAGAAAAAAGTTTCTCTGTTACTTGAGTTGTAGATAAATGATCCTGTCTCTATAACAAAACGCATTAGTTAAATGCCCTTAGTTAAAGTTACGGCCCTTAGTTAAATGCCAATTAAATGTGCAAAATGAGGTGGGGATACCCCTTGTCAGCAATGACAACAAACTTCTTGGCACATGATGCGACTATCTTTTCTTGTGTCAGGCAGCCACTGAAACAAAACCAGGCCAAGATCAGCTCCAAAATAAACATCTCTGAAATTAACACTATGTATAGCTACACATATTAGAATCTTTGCATTTTCAAATAGTCACAGATGAATGATTGGAAAACATTAAGAGGATCAGCTGCTATAAAACATGATTCTAACAAAACAAAAGTCTAAGGTAAAATGTCTTGAACATGTCCTTCTTGCAAACCAAGATGAAAAAGTAAGACATTGGGTTGTTACTAAGTTTGACATGTTCTTACCCACCACCTTTGATGCAGTTGAGCATCGCATCAACTTCATCTGCACCATCGATTGCAAGATCAAGCTACAACACAAAAGCAGGTCAACAAATAGCTTGGCTGACAGAAAGCATTGGTTTCAACTATAAACTTCACGCTGGATAGGGCCATGATGCATAATTAGTTATCCTAAGCCTTCATGCCACCAAGAACATTTTCATTAAAGATTGACAGTCATATTCATTAATGTCTATATAGTTCCTTACCAAAAGTACAGAAAATGCAAAAAAGGCAATTTAGAAGACAGTTTCTTTGAATGATTAAATTCATGTAAATAATATGAACAGAGCAGCAAAAAATATTTTATCTGTAAATTTTACATAAACTCTAATTTATTTGATTGCAAAATTATACAATACATACATGCTTGGGTTGGTTATTTTTTGCACTCTCTACAAATTGACATTTTGCACACATTTTGCAAAACAAACTGCAAACATTTCTCATCATTCTTTATGACAGTAAATTATTAAAAATTAGTGGATGAAACATGTAAAAGGGAGCAAAACATTTTGAACAATGATGTAAAATCATGAAACTGACTTCTATGAGTTGGTTATTTATAATGGACCTCAGAGATGAATTAAGAGCAGTAGGCAGTATACCTCAGGTGAAATGTTTAGGTCACTCAGTGTCAAACCGGCCTCAGTTATTAGTTGCCTAGCCTAGAAAGACCACAACATTAACCACAAAATGAGAGAAGAATGGCCACTTAGTGAGGTTTTTAAAGAGAATACTGAATATTGCCAATGGTACCTGTATCAATTTGGTTCACACTCACAGAAGTAATAACATGGAATGAGCCCTACATATTATGTATATCAAACTCAAAAGTCATGAGTAATAAATGGATCAACAGAGGCCTTATTTGTAGGGTGAATAAGTTTACTTGCAATAACAACATTTAAACTTTGTAACATGACTGAAATATGCCTATATCTTGTCTGAAATAGGGAAATATTAAAGAGTTTCATTTGCCATCTGTCATAAAAGTGATAGATGCTGTGTGGGCAGAGATGTACATGTTTTTTGCACAAATAAAAGGATAGCTTAAATTGGTACACATGAGTTAAGAAAACTGGGAAATAATTTTCTATCTTGAAAATTAAAATATTTTGCTAGGTAGTCACAGAGAGAACCTGTATACCTGAAAAGAGGTGGGTACACATTCAACTTTGATGCCTTCTGTCTTCACTTTTTCGGCTGAAAATTGATGAGAGAGCTGAGGCAATTCCAAGATTTGGTTGAAACAAGAATAAAAAATGTATGTTTTCAAATATTGAAGAGCTAGTGATTGATACAATGATATAGTTTATTAAGAAGCAGCAATTCTTTCCTTGTTAATAAAGTTGCCACTGTACTTGAATTAGACTTGACACACAACCTCAGAAATGATTTTCTGAATTTGAAGGGTACAGGAAAAGAATTTTAAGAACAATGAATAACTTGAATACCTAGTCGCTGAACAGCAAAAACAATTGTTGAGCCACTTCCAATTCCAATCTTTTGGTTATCCTAAAAAGCACAGCATAGGATATGGGATAACTCAACCAAATTATTAACAAAGCAGTTTTTCAGACTGAGCCTCTACTTTTAGACCTAACCTCTAAGTAAATCATGCATTGTAAGTAAAGCTGTTGTTAAAATGAAACTAACTACATTGCCAATTACAAGGCATGCCGCATTTGTAAACAATTAACATGCATTTTACAATCAATATATATCTTGAAATGCCATTCATCCTTAGATCATAAATACAATTGGTAAATTGAGTATGCATATATACATAAATGTATAAGAACTTCACAAATATTGAGTTGTTTTTTATGCTTTGTGATGAATTAAAAAGCCAATACTGTTTCAAGAATAGACCTGAAATAACACTGTTTTAGCTATGAGTGGCAATAATCGAGTTTTCATCTTATTCTATACATAAAATACACATTTAGCTTGCAACTGATTATTGTAGCCAAGTTTTCAATTTGTTTTCTTTCTCTAAACGCAACGCCATAAACAAAGGCCTAAAAATTGAAAATCTCGTTGACGCAACATAGACCTGATTGTAATCTGGCAACACATATGTAAATCTGTAGAATTGAACACTTGAGCTTTGGAGAGTCTAGGCTAGGTGTAAGATAAAACGAAGATGAACCCCGTAATTTTGCAAACCATGAGCATAGGTTTGCATTAAATAAGAAATACTAGCGCCAGAGGGTTTAGGTTATGGTTTGGTGGTGCGCATCGATACTAGCACCAACCACCGCCTGCGTCCAGCTGAGAATGAAAGGTTTAAAGCATGTTGCACTCTCACCTCTACAAACATATCCACCGCACCAAAACCTGCTGCCTTTTTAGGTCCGTCCATCCCAGTGCGAAAAAAAACTACTTTCGTTTGCTCCCTGACAAACAATACTATGGGAGAAATTTTCTCTTTTACAAGATCAACTACTTTTAGGCCAAGAAGTGAACCAACACCGGCAAACATCGGCAATTTAAAAACTTCCTTTCCAATATTTACTTGCAATGTGCAACTAGAAATTGAAAAATTGAACATGAGCTCACACCGCATAAAAATCATGAAAACGAGGTTTTGAGAACGTGATGTGAGGCTGTTTTTTATCAATGACAACGCCCCCTTTCAGGTGTTTTACTGTTACCCTGGTTGGGGTGTCTTCATCCTGAACGGTGTTCTTGAAGACGCTTTGAAGTCTATAATGATAAATAATTTGGGAATATTTTCCACTTTAGTTGAATTACCAGTTAGTATAGTAAATATGTATTGTATGCAGCGAATTATGAATATATGAAACTGAAACTGAATTGGGAATTAAATCAATATGACAGCTCCGTGAGTTTCTCCGTGTGTCCATCAGCTGATCTTATGTTGTACCTTATTAATTATTGTGTCTTAAGAACTGATGTTGTATCTTGTAATTAATTTATTTTTTGCTGAAAAAGTTTTGACTTGATCTAGTGTTTTGAAAAATGAGAAACAGTCCTACGCATGACGTTGAACTGCACCCCTGGGGCTCCCTTGAGCAAAGTGTTAGTTTCCCAGTAGCTCCCCATGCCAGGGTTACGGTGCACCAGTGGTAAAGCAGGCCAGTAAGAGAGGTAGCTAGAAGTGGCTTGAAAGCTTGACTTCTCTGGCCCTGGAACAAGCTGTCAAGCGGAATTGTGATCCTATCACCCAAACGGTTGAGAGCACTGTCCACCAAGAGTAAGGAACTGCTGCTTTTTGAAAGAAACGGCAAACTACCATTAGTACCCAAGGCTAGTTTATCAAGGTCAAACACACTAACACGAAAAACACGAATAGCGTGAATGGCAAGACATCAAAGTATGTCCTTTCTTCGCTTGGTATGGAACTCCGTGGGCAGCAGGTGGGCCCGGACCGTCATCAAGCTACTGACTTCAATGTCAGATCAAGGAAACAGATAAGAGTTGGAACCTGGAATGTCAGGAATCGCTACAAATGTGGAAAAGTATGTATCAAAGTATATGGGAACATCGAACAGGAAATGACAAGAATGAAAGTGAACATCCTAGGCATCTGTGAAACGAGATTGACAAACTTAGGAGAATTCCGAAGTGAAGGTTACAGAATGATATATACTGGAGGAAACAGACACGAGAGAGGTGTAGGTTTAATAGTCAACAAAAGGTTTCCAAAGCACTCAAAGAATGGTAGGGAGTAGCAGACAGGGTTTATTTGGCAAGGCTGAGAGGAACACCTTTTGACATCGCAATCGTCGTGATATATGCCCCTACAACAGACTCACAGGAAATGGTGATCATAATGGGAGATCTTAACGGGAAGGTGGGAGAATGAAAAGATTCAGGTATCGTGGAGAAACATGGGCTAGCATTGAAGAACATTCTCATCCTCAGGATGCATTTGGGCAAAAGATGGTATTACTATTATGGAGAAAGGCGCTAGAAGTTCAAAAAGATCTGCACATCTGCAACATTGACTACACGAAAGCTTTTCGAACGTCTATTCGACATATTGGAAAAACTAGACCTATATGGAAAGGATCTGCGGTCGATAAGAAACTTCTACTGGGATTGGAAATTGGAAACGATTTCAGCTAGTAGAAGAAACAATAATGTGAGCTTCACGAATTGGAAGGAACATACATTATTTTTACGGGAACAGTATTTTTAGGGGAAGAAACAGTATAAATATTAGATACGCAGACGACACAGCGATCGTAACAACATCGGAAGAGAAGCTACAAGCATTACTGGACAAGGTAGTGGAAGAGAGTAGAAAGGTGGACCTTTTGATCAGCATCACAAAACGCAAAGTATGGTCATCAGCAAAAGCAAAATACGCCCAATATATAATCTAAAGGTAGACGGGAACAACATCAAGAAAGTAGAGAAGTTAAACTACCTAGGACATTTGATAACAGACAACGATAAATGTTATGGAGAGGAAATAAAGAGAAGAATTGGTATTGCCAAAGAACCAAAGAAACGTTACACAAAATGCAAAGCATACTCAAAGATCGAAAAATGCCAATGACCACTATATTCAGGATTCTGAAATGCTACATCTATCCTGTGCTATCCTATGGCCGTGAATGCTGGACCACCTCAAAGACAATGGTAGATCGAGTGCAAGCAGCGGAATGTGGTTTCTAAGGAGGATGATCAGGATTTCATGGACTGAACACACAAGCAATGAAGACGTTTTGAGAAGAGCGGGAACAAAAAGAGGATTGCTAAAATCAACCAGGAAAAGGCAGATGGAATATTTTGAGCACGTGATGAGAAGGGAAGGCTTGGAACACCTAGTGGTTACTGGAAAGATGGAAGGAAAGAAAGGAAGAGGAAGATCAAGAATTGGATACGTGAAGGCTTTGGGCAAATTTAGAAGCAAAAGGATTAATTAAGACAGCTAAGAGCAGGGTAGAGTGGAAGGCCATGACAGGCAACGCTTTGGAGGAGCATGACACCTAGAGAGAGATATATAAAAATACTATATACATTTAAATACATATCAAAAAGGATTTATTATTTTTCTTCGACTTAAAGGCATTGTGATAGTCAACGCTTTCAGGTATTGACACCTTGTGCAAGAATAATTTAGAAATAATCTTAGGCTCAAATTCGAAAATTTTGAAGAATATTGAGGCTCGGAAATAAAATTAGGTATTCATATGAAAAAATGTATGCCTGAAGGTGGTGCCTGTTCAACTTTTTCTTTGGTGCTGGGCCCCTTTTGGCTTACCAAAAGCGCGGGGCCTCAGGCCATCCGTTCCCCGACGTCCCATAGGGGAGTGGCATTGCAGTTTGTCTGCTGACTGTCTGGCATTCACAAAGACAAGATGGCGGCAGAAAAAACGACCGAAGAGTACAGCGGCTTCCCCTTGCAGTTTGACGACCAGTACAATTTTCACGTAAGGGAAGGTCACAAGCATTGGATCGAGAAGGAACTTTTTCACGAAATTCGTGAGAAGTTTCAAGATTCGGCTGAGTACCGGATTCTTTCCGTTGGTTCTGGCACTGGGAGTGCAGACGCAGCTCTGTTAGGGGTTTTGTCCAATTTTGTCGGGAATGAAGGTCAGAAAGGTCAAAAGATTGTTTACACCGTCGTTGAGCCAGACCCCAAAGCTGTTGAGGTTTGTAAAAGAACTCTGGATGGATTCTCAAAGGAGTTGAATATCCATGTTAACTACCAAATTGTGCCGTCAGAGACGTATTTGCTGCAGCTTGAGGAACAATTCGAACTGATCCATTTTGTTCATGTGTTGTCTTGGTTAAAGGAATACGAGAAGATACTAGCAAGATGCTTTGACAAAATGATTGCGCCTGGAGGTACTGTTGCAGTTGTAGAATTGAGGGGAGCAGAGGAGGGAGCTGACAGTGAGTGTCAAGAGGGAGTCTGTGGAGGAAAGGAAAATGAAGCCGGGTCGGAACCGAGTGGACCAATGTCAGTGCAAGTAGATGCAATTGCAGAAAAGCAGAACTGGAAGTGTAGAAAGTTTCCGAACACAATAAGAATTGATCTCACCGAGATCTATAAAGACACAGATCAAGGCAGGAAGCAAGCTAAAACATGGATAGACTTACAAGGAATGGATGCTTCCAGCTTGACTGAAGAAGAGTATGCAAAGTGGAGGAATGGCTTCATCAATAGTGTTGAAAGTGCCCAAGTTGGAGGGGAAAGACAATATTTCTATTCATTGGACGAGACAATCTTCATTTTGAGAAATGCTTGAACAGCAACATATCATCGCCCCAACACAACATACACATGACGCAAATTTTTATAGCTAATTAACAATATATAAAAATTTCATGTCACATATAAAACCTTCTATCATCATACATTTATGGAAAATCAGTTTAATGTAGAACAAATGCATCAAACACTGCATAGACTAACTTTTTTCCTGGCATTGCCTCCCTTTGTTTTTCATGCCTAGAATCGGATTCTTTTTGGGTATTAGAGGTCAGCATTAGAGACCATTGTGTCTGATAGTAACAGTTTGTAGCCGTTTTATAGCCACATTTCAATAGAAGGCATTTGGCCAATTGCAAATGGAGCAAGGTTCTCTGCAACGTTTAACTTGCAAGCTGGTGTTAGTCATCAGTTAAACATTTTATGAGCTGTTCATTGTGATTTGTAGGAAAAGTTTCAAGTTTAACAGAAGCCTCTTTCCTTTAAAAATGCTGAAAAGCAAAATGTTTTGTTCACAAGTGAATCAAATCTAGGAGCTATATGAAAATATTCAATTCATAGTAAATGATTAAGTCTTGTAGCTTTTAGCATGACAGCAATTCAAATTTCAAAATATAAATTGTGCCTAAAGGGATAATTGGCGTATCACTGCTGGCTATGACTGCTATTTCAGTGCAATACCATTGGCACTTATATCTGAGTACTTAGTATTCAATGTAGTATAAATATTCCCAATACTTAGTATTCAATGAGGCAATATTCCATTAATGACAGAGATTTGTCAATATTTCTTAAGGCAACTTGCATCTTGCCATACTTGCATAACCTTTGCAATTTAGGTTACAACCCAACTATAGGCATTAATGAAGAAAGCCCTGCAGGAGCCATACGGAAAATGCAATCTTGTTTATTACTGGGTCTATTGAAACATATTACTGTAATAAAACTTCTAAATGGGGCAAACATCTGACCATGCTTGTGGACAGGATAAAGATTACCATTTTTCTCTGTGCATATGGTCACTGGGTACTATGATTGCGGTCATGAACACAAAATACTTTGCCCTAAAGGTGAATGAATCCTGTATTTGTTATATGCTCATGCTCAAGTTTTGAAGGAGTATTCACATATCAAAATGATAAAATTTTGACACCAGAATGTCACTAGTACTTGGAACAAACTTCAAAACCTAAGTATATAATAGTATGTGCATCCAAGCTAAAGATTGCTGGGAGGACAAATAATGCTTAAATGGGTTGAAACTGCCAACAGATGCCACTTTCAATGTTGCTTCTTCACACTCTTCTAACTAACCAAAGTCAAGACAGTCATTGTATCTTCCCCCCTCTAGTTGAATTAAAAAGTTTTTAATTACATTCTTTTTCCGTGATAAACTTGATATAAGGATGAATAGTGAATAATAAGAAAAGTTGTAAAGTTTACTACTGGAAATTTTAAGGTAGTCTTACTCCTTCTTAGTTCTAGCGTTCTATCCAGTTCATGTATTCATACAACAATATTTAGGTCCTAATTTCATTCTAAGAATCAAAAATTGCTAGAGAGTGTTTCAAGAGCACCAGAGAACTACAACATGTTAGCTTTGTATAAAATAATTGATGCAGATTTAATGCCAAGAGTACTCACTAGTAGCATTGTAGCAAAAGAGTGTCCCTAGGCCTAACTACATGGAAATAAGACAGGAATATCTTAAATGAACATCAATATACAAGTGTTTCTTTATCAGAAATGATCCCAATAGGAGGTCCAATAGGAGGTCCAATTCAGGAATCGTCAGTTTCATGCCTAGGATTGAGTGCAGGAGTTTTTGAGTTGAAAAATTTCAAACTTCTTTGAGGTTTTCACCAGCTGTGATCTGCTGTCATCTTGAACTGATTATCTTCCTCGCCGACCCTTCTCTGCAATTCGCTCTAAAACACGCTTGGCCTCGCATTGAGGAAAGTTGCTCATGTCGTAGTATTGTGGTGCAATTTGGATCAACCTGCCAAAAGACACAGATCTAAAATGGTGCGGTAGACACTTTACTCACAACAACAAAGAACAGTTTCCAGGGCAGTGTTAAGAGAACAGAAGGAAAGCAAAACAATTATATAATGAAAAGAACCATATCGTTCAAAGAGGAAGTCTCCAAACGAGGCAGAAGCTGCTAACATCTCTTTGAAAGACATATGGTAGATTCAGTCTTTGTCATGAGGGAATCACCATGCGTGGTAAACCACTCGCATTATTTCTTTCATGCGTGCGATTTACACTCTTACATATCTGGCAATTTCAGACCCTGTTTACACTGTCCCTTCAAAAACGGTACCGTGACAGTACAAAATTCGTTTCCGAAAATTTGTTGTTTCTCCGGCAAATTTTTTCCCCCTTTTAGATTCTGTGACACTTTATGGCACTAAAGATTTGTTTGCATGAATTTTAGACCTTTTGTCACTGTTGATCTGAGATGACATTTACTTGACATAAAAAGTTTTTCATCAGTGTTTAGAAATAAAGCGAAGTTGAAAACAAGAATGAGTTTTTTAAAAGACTGCTTCGATCTATGAAGGCCCAATTTTTCAGAAAATAAAAAACAGCCTAAATGGATAAAATAATAAAGAAACCCTATACTGTGAAGGTTCAGTGTCCAGGTCACGCAGTTATGTTTGAAACCATGCTGGATTGAATTTCTTCTCTTTCTTTGGCAGTCCAGTTTTTATCGTTTATGTAAATATATAATAGCGTCACCATCTAAATTGCAATAAACACAGCTTCCTATCTGATAGCATCAAGTGTAGTGCACTAAATGCTCTCTCTACTGTAGAACTCGAGCCATATATTGAAATAATAATCTCTGCACAGTGGCAAAGATTGGGGAATTTTTCGCGTTTGAATTCAAATATTTTTGGCCACAAAGACCGGACAGTGCTTCCACAATAATAGGCCTTTGAAAACGTCTTGAATGATTTCCATTCGAAGACAACCTTTTATATTCACCATTAACTAACCTAAACGGGAAGACAGTTTGAACAAAAGCTGACGACCGCCATGTTTCCGGAGAGGTTCGAACATAGCAAAGCGATTAGCCTATTTAAATAAAACAATTTTGGAAACTCGATCAGCACATCATATCACAATAGGAAGACACGATAGGCACTATCAAAAGAATTTGCCGATGTTGCTCAGCTAATGAAAAACAAAATTTCACATTTTTCGTTAAAGAAAACATTTTTATGAAGGTCAAAAGCAATGGTCAAGATATACATCTTGCAAATATACATCTCATGAGCGCGATAAATCGCTCGCGTTATTGGCGCCATGTGTGCCGATGCGATTGCACATCAATTTGAAACCTTAGAGCTTAACTTTGCCTACTAGTTAAATCAGACACTCACCACTCAGGTTTGACATCAGTACATGTCCTGATGTAATTCTTGGTCGTAAGCACAAACTCATTGTACACAACCCATTCAGGTTTATGGTCCAAACAGGTTGAAGGGTGCAGTTGAACAACCTAAACAAAGATCTCCACCAAACGTAAGCATTTAGAGGTTTACAGGGTGGCTTTAAATTATGTCTGATAATCACAAACGTCACACCGTTGTGGTACATTTCTTCACAAGGTGTTTTGCTTTTGGAAACCAAAAGTACACAGTGGGGTGGGATGGGTAGAACACAATGGGCTACAGATGATTGGCCACATACTAATCAAACAGGAACTTCTTAACATTGAAAAAATGAGGATCGGAAGGCTAACTCAGAAAAAGCAAATATTAAACTGCTTGAGTAGCTGAAAGATTAAGCCATAAGCCAAAACGCAAGTGAAAATCCATACCTGATTATCCTTAACGGTGAGATAGTGCCCAGTCCTCTCCAGATGTGCTACCTTTTTAGGAGGTTGCGGAGGAGCAACAGTTCACATAGATCAATATCAATGCATCATGAAAAGGACACCAAATAACGATCGTTAAGTCTTCTACAAAGAAACAAAACATTTACTCGCTGTCCATTTAGGTGTTTAATCGGTCTAGCACAAAGTCCAAATAAAGTAGACCAAAACTTTGCAGTCGAGTAAATGTTTTGTTCCTTGAGGAAAAAGAGAAAAATCTGACTTTCTCATGGAGTGTTGTTTGTTAGAAATTGTATAACCTCAAAATTTCTGTAACCCCAAAAATTCTATGAACAAACACTAAAATCACATCTAATGACGACAAGACAGCCTAAAAAGCCAATCTCTGAGGCTGATTTTCATGATTGAACTAAGCAAAAAAGTCGGGGCTCAGTTGATGCAAAATATTTACTAAAAATGTTCAGGGCTAGGTTTTCATTAGCAGCCTTTTATTAACTTTGATTGAAGCAAAAATTGCCCCCTTATTTAATTGCCCCGTTATGAAGCTATTTGAGACCACCTTTTATCAATCTTTTGTATGAATAATGAGAAGCACCCAAGAGGTACCTGCATGAAGAATCCTGATACCAGTGCCTTCCTAATGTTCAAGTAGTAATCGCGGCTGTTAAAGTCTGTGCTGATTCTCTTCAAATCGAATCTGTCCATTATTCTGGCCAGTTGCTGTCGGACATTGTCGGCCGATTTCAATGAACGGAAGTTTAAGAAATTGTCATAACACCACTGACTGTCATCATGATCTGGAAAAGTGGAGTATTGAAGGGAATCATATTAATTAACAAACCCCAGAGTTATGGGGACTGAAATAGTGATCTGGACCAAAGGGGAGAAAGAGAGCTGTCCAAATTGGGAACAAGATGTGGACTGCATGGCGATTGGCAACAAGATCGAAAAGCAACAGAATGGGCCGCTGTTCTGCAAACTGGGATACTGGCTCAACTTCACTTCAGAAGGCAGCAGCGTACCACACCCTCCCCCCTACAGACCTGTGACGCTGTCTATGCACCAGAGGATCAATCAATAGTAAACTACAACAACAAATTAATTACAATGGGGCTTTTGATCGCCTGCGTCAGAGAGGCGATTGAGTGTATTCGCGGAGCCCTTTAACAGGCGTCCCAGCCAATGCAACAATGAGAAATGAAGCAAGGCCTACTTTGTTTGAATGCGTGATAAACATTTAACAACGTCAGGTGGTCGCCGTCGATGTGCGCAAATTTCATCTTGCAATCATCCGCCGCCTTCTTCGCATCGTTTGGCCGCATAAACACCTGTTGGACTGAAAAAGGCGAACCTCAATCAATACTCAATCAATCGATCAATACACTAGCTGCATCCACCTTCTACTCAGGTGTTCCATTTTCAAAACACATTTCGTCGCTTCAGAAAGGTAACTAGAAGTATTCGAAAAGGTAAGCACCAATAGCCCATTCATTGCCTTAGTTGAAATGTGGAGGAGATGTTGCAAAGCGACTTCAGCTACCTGAAAGCATGGCTACAATGGACAAGGCCTCATTGGAGCAATTGAAGTCAGTGCTGGCAATGACCATTTTGGCAAGCTGCGGGTCGAGCGGAAATTCGGCCATCATTGAGCCTAGCTCTGTAAGGTCTCCATTGTCGTTGAGGGCGTTCAGGTAATTGAGTAGTTCCAAGGCTCGCATCAGGGTCTCTGGAGCTGCAACAGAGAAGATACAACAAAATAGAAATAGGTTTAAGGTCAATGCGGCCATCAAATCGACTGGCGAAAATGCCTCGTCTTCACACGTCTGCAGCCCTGCCTTGCAATTTTGGATGTCCCATTGAGTATGTGTTCCTCGAATACTCTAGCTTCTTTTTGCCAGTCGAAAGATTGATGCGCAACTAGACAGAGCAGTAGCATTCTAGCCACGTGACCGTCTGCCGGTCAGCAACTTCTGTAGAAACAAAGTGAGCGAGAAGCCACACTTACCTGGAGGGTCCATAAAATCGAAATGTACCAAGTCGTCAATGCCCAGCTTTTTCAACTGCAAAACGACCGTTCCTAAATTGGATCGCAAGATTTCAGGGTATGTGTTGTCTTGCATTTCATTCTTGTATGCCTTTTCTGTGTACAATCTAGAAGAATCATTATTCAGAAGTCAACCACTTGGGCAATAGCCTTCTCGATGTAACCAGTACATTGGCCCTAATCCCCCACTGTTAACTGCAGCGCAATAAGGTACATAGCAGGTCAAACGCAACAACAATGGACATAGATAGTCTGAAATTGATGGGAATGGTGTTTCGATTTGGGAAAGTCCACGAACGCAGGATGTTTAATCGGGATGTTTAGCCGGGAAAACAAAGGAGAATACATTAATCACCACAACCCCTGTGGCAATTACTCTGTAGGCTTCTTGTTCGGAAAGTAGGCGGTGCTAGGGGGGTTGGGGTAGAGCCTTACCGGAAGCACTTGCCCGGTCGGGTACGGCCGGCACGACCCGCCCTCTGCTGCGCACTGGCCTTGGAGATGGCGGACACCAGCAACGACTCGACCCTTATTCTCGGATTATAGACCTACAAAATGAGGAAATGACATATATCAGTATGGATTCATCCGCCCCTCAAGACACCAACTTTGACCCATTTGCAGATCAATGGATGCGCTCAATTTCTATTATGCAAGAAAATGAGTAAAATTAAAATACTCAATAGAGAAATAGATGGCAGAGGCCAGAATAAATGAGGTGAACAGTTTGAGACCCTCTTTCAGAGAACAAACAAAATTGATATTTACGTCTGCGGAGACAGGTTGAAGAAGGCAATAATGTCAATCAAACCAAAAGGCCTGCCATCATTGCCATCTACAACCAATATTGTGCGGGTCGCAAGTGTTCCGAAAGCACTTAAAACAAAAGCGAAATGGTTTGGCGAAATGGTTGGGCGAAATGGTTTGGCGAAATGGTTTGGCGAAATGGTTTGGCGAAATGGTTGGGCGAAATGGTTCGGCGAAATAGTTCACCTTCTGTTTGGAGAAGCCCGGGTCAATCACGAATACAACGCCGTCGATGGTCAAGGACGTTTCTGCGATGTTCGTCGAGACAACCACCTTCCTGCCAACAGCGCCATTGGCTTTATTTGGGGGTGGGGACTCGAAGATTCGCTGCTGTAGGTTGGGTGGCAAAGTGGAGTACAAAGGAATGCACTTCAAATCGCCGACTTCCGGACCGAGGTTTTCAATCTCGCGCTTGATTCTTTTGCACGCCTCGTCAATTTCCTGAAACACAAGGCATGATGCAGAGAAGAGGGATTGAATGGCATAAATAATTTAATCGACTTTGACGTTAAAGAGCCATGTAAGCGGACGTCGTTTTATTCTTATCTACTTTCAATCTCTAAAGGGTATGAGCACGGCTTTTAGCCAGGCTTTCACATCCAGGGAACATTGCACACGAGACAACAACTACCTCCTGGCCGGTCAAGAACAGGAGGACGTCGCCTTCCACTTCCTCGCACATGTGGATTTGAATGACAGTCCTGATGGCCGCTTCCAAGTAGTCTCGCTCCGGCTCCGGGGTGTAAAAGATTTCTACCGGGTGTGTCCGGCCGGGTATGGTCATCAGTGGAGCATTGTCGAAATAGTCTTGGAATTTCCCAGCATCTAATGTGGCCGACATGACGACAACTTTCAGGTCGGGCCTTTGCTTTATAACCTAAAAGTCAACGCGGTTCAAAGTCAGGAGGCTCAAAACAAAATAATACGTCAAGGCAAAGATTTGCCTCTTAGATAGAACTTCCATTCCACTACTCTAAAGATGGTACTCGAAGTTAATGAATGAAATGCAAACATCAACAACCAGATGAAAAATCACTGTGCATATTCTAAAACTCAATCAGTATTGTGAAATAAATTAACATCTCTTCCTATGACCGAAGCGCCATTTGTGCCAGACCATTTTGCACCCAACAAGTCAAACACGCCATAACACATCTAAATTGCAGCGAAAGCGAAGAACGACGAAAACGCTTCGAAGAGCAACGACGAACCTCCTTGATGAGCCCCATGAGAATGTCAGTGGCGAGCGTCCTTTCGTGGGCTTCATCCAGCAGTATCACGCCATACCTGTCCAGCAGTGGGTCTGTCATGGCCTCCCGCAGCAACATACCATCGGTCATGTACCTTTGGACAAGGAAGTGGCAAACACCGATTGGTCATTCCAGCATTCGCCGAAGGAAGCATGGCCGCGCCCAAAGAACTAGGCGCAGAGAGAGCATTGGAAGTAGGGCTTTCTAAAACGTTGCTGAAGTTCATGAAGCTGTGACAGACACAGATACACGACACAACATAGAAACATTAAGCGTATCATGGAAAATATTAAAAGATAAGCTTGAAGATTCATAAATAAAAGTACCTTGGGGTCTTATACACGGAGGAAAAACCGCTATTGCTATCGTCTCGCTATTGCTATCGTCTCGCTATTGCCATCGTCTCACTATTGCTATCGTCTCGCTATTGCTATCGTCTCGCTATTGCCATCGTCTCGCTATTGCCATCGTCTCGCTATTGCTATCGTCTCGCTATTGCTATCGTCTCGCTATTGCTATCGTCTCGCTATTGCTATCGTCTCGCTATTGCTATCGTCTCGCTATTGCTATCGTCTATTGCTATCGTCTCGCTATTGCTATCGTCTCGCTATTGCTATCGTCTCGCTATTGCTATCGTCTCGCTATTGCTATCGTCTCACTATTGCCATCGTCTCGCTATTGCTATCGTCTCACTATTGCCATCGTCTCGCTATTGCTATCGTCTCGCTATTGCTATCGTCTCGCTATTGCTATCGTCTCGCTATTGCTATCGTCTCCCTATTGCCATCGTCTCGCTATTGCTATCGTCTCACTATTGCCATCGTCTCACTATTGCCATCGTCTCGCTATTGCTATCGTCTCACTATTGCCATCGTCTCGCTATTGCTATCGTCTCGCTATTGCCATCGTCTCGCTATTGCCATCGTCTCGCTATTGCCATCGTCTCGCTATTGCCATCGTCTCGCTATTGCTATCGTCTCGCTATTGCTATCGTCTCGCTTTTGCTATCGTCTCGCTATTGCTATCGTCTCGCTATTGCTATCGTCTCGCTATTGCCATCGTCTCGCTATTGCTATCGTCTCGCTATTGCTATCGTCTCGCTATTGCTATCGTGTCGCTATTGCTCTGATGAGTTATTGCAATTGTGTATTATTGCAATTGTGTACACAGTCGTGGGTAAATAAGAACGGGAATACACATAAGAGTTCGATTAGTCAATGTGTCTTCAAGGGGGCGTTCTGCATGTATGGGGCTCCCCTGCGCATTGGGCAAGCAAATTTGTCGAAAAATCTGTCGACAGCAGAAATAAAAGCCCGAGGGGGCAAGTGAAAACAATCCTCAATTAGTTTATCAGCAACTACCACGACAACCTCGCAATGAAATGAGCACTTACTTCATTAGTGTCCTAGCGCTTGAACAGTCTTCGAATCGAATGGAATATCCGACCTCCTGACCAAGGGTCACATCCATTTCGTCAGCTACGCGCTGAGCAACACTCATTGCTGCTACCCTCCGTGGCTGTGTGCAAGCCACGTGCTTCCGTCTTCCATAATTGACAAGTTCAAGACACCATTGGGGTATCTGGTAAAGGGAATTAAAGGAAACTAATCACATTTCATGTATCAAAATTGAGTCCCTCCCAGAAGTTGCACCATGTGAAAGTCTAAATCCAACACTCTAATTCTCAACAAAAATACCTTCATCCCAATATAATATGTGAACAGATGTTTTTTGGTGCACAAAATGCAACAAGAAGCAGAATCATGATTTTTGAACACTGAAGTACTTGTTGTATGACACTCCTAAGAGTATGCAACGTTGGAAAATATCAGAAAACAACAGAGGAAGAGCAACCTGGAACATCAGAGGAGAAAGAATTAGGTAAAAAATGCAAAGCATGCAAGACCCAATTTTGATACGGTTGTAGGGCTACACTGGTGGGAATTCTCGTTTGATTGAGCAAGCTAGGCCGTCTTTTCATACAGGTGTTTTGGAGTTTGTCTACAATCAATCTAACAAAATCTATGCAAATCTATGCAAAACCTCAACCTATAGTAGACAGAAAGAATTCACCTTTTCACCTGGATGTATCTAAAGAGGTGTGGTTGAAAACTAGATAGCCAATCACAAGCTTTTCTTAAAACCATCTTTTCAATCTGCAACCTACTATATATTTTATTAATTTTTGGTCATATTTCGATGTTTGAATACTCTAAAAGTGTCAGACCAAAAAGTTAGGCAAAAATTATGCAGCAGCAGCGTTTTGCTGCTGTGAAATCTACATTTCAAATCGTGGAACACCAAAAGTCCCGTGGGCACCATATCATACTCTGTAAGGATTTCTACCACATAAACGCTTTCATATTTCTCAATTACGTGGATAAAAAAAATTTTAAGGTGTAAAAACTGTAATTTTTACGTTCTCCCTCCCCCCTAATTATTATAGGTGTTTAAAAGGGACAGTTTCAAGCCTTTGTATTTAGCGATCGCAGAAAACTTTTCACTGAGTACCACGGCAGTTTTTTACAAATTTATCAAAGATTTGATATTAAAAGAAAATTAAGATTACCTTTCAGCATATTTGACATGTTTATATTCTTGTGGGTAGAGGCAAAAACATCAAAAATAGGCCTAAATCTATGTTTGTTGTCATATTCTTCAATTCTGATTGGCTGATGGCGTTTGCAGAATTTTGGTCACTCAGCCAATCAAAGATTTGGAACCTATGCTGTTAGGAACCAATTTTGGAACTGATATAATGTAATATTGATGAGTTATTGAACCTCAAAATTGGCCAAAATGTGCTTGAAGCTAACAATGTTTTGTTGATTTTCCCAAACTCAAAATTACTTTAGATCACCTTTAGCCGTTAATCTGGAATTTTGAGCACAGATTTTCAAGAAAATGTTCATGCAGTGAAATGTTTTTGTTTAATGTTTAATGTTTAATAAATGTTTTTGAATCCAAATCTGTAAATGATGAAAGTTGAAATTTTGATTCAAGTTCCATCAAAAGCTAAGAATATTGACAAAGCCTGTAAAGAGTGTGGCACAAATTCCCTCCCCTTGCAAAACAGGTAGAAGAAACATAAGATATTGCCTTGCTAAGTTTCCTAATGGTCCTCTATTGGTTGCACACTATTCACGACAGGACCGACAGAAACCTTAATGCTAAATAGGCAACTGTAAGGTTATTATTCACCTGTGTTGTCTTGCCACTACCCGTTTCGCCCACAAGGACAATGACTTGATTTTTGAAGGCTGTCTCCATGAACTGTTTTCTGTATTCCCAGACAGGTAACTGGAGTCTCTTCTTGAGAATCTCATGGAACCTGTCACTATATGGTCTGCTGTTGTATATATTCAGTTTTGGCACTTCTTCAGCTAAACTTGGTAGTATGGGAAAAGGTGTTTGACTGAAACAAAGATAATATAGGGGTTAGGTGTCATACAAAATAAGAACTTGCCATTTTAAACCAACTGCATTAAAAAAGAATAAGACCTATAGCTATTAATCTTTGCTAACAGGGCATTCAAACCAAAGCGAAAGTTTTTTTGGTATGTCTATTCATGTTATCATGTTGGTGATTTAGACAAAAGCAAATGTGTGTGTGTAAATGAAACAATATTTTTACTACATACAAATTTTTGGTCTGCTATCCTCCAGAATAACAAATAATTAATAACCACGAAGAAAGTTTCTTAGCCATTGCAAATTTTGAAAAAGTTTTGAAAATCATTTACTTGCTTTAAACTTTGGATATATTTATGGAGGTTATGTATGTGTCTTGGATGTTTGGCTCCCAATGATTAAGACGACAAACTAACAGAAAACTTGGTAACAAAATTGGGTTCCATTCATTACCATGTGAATGTCAATTTAGGGACTGCACCATGCAGTTGCAACAATCAAACATGAATCAGGTATCTATAAGTCAATATTCCTTGAAAACAACAGCAAATGTTGATATTCACATAAACTAGCCGATTAAATTACCTAAATTGTGAAGTCGAAAACAGCCACACTAGCAATGGTGTCCCATCATCTGGCTGACTTATGGAATACAAAGGGCACACGCGTAGTAACGGTGGAGGGGGCTCCCAGGGGGTATGTTCCTTCAATGTACGGTATCTGAGAAGATGGGTTTATTCACAGCCTAAGAAAGTGCCCCTGTCCAGCCCCTACACATTTCAAAGATGCTTCCGATTTAGCACAAGGGTTGTACACTCTCGCGGCCACTGAAGCATCTTACTAATAAAATAACTAAACAAACCTATTTGACAAAGAGTCTTGGTATTCCCTTAACTTCTTTGAGTTAGACTGGCCATCGACATCTATTCGTCTTTTCGACATTTTGTGGTTCTATGACAATGTACTCAGTCAAAGTCACTCTCCGTTTGCCATTTCTAAATGAAAGAAGATGCGCATAAGCATGGACGAGCGCTATGCACATGTGCTCCCACGCAGTGACACATGGCATCAGGGTCCACGAAAGTCCCATTGGGTTCAAGCCTGTCCCACGTCGCATCAAATAATATGTTCATTCTATTAGACTTCAGTCTCACAAGGTAGCTAACTATGCTGAAGGTCCTAAAAGCTTACTTTTAACGTCATGAAAGTCGTGGATGAAGCAAGCATCTTCTGCTTATGACATGCGTGGCATTCAGTCTCAGTACCACTAAGAGGCAGTATCAAGATGTCTTGACGGAGAAAGTTTTGTGCCGAGTTTTTACGCTGAAAATGAGCACTAGAGGGATGTGATAAGTAATTGCAAATCAAGAGCAGTTAAATGGCATTTTCCATATGCAGTAATTCCAAATATTTATTGTCATTTGCAAACAGAATCACAGTAAAGAGAAAAATCCAAGTTTCACTCACCCCCATCAATAACTTTTCAATTTTTCCGAAATACTCTAAGAGGCCAAGACACCTACCGATTTGCTTTGGCGCAGTAGTTGCATCTGTTGGACTTGGATTGCTGGCAATGAATGGGAGAACGAGGTCAGTTGCATTTGATGCAATCGGTAGGGCTTTCTATTGTGTGAATGCAGTTGTGCCCGAAGAAGATGGGAATGATGACGAATTGGAAGCGAGCTTGAAAATGAAAAGAAGGAGTAAGCTCTCTGCACAGTTTAATTTCATTGCTGATGCTGTGGAAAGTGCTACACCAGCTGTTGTTTATGTCCAGGTTGGTGAAGTGTTGCTTTGCGTGAACGGTGACTGAAAACTTTGGCGATTTCCCTTCTTTGAGAAAGGTTTTGCATCCCCCCCCCCAACTTTTCTAAGAAGAGATTTTTTTATTGGTAAGTGTTTCTGCTCTTATGCTTTATACATAGTTTTTGATATGACTTCCTTGGGCGCCTACTCTGAAAATGTTCAGACTATTTAGTACAGTACTGCTTTTGTGAAATTGATTTGAAATAATGTCATAGAGCATGAATAGGGGACTTTCTTATCAGGAGATAAAGTTGGAAATTGTATCTTGTTGAGTTAAGCTTTGCAACTTTCTTACAGGTCATTTCAAACAAGTACAGAGGCAGATTTCTCGGTAATGTTGGTCCAGTCAGTAGTGGCTCAGGATTCATTGTCACAAAAGATGGAATGATTCTGACCAATGCTCATGTTGTTGCTGATGCTATGACAGTAGAAGT
The DNA here is from genome assembly GCA_003864495.1 of Nemopilema nomurai. Classification (NCBI taxonomy): domain Eukaryota; kingdom Metazoa; phylum Cnidaria; class Scyphozoa; order Rhizostomeae; family Rhizostomatidae; genus Nemopilema; species Nemopilema nomurai. The sequence continues at coordinate 432,635 of ML133403.1, forward strand.
GAAAATGTCAGATGGGAGAAAGTTTGAAGGGGTTGTCATTGATATAGACCCAGTCACAGATCTTGCAGCTGTGCAGCTTGTCAATGCAAAAAGTGTAATTCACTGATTCAATATCTTTAACTGTACTAGCGTTTTTCAGCTGTTTCTAAAAATAAAAAGACAGTCTTACTGACTGCAAAGTAGAGCTAAATGAACATGCAAATAGCTAATTAGGATCAAAAAACGCTTTTCTCAAGAACAAGCTGCTCCTTTTACACAAATTTTAGGCTTATGAAAAAAAAGAAAAACAGGCACTAAAAGAAGTCAATAAATATCAAATTTTAGTAACAAGGCCATGCTCATAAGTACAAATTTTAAGGAGTCCAGAAACAACAATCTGCACATCTTAAGAGAAGTGTTTGCCTGTATAATAACTTATATAACTAAAATCAATGCTTACCTATAATCCAATGACCTGTTTCCATGAACATGCTATATAGCAGCTAAAATGATGGCCTTTCTGTTATAGAACCAGCCGGATAAAGATATAGCTAGAACTATACTTTTGTTGAGTGGGTGTTTTCCTCTTAGATCCATCTCCACATTAATGATGTTAAGTTAAATAATAACTTTGTTGATTGTCTTTGTGTTTCCAAATGAGTTTTGCTTTGGTTACTGCAAGCTAGCATATAATAAAAGTGGAACCAATTTCTAGGTCAGATTCCCTTTCCTGCAACTCGGTGCTTCTTCGAACCTTAGAGCTGGAGAGTGGGTTGCAGCTCTAGGCAGTCCATTGACACTTAGCAACACCATAACTGCAGGTATTATAAGCTCTTTGCACAGAGGTGGTGAGGAACTTGGCCTTCGTAACAGAGAAATGAAGTACATCCAAACTGACGCTGCCATCAATGTGAGTTGTCCGGTGTTGAGAAAACTTCATTCCTAAACTTATATATCTATGATTATTTGATTGCTGAATCTTTTCCAGCTGTTGTTTTTATTCTTAGAAGTTGTCTGTTCTTTTATCAAAGCTCTATCTATTCTTCAAGGTTGGCAATTCTGGTGGTCCCCTGGTCAATCTGGTAAGCTGATGCTACTACCCTTAGATTTATCATGAGCACACACAATGTGAGCACATATTAAATTTGATGTAACAGGTTTCATCAACAGAAACTGATCTGTTTCACTTTTGAAAATTGACCCATTGGTTCAAAGATTAGGAGCCATGTTTGCGTACTGTTTTTACAAAATATGAGGAATCAGCAAGACTAAAGTAGCTTTAGCACAATATCCCCAAGTCATCCATTTCATGCCAATCAGATTCCTTAACCCAATCACATCATTTGCTCATTTCCAATGTAGCACAAACTTGTATGCAATATAGAAGAATGCAAAATCTAACATTTAATTTGAAACTCAAATGTAATTATATAAATACAGCTGCATGGTTTTGATATTTGTTCTACATTTTTTGTTAGGATGGTGAAGTAGTTGGTATCAACTGCATTACAGTAATGGCTGCATCTGGCATTTCATTTGCAATACCATCTGACACTGCAAGGGAATTTTTGAAACGTGCCAAAGAGCGAGTTAGGGCATTGACAGAATCTGGGGAACTAATGAAACCTAAAATCAAACCAAAGGAAAGATTCTATATAGGTAGGCATGTATTTTTGATTAATTTTTTTCTGTTACTTTTGTAATAATTGTTTGCAAGCTATGTACCCCAATTGTTTATTAGGAAGGAGGTGTCCAGTCTGTTCCAAGTATAATAGGACCAGTCCACATTAAGCAGAAGCAAGTATTAATTCTTATCATATTTGCCCAACGCATTTATGAAAAACAGCATAACAACTTTAATTTGAAAGCTGTAACTCATAATATGTACAATATTATTAAAGAATATGTACATCTTTAAATTCTGCTGACTTGATTACTTCTTCATGTTGCATCAATCTTGAACAATATTCTTGGTAAAAAACAGCTTACCTATTAATGACTTTTGTTGAGCTAAAAAGCTAAATTCTACTCTGAAAAACAGCCTTTCTGGGTCAATAAGCCCATTACATATATGTACCCTATGTTGAGCAATTTTCAAACTCAAGATGAATTTCCAACTTGATGAATTATTGATGACAAATTTGGGAGATGATGCATTAACAATATCAAGTTCATCTGATGGTTTTATCACAAGTTTTTGATTTGGGTATTTTCCACTGAGTTATGTGATAGCAATCAAGACAGTTTATCTATATATAGAATAAAGCTTTTTCAGCTTAACAAAAATCAATAACGAGTAAGCTGTTTTGTGTGAAACATATTGTTTACAACTGATGAAACATGACAAAACATACCAAGTCAGCAGAGTTGAAAGCCTTTCACAAATAGTGAACATATAAAATAAACTTGAGCTGTTGCATTGTGTGCCTGTTTCTCTGCAGTGTCTACTTAGTATGCTTTGCTTCTTGTCAATGGCAGGCATATCAATGCTGACTCTCACACCTGCTATTGCTGAAGAATTGCGACAGCGTAGCTCAAGATATTCCAGCGTGGAGGGCGGCGTATTTGTTGCCAGTGTTGGAAGAGGTTCTCCAGCTGACAGGTAAGGCTCTTCCACTAAAGGTTAAGTGTCTGAATTCAGAGATCTGAATTTGTTTTCTCGCAGCAACCGACACAAGTATCAGTTTTTTGCCTTATCTCAACTATTCAAAGTCTGTTTTACTTAGGCTTGATAACAAGGAATTCAGGATTTCTCATTTAGTCTTATACATCATCTCTGAGCTTTGTTTAGGTATGACCAAAATGAAAATCTATTTTTATTGCTCAAGATCAGTTGATGTGTGTGGTTTTCGTAGTTACTAGCTGTTATGGTATCTTCGTTTGTAGAGCTGGTTTGCGAACTGGTGACGTCATTGTATCGATGAAGGGTAAGACACTGCACAATTCACAAGAAATTTACGATGCCGTCAACAAAGGTGAAAAGTTCGAGCTAGAAGTTTTACGAGGATCTGCCAATTTGAAAGTTCATGTGAAGCCTGAAGTTGCTGGAAAACTTTGAACTGTCTGTGAGCTGGTTTTCAAAAATTGGTATTTGACGAATTGTTTGTGAAAGTTAAATGGAGTTTTTATTGTTTACCATGCAATATAATGTCGTCCCTAAACAGCAACACTTAAGCCGTCAAAATTTATCTTGTCAAGGTCTTTGAGAGTTTGATGAGTGGATATCAGCTTCGGAAAATGGAATAATTTAGCACAATTGCGTAAAAGAAAGCCACGCTGCTATGTGCGATAGGCTGTTCGCTCACTTTCCTACGAATCTGAAGATTGCTGGCTAGTACAACCTCGTGGATCTCGCCCAAATTCAACTATGCGCCGTAGAATAAGGACCACCGTTGTTCGCGAGTACCTGGGCGGAAAGCTCTGTTATTTTCACTTAACTTACTATTCAAATGTCATGTTTTATTGTGAGGAGATTTATCACTTTAAGATGTCATTGCAGAACTTTTTCTCCCTTGTCCATCTTCAACAACTCCGGATGGACTTTTGATAGTTCTCTTGCCGAAAAACCTATCCCTCTTATTTCCACGTGCAGTTTTATCCAAGGAAAACAAATGAGTTATGAAACAGGAATTAAATACAGATGCAAATCTTCCTATTGTGTAACTTTTTCGTGTTTATCGTATTGGAGAACAGATACCCAAGAAACACAATATAAGCAGGCTAGTCAGAAAAGTCTATCAGCAAGAAAGCGTCTTGAAGAAGAACAGTGTGCTAAGATTAGGGCAGGAAATATTGAAATTTTCAGCAAATGTAACCTTTTTAAAGGGCGGTGCCTGTACAACCCTGTACAAGTACTTATTTTCAATGGCCATTCTTTCAAAGGCCAAAGTAATTCCGGTAATGGGTACCAAGCTGAATGTTCGATTTGCGGTCATGAGCATCATCGCATTAGTCTTTGGGAATTAAATTTTCAAATACTTGATTCTTTGATCTTTACATGACGTAATTTTACTTCCAAGGTATATTCTTCAACCCTAAATGGATCCCTGAAAGTTCACAGTTAAAAGTGTTTATCAACAATAATTCTCAAATAGTTGCCTCTTTGACATTTACTTTACATGATATACTTTACTTGTCAGTCAGAGTATTATCAATATGGAGACAAATTCACGAGCAAAGGTCCTTTTTGGGTCCTTTCGTTATGAGAGTGACATCTTGCTGTTTCACGATGCTCACACGCCCCCCTTCCGTCGACTTGCTTTCTGACTTCAGGAATTCAAGGACATCTGCTCCCGCGTCAGTCTTTCTCGGGTCCACACTGCTGTGCAAAAGAAATTGGATTAATGCACTTCCCACTGGGTCTCCATCTTGGAACATCTCTGTTATGTCCACGTCAATATGGGCCGAGAACTGCTCATAGGCCATGCCAAGCTCCTGTTTCAACTCAGCGAGGATTTCTTTCGATGGGGTGCCGTCACGTGACGTTTGCCCTGTTCGTTGAACGTACAGCCTGAAAGCTTTCTGTGTTGTGGACACTTCGCTCTCTTTCACAATGAGAATCACCCCCTGGTCTTCAAGAAGAAGGTTGTGCGATTGTTTTAATGCCACTTTTTCGTCCACATAGTAAAGCGAATTTACAAATGTCACCAACTGGTATTTTTGGGTATGTTGGGCGTCTTGTTGCCTTGTTATAAAATCTTCAAACGTAACCACTTCCCAGACAAATTGGACACTTCCTACATCATTCTCCACCAAGTGAGTTTTGTTTCGGAATTCTTGCACTGAAGCAGCATTAGGCTCAAGAACTGTCCATGAAAAAGTTGTTCTAGTTTCAGGGAGGCCCTCTTTTACGCCTTTAAGCAGAGCATTGATTAGAAGCAAATCAAATGACCCATTTCCAGAGCCGACAGATAAAACCTTGAGCTCGCTTGAGTCGGCTTTAACGTGGAGCTTCGGCAGCAAAATCGGCATCAACTTCTCCTGTATCCACGCTTTGTTTTGCCCGTCAAAACCACGGTGCCACACTCTGATTATATCATTATAGCCATGGTAATTGTTGACAAAGTCTTTGTACTCTTGCGATAAATCCATTTCTGGAAGGCTTCTTCGTATAGAAGCGAACGTTCAGCAAATGCACTGGCTACTGAGTTCGCACAGGAAAAAAGGAGACTACACAGCTCGTGTCCCAAGCCCTTCTTTCAAATAACTCAGTCGAGCAGTTAATTTATATCATGCGATTGTGCAGCATCTCGAATTGCATCCTCTGGATGCCGATTCTTTCTGCAGCACAATACTTTGGCCGTACCATTGTGCGAAATGCCACACAATAGATTACAAAGGGCGTAGCCAAACAGGAAACGGAACGGAACGATGTGGACTGGCCCAGAAAACAAAGCATTTTTTGAAGGTGTTCACACGAGAACGATAAAAAGCGTTCCATTCCAAAAACCGAATAACGCAAAGGAACGGAACGGAACGATTTAGCTCTTGTGTGAACACTTTTTAGGATCGTATCGTTCCATTTTGTGGACTTATTTCGGGTAACTTTACATGAGGTCAAGCAAAGGCAGCAATCCAAACCAAAATGGATCCAGTAAACAAGACGACTCTTCTCGCGCTCTTGTGGCTTTTATCATCCCTGGCGGCTCTCTGGCAGCAAAGCACTGTCTTGTTAATGCTAAATGGGACAAAATATTGTCGGAGAATACAAATTCATTTAAACTTAGTTGAAAGGCTTTAGGGGCGTGGAAGAAGGGGGAGAAGAGACGTAAGTCGGCAGTTTTGGATTAGGCCTGGCAGAGTTAAGACTTCGTGAGAAAATTTTTTGAACGACACCGTTGTGGCAAGTGAATGGCCAGAAAACTTTAAGATGTCGAAAAAAATCATTCTTGATGCTATGCAACGAAGTTAGGCCATTTCTTGAAAAGGTGTCAACAGCGATGAGAGGGGATAACTCTGTATTACTTGTCAGATGAAAGACGGTATAGAAAAATCGCTGATGCATTTGGTGTTGGCAAATCAACTGTTTCAAAAACTTTAAGAAGTGTTTGTCAGGTAATTTCGAATGAATGTCGCCAAAAGTACATCAAGCTGCCATGCACTTGGCGGGTTCTCGCGCCCTCGGCGCGCCGTGTCACCGGTTTATTCAAAGGAGATTCATCATGTGTGCCAAGGAGCAGAAACGTTCAAGTGTCGCGTTAACAACTCTTTAAAAGTCCCGTCCCGTTACGTTCCCGTGTGAATGGGGCCTAATTCCACACACCGAGCAAAATCGAAACCGTGATCTAAGCGTGGATGTGGAGATCATTATAAGTATTCATCATTATCCTTTTCCCATTCAAAGGCGAAAATAAAGCTAAATCGGGAAGGAAAATGCGTAAACGCGCATCTTAGAATCGACTGGAAAACTTTGGCAAGTTGTGGAAGATTCTGCCTTACGTAAGGCGTTTGCTGCGGCCGCGACCCGCCCCTGGGGTAATATCTGGCTCGATATGTCGTTCACAATCTGTAGAAGAAGGCAAGAAACGACCCCTATTACAAATCAGAAGCCAGTCAAACTGTTATTTGCAATTTAAACAATTTTATAGAGCATTTTCTTTTGTAAATGATTGGACAAACAGCTATAAACATGTTCTCAAGAAGAATAAAGCAAAAGCTTTGAGAAAGGACATAAAAAGGACTTTACATGGCATGCAACCAACACTACACCACACAAAGTGTAAACGTTTCTGTCTGCTGGCTCCTTCAGTGTTACCAGCAACACAAACAACAGACCTTGGCGTTCTTAAAGTATTTTCATTATAGCCAAATCCTTATAGAGAGGGGTTATCATTTTCTTCCCAAACTTCGCTGTCTGCCAAAGAATTCCTCGAGGCGATCTTGGTAGAACTTTTCTGTCAAAAAAGTGCATCCCTTTTTGTAGGGAAAATTTTTTGGCTTCAAGAATTGGATGAAAAATTCTTCCGAGACCCTCGAGAAAATTTCTTTCGTACTTTCTAATGATTTCTTTCCGGTCTTTAAAGAACTGTGGGGAATATTCCAACCGCTTTTTAAGGCTTTGACGTGTAGGCTTTCTAACTGTAGGCCAAAGATTCCGGCTTCTACAAAAAAAGCTCACGATGATTTACAGTAAAATCATATTATGATTCCAAGGGGCGAGTATCCTACCTCGTCTCCCCTTCCAACCTCTCTCTCCCTCTGAATCTAAATAACTACGTATATTTATATGAATGGGAAAAATGCCATAAAAACGCATTGCTCAGCACAAAAATGAACGGAAGCAGACTAACCTCGAATGTTTCTGTGTTCATCCTTAGAAATCTCCTGTAGTCTCCACTATCTGCTAGCCTCAGTTCGCAAACCAGGCCATTGTGTATGCCCCTTTCGTCTTGCATGCGTAGCCAGGGCTTTGTCTAACAGCTCCTTTCTGTCTTTTTTATCTCTGTTTTAATCACTGCGCAGGCCAATCAAATAGCTACTACAGCCCTTTTATCTTCTTCGCCCTCGACTTCCATTGAAAATAAGTGAAACGTAAAAATTGAATGAAAGCAGGTAACTAGTAAAACGCGCGCCAAACAGTTCCCGATCTACCCAGGACAGCAAAGATTTGTCAGCACCTTTGAAGAAATTGCATCACAGACTTTTCCATTTGATCGCTGAAAAATCTGTGACGTTCAGTTAACAGTCGATTATAAGGGATTCTTTCTCGCTGCTTCATGCCGTTTACACGATCCACTGATCAATGACACGATCACATCCTATGATCACATGAAATATGAGATGCAAATGTGACCTGAATATGATCGTGTAGACTGGCCTTCAGGTAGCAGTCACATACCATGATGTGTCCTGTTGTGTCTGTCAGCGCGTAATGTGGGGCACAAACTGTTCTGCCTACGTTTATGTTTGTTAATGATTTCAGTGCTACTTTTTCGGGGCAAAGGCGGATTGGCCTAGCCCACCAGTTGGTTCACAAGCATCAACTTCCCCGTCGGAAGAAAGATGAGGAAGTGCTTCGACGAATGAATGAAAAAAGAAAGCTGATCTTGAAGGACAGGAAGCTGAAATATTTTGGGCATTTGATACGGCTAAATAACATATACAGAACACTGTTAGAAGGATATATAGATGGAAAGAAAGGCAGAGGTCGCCCAAGGATGAGTTGGTATGACAACATCAAGGAGTGGACTGGGATGCGGTATGAGAGGGCAACAAGAACTGCAATGGACCGAGACAAATGGAGAGCTACTGTGTCATCAAACGTCAAAAGATTTGGAACATAAAGAAGAAGAAGCCTTCAGTTTGACAGCCTGGGTTTGACAAATTCACTGCGATTCCAGCACAAGATATTCAAATCTTTTCACCCCACCTAGCTTCACTAGCTCTCTGCCATGCCACGCCCAACCACGCCATTGCGAAAGTGAATACCCTATAAAAAGATTCACGCTACGCCACTGCTTGGGATGGCAGCAAGGCATCGAAGAAGATGACAGACCATCCATCTTCTCCACCTATCATCATATTCATGTAAACTTAATTTCTAAAATGATGCAGCAAATCTCAAGGGTTCGGAAATACATCGATTTGTTTATATACTGTACTTTTACGAAAATCTTGCAATATTTTCCTGAGACCTTGAGCGGTGACCGTTAGAAAGTAAATCAAAGTTGGGAAGAGAGAAGAGGTAGAATGTGGCAAAGAGATTTCGAATTGATTCGAACTGTGTCCATAACTACCTAAGACTTATTGCGACTCCTGGCGTTTCTTCTGGCTGAAAATAAAGTAAGTGCTATTGAAACGAGATCACTGAACAACGAAGCGACGATACTCTCAACATCGCATTTATCCTTCAACAAAGGTTATCTAAATGGAGAACAATTTGAATCCCACGAGAAAAAACAACTCGTCAATTTTTTCCATATTTTTCGGGAGTCCTTTCTCGATCTTGTATGAGCAAAAATGAAGACGATCAATCGGTTTTCTGTGCGTCGCCGCCAAAGTATCCCAGCCCTGGAACAACTTGCATGCTTCATCACTCTGTCGAAAATGCAAATGACGCAACGGATGACGCAGCAACGGGGCATCTGACGCGCGGAACTGGTTCACGTTCTACGTGATTGCGACGAGTCTGGTTCACAAAGCTAACTGACCTGGCTTGAAACCTGCCTCGCTTTCAACACTCCTATCAGCCAATCAGAATCGTATCTGCTGGGCTTGTTTTGGATCCATTTCCATTGGGCAGTAAGGGCACTTTAACCTTGAAGCAAAAAACGATCTAATGGAATCGTTATACAAGACGCCACCGAGCCTTCAAACAATACAGAAACTAAGACACTTCTTTTCGGGAGGAACTACTGCCAATCTTACATATACTTCAATTTCTTAAATTCGCTGATCCATTAGCTTTTGTTCAATATGAATGACTTTGACGTCCTGTCTATTGAGTGATTAGGCTTAGAAAATTCATTTGTCTCGAGTCGGGCAAACGAAACACAATATACTTTGATTACATAATACATTTTGTATGGACAAGAGCAATACACACAAAAGGTTATGAAAAAGTAGAGATTGAAACAACAGTAGCAAATGATGACTCACTTGGTCCCAGTGACTAGTTTGGTGAGGGCATCTTTGGAGATGGCATGGCCGCAGACCAGTCTCATGGGAGGGTTTGTACGACCGCACTGCTGCCGAAGTATGGGACACGCGAATATGGAATGAAAGCGGTAATCGTTCTCCAGCTCAATCTCAACCTTGAACAAAAAGCATTCACCACATACAGGAAGTAAAGTGCTTTGGAAAGGTCTTGACAGTATATTTAAGTTAGAAGTGATGCATTAGGCCCCGGCATAAACGATGCATTAGGCACATTATAAGAAGGAATGGTTGGGTGATGACGTGAAGAAATATGCATCGGGTAACATTTAGTATACCTAATGATTCGTTTACAGTGGTAGAAAGTAGCAAGGAAATACCGGCAGTTCTTCCTTGGAACTCCAGACGCCGGTGCATTGCCTCTGTCTCATCACTTGCTTGATCTGAAGAAGCGTTGGCAACGCAACACAACCAGTAGTAACACTGCGCAAAAGAGTGAAACATGGCTTTGATATAAAACCCTACAATCGTGATGCTTCTGTAAGCGGCGGGAGAGAAGTAAACACAATTCTACTGCTGTGGATAAGGAAGAGATGCGAAAAAAATGGGAAGGCATGACAACCTTCAATATCTACAAGGAATTTTCAGTCATGCAATGGCTTAGATTTCGCGAAATTATAAACCTGGTTTATGAGTATCACTTCTCGGGCGACAAAAAAAACACAACAAAGAGCCTTGAAAAACTCAGTTTTGTGAAGTTTGTCAAGCCACTTTTGATCCATATTTTTACTATTTATATTTTTTGGCAAAAACGAATCAACTGTGGAAAAAATCAAGAGCATGTAGTGACCAATTGATCAGGATTATGATGTGATCAATTGATCGGGATTATGACGTGACTAATTAATCGGGATTATGATGTGACTAATTGATCGGGATTATGATGTGACTAATTGATCGGGATTATGATGTGACTAATTGATCGGGATTATGATGTGACTAATTGATCGGGATTATGATGTGATCAATTGATCGGGATTATGATGTGACTAATTGATCGGGATTATGATGTGACTAATTGATCGGGATTATGATGTGACCAATTGATAAAGATTATGATGTGATCAATTGATCGGGATTATGATGTGACTAATTGATCGGGATTATGATGTGATCAATTGATCGGGATTATGATGTGATTAAAGCTGAAATTGTAAGGCACAGTATCCAAGAGTGTTGTTGTTCGTTCGTGAATGCCGACAGCAACTTCATTGATCTCCTTGGTTTGGCACGCTTTCGCTTATGTCAGTTAGCTGCCTAACGCTGTATTGAAAAAAGGCCTAACTGAAGACCTTTAAAAGACATCACAGGCATCAGACCGGAATTCCGTTAAATTCAGATTCGGTGTTGGCCCAATAAAATCTATCTGAATGTTCGTCATGAAATGACATTTCATCTTTGGCACGCCCCATTTGCCAAACGCAAAAAGACAACGCCGGAGTTCTACGCTGTCAAAATGGCCTCCTTTCTTACCTGACTTCGAGCGGACTGCTGATGGACAATCCGAGCAGGGCGCATGCGTCTCTTGCCAGGATGTCATTGATCTCCAGCCAATTGACCGGATCGAGCAAATCCGAATAAGGGGAATTCTCCAGTCCAATCCGTATGAAGGCAAAGCAGCCCATCAGTCGCTGGATTTCTACGAAAATTAATGGTTTTCCACATTAATTAACTGTGACAGCAGCAAAAAAGGTCTAAAATTCACGCAAAACTATTCATGTCTGGATACTTTCTAACTACGACGAATCCACAATAATTATTATTATATATCAAGCACGCTTAGAAAAAAGGGTTTGCTGCCGGGCTTGACTTTTTTGGTGAGCATCTCAGCCTTTGCTTATACGTACTCCAGTTGTAGTGCAAGTCGGATTGTGAATTTAGGGCCATTACTATGTTCAGTGGCGTAGCGTGAATCTTTTTATAGGGTATTCACTTCCACCAAATAGGGCGTGGTTAGGCGTGGCATGGGAAGCTAGGTGGGGTGAAAAGATTTGAACAACTTGTGCTGGAATCATAGTGAATTTGTCAAACCCAGGCTGCCAAACAGTAGGCTTAGAATAGCGAAATGTGTTACGTTTGTTGGGGATTTCTTACGACGGAGAAGTTGATGCTTGTGAACCAACTGGTGGGCTAGGCCAATGCGCCTTTGCCCCGAGTAAGTAGCACTGAAATCATCAACAAAGGCTAACAATATAAACTGAAGCTAATTAAGCAATACAGTTTGTGCTCTACAATACGCGCTGACAGACACATTAGAAAGGTGCCAACTAACACAACAGGACGCAGCATGGCATGTGACTGGCACCTGAGACATTAGAGAATCTTTTTGATACAAAATCCAACCGCTTCTAATTGCCAATGGTTGTTGAACTGTGGAACTTTTTAAACGGGCATAGCGTCCTTTTACAGATACAAGGGTTTGGAATTTAGAGGTGGCAGAAGAAAATTCAAAATAACAAACATATATTTTGTCACATTAAAGGTTAGAAATAGTTCAAAAAATTCCAAACATGATACTGATAGGACTGTGAAATATCTGACTGAAAGGAGAAGTTATCTTAGGCCGAATCACTCATTCAATGAAGCTGCCACATAAGATTGTTCGTAAAATTTAAAACCTGATCCAATAACTAGTCCAAGGTCTTGGAGCTTTCGTTAGCTAGGTCATCTGCATTGGCCATACTTCCTGTTTTCCTCGACGTGAAGCCATCGATAAAGCCCCAAAACGAATTTAATTTTCAGCCTGTTCCGAGGTTGGAAGCAGAAAATTTTCTGCTTATTTCTCAACTGTCTCAGCCAATTTGGTGTTAAGATATTCATGAAATTCAGTGCGCTGATTGGTTAGAATTGGGCGGAAGGGATTCACTGCTTATTTCGCGACGTAATTGAGTTGAAAAACAAAGGGAGAGAGTGGGAAAACAGCCCAGCTTCTCCTCCTTTGCAACGCATTCAAAGATAAATTCAATGTATCGGCCTTGGTGCATTGACATGTAAATCGAACAGAGAAACGGAACATACAGCAGAGAACAGCTATTCAAGTCGTTGAAGTCAGTTTAAAGAGGGATCATTTAGGAGTTTTAATGTGGTTACTGCGTTGGAACTTTAATGAAAAAGGTTATTTTGGAAAATATTTTCCCCTGAAATCTCAGGGTATGCATTACATACCTTGCATACCCTGACGCTACGCTACTGACTACGTTACAAATTATTATAAAAAACTATCAAAAAACGGTAGAAGAAAAGCGATTGGAACAAACATAATGGTGCCTAGAATGAATTTGTAATGTTAACTTGGAATGAAGTACTTAGAGGCAGGGATGACAGGCAGCATTTGTGGGTAAAAACGCACTTTGTCACACCTTGGGATCAATTCAATTATTTATCAGTGTAAAATTACAGATCAACCAGAGAAATGCAAAAAACAAGCTCTTTAGCCTTGTCACATGATAAAAAAGATGTGGTATCATGGTTTTATACTAATAAAAGACAGAAGCAAAAATACACTTGATCTGAGAAATTTAAGACAAATATACCTGACAAATGAACAAATGAAAAATCCGATATAATCTGATATAAAAACAAAAATACCTTTGATCTGAACAGGAAATTGTGAAAAATGTTTGGAATATTCCAAGGCCTCTCTCCACATTCCTTCCTTCACCAAATCAATGAACTTTAGTCGATGCAGCTTAAATTCAAGGGAGCTGTTTTTGGATTGCAACTCATCTCTTTTCACTTGCACCCATCTTTCAAAATAAGAACAATATACACACAACTAGACATATAAATATACAATTTGGGCAAGATTTAAAAGCTATTTTCATCTACTTTTATTTTAATTTGTCAAAAAATCTCTTCTGTCCTGTCGGAAGCTCCAAAAACCATGCTGTTCTGGCACCCTTCTACCCATATCTCATGAATTTTCACTTTGGCATACTGTATGCAGAGATTAACACATATCAATTTATACAAATAAACAATAACAAGTTTTGTAACTGGTCACATAACTCATTTTCGCTCATGCCTTTGTTTTGTTAGATTGTCACTCAGAATGCTTGAAAACCATAAAGCAACCATAGAGGATAATATCTGACTAAAAAATGACTAATTAGCTACCTTATAAGATATATGAGGAATTTCAATTATATATTTTGTTCATAAGAGTGTCCTATAAAACACTCTTCATATGATATATGTGGGCAAAATAGTTCAACATTTCAAATTTCATTAACTTGTATTAAAAGGTATTGTTGTATAAAGTTAATTTGAACATGAATTTATATGAAAGACTTAATGGCCCTTTCAAAACATATTACATACAGGTATCTTGCTTAATGCAAATTCTATTGAAATAAATTATTATTAGTCTGGAAACAAATACCTGAGCGCTGGCTCCAAGTTGTGATTCTTGCATTCCTCTAAGATCCAATTAAGTTCCAAGAAAGGTTCTTTCTGCTTTGCATCAAGAGTCAAATTGGCTTCCTTACATGAGACACCAAAGAAAATATGCTTGAAACCAGAAACTGCCCTACAGAAGCCAAGCACTTGAAAATGCAAATGCTTTCGACATATGTGGCTTTCTATGTCTCTGTTATTGAAATCACAATTGGATTCATATCATAGTAATGCTTTAAAGACTTGAAATGATGTCTATCTCACTCACATTGGAAACCAATGCACAATTAAATCTTAATAGCACATATACAGTGTTTATATGCTTCCACAACTTTTTGTCTGACCCTTAGAGTGTGCTAACACCAGAAAATGACACAAGCCTGACAAAACAAATAGCTAGTTGTAGAATGAGAGCTGTGGGATAGCTGCGAGAAAAAGTGCATGATGGGCAAGAATATTCATATAATTTGATTGTCTTGCATTTAAATAATTAACCCATAAATATGTCATTGCTGACATCTCTTACAGTGTTCATGGTTCTGTTGTATCAAAACAGACTTCAGTGAAAAAATCAGTGAGTAAGCTCAACCTATGCTTACCTGTATTAGCCTGTCAGCTACGTCAACATGGCCTTGTCGCAATAAATGCTCACTAATGGCCTCATTCAGCAATACTTCTTCATTCCCTGAAAATATCCCTTCCTGTGTTGTGCCAGTAAAGTCAGATACAAAGTTCTAAGGGAAAGTGCTGGGCAGCTTTAGTAGAAACCAGAAAATAAATTGCCATGTCAATGAGTTCCAAGTCTATAGTCACTATCAACAAGGATTCCTTCAATCAGTACAAACAAAAAATACTGAAAGCCAAGGATATGTGATGTACTTCAAGATACTGTTAGAGGCCTATGCACCCAGATCAACAGAAGCCAGTTCAATGCTAATCTAAATTAATACTACCAAACAGAACTTGATCAGGTTTGCTTACTTATCATTCTTTAAAAAAGTAAGAATCAAGTTTGAACTTATATTCTTAGGATCCATTTCAAGTTTTATTACTTGATTGCCCCTGAAAACAAACTGCAGACAAGTCTTACCCTGTCAATTGCTTTACCAACTTTTGATACACTGCTATGAATCTCCTTATGATCTGTTGCAATTTTCTGAATACCATCTTTGACTTTCTTGCCACAAGCAGAAATTATATGAGCCTGCAGTGGACTTAATTGAGTACCAGGTGGAGCTGAGGTAAAAAGTTATAAATGTACGTAAATCGTTTCGTAGCTATTGTCACCAAGTTTGAGAAGAGGGGCTAAGTTTTCAAGCAGTTGGATAAAAACTTTTTAGTATAATAAACCCAGCCCCATTCGGCCGGAGAACAAACAGACGCAGCAAGGGGGCGAGATTCGCTCGAATGCTATGTTACCTAGGAGAAATTCTTAGGGGCACTTAGTAAATATACGCCAGATAGTGTCTTAAGATTAGATAAATAAAGCTTTATAAGGCGGAAATAACGATGTGAGCCATTTTTTTCTATTTCCAAAATGAAATGAAGCTTTTTACTACTTTAAGGTGTCGAACAGGATGGAAAAACGGTGTCTGCAAACCTTCATCTAAACTCTTCTTCGTGGATGTGACATGCGTTATCAGGTTGTCTAGCCTTTCTAAACTAACATCTCTAAACTGGTCAAAGCGCCCCAATAGTTTGTCGAGTTCACGTTCCACTGAGTAGCAGGCGTCCATTTTGACAGTGGTTTCTTTTGTCCAGGCCAAGTATGAAAAACAACATTGAGTTGAATTTTTCACGAAGGCTCCTGCGGTGCGGCAGCCATCGGAAAGCCGCACTAACGTACAGGTGTTCCTTCTGAAAAACCGAAAATCCTTCCATTGAATGATAAAACCTCTATTATTACCATGCAGAAATCTTATCCCTAAACCATTTTCAATAATTGCTTTAATATTGCTCAAAACATCGTCCTTTAGCAAGGATGATTTCATTGATTGCAATACAATTAAAATCAAATTTTCCAATAGAATTGCTCTCACTAGACCACACTTCAGAACCAGAAATGGTTGCATTAGGTACTTGCAAATGAACTTTCGAAAAATCAAGATTTGAGGTGAGCCATCAAGGAATGTTCTTAACATAGGCATGGCCACAATTTTTAGAATTGTGACAAGTTCATCATAGGCGATGAACTGATTAACAAACGTGGCTGGCAAACTATCAATAAAGAATGGAAATTGGTGAGATGCCTAGCTGAAATGCAAAAGGAGCCGTCCTAACAATGGCGCCTGTTTTTAATCTTACACAAATGCGCTCTATGCAGATCAGTCACAAGAGGATCATGGCCAAATTCGTACGAATCTTTTATCACAGCTCACATTTTATATCATGTGATGTTGCTTTGCCATTGTTTCGATGTTATTGATGTTGATGACATTTCTGCTATTAGTTTTAATGTTCTTGCAAAGTGCTATACTGTCGCAAGAATTTTCCAGACTACCAGTGGGAAATCCTGTTATAGTGTTGTTATAATGCAATTATAAATATCACGCCCATCCTTATAGTCTATTGCTTTTCTTTGTATTGTCGCTCCACTTTATCTACATCTCCCCACTTTGTTCGTTCCACATATACCTAATATGTGCATTTACACAAGCCTTGTGTTGTTACGTCAGACCCTTTGACCCATTCCTCCCGCCATCCTGTTCATTCATATCATTTCCAGTGAAGCATACCTGACAGTCCCGTCTCCCGCCTAGTCGCCTCCCGCCTAGTCGCCTCCCGCCTAGTCGCCTCCCGCCTAGTCGCCTCCCGCCTAGTCGCCTCCCGCCTAGTCGCCTCCCGCCTAGTCGCCTCCCGCCTAGTCGCCTCCCGCCTAGTCGCCTCCCGCCTAGTCGCCTCCCGCCTAGTCGCCTCCCGCCTAGTCGCCTCCCGCCTAGTCGCCTCCCGCCTAGTCGCCTCCCGCCTAGTCGCCTCCCGCCTAGTCGCCTCCCGCCTAGTCGCCTCCCGCCTAGTCGCCTCCCGCCTAGTCGCCTCCCGCCTAGTCGCCTCCCGCCTAGTCGCCTCCCTCCTAGTCGCCTCCCGCCTAGTCGCCTCCCGCCTAGCCGCCTGGAGATCTACAAGAGACATCTGCTGGGAAGACCTCAAGGATAATTCTTGAGAACGTTTATACCCACGTCACTTCCATCGCGCTGTTTATTGCATGCAACAATATGTGTAGCTGCCAGGACAACTTTTATGGGCAGAAAAAAGGAAAGATGATGGAAACAGACTTTTGCCGCACTGTTTATTGGTCATCCTCTGCGTTATAAAAGGTCCTGAGAAACGCATTTTAAATAATGCCCCCACTTATACCGAAAAAACTAAACTGCTTAGATTAATTTGTTAATGTTTACCATGTTCCAAAATAAAGCTTGGCACACGAGCCGGTACCTTGGCAACAATCAGATTTCAAGCCATATTACGAGATATTTACAAACCAAATGCGTAGCAGACAAGGCATGTTCAGAGATTAACAACAATGGACAAGTTTAGTCTCCCCTTCTAACTGGTCAGTTACAGAAAAACATTGCAGCGCCTTTCCGCAAAAGTACTACGAACTGTTTTGATTTGCCTTGATGTCAATTCAAGCTCATACTGAACTTCATGTAAGGATTTGCAAGCTTGGTTTGACGCTTGATAATTCACAGTCGGGGCACGCCAACGAACGACTTTGGCAAGATCAGACAATAAATCTTGATATGCACTCTGCTATTTGAGATTATTCTCGAGGTTTTGTACAATGCACTCAAATTTATTGAATTCAATCAGCATGGCTGTTCGATAGGTATCCAAGGCAACATCTCCGTGGGCCCAATCGCCACTTACTGCAAAACCAGTTGCATTAGTTACGGAGTAGCTGAACGAACTTGAACACTCCTAAAATACGAAGGGTTACCATATCAACATCACGGCAAAGAAGCTTTCGAAAGGACGGAGAAATAAAGAGGATTTTGCAGATGGTGGAAATAGACACATTAAGATTTAAATCGACATCAAAGTGGAAAAAACTCACAAATGACAACGGCTGTTGCTAGGAATAAAGCAACTTGGTGTATTAGCCCATTTGTTGTCACATGGATAAAAGGGTGCAGATTCACAATGCTACACTTTTGCATAGGGTACAAAAATGCATATGCTGCCATGAGGGTACAAACACCGGCTTCGCGCTTATGCTGCCATGAGCAGCTTACAATTTCAGACGAATTTCGAATACATTTACATATACATTCTCCGTTCATGTTGGCTATGAAACGCACCTTACGCTTGTGCCCAGTGCCTCTTCGTTCAAAAAATCAGAGCTATCAGAAGTAAACCACAGTCTGGCAGTTGTTGAGGTTCATCATGTCTGAGTGCCACATGACTGGAACAAATCAACAGCCGCTATTGCTTTACCTGATGCAGAGGAAGAACCTCGAACCTGACTGTTAATCGAACCTCGTTTACAATCTCATCGGGCTTTAATAAGTAGCTTCGGATGGATTGGCGCGATTAATTCTGGAAAATTACCTTATAAAAGAACTCATCCTCTTCATTTACAAACTGCAACTGCTCTTCGGAAACATCTTGCAGTTGCTTTACTTTCTTCTTTGTCGAGCCCGAAGATCCACCGTCAATTTCTGCAGTGACTTCTAAATCTTTTCCGCTAGCAGCCTTGACGGACTTTGCGATGAGTAAAACGTGGGCCACCTGGGGCAAACTCCCCTAAGCGTTAAAATGGTCAACATTAGCTTGGGCGAGCAGCTCGTGCCTTCTCAGCTCGTGCCTTCACAACATTAAATGCTGACATGCTTCCCAAAGCGTTCATGTGCAGAAGTTTTTTGTACAGCATGCTCTTTACAACCACCAGAAATAAAAGAATTACCCTAAATCATTTTTAAATTGTCTTGAAAATGTTCATACATCTTGGCACTGCGGAATCCTGCTAAGTATATTATGTGCATGAATAAGTGCAATTATGTGGAAAGAGCTTGGTAGAAGTTTATTCTTTGATTCCTGGCTATTTTGTTACACCGTCAAGTGTACTATAACTATTCCGATGAAAACTCCTACAAAATGGAGTTGTGAATTTAGATCTTGCAAAAATATTGCTTATTTTTTCAGTCCATTGTTCCAAGTTTAGTGAGAGGATTTGAAAGGCATAAAATTTCATACTGTTTCTAAAGCACTACAGGCTCAGTCACTTCAACACTTTTGAGTGAAAATGTTGAACTATTTACCGGTATAATTAATCAATTGTGACTTGTTCAAAACTTTTAAAGAGAGAAGTAAAGAACATTTTTGGGGGGCTGAACAGGTAACAAGAAAACCGGGCCAATTCTTAGAGCTATTTTTCTTTTCCAATTTGTATTGATACCTAGAATTTTAATTCCAAATATAATTTCCTAAAGCAGCGGATAAAACGATGCAGAAGTAGTGTTAAAAAGAATCGCTTATTATGTGGCTAGCCTTCTTTCTTTGTAAATATTCCAACAAACTTTCCAGTTCCCTGCCAATTCGTCTTTTATTCAAAAGTGTCTGAAGAACTCGAAAAAGCGGAAATAAGTCACAAATTCAAGTAACATTTTGCAGTATGCTATTTATGCCCCAATTTTGAAACTGGATGTTACGTGCTGTTACGTATGAAAGCACTTTTACTCTGAGCATTGTTTTATCAGAAAATTTGACCAAAATGGATGGAAAACTTAATGTTATAAACCTCATACCTTGCAAAAGGTTTTTGTATTTTTTTAGGGATTTAAAAATTTAAGCATCTCTAAATCTGTAAAATTATTTTTTCCCTTCATTTTTTCTGCATTGTAAACAAGGCTGATACTTACCTTCAAGAATTAGACAAACATACATACAAAACATGGTAAGATAAAGACAACCACCCTTCAAGAATATTCAATTTTCAAAGAATATTTCAATCTTCATAAAGATATAAACAAAACAGAAACTTACTTGTCTTTGGGCTTCATTAATCTCTGATCTGGTGACAGGATAGAAAAAGGAATCAGAAGACTGCTGGCATAACCAAAATAAATCCTAACTTACAACTTACAACAATAAATCCAAAATGAGAACTTACAACAAAAACTGGACATCTTAACTGCTATGATGTGCTAGCATATAAATCTTATCTAAATGAACAGAATAATTTGCCAAATGCATTACTCATACCTATAAAGAAATTGCATATATGATGTTGTTCATTTTTGGTCAAAACTGTGACATACCTCAGAGACTGCAACATTGGCACAGACACTTCACTTGGTATGTTAATGAACCTTTCGTTGAGGAGCAGGCAGAAGCGATCCTTCAGCAATTCAAAAAAGTTGGTAACCTTCTCATTTGACAACTGTTTGTTCCTTTCTTTTAGTGATGCAACCAGCTCCTTGGCAAATGCTTTTTTCTATTATGGTTTACAGAATGCTTAAAGTTAAGTTAACACTACGAATATACTAATTAGATCTGGCTGAATCAACAAAAATCTATGATGAACCACATAAGAGTGCAGTTATGTAGTTAAAAAAATTTCTACATACAAAAAAATTGAATAATCAATAGGAAAAAAAATTTCTGATGACTCAGTGAATAGAATTAGAGGGAGGTTGACTTGTTTGTGATGAAAGACGGAATAGATTGATGTCATATTTCAAAAAAATAATCCAGAATCAGAAGCAAATACAAAACCTCATGATCAGCGCTCAGGTCAATTAAAGTGCAAAAACCATACACAGTATTTTCATCATCATCTGCAACCTAAGAACAAGACATCCTAGATAAGTGTGGCATTTTGCCCTGACTGTGACACTGATAATTGTATCATTTGATCATTGGCAAAACATAGGGTAAAGTATTGTCGCTCATTTCATAGCTCTGTTCAATATACCTTTTATGACAAAAAATTCTTAAATGTTAAGTTTGAGTTTAAAAGAGCAAAAAATGAAGAACAACAGCAGAAGCAAGAAGCGCATAAAAGAACCAGCTTGAATGTCATTAGCACGCATCCATAACTCAAAATTGTTTGCTAGTTTTGTTGATGGCTTACCTTTAATGTGCTACCAACAGATGTCTGTGCTGTAACCATATTTGCCAACTTAGTTAGATTCAACGGCAAAGTTACCAGCAACTGAAAAAAGATTTGCAAAAGCTGAAACCAAGCTCAGCATTCAAACAAAATAACTTATCACTCTACCAAAATGAAAGAAAACTTTATGTGAGTAAAATACTCTACAATATTCTATCATTGATACTAAAAATTGAATAATCCTTAAGACAAAAATGTCCTAGTCCTATAAAAAATGAACAGAGGCTTGGTTGAGCCTCATTTGAGTTAGTGTTGCTCGTTATGGGGGTAATTGCAGTAACTGTGAAAATTGACAGTTTGGAAAGCAGTATTTTAAGTTATATTGAAACTTTTTACATCTCTTTGTATAATAAAAACAAACAAAAATTGAAAAAATAAGACAGTAATGGAACAATATACAAATTGCTGAGAAAATTGTGAAATATTTTAGTTTTGAGATGAAAGACAAATGGGAGTGGTACGATTTGTGGAAGTTTAAGGCAATACCAACTGAGCCCTTTTCACTTGGATAAAAATGATAAGCAAGTGGAAGCTTTGTGCTATTGCTTAATTAAGTTACTCTTCATGGACTACCTCAAACAACACCTTATATATAAACTCTTTATATATCTCCTGAATGTCTGCTGGGCAAAGTAAGGCCTACCAAAATGTGATGGTGAATGGGGGCTTCAAGCAAATCAACATATTGAAAGCTGAAAAATCACTGTGGATGGTAAAAATCAGAAAATGTTTTGGAAACACTAAGATTTTTAGAATTTGAAGATCTAAGTTATAAAAGAACAACTTTGGTAGAGAAGAACTTTGAAGTAATTTAAATCAAAATATTCATCGCAGTAGCATACATTGTAATCTAAAAAGAAATTCTCAATATTGGTTATTACAGAGAATGAAAATGTTTATAACAACAAAATTGAAACTACAGTTTCAAAGTTCATGTAAATAAAGCCTATTTCAGAGGCAAATAACCCTTCAGGGCTACAACAACTCTTCATGATTCCGAAACTCACAATTGACATATGTATTCTTAGGAATTAGAATGTTGAAGAGTGTGATCCAAGAACATGACCTCTACTCAAAAGTTCTAAGCAGCAATAACAAGCTGGACTGTGTATCAGCTAACAGGCTATTGCACTGTCCATGTTGAAACTAAAGATACTGAAACTGAGGCAGAGAATCATGGATACAAAGTACCTCAATATCAATATTACCACTGCCATATTACTAGTCTGCTCAGCTTACACATTAAAAATTCTGCGTACCGGATGCAGAAGCATTTTTATGCCATGGAAATCATGTTCAGTTAAAGCCCTTCCCTCGAAGTCCAGATCCACTTCCTCCTGAAAAAGTAAAATTTCAGCATGATAACAACTCAAGGCAGGTAGTACTATAGGTGATAATCAACTATAGTAGGCACGTCACTTCATTAAAAGCAAACAATCTACAGTGATCCGCTAGTGTTTCGGGGCTTTAAAGTCAAATTGTCTTCTTTGATCACAAAATTATGGAAAAAAAACAAAGGTAATTGTATCATTGTCCAGAATGTAACTATATCAAACAAAATATAATTATTTAGATCACTAATAACATAACCCATCAACGAAAGCAAAGAACGAGCTTCATCAAGAAAACCTGACTTTCTGGCTCCTCCTCTTCGTCTGAAGATCCTGAAGCACTTGAGTTGCTCTCGTCCCTACTTGGCTGCTCATTATTCTCCTTCGTTTTCCTCCTCTTTCCGCCTGCCTTTCCCCCATAGCCCATCGAAAGTCCTGGGTGGCGCTTGGACGCCATTTTAACATGTGAGTTTTCATTAAATTTTGCTTTCATTCACATTTCCATACGAGGCTACTTCCGTACGGCTTCAAATCATACAGCAGTGCCCCGCATATAAGAAACAAAACTGTAACTACCTAATAAATCAATACTTTACCCTTATTTACTCCATTGATTTCGAAGAAAATTAAATCAAATTCAGGAGATACCGTAGACACAATTGATTAAAGAAAGCCTTATCCATTAAAAACTATGCAGTAGTCAAGACCAGCGACTAAGATGGAAAGGGCCAATGGTACATACAAGTGGCACATAGATAGACGAATGTAGCGAATTTGTCATGCAGAAAAGACAGACTGTTAAAGAAGCTGGGAAGGGAAGCTGACGAGTCAGCATGTCAAGAACCTCTTCGCCAGGGAACTAACTGGGGCCAGAAGCAACTTCACTATAAATGGCAATCAACGGATGGCTCCCCTTGAAATTGGAACAACATGCACCACTAGGGAACTCTTAATCAACTTGCATCAAAAAAACAACTTCTGATTTTGACAGCATGCCAAAATATTCTCCATTAAGCCGCAGTTACACAAAGCAAGTTTTCCTTGACAATTTTTCCTTGAGAAGTTTATTTTGCTCGTATATTGGTGTAGGTTGAGGAAAAATGACTTTTTTTTTACTTGACGAGTAGACTTGTTTAAAAGTTGTCATATGCAAAGCGTTTCCGTGCGGATGACTTAACAAGCAAATTTGATTTCCAATGAAATCTTAGAAAACTCCAAGGGCAAAATTTCAACCGTTAGACTTACTGGAAAAATTCTTAAAAAAAACTACCTTGGGTCTGTGAGTCTTAGTTCTCAAATCGAGTTTGATTCCTTGATGTAACTGCAACGATGGCTTGCCCAAGGTTGACCCAACACTTTCACTGTATTTCTTAGGTTTTTAGTGCATTAGTAAGTCTGCCGCTTTCCCATACACGAATAAGAGTTTCTTCTTCGTTTAGGGATCAATTTTCGCAATAAAATTTGGCGCGAAAAGTGAGGGCCGTGAGAAAATCAAAGCTATCCACGCCAGTAGATATTGTCAAAGAGATTTTATATCATTCTACACGAGCAGTTAAAACTTGTCATGAAAAAATTGTCAAACATAACTTGTTTATAACATACACGGGCAAGGAAATTTGTCAAGGAAAATTGCCAAAGAAAAATTGTTCGTGTAGATGTAGCATTAGCAACGAAGTTACAGAAGAGGAAACAATAAAAGCAGTGAAAGGAAGTGCATCGAGCTCCAATAAACTTCACCATTGCGCTAGGGGAAGCCGGGACACATAATGAGACCTACAAAAGAAATACATTAGCCATGACATGACAGGTTGCAAGTTGCCAGGCGCAGAACAGCAGCAGGTTGGGAACGACAGCCACAACCAACTGGTGGAGCCCTAAACACCTTCGTTCTGAAAGTCTACTTTTCAATGAACTGAAGTTCGATGCTATAAGTAAAGCAAAATCACCAAATGTAAAGATTTTGACGTCCATCCATTTTCGTAGCAGTTGCCAAGAAGAGCAGAACAGCCTTGTCGGCAGAAGTTTCAGTTGAAATTTAATTTCTCTTAGTTGACATAAGACTAAAGCCTGGTTTCCATTTGATCGTTCAGGACTTAAGACACACTACTACTTAAAACCTCTTCCACCTTTAAGTTGGCATTGTGCAAGTAAAGGAACTGGGTAAATAGCTGCGCGTTAACGCTCAACAAAATCTGCTGCCTAACTGCTGATTCTACGTCACTACGATTTGAAAAAGGCCGCTCATGATTGGCTAGTTGTTGCTATGGTCAAACTGATCACATGAAAATTCTTTAATGACCAGTGCAACAAATCTTTAATGGCGGCTAAACGTTTAGCACAAGGTTTGGGAGTTGAAAAGGAAGAGACGGAGCAAATTTTAAAGGATTTTTACAAACTAAGAGATGAATTGGGATATTCCCTGAATGTATATTTACTCGCGCGGCTTTTGAGAAATGCTCTCGAGGGAAAATCACAAGAAGAGGCCAGCAAACCGTCACGGAACAGCGCCAACAACGCTGAGCCTACGCCGAAGAAACAAAAAGTGATCGTCACTGGACCGATAAAAACATCGTTCTGACTAGTTCAGATGGTTCATCGGTATCTGGTATTTGAAACATGACTGATCTCTTAACTTCGATTCTATTTGAATTTTGTCTCTCGCTCGCTTCGTTTTCCAAGAAAAGGATGTGGGTTGAAACGATTTGGCGGGTTCCCCATTCTGATCACATGTTTTACTCTCTGTCGTTCCGGTAACCGAACTGATCACATGAAAAATCATTTCATCCCCAACAAAGCCGCAATATTTATACGGACTCAATTCCTTTAAAATCTACTATGGCTTGTTACCAATGCTTCACTTACGATGTTCAACCTCGGAAGTGGGGAAGAAAACCATTCAAACAATGACACAAGTGCTTGCAAATCTCATTCCATATAGCGTTAATTAGTATCTAATGATAATTGGTCATTATATATCGCACTTGCATAAACAGAACTGAATGCTTCAGTTACTAAAACAAGAGGACCCTGGGGATAACGGGCCTAAAGTTTGGGACATTTGCGCTTCCGCTGCGCATACTAATTTCGCAAACAACTCCTACGGCTGCATTAGTCCTCAAACTTCTCAAGCCATGGTCCCCTGGAAGCCGCGAAGCCTCTAAAGACATGATATCTTTAACGTCGTGACACTCCTGAAAGCACGAAGCCACTCGAGTCACACTTTGCTGTATCCTTGGACCCAGCATAAATTAGATGCTGCTCTTACGAAAATTCTATATTCAAAACATTTTGCATGGCAAAACTTCCAAAGAAATCAGAAACAATGCTGATTAAGAGATGCCCAGCAGTGGCGGGAGGGCTGTATGGCGAAATCACGAGCAGTCAGGCCCAGCAATTCTTCAAAAACAAATTACTTCGAAGTTAATGAGGCTTCCAGCGATCACCTAAAGATTATATCTCAACATCTTTCAGGAACTTTCCCATCAAAAGAAACGCTTGCTCAAAAAACATGGCTGCCGTAAGGCTCGGCTCTGGCACCGCAGCAAACGTGCACCCAGAGAGCTAGACACGCCACAGGGACCAAAGTTATGACTGAGCTGTGGCTCAAGCGATTTACAAAGTCGTTATGATCTGCAAGATCCTCAACTTCTGTGCTAAACACAATAATAGTGCCACGCTGGCACAATCATCTTGTTAGAAGACGCCAGGTCCTCAACTTCCTATGGGTGCCCAGTTCGTGAGGTGAATTGCAATTCAGAAGATTGCCACGTGATGTGGCCATCAAACATCTTGATGGTGGAGCCTGAAAAGGGCAACTAGCCTCAACGTCAAACCGCAACAACACTTGGTGCATGGATCCTTGTAGCAATGCTGCGGACTTCACTGCGAGAGTCGTCGCTACCTCGACGTTCCGTTCTTCAACGGTTTCTTCTCCTCCACGAATCCATTGACACAGTCAATCTCGAACCTTTCCTCCTCCGCAGCATCCTTGGCCAACACGGTTTCCTTGCAGGCCGACTGTGCTTGCGATGCGTAAGTTGACCGGGCTGACATGGCTCTCTCAGACCTCGTTTCGTATCTCGCAAATCGCCCGCATGTCATGAACTTGTAAAACAGTTTCTTGAAAGCCCTTCGGTAGTCAGAATTTCTGTAGGCATAGATGATAGGGTTCATGGTGCTGTTCGAGTAGTGGAGGTATTTCACGGCCGGGATGAGCTTCGAAAAACTTTCGTTCCAGCAGGAGCAATACTCAGAGAGCAGATTAAAAAGAAAGAAGGGAAACCAGCATAGCAGAAAGAGAATAATAACTATTCCAATCATTGCAGCGAGGCGCACTTCGTATCGGAGCGTATGGTGGAAGCTTTCCCGCGTTTTTACCGAATGGAATATGGTCACATAAGAGAATATTATAATAACCGTTGGAATTACGAAGGTTATGATAACCAACATTAAAATTTGGTGTCTAGCCCTCGTCAATGCAGGTAGTGCATAACCAAACAGCACAGCGAGAATGACAGACATGACCCAAACAGAGGCTATTCCGCCGTGAATTACTGGCTTGTTGCGAGACAAATTTCGATGCTTGGCGGGAAATTTCACAGCGATTGTCCTTTCCATACTGATAAGGGTTAAGTTGAGGATTGACGCTGCTCCGCAGAGGATGTCAAAAGCCCTATAGACTGTGCCAGCTGTTTCCGAGTATTGGATTGTGCCTGAAGAAAAGTCAAAAATAAACTTCAACAAGCAATGAAATTTAAGGATCAAAAGTTTGGTAAGAAAAGTCAGTTTACACACACAGATCAAATTCACCAAATGTGCATTCACCAAATTTTGTAGCACAAGTTGTCATCTGATTGTTTGACAAGCGTTTTATAAAAATGACAAGAAGCCACATCACTTTGTAAGCTCAGCTGCTCGTCAGCGGCTTGGCGAATGAAATGCCAAAAACAGTGCCAAGAAGGTTATGTGCATTGATGACGCTATCGACGCACTATTTTCGATGCTGTTTTTATCAAATGAACAAATTTCTAACGACACAGTAGCCAGTGGCTCTTCTTTTGCCTTTGTATTCAGGTAAAACTGAATTCCCGATGACTAAAGGTTTCTGATCAAGCTGTAAGTATTTCGTATCTAACCCTAAATTATTGTGCACCTTACGTGTCTCTCTACGCTATAGTCTGCTTTATTTGACAGCCATACCAAATCTATGCAATAGACAGGTAAGCAAAGTTAGGACATTATAAGCTGAAGCTGTTTTACTGTAAAGACTTACGTCTGCTAAAATACTCTTTGGTGAACTATCCTAAATCTTCTGATCAGTAAGACCACCCAAGACAAACGAATCGTACGCTTAACGATTCAATTTTTAGGTTTCAAATCAGATGATTGCAAAATTATTAAACATAATTGGCTCTCCATCATTATAATTAATTTTCTTATCTATCACGCGCAAGACGCAAGTCAAAGCCGGCGTGAAATTCTTATCTAATATGGACTTGATAAATAAATTATGAGAAGAACCAACATCATTGAAATACGTCCTTTCATGGTAAATGAAAGGTAGAATTTTGTGTGCACCGGCTTCAGATTGATTGCCGCTATCATTTGTAAAGAAATCGCCGAATGATTATAACTGCCGCGCCGAACGGAGATGCAAATTCTTAAGTACAAAATTCAGAAACCAGCATCTCAGACACTTAAATTGATTCATTTCGTTTTATCGACTAAATGAGTCTAACTGGTAAAGACATAAAATAAAGTCCCTTGAAGGAAAACAGAGCTTTTCAAGAGTGAATTTACCAAACGCAAAATACTAATTACGTGATGCATGCGGCCGTGAGTTGGCTTGAAGTACTTACCAGTTCTGATGCAAAGCCAGAATGACATCGAAAATGTTCCAACCAATATGTCCGATAATGCTAGATTGATGACGAAGTAGTTGGTTACTGTTCTCAACCGGCGGTCAACAGTGGAAAAGGCGAGGCATACCATGCTGTTACCGAAGATGATGACAACCATCAGAAAGACGAGAAACGTAATCTCTACAGCTCCAGCCTTTGTGTAGGATTGGGGATGGAAGTTTTTAACTGTCAAGTTCGACATTGTTCCGTTGTATACAACCGACGTGAAGTTGTCAGAGGTCATGGTGGAAGATGCGTCAGGAGATATTACCAACACACCTGTAACAAGAAATACCTTATCTTTAGCTTTCTATAAAAAAGGTGGTCAGAAACACGCTTTAAGGCAAAGCTAATGTCCCTATTCGAAATGTTTAAATTTCTAGTTTATATATGCGAACAAAAAAGTAATGTATGATCAATAATCAAGTTTGTAAAGAAAATATCAATTACAAAACATCACGTCTTGGCAACCTCTGAACCTGCACAAATTTTAAAACGCAAAGCAGACTTCAATTATTGCAACAGAAATCTAATTCGGTTTGATTCAAAACAATTTGTCAGAATGAAACCGAGCTAAACGCAGCTCCTGTGGCTCCCATGCAGAAATTCAAAAAGTGTTGATAGAAAGTAAACCTTCTACTGCATTTATAATTTTAAATGTGCATGGATCACCTGTTCATTAGATACTAACCGTTTCGACATTAATCATATCAAATCAATTGTCTCCAATTACGTCAAGGTCACAGCTCGTAATCACCATCCACATACACAGAGAAGAGACGTGTGGACTTTCATATTGGAGCGTCAAAACAGACAAGGAATTAGTTTGGTTCCTTGGCAAAAACTGCTATTTTTGCACTTGTTGAAGAATGAGGTGGTGGTTAACAATATTTATCTGAACAACTGGTTCTGGCAGCCATAGCATCGAAATGGGACGAGCCTAAAGACTTGGCTGAGGTATAAACATATAACGAATATTCGTAATCTCGTGGCTAATACTTCTCTCGAGGACAAAGCATGGCTGCAAAGTGTAAGCCCAGATTCAGCTTTTGGCAATCCTATTAACGAAAAGACTCTTAGAAAAAACACTAAGGTTTCTATATCGGCATAATTTAGCATCCTTAATATGCAAACATGACAAACGGTTGGAGAAAAACAACTTTCTAGCGCAATGAGCGAAAATCTGCAAATTAGTACAAAGCCCGCATTGGAGTGAAAGTATTTAAAATTCAAACGCCAGTGACTTTCGAAGTAAGACAATAGGTGAAAGTGAGACAAAATCAATATTCCTTTCAAAAAGGAATGGTAGTACAAGAATTCACCGATTTTTACTGGGCAGCCATTGCTTGCCTTGGTACATTTTGGGTGGAATCTTATATGGACAGAAATCAGTTAGCTAGAAATTTTGCTCAGACTTTTTTCCAAATGGAAATGCGTCAACCATCATCCCGCAATTGAAACAGCAAGTAATTGTGGGCGTTTCTGGTTAGATGCTGGAAAACGGAAACGGAGATTGTTTAAGGGTCGGCTAGGCAGGGTGGTATGCCGGAGTGGGAAAGTATCGGGTCATTTGAACCAAATACGGGCAACACCTTTTGAACTTTTTGATCCCCTACCACTGCTAGCCTCTTAAGCCTCTCACTACGTCATGCGACAATTGCTAGATAAGAATTCATAAAGTGCTCCTCCACAGCTGAAATTCACTGATATGAAAGTGCATTGATACTGGGTGCAGGGTTTGCTGCTGTTCCAAAGTATAAATGAAACTATAAGCGACTGTAACATTGTCCGTGATGCAATCGCAAATGACGTCAACTAGGCAGCACCAACTAAGCGCGGGCTTCCAGCCATTTTTGGCGTAGACGCTTCTGCTATGATGAATCAGATTCTAGTCAAGATGAATCTCCCTAGGTAAGCTCGCAAGATATTTGCAGCTATAGTCAAGATGAATCTCCCTAGGTAAGCTCGCAAGATATTTGCAGCTATAGTCAAGATGAATCTCCCTAGGTAAGCTCGCAAGATATTTGCAGCTATAGTCAAGATGAATCTCCCTAGGTAAGCTCGCAAGATATTTGCAGCTATAGTCAAGATGAATCTCCCTAGGTAAGCTCGCAAGATATTTGCAGCTATAGTCAAGATGAATCTCCCTAGGTAAGCTCGCAAGATATTTGCAGCTATAGTCAAGATGAATCTCCCTAGGTAAGCTCGCAAGATATTTGCAGCTATAGTCAAGATGAATCTCCCTAGGTAAGCTCGCAAGATATTTGCAGCTATAGTCAAGATGAATCTCCCTAGGTAAGCTCGCAAGATATTTGCAGCTATAGTCAAGATGAATCTCCCTAGGTAAGCTATTTTGCTATAGTCAAGATGAATCTCCCTAGGTAAGCTCGCAAGATATTTGCAGCTATAGTCAAGATGAATCTCCCTAGGTAAGCTCGCAAGATATTTGCAGCTATAGTCAAGATGAATCTCCCTAGGTAAGCTCGCAAGATATTTGCAGCTATAGTCAAGATGAATCTCCCTAGGTAAGCTCGCAAGATATTTGCAGCTATAGTCAAGATGAATCTCCCTAGGTAAGCTCGCAAGATATTTGCAGCTATAGTCAAGATGAATCTCCCTAGGTAAGCTCGCAAGATATTTGCAGCTATAGTCAAGATGAAACTCCCTAGGTAACCTCGCAAGATATTTGCAGCTATAGTCAAGATGAATCTCCCTAGGTAAGCTCGCAAGATATTTGCAGTTATAGTCAAGATGAATCTCCCTAGGTAAGCTCGCAAGATATTTGCAGTTATAGTAAAGATGAATCTCCCTAGGTAAGCTCGCAAGATATTTGCAGCTATAGTCAAGATGAATCTCCCTAGGTAAGCTCGCAAGATATTTGCAGCTATAGTCAAGATGAATCTCCCTAGGTAAGCTCGCAAGATATTGGCAGCTATAGTCAAGATGAATCTCCCTAGGTAAGCTCGCAAGATATTTGCAGCTAATATATAAAATGCACGGTGATAGCAGCCATTCTTGTGATAGCAGTTCAGATCGACCAATACAATTTTGTAACATTTCTATTTGATAAGAAGTTGGCCAAATTCGTGATTTCCTCACTTGAAAAACAACTGAGCGATGTGCATTGTCAGCAGCAATTCTTTTTGTCGTTGATCCTGAAAACCAAACAGCTCATTAGAGGTTGCAAGGAACGAGACTTAAGCGGCTGACGCTACATATAAGGAGCACAGCAACAGCGACCGGTTGGTAAAGGAACTCAAGGAAACAGAACTTTAAGGACGAAAAGCATGAGCAGTGTCATCTCATCGAAGGAATAATTCATAAGCACTTGATTATAACCGAGGTCATTTCTTTGATGAAGGTGGCTGGCAAACCGTACAGCAGATGGCAAACAAAGCCGTCCCTGCATAACAACATTGTCAGTTTCTTCTTGTCATGAGGTAAGACATTAAAGAAATAATTGAAAGGAAAACTATCCTAGAACTTAATAAATCACATCATTCTAAATCATATCAAAACGGGCACAAGGAGACATAAAACAAGACCGACACAACTGTACAGAAATTGATTTGCTAGATTGCGAGGCAGCATCGACAGTTACAATAAGGATCCGAAACGTTCCAGGTGGCCGCTGGGGTATACACAAGCAAAATCGTTGAAGGTGGCTTTTGTTGTGTATGGCCTAGCTATAGCTTCGATAGGCTACTATCTAGAATGTTTACTTTACTTAAAGCACGTCAGTCAACGGTAAGTTATCGAAAGTGCAATGTTAGTGTTAAAAGGAATTTTCTATAAATATCTGTGGCCTGTTTGAGGACGCGATGTTCTCGATCTTTAAAGCACATGTTTTGACTGGGAACAGGGAGCAGCGATACTTTCAACTCCCCATGCTGTTGCACTTGCAGCAATCTGAGATCAGAAACTAGCTCATCTACAGCGCGAAGAGTAGCTCGGGCAGGCTTACGCCCTTGACCTCGTTCCAGTAATAATGTAAACAACGCATATGGCCAGCGGCGAATTTTTGCAAAAACGTTGATGGAAGGCAAATGGACTTTTGAGAATCCAATTAAGAATCCAATCCAATATCTTCCTTGTTAATTGCCTATGATGACGCAGCGTATGTATAGCTATAGAGACGAAGATTAAACAACTTGAATTTTCTTTCATATCGAATAAAGAAAGGACAACTCCCTTACGCCCCCTTTGTCCTTATACCTGTTTTAGAAATTCATGGACAGATCATTGCTATCAGCTGCCCCCCTCTAAGGCACCTATCCCCCCTAAAAAGTCTCCAGCCAGCCACACAAAGCATAGGTTTAGCAAACTTTAAAAACTTGTTAAGTTTTGAGCCCCTCTTGCCAGGCAACTAATGACACAACACTATATAAGGGCCTGGAATGCTCGATCCTTTATGACAGGTGCAACGTAGCTGTGAAATCTTTCTATTTACATTTAAATAGCGTTTTCAAATTCAAAAAAGCACTTGGTGATCGAAAGTGATCCCAGTGAAGACCTCTTCCTGCAACATTGCTAAAACAGACAATAGTCTCAAGAAACACAACAACGAGGAAAGCTATGACCATACGCGCTGTGAAATCTACGAGACAGTCTCAAGCAAAGCGAACTGAGTTGTTCAATTTGACTATTAAGTACACGTGTATAACGGAGGTTTGATGGAACAATAAGTAAAGTTCTTCTAAAAACACCGAGTACCCCACAAATGTCAATTCTATGCCGTGGTGGGAAAAAAATTTCCCTAACCTAATTCACATATAAAGCATCTTGAATGAAAACTGTTTAACAAATATGCATCTACCGTGCATTTACGAATAAGCCTTGACACTTACGTTTATCTTCATAATATAGAAGCCGGTTGTTATTTGCATTGAACTAACTCTTTCACCCCGCACGGAGGCTAAACACTTTGCTACTGCGTAACGAAAGTCCTTTAGAAACGAAAGCGAAACTAGGTAAACTCACTCTTGGCCAGTTTAAATGGCAGGTAGTCTTGATGGCACGTAGGCCTCATCAGCGATTGCGATGCGAAGGTAAATTTCAGCGCATAGCCGACAGGAAGCACATCTGCCTCGGTATCTTCGTCGCTCAAGCAAACAGTCCTTAACAAGAAGTCTCCTTAACAAGAAGTCTCCTTAACAAGAAGTCTCCTTAACAAGAAGTCCCCTGTATATCCACCAAAAGCATTTGCACCTGTCTACACACGTGACCAAAATATACGCTCAAAGGCCACATAGATATTTCGCTGATTACTAGATTTGGCTCGCTATTCTGAATTTTAGTCGAAACAGGTGAACGTTGCATCTCGACTCGTAAACACCACCGTTTGCACTGATGTATAAGCGCGGCTTATTCCACCTTGAGTAGTCCACCAACTAAACGGCCAGCGCATTTCCCAAAGGTAATGGATATCGCATTCAAAAAAGTAAATAATAATGATTAAAAAAGTTTTATGGAGAAGTCCCAGTCAATAACGTTTTAGAGAAATGCTTCTGTACTTGTACACGTACCGTGAACAATCGTTTCGCACATTCTCTAACGATGGTGGATAATGCAAGATGGTGGACAATGCACGATGGTGGAGAATGCACGATGGTGGACAATGCACGATGGTGGACAATGCAAGAAGTTTGATAATGCACGAAGGTGGACAATGCACGAAGGTGGACATTGCACGGTGGTGGACAATGCACGATGGTGGACAATGCACGATGGTGGACATTGCACGGTGGTGGACAATGCACGATGGTGGACAATGCACGATGGTGGAGAATGCACGAAGGATGATAATGCACGATGGTGGACAATGCACGATGGTGGAAAATGCGCGATAGTGGAGAATGCATGATGGTGGGCAATGCACGATGGTGGACAATGCACGATGGTGGACAATGCACGATGGTGGACAATGCACGATGGTGGACAATGCAAGAAGTTTGATAATGCACGAAGGCGGACAATGCACGAAGGTGGACATTGCACGGTGGTGGACAATGCACGATGGTGGACAATGCACGATGGTGGACAATGCGTGATGGTGGACAATGCGCGATAGTGGAGAATGCATGATGGTGGGCAATGCACGATGGTGGACAATGCACGATGGTGGACAATGCAAGAAGGTGAATAATGCACGAAGGTGGACAATGCACGGTGGTGGACAATGCACGGTGGTGGACCATGCACGGTGGTGGACCATGCACGGTGGTGGACCATGCACGATGGTGGACAATGCACGATGGTGGACAATGCACGATGGTGGAGAATGCACAATATCTTGGAATATTCAGAGCTGAAAGTTGGAGCATCAAAATGGCGAAGTTGGAGCAATGAGGGAAAGCAAGAAGATTTGTATCATTTCGTGTTGTTCAAAATAAATTGACAGGTAAATTTTGAGGAGATATTTTATACCTTCCCAGTCCAGCTATTATCTGCTAGTATGAATGTGCCACAAAAACTAACAAAATCGACACAATTAACGGAAGAGGCGGTGAATCGCAGAGCGAAAAGCGAACTGCAACATAACAAATAGCAAACTTACGCGGGGATGAGAATGATATGAGTGCGGGGATGGCCCAGTGGTTAGAGGCACTGACTGCGGACTCAAGGGCCCGTGGTTCGAGCCCCTGGTATGACCAAACTTTCATACAGGAAAAATACTTTAAACCCTCCGACATAGAGGTGGTCACTTTCATATATTCATTAGGAGAGTTTTAGATAGATGACCCGACCGTACTTCGATTAGGACTTTTGATAGGTGAATGAGAAAAAAAACCAGATGAAAAACTCGATGAAAAACCAGATGAAAAACCAACTAAATGATACTCGTTGAAACGTGACGGTCATGAGTCATGACAATCCAGAGCATGACAGTCGTATCCATCGTATCCAGAGGGTCACTCCAACCGCAATTCGAGATTAGGGAGAAAGGTGTATAAATAGTGAGTGAAGGAAAGTTGTCATATGGCTGTGATGACTAAGTAGCAGGTTAAAGAAAGCAAAACTCCAAAGCAAAACCCCATCACCCACTCACTAGTTGCCAAGAGAATCCGTGTCCCAGCTTTTCTGGCCCTTTCTTTAGAGGAATAAACTTCTATTGTTTGCAAGAGACTGTTTCAATGTTACATTTTATAAGACATCCTGTCTTTAATTCGCAAGTAAAACTTCATAATTGTGTAAGTTCATAAAATATCGTAGTGGTTGTAAAGACAAGATGTCGGCTGAGGTTCTTTTAGGTGTTTACAACGTAGCATCGTAACAAAAGCTCGGCATTTAAATAAAGAAAAGTGTGTGCTTCCTCGTGTAAAAACCCATCTGGAGAAAAGTCTATTTTCATAATTGGTAAATTCCCTTGAAAGCACTACTTGCATGGAACGTAAAAATATCTTTATCCAGGCGGCCATGTTTATCTGAAAAGCAATATGAATAAGGATGCGAACTTAAAAATTGCACTCAACTCCCAAAGCAGGGGATTGTTCATGGACGCTTGAGAATGCGGCATGAGTTACGCGAAGCAGAAGATCGCCTTCCATAGAGATTAAAGGTGGAGTTTCGCCCGAGATATTCCAGCTGCACGTTGGGAAAAATTTGACCATTTCCATCGAAAAGGTTTTTCACTTCTGGAAGCGGAAAGCGTAAACGCGACTTTTCGTTACGGGCAGTACAAAAAATCCTAGATTAGTCCTTAAAAGTTGAAAAGAAATTTCAAACAGATCAAATACTTAAAAAAGCTTGCGGGGAAAAATAGATATGCTTAGCAGCAAAGATTTGTCATGCGAATCTGATGAATGAGAAGAATGGACGGGCCTCTAGTTAAAAGCCGTAACGTCGTCGTTTTGATGTGGTTGTGGATTTTCATTCGATGGGTGCCGATACTGGAAAAGGTTGTAAAAGTTGCTTTGCCCTCAAAACCAACAATTCGGACTTGATTTTTGGACGTGCAATCGTGCAAGTACAATCGTCATAATTAAGCCCCCTGGCTACACACCTTGCTAAAATGCGTGACAAAGAATCATCTTTATACGAAAAATGTTAAATTGTTAATCAGATCACTGACCGTGCAGGCCGGGGACCGGTTGGCGTACCGCTAACTCTCACTTGACACCATCTTCGAGGGCCGAACGCTTTTTATGGCCACGATTTCTTCAAGTATTTTCATCAAAAAGTATGCTCTCAACCTAATTAGCTCGGGCTTGGTTTTCTGCTTGAAATCCCCTATGACTAACGAACAGGCCAGGAGGCGGGCCAAGAGGGCATAGCCCTCTCTCAAATTCCCAAGATATCTGAAAAGTCGAAAAAAGAGACGAGCGAAAGTAGTGAGTGAAGATGGCAGATGGGGCGATGCCTTTCAAAATAAACTTCCAGTCAGTGATTTGACTAATCCTTAGAACCACATTTGACAATACGCTGTCTTTTTCAAAAGTTTCAACTGGGTTGCGAAAACCCCCAACCCCCAATCTGTCTCCCGTCTGCATTGCGGAGAGCTTCAAGTCGCGGTTCCAGACTTCGAAAACTCTCCAAAGGTTTTAGTGACATGCCGGGAAAGGCAGGCGAAGT
Source organism: Nemopilema nomurai (assembly GCA_003864495.1). Lineage (NCBI taxonomy): Eukaryota > Metazoa > Cnidaria > Scyphozoa > Rhizostomeae > Rhizostomatidae > Nemopilema > Nemopilema nomurai. The sequence continues at coordinate 469,576 of ML133403.1, forward strand.
ACAAATGTAATTTGATCTAACTGTTAAAGTGTTCAAATGTATTTGCTGATGAAATGATCAGTACACTCCGATAACGGTGCACGGAAATAGCCATTTTGTCGGTTTATTCCTGATTTGGTCTTCCAACTGGTGCTAACTAAACATGCACTCTATCCAAGCGATGCCTTGGTTACCATACGTATTTTTGCCGGCAACAAAAAAATCGATCGCAATGCATGAGCTTGATTATGTTATTCCAAGTTCGTGTGTCTACACTATCTGTGCAGTACAGAGAGGCACGTGAGATACGAATGAGAGCAGATACAACGAATACAAGGGAATATATTTAATACTGTTGATGAGTCATCAAGGCTATGCTAGGGCCCAGACCCCAGCACTTGACACAATCGTCTAGGGTTGCAGCCAAGGTTTGAAAAAGACATCGCCACGAGAAACAAGGCACTGCGGTCAGTAGGTACAATTAGCAAATCGGGTAAAATCCTCGGGCTGTGGAGCCCTCATAGTTTCATCGGTCTCAAAGAAATGAAGCATGTCCTTCAAAATGAATTATTCGGGGAACGATTTATGAATTGCGTCAGAAGTGAATGCATTTTCGATGTTTTGAATTGGTGGCCACGCCTCCACATAAGACATTATCCCACCAGGGTTCCTAACAACTAGCATCTTTAGCCTGGTCTCAGGAAGAGACTGACCAAGCCGAAGCCTAGATTTTCTGGCCTGCACGCTCTTCCGGGAATCTCCGAAGGTGGCAGTGTTTGCAATATGCGAGTCGACAAACTCCCCAGAGATGGGCCTCCTACCTCACAAATACCTATAGCCCCCTATATCGAAACAATTTGCAGGTGATCACCTTTGAAACAGAAACATGCTCATCATGGTCAAGTGATAATACATTCTAAATGCATTTTTGGGAAAAGTCACTTCTTGCCCAAGGTGGTTCAATGCCTGCAAGTGACTAGATTGCAGTTTCATTCCAATACCAACGTATTACAGATACGACACTGGGTCTCGTTGTTTTTTTATCAGGAATATCGGAAACATGTCTGGAATAAAACCTTTTAGTCATAAAACCATGTGTCATTTCCCTTAACTGTTTATACACAGTGAGTTGTTGATGTTCAGAATGCAATTTATTGATTTCCTCAATTTAACAAAGATGTTTTGATGCTGGGCCTATTAGACAGGAGGTTTTGTCCATAAACCGTTACAGGGTTCACTTTTAAAGTTCTTCATCATGAAAAAACCGAGTTAGTGTCAATTGAATCAAGATTTTACTAATGGTCCGTTACTACGAGATGTATTCAGAAACAATTAAGTCAAGTCACCAAGATTTCAAGCATTGAACTCAAAACTTTACGCTTGAGCGTTATAACTCACCTCCAGCTGACTGTACTTGATAAGATACCGTAGCTGCATTGTAAAGTAACTCCACCATAGATAACAACAGGCAAAGGCGCAATATTCTCAAAACCTTCTCTTTAAATCTGCGTGCACTACGACTTAACCGGGGTTAACGACCTTTCCCTTGCCATATCTGCAGAGAAGTTCTCGATAAAACAGTGAAAACGTCTCTCGTCGGCCGCCACGTGAGAGCAGCCCAAATGAGTCGATGCTGCACTTCGAAATGACTATGTTTCCCAATTAGCGTTCATAATTGAAATCCGAGATTTGCAGGTAATTTGATGGCTGCTTCACGCGCACAAATGCACTGCCGTTCTCAGACGCAGTTTTTGCATGGTTGTTTTGCTGAATTGTTTACCAGTTCGCAACGGGCTCAGCTGCCGTTGTTTTGCATGGGATGAGATCTTTCGCACTGTGTGATCCCGTTCGATTACGCAGCGAATCCGGGGGTCACAGCTCAGGCCTTGATCAAGCCGAACAGAATAAAACAAAGCCCCAGACGGTCGAATCTCAACTCTTTTCGCTCGACGCCCTGCCTTGAAAATTTAAAAGCAGATATGCAGTTCCTTTTGACAAAAGCCAGACCGATATATAGATGTCATATTACGGATACATTATTGTTGTGCTTACTGCAGTAAACTTTCGGGAGGACCAGCCTCGCTGTAAGCCACTACTCTTTTAAGATTAAGGTGGAGTTTTGGAGCTTACCTTTTTATTAATGCATATACTATGATTAATGACAGTCTTCTCCATCTTTGTAAACTGAAAGTTTGCAATTCTGTGAATTTTGGCAAAACTAGTGAGGTGCTTTTTGAATTAGTTCACACCGTTGCTTGTATGTTGCGGCTGTTTTTGATAAAGTGATCATTGGGCAACTCTGTCTGGCCGTCAAAACATCTCCCATCTCAGCGATGCTTTATTTGGACTAGGCTCAATTAAGCTGAAGAATAATTGTTTAGATTATCCTAGAACTCTTGTTGACTAACACGAATATCGCATAGCTAATACGATCAGTTTACATTAAAGGGAAAACGAATCTTTGTTCACTAACTGTCGCAGACCAGATTTCTTTTCCTCTTTGCGAATATTGTTTCAGGAAAAGCAATTTTTGTCTTGCCCCCAAAGAAATGACATTGACTTTTCCACGGATTTAAGGTGCATGGAGGATGCCCTCTCCCGTCTTTATGACTATGGTGGTATTCAAATAAGGGCCAATGCAAAACTTGAATCAAATGCTTGAATAGGCAGTTGGCCATTTGCATTCAGGTTGCAATCAATCTATTGAGACCCTTATGTTTGCGCTGTACTGACTGACCGCATACACGTCACAGGCGTGGGAGTTCCAAACAAACAGAACTGTCGTCTGAAATTAAAAGTACTCGCATGATTTCGAGTTAAAGAGAATTTCTTTGAAGAACCGGTAGCAGTAAACATGCATGGCAACGTTGTTCAGGGCTCCATTCTGGCAGACAACTGTTCAAGCAAAAATTTAGCAAATATGCGACCCCCGTCACTATTTGCGGATAAAGCATCCTCTATCAACATGTGGTAACAGGGTTTGTGAGTCATTACGTCATCGATTCATGACTGCAATCACACGACGCTGGGTACAAAATATCTCTTTCACATTTTCGCGAAACAGGTTGCCAGTGAAGCAGGTGAGATACTAGTTTGAGTGGAAAGGGAAGTGCCACCGTTTTGGCCAAACTTCCAGGTAAACATCCAAATTAGAGATCCTAACGTCTTTTGAGTCGTTAGGCAAGTATCAACCGGTAGCAACAGGGCCCAAAGTGTGACATCGCATTTCTCAAGTGTCCAACATTTTTTAAGTTCCCAGTAATTGGGCGAATTGCATGAGTGGATCAGATCATAAATAGAAGCTTGATTAAATCAGACGTTTTCGATAGTAAAACCAAATTTCTTTAAAACTCGCCGCTTAAATTATAAATAAATGAACACAATTATGTAGGTATCAGTTAATATATATTTCATGATACACTACGAAACATTTGCTTATTATATATTTATACATTGCTTTTTCTACTCCAGCCTACTTAAACTCCGCCAGAGGTCGGCAAGGATACACAAAATTGCCTCGCACTAGTAAGTTCTTAGAAAACACAAGGGCTCCGACGCAGGTTGAAAAGTGGAGGGGCAAAGGAAGATGTTAACAATCATAACAAAAGATATTTAGAAAAGCTCTATTGTTTTACAAAAAATGCAGGGGCCATGGCCCCCCCGGCCCCCCCTTCGTCGGAGGCCCTGAAACATATTGCTAGGATGAAATTCCTCAAGGAAATGCATTATGCTAAAATGCGTAGCGGACAAGGCAAGTCTCATAATATTGCACGGGGATATGTTGAGAGTGTTATTATATGTGTCAAGGATGAACAGTTTAAATTAAAGTGACGCCCTGTCCTTGATTTTGCAATGGCAAGGTTTTAGGGGTAGAAATGTCCGCACTTATTAAAACAGCGACTTATGGCCTAAAGTTTAGGCCTTAAACAAACATGTAGGACAGCCTGCAAGGTATTATACAAAACTCCAGCGGACAAGCCGGATTAAGCCTTCCATTTCGATTAACCAATCTACATTTGTAAACTGCTGTCTTGATAAGCCAAAACACAGTATTGACTCGCAGCTCATCGCAAGAACGTGAACAAAAGTGAAACATTGTTATTTAAAATAATTTCACTTGCTTGGTAAAGCTGAATTGAGCTTTCTGCCGACGAAGATGCTAGGGAAGAAAAATCATTGGAGGTCAATATGATTAAAGTCACTGGTCATCTGAAAGAAACCTGCAACAGTTACGCTGACTACCATGCAACTATGAAATACCTATTACATTTCACTTTATCCTACTGCTTTCAAAGTGTCCCTTGAACAATGCAAAGGGGTTGGATCTTTCGTTTCGTTTGAGATTGTAAGGACTTTCAAGGAAAAATATATTTCTAGTCAAATCAAGGACATTTATACTGCTGGAGGCGCTATTTTGAAAAATTCAGCCGTGGTTTTCGGAAATGTCAATTTGAAGAGTAAATATTTTATGACACGGCCGCTAAAAAGCCGAGTCACCCACAGTTAAATTGCAGCAGAAAGCAAGCATTTAAACAAAAATGAAAAACAGAATCGCACTTTCTGTAATCAATTATCAGTTGTGAAATGTCTCCAGAAGCAGGACGATGGCTAAGCATTTTCTTTTACAAACCTAGTTAAGACTCGATTTTTGAAGGAAGAACACTTTCACAAACTGACGTTGAAATCTGAATGTTATATTGAGTGCCCTTTACGTTAGAAATCTTTGGAAGTCGAAGAAATAGTGAAACACTCACCCGACTCCGAGGGTTAAGGCATGAGAGAGAACCAATAACGGAATTACAACAATCAGATTGGTAGGGGTCAGATCTGTCCTAAAGAATTCAATAAGAGAGTTGAATGATTTAGAATTGTAACGTAAAGTATACCAGCGGACCCAGTTGAAACTGACACAAAGCTACTTTTTTGCAATTCAACGTAATATCATATGATACAGTATGGTACTACCCAATGTAACTTACTACAGAACAATGGATTTTGGTACGACAAAACGTAACTTGTTTCAATACAATTTGATGTATCATGTTGTGGCCTGATAAAATGCAAGTACAAGGAATAACTATCCAGAAATGAGAAGGTTTTTTGAATAAAAAAGTATACCTCTTCATCATTTTTGTTCTTCTAATACTCAAAGCTGTCGTTTTTGCGTGTGGAGGGTGCTCAAGTTTGAACTTCCTATGAAAATTAAGAAAAACAAAGAGGTTGGCAACTGCAATAAATTGAATACAGTGCACGAGGTTCCAACGGGGCGTAAACAGAGTTGTGCCGGTGTTGGCGACCTGGTCGGTTCAAAGAAATTTCTTTGCAAAATTATCAAGCGACAAAGAACAGATTATGCAGATGGCATCCATATAATCCAAATGTAAAATGCACACAGGAAAACATTGCAGTACAGAGCGCTGGTAATCAATTGCGAAACACTGATGCAAATCATTCAAAGCAAGATCGCTGTCATGGACCTAATAAGTAGCGGGCTCTAAAATTTGGAGCTATTCACGCGTATAAATCGCCAAACGTTCAATCTCCGGGTTTAAGGCTGTTCCAAGTTGCAGGTGCTTGCTTAATTTCTTCGGAACTTAATCTTGTTTTATTAGCAGATTCGTTCCTCTAAACGTTAAAGACTCAGACAAAACAATAATGAAAACCGCTTATACTGAGCCTAGCCAAACGGCTTAAATAATCTTTGCTTAATATAAGCAATAAACGTAAGAAATCACAGGGAAAGTTTTATTGCAAAGCACTAATTCCTGGCAAAACATTTCTTACTGCTTGAATGACCAGCTGTCTAAGCGCAGTGAGACAAAGTCAACGCTACATCGTAGCACTGTACCATGCTACGAATTAGCAACGAAATCCTACAGCTAAGGGGTAATGGAAACCAATGGGCATCGAAGCAATGAGAATGATCTTAGCTGGATGGGTGGATGGGTGGATGGATGGATGGATGGGTGGATGGATGGGTGGATGGATGGATGGATGGGTGGATGGGTGGATGGAAGGGTAGATGGATGGGTGGATGGATGGATGGATGGATGGATGGGTGGATGGATGGGTGGATGGGTGGATGGATGGATGGGTGGATGGATGGATGGGTGGATGGAGGGTGGATGGGAGGATGGAGTGGATGAGATGGATGGGTGGATGGAAGGGGAGATGGATGGGTGGATGGATGGATGGATGGATGGGTGGATGGGTGGATGGATGGATGGAAGGGTAGATGGATGGGTGGATGGAGAGATGGATGGGTGGATGGATGGGTGGATGGAGAGATGGATAAATGGGTGGATAGATGGATGGATGAATGGGTGGATGGATGGAGAGATGGATAAATGGGTGGATAGATGGATGGATGGGTGGATGGATAGATGAATGGATGGATGGTGTGAATGGATGGATGGGTGGATGGATGGGTGGGTGGATGGGTGGATGGGTGGATGGATGGATGGATGGATGGGTGGATGGATGGATGGGTGGATGGATGGAATAAGTTGTTGTGAAAAGCAAATTCAAGGGATCAAAAACCTACTTCAAAGCAGCCTAAACGGACAAATAATTCATGGCCAGATGTATCTCAGTACCACATAAATCAAAATTAGCGCTAAACAAAACGTAGTAACGTAGTAAAACGTAATAAAAATCGATTCTGCAAGTGATTGTTGACAGCAAACATTGTCAATTTACGGAGTGACAAGAAAGTTTAGGTCAAATGTCCTGATATGATGATTAAATGGCCTTCGATGTCTCTTGCCCAAGACTTTATGGCCGCACTCGCTTTCTCTTCCATTCAACTTCTCAGAAATAAGAATGCTTCTAAACCATTTTGTCTAACTTCGTGAGCAAAATTAAATAAATCCTAAAGCAAGAACAAGATTAGTTTTCCGTGCTGAGTCGTTATGAACCGTGATTTGTCGTGACCTAGATGGCAAGGTTGGTCACCTATAACGAGTTAGTTCTGTCAAGGAAGAACTTTTAGACATGAGCCAGCTCATCCTATCTGAACCTAGTGCGAGATTGCGGGTCGTGAACCAGTTTCGATTCGCGTTGTTGTCTCTACTAGGGATGAATGCTCTAATCTCTTACTTGGTTGGTCGTTGCTCTGGTCTACTCGCCCAAGCCTCCACCCAGTCAGCTTTTGCCCCCTAAAAAAGTTAATCAAAAATTTGTTTAAAAACACCAGATGTCTCCAACATGCTTTATGAAAGATAAGAGAATAAAGTAATGTTCTTTCTAAAAGATAGGTAGATGCGATAGGGACAACTAAATCATCAACATGATTTGACGATGTTCTGATTCCATCGTGAAGAGAGCTGTCGCGGAATCATTAGCAAATTGCAGATTAATGGCGAAACTGATTATTAAGCTAAAAGGTAAGTAGAACTACCCGCACGTAGTTCTATCACTGCCCTAATAGTTAATTCATTAATATTGAAATTAATTTAAACATTAATATTCACATTAATAATCACAGACAATTTAAACTATGAATCCTTCAGATGTTTAGCAACGTTCTGCCTTATATCACTTGATAATTTTGTCAGTCTATATTCATAAAAAATGGAGCCTTGAAGTCTTGAAAGCCAAGAGCCATTTGGAACTAACATAAAACAAGAAACAAACAAGATTATGATTATTTTGTTGATCTTTTTAATGACAAGCCACACCCCTTATTCAAAAGCCTTCTCTCAAACACATATCATAGGCAAATGCAAAAACAAAGCATACCATATATGTTGAAATCCATCATATAAACACCCCACCATAATTGCTTGACTTCCTGCCACTAAGTTACAATACTTGCTTCTTTGTGACCACTAGCCATTTCTAAGCTTCTTGTTTTTATAAAAGCTTTTAAGTATGCTTTCAGGTCAAATTGCTTTACAGTCTAGCTTATAAGAATAAGGGTCTTTCTGTACAAATATGCAGTGATACAATGCAGCAAACTTTAAACACTGTGCTACCTGAGAAAGATCTTCAGGTGCAGTTTCTTGACATGATCTGTACCTTTACAAAGCAAAGTTATGCAAATTAAGTTCACACTGAGAGACAAGAACTTAACAAGTAGATCAAGAAGGTAATAGGACTGAAGCATGAAAGGACTTTAGTAAGTTAGAGTTAAGAAGATTTCCAAAATGTTTTGATACTCAAGCAGCAAAACAGTGGCACTCAAAACACTCAAAAAGAGATGCAAATAATACACAATTTTGATACAATTTTATGATTTGAATACAGGCAGGCCTGTATTGAAGAAATTGTTCTTCTCTGGCAATGAATGTTTCCTAATGTCTATGATAAACCACTTACTAAATGCTTATTAAGCCCTTGCTTATTAATAAGGGCTTATTCATCTGCTGCCCTAGCTGTCAATGGCCTATATTCCAAATAGGAATGAGATGATTAAACAAGAAAGTTATCTACTCCTAATGTAGATTTGAATGTTACATCAAATCAACAGTAATATGGTATGTAGACAAGAAGTAACAACCAGTTATTTATAATTTGAAGTTTACAAAATTACACAGTAAAGGCAGGCTAAAAATAAGACTTATGGTTATAGGTGAAAGGTACAGAAAATTTGGAAAATCACTCAACGTCATAAAGACACCCAGTAAGAAAATATTTTCTCTTTCTAATTATAGTAAATGGTCACACTCTCCAAAACTAAAAAGTTGCATACACTGAAGATATGTGTCAACTAATACCTTGACAATTTCATCTGATCTTCAACTGCATCAGCAAGAAGTGTCTCCATTTCTTCTTCATCTGAAAGTTTTGGAGATGAATTCAAACTCTGGTTCATCCTTGAAGGGTCAAGTTTAACCCAAGACCCTGCAAAGCAGGAAATGAGGACATAGAAGATAGAAAATACGCAAGATAAGCATGCACAAAAAAAGTTTTGATGGAAAATAATTATTGAAGGTGAGAGAAGTTTAAACTTGTTGGAGAATCAAAAGGTAAAAAGATATGAGGTATTAGGCACTTTCATATCTGTACCCAGCTTCAAAACTGACAGATGAGGTTTTAATTGATAATTTTCTGCTGAGTTACCAAAAATTAAAGGCTCTAGGTCAATTTGCTGCTTGGTTCCAATAGGTTAAAACTTAAAATGATAACACCCTGATCGAACCCTTCTGTAAAAAATTTTCATTAACTTTGTGGTAGCCAAGAAGCATCTCAAAAAGCTATCAAAACTGAAACTGCCGCTTTGGGCCTCAATACTCTGGAATCTTTATGTTTTGGCTAAGCTTGAGTTTATTGCATGTGTTTCAGCACAGAGCCTTGCATGTTACCTAAAGCCCCTTGAATTAACAAATTGTATGATTTCAACCTGTCATGGTTTGGAAACATATTCACCCATAATTCTGAGGTTTTGGATGTGATTGTCAGGAAAATCTGAAAGGGTCATTTTCCAAACGCAGTTTTTATTGATACACTTGATATGAAATAATCAAATAAAATGGAACAATAAAAAGGGACTGCACATTTGAACAGAAATTCAATAGATGCTCAATAAGTCTTTCTAAATATGGTTGCTTCATAATTGAATTAAACAATCTTGTGAAAATTAGATGTATGTGCATGCAAAGGCGTGTACATATGTTCAGCGCAAGCGAACAAGACATGAAGCTAGTGGCAAAACAAAGGCAAAAACGAAAAAGATTAGCTTTATAATTGAAGGCAGAATGGGGCAGTTGCCTCTGCTGCTTCAATGATGTAGGCGTCCTATGTCACTGGTCTAATATTAAAACGATAATTGTCTTTCTTAATGCTGAGACAAAGCTATCTTCATTATATGACAACATGGATGATCATTTTTAAGGAAATAGAGATAACGTAACCCACGACACACCTATCCTCTTTCCTTCAACTGCACAGTAAACCAGTACCATATTAATACACATTTGTCTTCTTTTCATTTCTAGTTCCATTCTTTTCAAAAACTTTACTTTGAAGGGTTTTGCCCTAAAAATCTACAAATTAGGGGGTACATAATATTGCGATTCACGCACGACAGGAAGTCAAACAAAACAAGTTTACCGTTCATTGATTCGTTGGAGCTGTCGCTTTCTATCTCAACCTTTAGCATGATGCTGGGATCCAGCTTCGCCAACCCACTACTCGACAATTATATTTCCCATAAATGGGGTCTTCTGTAAATTTTGCAGTCGCAGTCACGATGTAAACATCGAAATATTAGGCAGTAAACAACAACAATGCTATTGTCAATGTCGTACTCTAATATTTTGCACCGAAACGAGAATGTCCAAACGAGGCAGCACTGGCACACCAACATTACTGTGAAGGGAAGATTGTTATATGAGTTGTGAGTGGTCTTTTACCATTGAACTATTTTGAGTGTGTTTATTCTAGCGCTTTTATATATTTAAAGGCACAAAATAACAGGACCTCCAGGTTAGGCACCCCCTAGTCTCTGTAAGTTTTATGGAACTGTTTGAAATTCAGTATTATCACAGAGTAATACATTCTCGTTCTTTTTGTCTGCTGTAAATTGATTTGATTTGTTTCTACCTTGCATCCGAAGGTAGTTTTAGGACACCGAGAAGCTTAAGCTTATCGAGCAGTGTCCTGGTCCTTCCTCTCGAAATTGCATCAGTGCTTGCTATATACATTCTCTATTTGTTTTACAACCCATTCAAGCATTTTGCTAGAAGTAGATAAATCCTATTGTCGTACTGTGGCTTCTAGCACGAATTCTGGTTATACTGGCTGCCTGATCCCATTGATGCAAAACTTTCAAGTAGCTTGTCTTTTGTCTGAATAACTTGTTGGCTAACTAACCCATTGTTGCTAGGAGCCTTGTAACTCGCCCCAAATGTAAATTAACAATGATAAAAACGATTCCACTGTATCCCTATATGGAACTTTATTGGCACATTGCTCCAACATTTCCCCCATTATTTCCTCAATGCACCAAGTCAATGTTTTTGCCAACAAAGTCATTGTGATGCCTTTTTAGCATCTTTCTCTCCTAGAGGTTTAAGGCAAATGTCTTTAGTAGAGGGCAATATTGGTTCTTCACCAATACTAAATGGCATTTTAGCCTTAGCAATGCGATTCTCCTTTGGGTTCATGTTTTTCTCTTCAAATGATCTGGGTGCCTGTCTTTAATTCCATGGTGTTTAGCCTCTTAGTGGGAAGGTTTTGAAAGCTTCATTGCCTCGTTTAAGAGCGTGGCACCACATATAATGCAGTGCATCCTTGCTGTATAGGACTCACCTGTCAGATAAATCTATACTTCTAGTAGGGCTCCTTCTCCTATCTGGTAAGAACTTTCTTTTTCTTAGAAGTTATTAGGCTTCTCTTCTCTCTTTTCGTTGTGCCTTTCCTCTTTCACAAAGAAACTTTCAAAAGATGTTTTATTCCTTACTAGCTGGGTTAAATTTGGCACCCAAGTGAGGAGAATGCAGTCATTTCAAAAGCAAAGGTCACTCAACTGGGGCTATAAGGGGGGCTGTACTTGATTTTTGCTTTGGCTCACTGAGTCATTGTGCTCTGCGCCTACTTTATTTAGGCTGAGCCCCATTCCTTGGCACTCTTCTAGAGTGTAGCAGACATTGTTTTTTTATGAGAGCATAAGAATTTTGTATGATTTGTATTATGGATGCCATCTAACGTAAGGAGCTGGCCTCAAAAGGAAGCCAACAACTTATTTTTGAGTTAAAACAGTTAACTTTAGCCCTGCCACCACTGATATCAATTAATGCAAGATCTAAAGTTTTGATAACTCATTCATTCATTTATATGAACCTAGACAGTCTGTTTTTTAGAAGAAGGTTCGTGCTTGTGGAGTTTCAGCTCTGCTTTACACGCTCCCTTCTTCTTAATATTATTGAAACTTCAGAATGTCAAATAAAAATTTTGATTTCTACATTTAATCAGCAATTTAGGCAGGGATAGATTTAAAATTTGCATTTCAGAAACTTAAATATCTGAGATATTTATTTTAACTTAAATATTTATTTTGCTGCATTAACTTTTGTATGTTTTGTTGAGCAATTGAGGACTCTTGTAAAGAATTTTTCATAAATTGTCACTTTATTGATGGTTAAAAATTTTAAATTAAAATCCTTGATTGTATTAAAAGTGATTAATGTACACAGATAGGCATTTATAGTTTTCTTTGTGTCTTTTCAGACCTTTTTCAAGGATGTAATATAAAAAGAGTAGAAAAAGGCAGAAAACCCTATTGTGTCACAAAGAAAATCCAACTCAAAGCAGGTGTGGGAGCGGGGCTTTTTGGAATGGCTTCTCCCTTACATGGAAATTTTTATTTTTCAGCAAAGTGTAGGTCTAGCCTTAAAAGTCACCATGGGTCTTGAATTTTTAAAAGCTAAATCCTTAATGAAAACATGGATTAAGGTCTTCATATCAAATGTTTCATTGAAATTGGAAGGAGCTTTTTTATTTTCAGACATGAGGAAGATGGCAAACAATGAAAGTATCGATACAACCTTTCAAGACGTGCTGGCAAAGTTTTGTAGAAAATTACCAAAGGTTGAGCTACATGCCCACCTCAATGGCTCCATTGGTAAAGATGCAATGACTTCTCTTATCAAAATGAAAATTGAAAAAGGTGATTTGAAAGAAAGTATCACAGAAGGGATGACTTCGGTTTTAGATGGCGAACAGAGAACGTTAGATGATTGTTTCAAAATTTTTAGAATGGTTCATAAAATTGTTGATAACCCTGAAGCAGTTTACTTTGCAACAAAAAGTGTCATTAGAGAATTTGCCCATGACAATGTAAAGTACTTGGAACTGAGAAGCACACCAAAAAGTGTCGGGAAGATGACAAAAGAGTTGTATTTAGATGCAGTTTTACAGGCCATCTCTGATTCCAATAGTGATCCTGAGCTGGACATCATCACTATGTTTCTGGTTTCAATTGATAGACGAAATGGTAGCAGCATAGCAGAGGAGACTGTTGATCTTGCCAGAAAGTACCAGCTTAAAAATAATTGTATAGTTGGAATTGACCTAAGTGGTGACCCAAGCCAAGGCAAAGCAAGTGATTTTGTTCCTTCACTTTTAAGAGCAAAGTCTCTTGGACTAAAAACAGCAGTGCACCTTGCAGAGATAAGGGGTAAAGAAGCTGATGTCAAAGCACTATTAGATACAAAACCAGACAGAATTGGTCATGGAACATTCTTGCTGCCTGAAGATGGTGGTTCTCAGCAAGCTGTTGATTTTGTCAGGCTCCATCAAATTCCAATTGAATTGTGTTTGACATCCAATGTTAAGGGGCAAACAGTTCCAGGCTATGATGTACATCACTTTAAGAAGTGGTATGACAAAAACCACCCTTGCACAATATGTACAGATGATAAAGGTGTTTTTTCGACCAGCCTGTCAAAAGAGTACTACCTGGCTGCAGAAGCCTTTCAGTTTGACATGAATGCTTTATGGAACCTGTCAGAAAGTACTGTAAACTATATTTTTGCCTCAGACAACATCAAATTATTTCTAAAGAAAAAATGGCAGCAGTATAAGGAATTGATTCAAATCGAATGACATATCACTTTTTCATATTTGAAATGCCTTCATCTCTTTGACTTTCAAATCTTAGAGTACATATATACATTACAGTGCTTCTGTCCACAAAATTATTTATAGATGTACTACTTATAAATTGTTTCCCTGCTAAAACAAACTGATAAGGCATACTTCACGAGGCACAAAAGGGGAGCTAGCTACTTTCCCATTCCTTCCCTTTTATCTGATACTTTGTATTACTTTTACTAGTACAAAAATTTTCATCTTCTACACAAAAGCAATTTTTTAACAAAAACTGTCGAGTGTATACTCAGGAGTGTCTAACAGTGTCAGAAAGATGGTTATTTTTTATGCTGCTTGTTGAATTGATTTCATCATTACTTGGAAGATGCAAAACTTTCATTTAGTGCTGACTTTTATAAACAAAAACATCCAACTTGAGCTTCTAGATCAAAACCCTGACATGTATCTAAAAACTCTTTTAAATATGCAACTGCTGGAGTTTAAGATCATATCAAAACATTCTAATTCTAATAATTTAAAAAAAGTTAAATTTGAATGCTGTATGCTGATAGAATAGTGGTAAGCAGACCAAAGGCTGCAAGAAATACACAGTTGGAGAGAAAACAAAAGAGAACTGCAAAATGTTTAAGAAAATGTTTTACTGTCTTTGTTTTAGGAAACTGCTAAATGTTACTTAATATCTTATCTTTTGTACAGAGTTTTATGTCAAAATGAAAATTCACTGCAGAAACTTATCAAGGTTTAGAACATAAGGAAACTTAACAATGTTAGTGCAGCATTGAAATGTGGATAAATTAATATTTCTCACATACTTAAAATCTATCTACTATCCTGATTTTTAACAAATCCTCTTAGCAAACTAAAGTTGAAAAATCATATGATAACACAGTACTGGTTGGAAACTAAAGCAGCTTTGTGAATGCCAGATAAAATTAAATTTGATACTGAAAATAATTTAAATGCATGCACAATAATTCCATATAGTATGCTCAACTGTAAGCTAATTGATCTGATCCAGTTGCGGACTAGAACTCTGAAATATTGGTACAGCAGCTATAAGACCACGGTAAGATATTTCTGGGGATGAACCAACAGTTAGTGGACCAATTGATGGTGAAAATTTTGAAGGACATTCAATTGGTGTACTTCCACCAAAGCACAGGCTAGAGTTTTCATCCTCTACATCTTCTGAATCCATAGCCATACAAGCAATAGCATTGTCTTCAACTTGCTTTTCATAGACATAATCTGAGCTAAATGAATAGCCCATTTGTTCTTCTGCCTTTTTGTCCCCACAAGAGCTGGCCCATTTCAGGTTTTTTATGGACTTTTCAAGTGATGAGGTTGATAAAGAAGAACCAGTTGATTTAGTAATATTTTGACTGCAAGACTTCTCTATAGAAGAGAAGCTTTCATATATGAAAGTCTCATCATGTCCATCAGAACTTTGCCTTGAGCTATTTTGCACTAACTGAGCATTGGGGGAAGTACCTTTGCTTCCAAAACATATGACAGTGTCAGAGTCTAGTGAAGAGCAATGCTCACTATCTTCTGTAATTCTTGACAGTGAAGGAATACACTCTGGTGACAAATGGGAAAGGGCTGTTGGATCATCCTCTTCTTGAGAGATGCTTCCATTGTCATACATTATTCTTTTGGAAGTGGCACAGTCATTCTCACCAACAGGCCTCCCAGTTAAGTAGTTCTCAATCTGCTTCACACTCAAATTACTTTGCAAGAACAAATGTAAAGCCTTATCTGAAAGGAATACATTCTGTTCTATAACCCTGAAAAACAGAACTTACATGTTCACAAGAAAATACTAAGTTATTTCTTAGATTTAGGAATGGCTTAAAATTCCTTAGGGTAGCTATTTCCAGAGAAACTACAGAAACACCAGAAATGCATTGCACCAGAATACAGCTTGTTTGTGACTTTTGGCTTCACATACAGCTTTATAATTTATAAGCTTGTTACCTTGAATATTCTTAGCATACAACTGATACAACTAGTCTGGAAGGTGATAACCATGAAATGAAACAACCAAGAAAGAAAACACACTTCCTCAAAAATCGTTGAAGTCCTCTCATCCTGTCCTGTACAAACTCTTCTTCAAACCTCCCAATAAGCTTCTTTGGTGGTAACAATGGTGTTTTCCTAGAAATTGATAACAAAATTAAAATGTATTTAAAACTTTAAAAAGGTGTGGTCTCCTTTCATAAAAATGGCTAAATCAAATCAAACTATGATTACATAGGAACAATTACAAAAAGCATTATTTCATGAGGCACTTATACAAGACAAATTCAAATATGTGAATATTCAAACAGGACACCAGATAAATGTGATTTGATCGATGATTGAAATTATGCATCAAAAGCAAGTAAGTAGGAGGGTGTTTTCATTTAGGAAGACAGCTACAAATAGATGATTTTTTTACAAGTATATGCTTAAACAGCCTGTTCAGTCAAAAGTATTTATTGTTGGCATCAGAACAAAAACAAAATAACAGCATAACATATATTGAAGTGGTATGGAAAAAACTCTTTAGGTTGCAAATATTGAGTATTATTACCTTATACTAGAGAACCCTTCATTGTTTTCACTCAACCAATTTCTTAACCACACAAAATCAGAGTAACGTCTTCTAACAGATGACTGTGCAATTGTGAATGCCTTGCTGTTACTCTTTATCAACAAAAAAAATTAATTCACATTCAAATGTTAGGAACAAGACAATTTCATGATAACATAAAAATGAAGGAATCAGTTGCAAATACATAGAGCCAATGACACAAATGGATGTCCCTGACAGTGTGAGTGATCTATCACATGCACCAGATGTATATTTGATTTTACGATTGCTTTGGAGCGTCAAAAAATCAACTTTCACAAAATATTGGGTGTTAGCAATGGTTGACATGCCTACTCAAAGAATTTGTTTCACTTCCTTTTTAGCAGCCTTTGCCGGGGCCTTGTTTGTTGGTGATAAAGGATGCTGATATTGATCAACTTTCTGTGCTTTACTCAATATGCACAGGTTAATTTATATTTGGAAGACATCTCAAGTTTATTCTGATATACACATTAGTTGCATTTGTAGTGAGGAATTTGAAAAAAATCCTTCTACATCTGTGAAGGTGATAAACAGATTATCATGGCTCACCTTCAGGCATATCTCAAAGTCTGTGTATTTTCTTCCTGCTCCCTTATTTTGGGTAACTGGATTTTTTATTTCAACAACTGTTACCTAAATAACAATTAACAATCAGGGAAATTGATGAGATGCACATTAAATTTGAGAGTCATGAAAACATTTCCATTAAAGAGCCTGGTGTACACTCCCCTTATGCAAAAATAATGCACAGGTTTCTAAATTAATCATGATGGACATGGTGTCAACATAATTCATGTGCAACTTAAAATGGCCATTTTAGAATTGAGATAATTGTTTGGAGAGAAATTTGATAATCAATCAAAACTCTTGATATTCAATCAAAGAAACATTCAGAAAGAAACATCTTCTGGACTTTGGTGAGGCAGGCTGGCATCGATTGCTGAGATTGCTGATGAAACTCTGAGACACATGTCAGGTTCTTTGAATATTTTTTGCCAACAAGTTCACTTCTAGTTACTGGGGAGTCACTGTTACTGTTAGTTAGCTTTTTTGCATAAAAATTCAAGTATTTTTAAGGATTGAAAAATTACAACTATTTTCTGGCAGTGGGAGTGAACTAGTGCCACACAATTTTTTATGGTTTTGTTTTGTTTTTTGGCACAATATGGGAAGCATTACCATCTTGAAGAATAAAAGGTGTGTGATTTTCTTTGAATATCTGTTTGGCATACTGGAAATATTCGTTTTAAAGAGCAATAACATATTTTATTGCAATTAATCTCTTGCCACAGTAAACAAATCAATCTAACATTTGAGAACAGTTTAAACCAAAAGACTAACAGATACAGAACTTTTAGAAGTGGAAGCAATCAATGTTGCATACTTTTTAAACTTTTCATCATTTTTTGCAAAGGTTCATCAATTACCTTGATGCAAGAATTGTCACATATCTGAGAATACAACATCTTTCTTTGGAACAGCTGTAAACTGGCCGAGAATTCTCCTACATTGCAGATGGTACTGACTTTGCCTTGAAGAAAGTTGTTCCCCCCTAGTTTGTACAATTTGATGCAGTAACTCAGTTACAATTGCTTCTTGCAAGCCTATGGTCAATTCTCTGTCTTCTTTCAATCATGTTCTGCTATCTATTTACAATAGGTTTAGTTTTCTCCAAATCAACAAATTCTATCTAAATCATGTTTTTGATAATAAATCACTCTTCATATGCAAATAATTGCATTTTGACCTTGCTTTTATTTTTGAGCAAAATTCGAAAGTATGAACAGCAACTTTAATCATTTTAGCAACAAAAATGTTGTCAGCAGGTCTCTTCCTATTTTTCCACCATATTGTGGGTCATTAGCATCTATGGGTTATTGATAGGAACCTCATTAGCTTCAAACTTTGAATTGTTTTTGCTGCCATTGTGAATCAACCTTTGGAATACTTTTGCAAGGGTAGCATTTATTTGCAATCATACATCTATTGTAGCTGGGATAATAGAAAGTGTAATGACAAAGCAAGTGAGTTTGTTAATGACAGTAAGGAGCCTGATTGATAACATGTAGTACAAAATAAGAGCAATGATCTTAATTGAAAAGTTACTGAAACCTGTGCCTCTACCCAATTGAATAAAAACAACTGATAAACGCCTATTGCCTTGGAAAAGCTCTGCATCCACTAACGATATAAAATAACTACACAACACAGGTCAGAGGAGAAATCAGGAACCCACATTTCCAAGATAAATAAAAACCAGGCATATTCATAAATACATAAATATTTGAACTAGGACATAAATATCTGAACATAAATATCCTTGTCCAGAAGCAAAACTCCTATCACCCAAGCCTATTCCATATAAACTTGAAACTTGTGACAGTAGAGAAAATGAGTCACATGACACCTATAACTGCAACGCAATAGCAGCAAATAAGGAAGCCTTGTGGATTTGTGGAGTTTTTCAAATATTAGAGCATACTTAGGTTAATATGTGTCATCCGATTTTGTTAACAATCTAACCTATTGGACTGCTAGAAAAAATGTTTGTCATCGAGTGGGCCTAAATATTTGCAAAATTTACGGTTCAGCCCAGCGGAAAGTCTCTCCGGTTCAATAAAGGATAAATTGTTTACCTCTCTGGAAGGAGAAAGGCTTGCCCAGGAGTTGGAGCCTTGCATTTTCAATTGTCAGACTCTTGATTCGCTTAAGATTGTTCTCTTCCCTCCTACCATGGCCGGTTCGGCGGAGAAAATCATAACATGATATTATTGCCGCCGATTCAACTCAGCGCTTAATTCAATTCAGTTTGACAAGGCAAGAATTCATCCGGATTGTCATCCATACCATCCAACCACACATTCCTGGTTTGAAGAGCGTGTGATTATTGCACAATCAATTACACTGGCCAACAAAAAAAAATTTTTGTCCTCTGCTTGTTTCCATTTGAAGTGATTTTACCCAATTGACATATGCTGATTCTGAAAATAATATCCATTTTGCCCCATCACGTAAATATTTTCTGCTTTTTGAATTTCATTTTTTGCCCTTATTCTAAAAAAGTGGTAGATTTTTAGCAAAAACTGGAATTACATACCAATTTTGATATACACAAAAAATACCACAAAATATACGAACGCAACTATCTTAGACTTTTTAACGAATTAGAAATATATAAACACAAGAAAACAGCAATATCGTTATTTCGTTAAGTCAAAGCAGCAGTTCCTGAAGATTTCAGAGCTTTATTCCATAAAAGAACTGGAGGGTTATGGTAGGAACTCTCTTTTTCGTGACTGGCGCGAATGGCTTGCATCTGGGTTGTCGCGTTTGATGCTCCAGCAATAGTCTGCCATCATCCGAGCATCCCATCTTCCTTGATACCTGGTTTCCATTTCCTTAATATCTTGGTGGAAGCGTTCACCTTATTCGTCGCTAACATCGCCACAGTTGGCAGGAAACCGGTCGAGGTGGTTATACAAGAAGTGCTTTAAGTTTCTGCTTTAAGTTTCTAAAGACTCAGACCAGGAAATGATTGACAAATGTATCTGAAGCAATCTCCATCTTTGTCCAGAGCTTTAACTAACTGCTTGATCAGTCCCAACTTTATATGTAAAGGGGGGAGTATTATACTGTCTCTGGGGTGTGTTTGTGACATTTTTGTCTCCAGCTCTAAGCGTTTCTCGAGGTGCCCAATCCTTTTTTACCCAATGGTTTACTCTATCGCGACTGTCCCACATGCATAAGAAGCACGGATGTTTCGTATAGCCAGATTGCTGTCCAAGCAGGAAATTCACCATTTTCAGGTCGACACAGATTTTCCAGTTATGGCTGTAGTACTTGATGCTCTCAATGACCTGTTTAACTGGTTCATACTCCTTCAGTGTTGAAGCGTATTCATTTGTGTCAATCGGAATTGAAGCGTATTCATTTGTGTTGTGTAGCAACACACATTTCAAACTTCTCTTGGAACTGTCAATGAATAGGCGCCAGGAGTTCGCATCATAATGATGAATACCTAGTTCCATCAATAAAGGCTCTACATCATTGCAGACAACAATTTCTTCATATTGTTTGAAATACGGAAGAAATGCAACATCCCTGTTCCTGTAGAATGTCACCTTTGTCTTGGGTTTCAGAAAATTTCTTTCTTTAAGACGTGAAGCAAGCAACTCAGCAGATTCCTTGGAAAGATTCAAATCACGGATTAGATCACTCAGATCGTCTTGGTTGAAGCGGTTTGGTTCACTTGAACACTCATGATAGTCAAAATCGTCATCGTTATCTTGACATTCAGGGTCTGAATCGGTTTCAGTCGACCTTTCAGGAGCGAGATCTTGTGCAAGAGATATAGCTGTTATGGGAATATCAAGTAACTCTTTAAAAACTGGCACAGGGTTTTCTTCAGAATGAGGAATTGGTCGTATAGCTAAAGAAATTGATGGATAGAGAATGTTCTTTCTGTCTTTTTGATTCAATCCAGCTAAGTTAGTCATGCAGAAAAAGCAATCATCAATACGATTGGCTGGTTCACGCCAGACCATGGGAATTCCGAATTTAAGAGCTGTTCGGTTGTCTTTCGTCCAGAGTCATAGAGTTTCTTTGCATGATTTACAAACAATGTGAGGTGCCCATGTCTTATCTTGGTCGCCTAGTTTGATTTTGAAGTACATGTAGTTCTCTTTGAAGACAAACTCACCACAGGTGTAGCAGAACGAATCTTTATCATTCTTGCACTTTCTTGACATTTTATTATATTATATTATATTCTTTACATCAAAATCCGTTGGTATTTTATTCCAAATCTCTCAATTCATCATCGATAAAAGCGGAAGACGTGCTTTGTTTACGTTTCTAGTAGTTGACTGTTTCATCAATTTTTCAATTCTGTCGTCAGCCCTTCGGTAGGAGAAAACCCCCGTCTATGGATGCTCCCCCTCCTTAAACTTATGTATGACTTAGCTATTGAAAATGTTGACGGATTGGAAATATAGTATCTTCTTTAACCATAAAAAATCATGTGAGCATCATATACTCATCTAGGTATCATTGTTCACAAAACTTAATGAATAATGCACCTTTTTCGTTAAACTACCTGAATTTAACGAAATTTGTACAGATAAAACCTGACGTGCTAGAAAAAAACGGATGGCATTTTTCAAATCAGCACCCCAAAATTAGGTAATGTATATGGAGGTTGAGCCTGGCAGAAATGTTGTGTTGACCAGTGTTATCAATTATTCTTATAGTACTCAATTATCAATTATCGATTCATCTTCCTTAACGCGTGTAAAGGATTCAATACTAATTATGTCTATTTCACTTTGAATGGACACTATAGTCATTTTCTTAGTGAATTTTTTATGATCATGCGCTTTAGCAGATGTTTGCTTCCCAGTATTAGAATTACTTGTAACCAGGGGTGCCGGAAGCATTTTGGGGTGGCGGGGGCAGCTACACAAAAAGGCACATTTTCAATTACTTTCATTAGAATTACAACAGAACAATGATCCACATAAAGCATTTGTACTTATAAAAGGTCGCTATTTCTTGTACCGACATATTCAAAGTTTAATCGTCTTAAATGTCTTAAATGTCAATAACTTTTGCGTCTCTCTCATCTTTTAATAAATTCCGTGGCAATTTGCTCTGTGCAGACTTATACTAACAAAATCCCTAAGGAACTTTTCGAGTTGAACAATTTTTATAAATGCAAGCATCAAGGACTAAAAAGTCTGTTCCATTCATTTGCAGCCAATACTCGCAGAGATTGTTTGCTATTCGAGTGTCAAGTGCTTCATTGAGTAGTTTCCGCATATGCTGTGCTGTCGGATGATATTAATGAACTAGACATGATACTTGTTAGTTAAGATTTCACTTTTGAATTTACAACTTCGTTCCTACCTTCTTTGTGTTTTGCTCCTGAGTTCTAGCCACAAGTAATGGCAAAATTCAAAATTTGTATGCTTTTACTTTTTCTGTACTATTTTTATGGCATTTGATGTGCAGTGAAAATTAAGGAACTTTGAAGGGAATTTTGGTACTAAAATCTGATGATTTTAGGTCTACGAGTAAAGAGCTTTTTGAACTAGGTCATGAGGTAGGTTCCTTGTAAAAAAGCGTGTAGTCCATACGGCGTTCGTGCAATATGGCAAACATTCTGTTGTTTAGGCTATTGGCTGTTATGTTCGACCTTGCGCTGAGGAAGGTCTGCAGATGAAAGTGCAAGTGAAGTTCACAATCGCAATATCTTATGTAGCTCCGGCAGGCATTCTTTATGGTATGCCTTCACGGTTGAACAAAGGGTTTTCATTTTTGTTGACCTTTCTAACTTCTTAGGGCAACTTCTTTTTTAAAGATTTTTAGGTAAATGGGTCTTTAAGTTCTTCTGTTAAGCAGGTAGGTTGATGGGGTCGGAGAAACGGGACGGCTTCTCGCTGACATCTTGAGAGGCTTCATTTCTTGCTGCACCAATCAAGCAATTTATGGCACCTTGGCTGAGAGGGGCCCCCAAATTTCTATACCAATGCTTTTAAGACTTCGCTAAAGTTCACCTCATTTTTAGAAGTTTTGGCTTACTTCAATCTAAGCTTCTTAGTTAACTTATAACTTAGTTAACTAGTGGTTAAAATGTAACATACTCCACTACAGCATTGGATTGGACTTTCTTGCAGTCCATAATAGGGGCTCCATACGTGGTGCCCCAGTGCTTCCGGCGTTCAAGTTGGACTTCAGAATCTATCACAGGCTCAACTCGTTTTCGATAAATCCTCGTTTTCAATGATGTCAGAAAATGGCGGCCAATGTATGGTTGGCAAAGGAGCCAAAAGACAAACTTTTTGTTCGAAACATTCCCCCACAGTTTTCTGAAAATGACACAAAAGAGTTTTTCAGCCATTTTGGAGCAAAGTTCACTACCTATTTTGGGAAGAAAGGCAAGATGGTATGTACCTGGAGCCGCGACACGACCAGAATATTTTTTAATGATATGCCGATTTTGATATGTTTTAAAGGGTGTTCAGCTGCTAAATAGCTTGTTCTTGCAGTGTTCAGTCTTTTAGCATCGACGGCTCCCCTGGTAGGTTGAAAATTCGGAGCCAGTCTGCTAGAAATGTCTCTGGCACTCAATGAAACCAAAGAACAGCTTAGCTGAACCTGAAACAAGGCATTCGAGCCCTATTGAACATTTATCAACAGTTACAGTAACTATTCTGTGTTGCAAGCATTTGCTGAAACACCTTTCAGTTATATGATCAATGTTGCATTGTTCTGTAGATGTGAGGTTGTAGTGTTTTGCAAATAGCACACAGAATATGGTCACTAATGCAAAGGTTTGAGCTGCAATACATGAAATTTTAATAAATTCAAACTAAGGCTATCAGATTATCTTACGGTACAAAATGGAAAATATACCAGATACTCAGAGTATCCTAGGTATTGGTATATGGTCTGTGAAGCAATCCTTTTCATTTGTGACATATCAATCCCGTGTGCAACAATTGGCACCTGTTTGCACCACAACCTTTGTTTCATCAATTTGTTTCAATTTTGATTATAAACAAACAGTTTATGTTATTAGTATTATGCTGTTTTCGGGCTCTAAAAGCATTTTCAAAATTCATTTATTGCAGAGGAATGCAGCATTTTTATCATTTTTAAATCAGAATGATGCAGAAGTGGTATGTCTTTTTCTTATTTTCCCATTACTACAGGGCTCACACCACCAGGGGCTGGGGGCCATGGCCCCCCACTTTTTTGCAAAGAAGGTAATTCCAATATAGCCATAAAATGTAGCAGATTCAAGCAACTTTATTCAAGTTCAATTCATTAGCCATGGCCTCCTCCCGCTTTCATGTTTGTGGCGTGGGCCATGTACCACAATGGTTTATCATATATTAGACTGTTTGCGGGTTTAAATGTTTTGAAGATGCAGATGCAGAACTAGTTTATCCAAAGAAGGCAGGAGGCACAGCCAAATAAAACGATAGAAACTTAATGTTGTTGCACTGAACCCCTCCATGGGTTGAATATTGATGGGGAAATGGATAATTTTTCAGCTCTTCTATAATCTAAGCTTTTCAATTGAACTATCCAATTCTTGTGTGATTTGTTTAAGGAAAGAGAAACTTTTTTCAAATCTTAAAATTATAGAGGCAGATTTGTGGTCTTTGTGCAATGTTAGCTATTAAGTAAACATTCTAAAAAATTGCAGTTGGTTTTAATGACTATCTTTCTTTATCAGCTAAAAGATTTCTATCAGTCTATTGAAATTGATGTACTTGTAATTTTATCAATGTGCTTGATAAGGCATTAAGGAGGCTTCACCAATTGGATCTTCTTGGCTCCTCACTGAAAGTTGAATATGCGAATGATGACTGTTTACAGACAGCCAATATACACGAGAGCAGGTTTGCTTTATGTTCTTTTACTTCAGATGATTATAATTGCACAGTGACAGTTGTCACAACTGTGTTTATTAAGTACAGCCCCTGGCAATTAAACTTTTGTTAAAGATGCATTGTGCACCTTTGGAGTAGAAACACAAAATTTGAACCAGGTGTTTTGCTCTCCATAGACCAGAACAGTCACATTTCTTTGCATCTGATAGGAAGATCAAACCCTATTATTGTAAATATGAAACAGATTCAGTGAAATGAAAAGCTCTTTATCTTTGCTCACAACACTCAAGATTTTGCTTTAAAGTGCACAAAACCCAGTGGTCATTGTATTTATTAGAAAAACATGAAAATGGGAGCAAGAAATACATAGCATGGTGTCGCAAATGGTTTCTGCAGGAATCATTTCATGCAATACAAAACATCGCTACTTGCTTTCCTGACATCACTACTTTTAGTTAAAATGCAAAACATTTTTTGTTAACCCAGAAGCACTTTCACAGCTCACAAGATGCCCCTTTTAAGCCAGCTGTGCAACCAATGCAGCCCCGTAGATTGCTGAGGAGGTGCAAGAAAAGTTAGCAAATGTAATAGCTAGCCACTTTCGATCTCAATTGTGAATTGGTGTGTTTGCATCAAGGATAAAACCCTCTAACTCAATACCCTATAACTTAATACCACCGTGTTTGTCTCCAATTGCCCTTTCTGAAACTCTTGAGACTTAAGAAACTTGTTGAATGTGTTCTTCTGCCACCACTTAAAAGATGATTTTCACGTGCCTAGTTAACAGCGCAAATGGCTGGCAGCAATGAAAAACAACTCGTACCGTTTGTTCGTACCTTCAACAAGTATAAGGAAATAGTGTGCTTCGACTTATTCTGGGGGCTAGGTATGTCCGTGACGTCAGGAGCTACTGAAATTGAACGGCACACCTACAGAATTGCAATGTTTGCAACGTAGTTTTTGATTTGATTCAATAGCTTGTTGCTTTGGTGCAATTTGAAGACTTTGTTAGCCGCTCTTTGCTGAGGAGTATAGAAAACGATTCTAGTCTCTTTGATTACATATTATCACTTGCTGTCTTTGCGCAGAAAAGTATTAAACAAAGCGTCGAATATCGGATCATCTAGAAATGATAAACGCCGTCAAAGTCAGGATAAAGATGACGAAAAAGATGAATTGGCGTCTGGCATTGCTCCAAAGCTCGGGTAACCAGCCTTTCAATTTGCTACAGGATTGATGAGTATAAGATATTGGCCTTTTATCAAGTTTGATTTAACAAGTTTTGACTTCTCTTTCTTGGACAGCTTGGGACAGGAGCTCGATCCCATGATCCCAGCTTTTAGGGAGGGTCTGAAACCCGCTTTGAAATATGTATATTATTTGAAAATAGCTAGAAATAGCGGAGTCAGTTTTTTATTTTCCGACGTTTACACTCTGAGGAGTGCCAGACGAATAATAACTTTAAGTATGCAAAAACTGGTTCCGCCATTTCTAGCTATTGTGAAGTTTTGTACTGCAAATCACTTGTTCGCGTATCTCCTTTGCTTGTAGGACATGAATACATCTTTCCTTTTAAAAGCCTTCAGGTCAAAAATGGGTATAACAAGATTCTGCTTTTTGTTGTTTTACTTAAAGCTTTTTGGTAAAGGACCATCCCAATCTTACTACAGGATCCATCATTCGTTACCAGGCCACCTATCTTATGTGTACCCAGCGCCAACTGTAACCGTTCTTACGAACATAGCGAATGCATTGGCCTCTGTGCCTCGATTCTACACGCAGGTAAGTGGCTTGACTTGGCTTTCGACAGCGTTGTCACGTGTCCATAAAAGACTCAGCTAACTGGTCTCTTATCATGGTAGATGTAAGATTTGAAATAAGAAGTCAAAGCTATGAGGTTTAGGCAATGAAATATAAGGGACAAGGTCGCTAGATGTCTAACTCTGTTGTCATCGAGTGAGGCAAAATCACTCATGCGGTAAAAGTGCCAAAAACCGATACCGTATATATTTCAAATCTTTTAAGCCACAAGTTGTGTTGTTGAATAAAGTTTTGTGACTTTTAAAACATTTTTTTGCTGTGGTGCTCGTACTTTCACCGGAAGATTGTTTTTGGGTTTTATTTACAAAAAATCTACCCTAACCTAATCTTCCTACCTTTCCCTACCCTACCCTAGCCTAAATAATGTTGTTGTACTATGGATTTTATTCACACATGCAGTCATTTTACATTACCATGTCAATGTTATCATAGTTTTTCTTCTATGTGCCTTTATTCGCAGATGAGCTAGCTTATTCTTTTGGGTGTATTTTGGTAACTCCTTTGATGGTCCACTTCAAGCATGACTATGCCTATGATACACAAACAGAGTCGTTCTTCTTCTTTTGGGTGTATTTTGGTAACTCCTTTGATAGTGCACTTCAACCATGACTATGCCTATGATACACAAACAAAATCGCTTCTTCTTTTGTAGGTTCTTCATCTAATGAACAAAATGAATCTGCCGCCTCCATTCACCGGCCCGACCGCGACTCCTCCCTTGGTAAGTTTTCTATTTGTATTGTCTTTCATTCAGCTGCTAAAACTTCCACGTAACGTAAAATCCACGTAAAATTCCGAAATTCTACGGCGTAACATTGATTATATTCACTCGAGCTCGTAGACACAGCCTGCAGGCAACTTTTCTTAACCTCAAGATATCCAATGCAGGCATTAAGTCAAAATCCTGTCTTCTTGACGAATAGCATCAACCTCGGTTATACTTTTCACAGGAAATGGAAAGTGTCGCAATGTTGACAATCAATCGACGAATTTTCACATTTAGATTGCTTCTTCATTTTCTAAGCGAAGCCAAAGATCAGTATGTTCCACCCCTTCCCTTCTATGTAGCCTGTGTTTATTGTTTTCCATCCAGTCTTGCCTAGTGTGAGCTTTGTTCTGCTACCTTCATTCCATTTTATATTATTTACCCACGGTTACCCATCAATCGAAGAAGACTGCTTTACAGGGGGCAGTGCTCAAGATACAAGAAATATTATTTATCCTTTAAGAACCTTACCCTAATTACAATGATACATAAATCAACAATAATAAAAGGAACAGCAGAATAAATCATTTATTTACAGCTTATTTAAACGCTTTAAAAGAGAATGTCTGCTTGACTCCAAATGTAAGTGGTTCTAAACTCGAGTACCACGATATGAGAAGGCTCGATGACATTAGAAGAGCTTGGAGGTCGTGTTTCTCAAATTTGTCCTACTACATGCAGAGTTTTTCGTAAAAATTTCTGACAGATGATCTGGATCAAGGCCATTTATTGTTTTATAAACCATGCAAGCTGTCTAATGTCATATCCGCTACCGTAGGCCAATTTAGAGTTTTTATCAAGGCACTAGCAAAAGAATCATAATTGACGTTGGCCATCATTCTAGCCGCACAGTTTTTGCAGCACCTGCAACTTATTCCCCCCACATGCCCCCCTGACCGAAAGGCTGTAACTGAGGTGCGGTTCAGCGATACCATGGTACAGTGTGCTGTGGCAATAACTTCTTGGCATACTTAAGGAGTCCGATAGCACGAGAGACCTAAGATCGTAAAAATGGCCGAAGTTCGTCCCAGGACAGATGTCTATCAATCCGCACCCCTAAATTCTCGACGTTTATCTACCATTTCGACTTCGGAGCCACCAATAGAAAAAGAAGGATGTTCAACTAGCTTTGTGGAAATTATCTTAAGGTTTGGGCGTGATCCAATAACCATTGCCTGTTTCTTCAGGGCATTTAGTTTGTAGTCTTGGTATAGTTTATAGTTTTTAAATGGTTTATAGTCTTGGAGCCATTTACGTAAAGAATCAAATTCTTTGTTCAGCGTCATATTAAGATCGTTGACACTTCTTGCAGTAAATAAGACGTTTGAATAATCTGCATACATGATCACCTGACAGCTTTTCAGACAAAACGGAAGATCATTGACTATAAAAAGAAGGGTCCAAGACAAGATCCCTGAAGTACATCACAGTATGTTTCTTCTGTTTGTGACACCATTGACCTTCCACAACTGCCATCTGCCTTGTAGTAATTTTGTAAACCCTCGTTACCATAAACTCCGTATTTCTGCATCATTTCCAACAGGATATCATGATCAACAGTATCAAACGCGTTTTTAGGTCTATAAACACCAATGCAATGTATTCTCCCATATCCATATTTTCAGACCATATTTTTAACTTTACCAAGCAAATTTTTAGCCGACCAATTATTTCTTTCGCATACCCTTTTGCTTGCTGCCATGGTGAGGGTGCACTTTGTGTTTCAAAAGTTATTATCAAATAAGCTGGGAACGATTTTGGCAGTGATCCGCTTTCTGAATTCGAGTCCATCTTACGAAAGGAAATACTGAAAAGAATAGGGCTGGCTCGCACCCGTGACAGTTGGCCCCTTTAAAGCAGAACATCCCCTTCCAGATGTTAGGCGATCCCCATCCCCTGGCAACGTGCCTCTGAAGTCTGAATCCGCATACACCACACCGGCCGGGGCAATGGACAATCTCGCGTGTGCGTCTTCAGTGGACAATGGACATTCTCGCGTGTGCCTCGCGCTTCACCATTTGCTTAAACTTTTGCTTCACCAGTTGCTTAAACTTTTGCTTCACCAGTTGCTTAAACTTTTGCTTCACCAGTTGCTTAAACTTTTGCTTCACCAGTTGCTTAAACTTTTGCTTCACCTGTTGCTTAACTATTGATTGGTCTTTGACAGCCGGGAGACTCCGTTGCTTTGGCCCACGTAGCGGTCGATACCCGTGACCTGCATTTGTACGCATCTAGCGACGAGTCGGAATTAGAGAGTGAAGACGGAGAACGGTAAGTGGACGCCCTCCAGCAATTCTTTCATCCTCATACAGGTATATACGAAGCCGAAATAGTCCCAAAGCTCATTACATTGCAATACGATTCAAGGTGAAAAAAACATGGCATATTGGATAAAGTAGCATGGGGTCGCTCCATGGAAGGAATGAGAACCGAGGAGACGTGCTTGGGACATTCTTTCATCAGCCGTAGGCTTTCCGTGGCTGCCTCAAGAAGTCGGCTGCTGAGAGATATTGCGAAGGGCACATTAAGAAGAGCAAGTCATCGTATTCGCTTAGGGCGTCCTAAAGACAGCTGACCTGTTTAAAGAAATTGAAACAAAAAATAGCTTAAAAAGACTTTTTTCCGTTACAAGAAAGCATTTAAAATATGACTGCAAGTTTACCAACCTTTGGCAGGACTCGTAGTACTTACGGTAAAGAACCAGTCGTAAATTATATATAATCAATTAATTTACGAAGGTTAAGAAATGAACTGTCACTGCACAATGGAGCCGGACATTGCACCCTGTTTTTGAATGCTTATTGCCGATGAATCTTATTGATTCATATAATGAAGTTTTTCGATCTGTGGGAATTCTCAATTTTCAGGAAAATGCTAGTTTGATGTTTTTACCCCTGTCAGATACATTTTCTTTACAGTTCCGCTGAAAGACTTTTCGGGGACGCATCGAAAAGCTTTCTAGAGCCACAGAAAAAACGGAAACGTCTTAAGGCCGCCAATATGACTGTTGAAAGACCTAAGAAGCCCTCCAGGGCACAACAAGATGTGGAAAATGCATTTGAGCCTACCCAACAAGTTACAATGAAACGCATTGAGTTTAAACTTGCAGCAAACATCGCTGCAACCGTTTTTCCCGAGACAGAGTCGAAGGCAACTATGCAACGGTCGTCAATAGCTGACAAGGATGATTCAGAGAATAGCGGCTTTGGCGTATTTGAAGTTGCGGAGGAGCCGGCGGATGGCGAGGCAGAGGAGCGAGCAGTCGACAGAGAAACTCCTGGCGCAGGAAAAGAATTTGTCTCGTGGAAGGAGATTGGCATGAACAGAATGCCAGATTCTGGTAGGTTCTTCCTGCTTCCAATGATTTACCAC
Organism: Nemopilema nomurai; assembly: GCA_003864495.1. Taxonomy (NCBI): domain Eukaryota; kingdom Metazoa; phylum Cnidaria; class Scyphozoa; order Rhizostomeae; family Rhizostomatidae; genus Nemopilema; species Nemopilema nomurai. The sequence goes on from ML133403.1 coordinate 500,084, forward strand.
ATTTCTCAACTTGTAACACAAGTTGTTGTAGTAGTAACACAAGTTGTTCTAGTGCGTGAAACAGAGAAAGAAAGCATTTTCGAATACACCATAGACTCATCTACAAACTTGATCATTATACTTTAGTCTCGAAATTACCACGACCTGCTCGCAAGGACCGTGGCACTACTCTCCCTTCAACATTAATGCGGCCAAAATACGATTATGATTATTGATTGACACGTGAGTATGCGACCCGGAAGGGGTCTGGTTACTACTACAAACATACGTTTGATAAGCACATCCTATTAAGCAGAAGTCACACAGGACTAACTCAACAATCATTCAAAGTATTACTGAATAACTCAATAATTATATCTTGATCTTGTGAATCACTCTCAAGTCCGAGTTCTGACTCAGCTCTTTTACAACTGCAGTCACATGATGTTACCCCTTCTCTATTAGCCCTGTAAGATCAGTTTCGATCAGTTGCTAAAAATTGACATTCAGTTCATCGTCAAATATATTTTTATGGGAAAATTATTCTGGGGTAGTACTGGGACATGCGTTATAACAGTGGGCTGTTGTTATCCTTAACTTCGTTTTAGGGGAGTTATCCCAGATCTTTCCACTTCTCCCGATTCCTGTCTTTTCGTATCATTGACGAGGAACCTGGTGATAGGAACCTGGTGATAGGAACCTGGTGATAGGAACCTGGTGATAGGAACCTGGTGATAGGAACCTGGTGATAGGAACCTGGTGATAGGAACCTGGTGATGTCTTGGATATTAATTTACTTTTCACGAATAGCTATGTTCTCTGACCGTTTTTCTTTTTCGCCAAATCATCTCCTTCAGACTCAATGTTGGTCGGCCCATTTCTATGTACGAAATGGTGGCTCTTTCTTGTCGTGTTTCTTGCTGCATCGTAGTTGGGAACTGCATCTCGATAGCCTACACCACACCCTTCTAGCAATCTTTTTGCTCCTCTTTTAGGGCTAATAATGGAACTTTGCAGCGACCATTGCTGTTGATTTTGTTTTTGCGTCTTTTTGGGATCCTTACGCCGCCATGGTCCTTCGAGTGTTGTTTTGCTCTCGTGTGAATTCTTTCCACACTTTTCTGCGCACATTTCTGATGTCATTTCAGCTTTCAAAATTGGGGGCGCAGTCCCCCTCATTACTCGCGCTGAGAAAGAGACAAGAATCGTTAATGTTATGACTTTTAGCGGAGGTCTCTCTCGGTGGTATTCCTACCTGCTAGTTGCCTACTTTGTTCTCGCTACCAAGTTGCAATTATATAATAACTGAATACACAGCCGGTCGTTATTACTTTTATCCCTGCCTGGCCTACATTTGAATGGCAAAAGCACTAGAGCTAATGATTAGTTACAAAATAGTCATACCGTAGTTACAGAGCTCTACCGTAGTTACAGAGCTCTACCGTAGTTACAGATTCCAGTAACTAGCGTTCTGGTGTCTTTCATTCAATACACCAAAGGCAGTTCATTTCCACTGGCAGTAGGGCCCATCCGTCCAGTCGTCATTAAAGAGGCCCAAACTCAGTTAACACCCAGTTGATTTTTCCTTTTGGTCGTCAGGATCGTCGCACCATACTTGGGGACTGCGACAATCGTCCCCCCGATGGAAATCACGCCTAACAAGCCTAGTGCCTTCGAATCTGCAGCTAGCTATTTACTTTGTCGGCTTTTAGTCATTTCTCTACACATACATACTCTAGGCACTGTCAGACGAAAAAGGACTCGAGTATGCCGAACAGAGTTTCCGCCCTTTTTGGCTATTATGTGAATCTTTTATTCATTTGTAAGCGATGCTGGCCCAAATTTAGTGTTACCTTTTCCACTCAATTACACCGAGTCTGTTAACACCATCGCATGATTAGTGTGTTACAAGATGACAGTGTCCCTTGAAGTGAAATGATTATCACATATCACCTTGTGCTATTATCGAATTTTAACATTGCTTTGTATGCCTCTTTTGTGCCGCAAAGTTTTGAAATATCACGCACGACGAATACATGCGATCGCAGGAAGCACTTTCATCGCCCGGTGCTCCCTAGATTGCGAAGGCGTCGGAGAAGAACCATAAGAATAACGGAAGTGACGAAAGAAGCACCAAAGGAAAGAGTACTTTCGGTTTGCAATGTGATGTTCGTTTTCCGCGCCGCCTTTTGAAGCAGATGACGATGCGACCGCGTGCCGTATTGTACGGTTAATGAACAAATTCCCTGTTAAGCGGATCCACAGAAACGACACGCAAGTCTTGCATTTCATAAATGCCAGAAAGTGCTGGAATGCATTTAAGAATAGATTATTAAATAATCCATTTAAATGCATGGGGCTGGCTAAATGCATGAATGCTTGCCACTTTTTTGTCGTTAGCGAATGCTCCTCAGCCCGACGAGTGTCCTCCGTTCATTTGGACTGCATCTAAAGTTACCAGCCGCGACACCATGTTTTGCACTGAAGCTCGAAATATTTACACCTGCCAACTCTTGCAGAAAGGACTTAGAGATAAATGGGCTCTCTATCAATTAACGATTTTCACATAAAGCCTTGTTCAGGTTTTTGTTTGAGAGGGACAATCGAATGCTAGTAAGGAAGGGCCAGAAAGCCGTCTCCAGAGACATCAAGGCTTGTACCTCCAGTTACCAGGCCCTTATGGCAGGTTTTTCTAGCTCATCTTTCGATGGGTCAAACGCTTATAGTATAAGTAATAGCAAAATTACATTGATACCAAAACAAGCAATAATAGATAGATAAAATAACATGACGTAACCAAATGACGTAGTTTGTTATTGCAACATATTTTCACGGTCTGGTATTTTAGAGTTTCATACTCAAGGTTTTTGTTCTGAGTTCTGCTGCTTATTATGTCTGGTTACTTACGCAGAATGGTAACTAATGCTAGCCTTGGACTAGCCTTGGAATTTTGAATCATTGGACTCCCTTATTAGTGACTCGTGTGTTAGGCCATTCGCTATTCTGTACTTCACGAGAAACAACCATTGGTCGAATCAAAGGCGCTTCTGCAAATTTTGGCGTCAAAGAGAAATGACAGTTCATTAGTTTAATGACAACCTTCACATGTTTTGGATATCTTGTTAAACGTCTTACCATTTTTGAAGAACTGTGGTTTGCTCCGTAATTGACTCAGAAAAATAATCGGTTTCGTATTGTTTTCTAAGGGTATTTTCAGCGTCTTGCATACCTGAAAACCTATGCAAGATCAATGGTACGGTCATGCATGATTTTGATGGAAATCAGAAAAGGTCGATGATTTCTCAATGGAGAAGGAGGGCATGATTTTGAACGAGTACCTGTCAATACAGGCCACAATGACATAACTTAATTGAGGTTTTCTCAGAAACATTACTTGTGTCATGGCATCAATTGCAGTAGACGAGCTGGGAAACTCTCGCTATATCCATTGCGTTTATTCGGTTTCTACCAAACAGAAGCCAGTTTTATTGGGCAGCGGCTCTCAATCCTGAAGCAGAGCTCATTTCCTTTGATCCATATCCTAACGTACGATTCATATCATAGACCAATAGTCCTGCTTTATCTTTGCTGATTCACTCTTCTCCAACAATAAAAAAACCTGCCTCAAAAACCTAAACGAGGCTGAACTAAAATGTCCAAATCGGCACACGGAGCCGCTATGCGAATCCCCATCGGCGATACACGAAATTTATCCCCACTGGCAAGATCAAGACTTGAAATTCTTCTACTAATTGTAATGCTTTCCAACATCGTCACTTCTGTGTATTTCTCGAAGAGAGGTGAGATTCCTGCTACTCTTTCAGGCCTTTCCTTCGCCCGTGATTGGCATTGGGCTTTAAATGGGACTAATGTCTCTGTTTGTGTGTCCATTTCATAGATCTGCTAGTTTTGCCGCAAATGAAAAATTATGACCGAGGACCGCAATCGAACCGACTATACATCAAAAACCTAGCAAAGCAAACTGAAGAGGAGGTTTGTCTTCTGTCACTTCCTGCAAGATTTGTCTCTTTACCTTTTTTGCAATTTTTGTCAATTATATTCAGGAATTATATTCTCATCGTTTTATCAGTTGGTGAAATCACTCTAGAGGACTAATCTTTCCTGACCTTGGTTACATAGAAATTCTTACATGGCTTTTGAAACTACAAAAAGGGTACATGCTTCGACATAATTTGATTATCTGTTGCCAGCTTCGAAGAGGAATTGTTCATATACATGAAATTTTTTGTCTAGGAACTGAGATATTTATTCAGGAGGTTCATTTATCACTGCAGTGACGAAGAGCAAGAGAGGTAACTAGAAACCCATTTTCCTTGCATCTTATTTCTTGTACCTCGAATTATGCGAATTGTTGACAGTGCCAGCGAGAGGTGGAAATATGTGCATAACATGATCACATCAACAAGATCACATCAACAAGATCACATCAACATGATTACATCAACAGGATCACATCAGCATGATCACATCAACAGGATCACATCAACATGATCACATCAACATGATCACATCAACATGATCACATCAACATGATCACATCAACATGATCACATCAACATGATCACATCGACAGGATCACATCAACAGGATTGCGTCCAGTGGCGATTCTAGCCTGAAAAAGCTGCGGGGGTAGGGCATAACAGAAAGTCCTGAATAGTAATGTACGGACACAATACATTTATAACGCATTACTTTAAGGCAGGGTCGAATCCCAAGAACAATTTAAAGGGGAGGGGGGGGCAGTTATTAACAGGGGCCCTGAAAAATTGTCAGAAATTCGTTATGAGTGATCACTTCTATAACGATTTCAGACTTAAAACTCCTGATAAATAGGATTCATGGTCTATGAAAATTATTTCAAAACATTTGCAAAAAGGCAATATTATATAGTCTGAACATAACTTGAAGTTTCTATTTTCAGAGACGGTTCCACAAAATTGAACCTGGGAGCACTAAGAATCAGGCTTAGTGATATAGGAGGACCCTCCATGGTTGGGTCCGACGCAAAAAAATGAAATTGAGTCTTCTAGAGTGGCTAAAGATGCATTGCCAGGACTAAAGTTTAGCGAAATGAATAACATACTGCTCAGAACAGTTCGACGATTCCCATTGATAACTGACTTTTGGAAATTTAGGAGGGGAGGAGTCATGCTAAAACTCTGGCGATAGACGTTGGTGGAAGGAAGAAAGGGTGACCATTGGTTTAGATTGCACATCTCAATGATGTTGAACTGACTTTGAGAAGTTTACTTACTGTGCACACGTGTGCATCTTCTAGCGGTTCTTTTTGGCAAGCATTATGGTGCACAAAGGTTTTAACTGCTTATGGTGTGGCACCTGGAGGCTTCTTTCTCTCCAGAGAAATATCCAAAATTTGTTTTTCAAAAGGGGCGCAAAATTTCAAAAAAGTTGGGGGGGAGATCAGCTTCGACTCAGCGAAGTGAATGACCCCCTAAATCCACTACTGCTTTAGTCTTATTGCTTCCAAAACTTTGAAATGGATGCATGCATTAGTTCAATGAGAATGCCCGAGCCAGTCATATCAAAAGCCACGTATAAAGTATATTGGCAAAAGCAATAACCAATAAAAAATTTCTTCTTAGAAAAGTAGGGGGTCCAAATGAAGGGTTCGACAAAAATTCCGACACAAAGCCAAGGCCGTCCCTAGCCCCCCTTAGAATCGCCACTGATCACGTCAACATGATCACGCCAACATGATCACATCAACATGATCTCGTCAACATGACTACGTAAACATGATTACTTATACATGGTTACGTCAGCATGATTACGTTAATTTAAGCGGGATCTAAACTTACGTCGAGTGAAAAAAGTGAAGGAATGTCCAATTTGCAGGGGACCCTATTCTCCCTATAACGATGCAGGATTTTTCATTTCCCGAGACCGAAATGTTTAAATGTTTAAATGTTTAATTGTTGAAATGTTTGAATGTAGAGTCGGTTTCCTGATTACTGGTTACCCTAAGTATGTATTTGTTTGAGGGCAGTGGGCTGCTGACGCTGCTAGGCTGACGCTGCTAGGCTGACGCTGCTAGGCTGACGCTGCTAGGCTGACGCTGCTAGGCTGACGCTGCTAGGCTGACGCTGCTAGGCTGACGCTGCTAGGCTGACGCTGCTAGGCTGACGCTGCTAGGCTGACGCTGCTAGGCTGACGCTGCTAGGCTGACGCTGCTAGGCTGACGCTGCTAGGCTGACGCTGCTAGGCTGACGCTGCTAGGCTGACGCTGCTAGGCTGACGCTGCTAGGCTGACGCTGCTAGGCTGACGCTGCTAGGCTGACGCTGCTAGGCTGACGCTGCTAGGCTGACGCTGCTAGGCTGACGCTGCTAGGCTGACGCTGCTAGGCTGACGCTGCTAGGCTGACGCTGCTAGGCTGACGCTGCTAGGCTGACGCTGCTAGGCTGACGCTGCTAGGCTGACGCTGCTAGGCTGACGCTGCTAGGCTGACGCTGCTAGGCTGACGCTGCTAGGCTGACGCTGCTAGGCTGACGCTGCTAGGCTGACGCTGCTAGGCTGACGCTGCTAGGCTGACGCTGCTAGGCTGACGCTGCTAGGCTGACGCTGCTAGGCTGCCTTTCGAAATAGTTTGGCAATAAGCCAGACCAAGCTTGCAATGCTGCGAGTTGCTTTGCACGCATTTAATGTAACATAATATAGCTGTTGTTGTTGTTTGAGGTTTTGTTCGCTTCGCTTTGCACAGGTTTGGTGTTCGCTTGATGAAGGAGGGTCGCATGAAGGGCCAAGCATTCGTCACCTTTCCTACCGACGATTCCGCCCAGAGGGCCTTGCGCTCTTTGCATGGATACGTTTTACACGACAAGCCGATGCTGATTGTATCTTTTCGCGCCTACTTGCGCTTACTATCTTCAGCTCAAACTATCTTCAGCTCAAACTATCTTCAGCTCAAACTATCTTCAGCTCAAACTATCTTCAGCTCAAACTATCTTCAGCTCAAACTATCTTCAGCTCAAACTATCTTCAGCTCAAACTATCTTCAGCTCAAACTATCTTCAGCTCAAACTATCTTCAGCTCAAGGAGAGCCACGTGTTTGTACTAAGACAACTATGTATTGAGCAACTAGATGTTGTTATTATGCTCGTGTTTCTGTCCTTTCAGTCATTTGGTTTACAAACAAAAACACCATCAACGCATTGACATACAGTGGTGTTTTAGTAAAGGAACTCAGGTAATGAATGAGAAAGGCCTAGCCACAGAATAGGTCCCTGCCACCGAGTCTTTTCAAGCCGATCATTGTATGGTCATTAAGGCATCGGGACTCTGAGAGCTGCAAAGGGGCATGTTAGATGCTCCTGTATCTGCTTAGACTACTGTCAAAGGAACTGGACTACAGCTGATTGTATGGCATCAACATTCTTGCTACAGACTTAAAGCTTGCACCAATAGTTTGCTAAATTTTGTGGGGGTAATTCTTTACCATTTGCCATTTCTAACTTGTTACTTGGAAAAGGGACAAGGGAGCAATCGCTTTCAGTGGTCAGAAAACAGAAAATGACCTTGCATGAAAACACTGATCAGCTAGCCCCCAGGTATAAGGTTGTCACATCATTGCATGCCAATATGACAGTGCCACAATTGACCTTCTGCCAATGCAAACCCACGAATTAACCTTGACTTACTACAGCAATTTGGACGCACTACGAAGTAGAGGAGACGCCTTTGAGACTTGTTTGTTTGCCAACCGTATTGTCCTTCCTCATGATGGAGCGATTGCAATAATCCTTGCCGACTCAAGCAGTCCAGGAAGTTGCTGATGAATAGTCTGGGGTGAATTCATGAGTGCACTGGAGACAACTGTAGTGAACATTTTTGCCAACTTTTAATTCTTTCATATGACGTCATCTCAAGGAAAACTAGAAAATCGTTTTATTTGCTTTGCTCAACTTGTTAAAAGAAAATTTCGGAAAAGAAAAAATAGTTTCATGTCAATTAGGGACATCTATGTCACCCATCCTTTCAACAGCTAAAAGTTTCAGCTCTTTATCCCAATCAGTTGTGTGCCTGCCTACTTTAAGAAAGCACTGAAAAAGATATGTCTGATGGTTAAGGAGTTTTTTTTCTCGAGCGATTAGACAGGAAATTGCTCTGGCAACAACAACCGATAATGTTTTTGAAAAACCATCGTACTGACAAAATGGGACAATCAAAACTAATTCTCAGCGAAAAACTTGAAAGATACCAACAGCTCATTTATGTTTGTTGGTCTTCTATTCTACTTTTCCCCAGGAAGAAAAGCACTGGCCCAATGGCCACAACGAATGTTAACAAAATGCATTACCGCCACAATCAGATTGTAGAAATATCTTTTTATCTTTTTTGAAGCGCTCTCATATTGTGAGGCTGTAGCTAAACCTAAATAAGCCACTAAGAAGTTATAACCAGCACCACCCCTTTTATCTGGCTTGACTTGGCCTTTGCAATCTCCAGCGAGACACAAAAATCTCCATGTATTATTCATTTTTTATTCAACTCGAAATCCAGCACATTTAAGCTACGATTAGTAATGGATCAGCCGCTATAACCGCTGCTTTGTTTCTTTTTCGATTTTTAATTGCAGAAAGCTTATTTTCCAAAAAGATCTCCTAGTCAAACCGCAGTTTCATTCTTTTTTTGCCTTTCTTAAACAACCCCGGCTATTGGATATGCGCGTGTGCAAAATACCGCAGTTACTTCACATAAAAGTGAATTTTCGCATCCTTTTTAAATAATTTACAGCCATCAGTGTATATTCATCATGCAAGCCTTCTGTCTGGTCCTTCTGTCTGGGCCTACATATCTAGCTTACTATATGGTTGTGTTTTTATTTATTTTTAGAAAAGCGTTCAGCGTCTTACTTTCGTTTAAGCGTCCTTTTCATTATGATAGTCGTATCGTTTTGCATCTTTGTAAGTCTTGCAATATCTCAAGTCTGTTGTGTCTTGCAATATCTCAAGTCTTGTTGTGTCTTGCAATGTCTCAGGTCCTCTCGTGTCTTGTAATGTCTCAAGTTCTGTCGTGTCTTGTAATGTCTCAAGTCTGTTGTGTCTTGCAATTTCTCAAGTCCTGTCGTGTCTTGCAATTTCTCAAGTCCTGTCGTGTCTTGCAATGTCTCAAGTCCTGTCGTTTCTTGCAATGTCTCAAGTCCTGTCGTGTCTTGTAATGTCTCAAGTCTGTTGTGTCTTGCAATTTCTCAAGTCCTGTCGTGTCTTGCAATGTCTCAAGTCCTGTCGTGTCTTGCAATGTCTCAAGTCCTTTCGTGTCTTGCAATGTCTCTTGCAATGTCTCAAGTCTGTTGTGTCTTGCAATTTCTCAAGTCCTGTCGTGTCTTGCAATTTCTCAAGTCTGTTGTCGCATCTTCAATGTTGTGCATGTTGTTTTGTCGTATTGCAATTTTTTCCCTGCCGCACGCCTTCATGTAAATTTTTTGTGCGCACCCTAGTACCACAAAAAGATCTTGGAATTGTCTTTGTGTGCCTTGTCTTTTTACTTGCGTACAACGCTAGGGCCAATTTTCATTCATCTTGAACTGGACAGTAAATAACTGTGTATCGAAAAGACATCCTTTAATTCAAGCTCGTGAGAAGTTGCAAACCGAAACATTAAATTTAATGCGCCTGCAAAACAGTTTCATGTTTCCTTTCATTTTTCAGTTCAAAAAGATTTATTTTACGATTTGTATTAGCTACTGCACCCCTTTGAGTTTGTTTCCTTTTAGAATAAGAATGATTTCAGGGATGTTACACATTTTAGAATAACAACCTTAGTTCATCGAAATTCTGAGCGCAGACTCTCAAAACACATGACATGTGAACAAAGTAGAATATAGAAGCCAAAGAATGTAATAAGCCATAGTTTGCAATATAAATAATATCATATTTAGTAAACTTCAGGGCAGGGTCTCGCTTCATTGAAATTGCACTGAAATGCTATATTATTTTAACTATCTTGAAATGTTTATAGCGCAGTAGCATTTGAATTATTCTAATAGATTATCATTAGGGAATGTAAGCATAAGTTATATCTATTTAATTTTTCCATAATGTAGATATGCCGTCATTCGTAGTCAAATAGTTGTTGATACTTACTTTGATTCAAAAATTGCACAGAAAAGTGGCATCATAGAGTTTAATCGATGTCACAATGTTTGCGGACGGTATATAATTGCGTACGATATGATAATTATGTACGATATGATAATTGCGTATGATATGATAATTGCGTACGATATAATAATTGCGTACGGTATGATAATTATGTACGATATGATAATTGCGTACGGTATGATAATTGCGTACGATATGATAATTATGTACGATATGATAATTGCGTGCGATATGATAATTATGTACGATATGATAATTGCGTGCGATATGATAATTATATACGATATGATAATTATGTACGATATGATAATTGCGTACGATATGATAATTATGTACGATATGATAATTGCGTACGGTATGATAATTGCGTACGATATGATAATTATGTACGATATAATAATTGCGTACGGTATGATAATTGTGTACGATATGATAATTGCGTACGGTATGATAATTGCGTACGATATGATAATTATGTACGATATGATAATTGCGTACGGTATGATAATTGCGTACGATATGATAATTATGTACGATATGATAATTATGTACGATATGATAATTGCGTACGATATGATAATTGCGTACGGTATGATAATTGCGTACGATATGATAATTATGTACGATATGATAATTGCGTACGGTATGATAATTGCGTATGATATCATAATTATGTACGATATGATAATTGCGTACGGTATGATGCGTACGATATTTTACGATATGCGTACGATATGATAATTATGTACGGTATGATAATTGCGTACGATATGATAATTATGTACGATATGATAATTATGTACGGTATGATAATTGCGTACGATATGATAATTATGTACGATATGATAATTGTGTACGATATGATAATTGCGTACGATATGATAATTATGTACGATATAATAATTGCGTACGATATGATAATTGCACACGGTATAATAATTGCGTGCGATATGATAATTGCGTGCGATATGATAATTATATACGATATGATAATTATGTACGATATGATAATTGTGTACGATATGATAATTGCGTACGGTATGATAATTGCGTGCGATATGATAATTGCGTACGGTATGATAATTGCGTACGATATGATGATTGCACACGGTATAATAATTGCGTGTGATATGATAATTGCGTACGGTATGATAATTGCGTACGATATAATAATTATATACGATATGATAGTTGCGTACAATATGATAATTATGTACAATATGATAATTGCGTACGATATGATAATTGCGTACGATATGATAATAATGTAGGATTTGATAATTGCGTATGATATGATAATAATGTACGATTTTATAATTGCGTATGATGTGATAATTTCGTACGGTATGATAATTGCGTACGGTATAATAATTGCGTACGGTATAACAGTTGCGTATAGAATTATGATTACGCATAGTATAATAAACGTGTGAATATATCAGCCTAACATTGCCCGGCCAATCATGTCTTTCCTTGGGTTTGTAGTTGATGTTTTGCCATCCTTCGCGTTTCTTTCCCATCGTTCATATTTGTTTCCGCTATAGAAATGGTTAATCTAATAATGCATTGGTGCGCATTTGTTCCCCATTTCGTAAGAAAGCTGTAATGGGCCAAACAAAGTCCTGTCCCAAAGTGTTTGGGAAAACGCCCTTTTACTAACTGTATGCAAACACCGGATAGTGACCAGAAAATGAATAATTGAATACCCAGTTGCGGATCGAGAGCCACGTGAGGATTGTGCACACGATTTGCTTCGCCATGCAGTCACACCTGCCTATAGAAAAGGCCTTATGAGCAGGCGAACTCTTTCGGTTGCGTGAGCTTCCCTTTCGACCAACTTTTTGACGTGAACCCTTTGCTGGCTTCGTTTGTGCTATTCTGCAAACACAGTTTATGTGCAATTTTAAAAAAGGGTTTCACATATTATAAGCTCACTAAGGAGGGTCGGTCACGTGTGTTGTGAATTTACTTATTTTCTTGTAGCAGGTTTTGTTGTTTCCTCTCTAACCGGCCATTCGCTCGCTGTATTTGGGACTCGCCAACGATGTCCTTTGCTTAAATAGGCAGTTGTAGTATTTCACCAGTTGCTTTTCAAATGAAACAATACTTTTTCTAAGAATAAAGCTTTGCCCACAGGTCAGCCTGACCTGAAGGAAACTAGTTCTTTGACGAGGCCCTAAACTGCTTTTTACAAATGTTTTGGCAAGGCTCCTGCAGGTCAAAACGTTTCAGTTTTCTATTCAATGTAGTGAGTGCTTTCAACTGTTTCTTCATATTAAAGGATATGATAAATAAGATTTGTTAGGCAACTCTACTTCAACGACAATCAGTGTTGTTATTAAGAAAAATTAGCCCTGAAGTTGAAAGCAAGTTTGCCTTATTTTGATAATGATTTTTCTCATAATGATTTTTCTCATAATGATTTTTCAGATGACGGACGCCTGACGACCATAAGAATCCGGAGCTAATTTGATCAAGGTAAGAATGGCTGTTACATAAGCATGTAAATCATTACTTTGGGTAATATATCGAAATTAAGACTGGATGAACTATTGGTCAAGTGGAGGATTTAACACCCAAAGGCCTTGGGCAAACGGCGAGCCAGTCACATGCCTTTTAATAAGAGCAGAGTGCGACCGTTCGGACAGAAGGAGCCAGTATATCTGTCATTAATCCATTTAGTTTCAACTAAGATTCTAATGCGAACCTTGTAAATTTCTACCCACTTTTTGATATACACTTGAATTAGAATCAATATTTTTAGTTATAATGGACCTATGAGCCCCAGAAGAAATTTTCCAAAAAAACTCGTCAGTTATAACTTCTCTCTTTTCTGTTATTATCCTCAAGCAGAGACTGCGCAGCCTTTGGGCTAAGGATTGTTTTGTTCCCTCACCTTTTTCGACGATAGGTCGTAAAGCGCTTACAATTGCGGAAACCTTATTTTTTCACTGAAATTAATGGTTGACAATGAAGAAAAAAAACTTGTACACAAAACTCACATATAGATTCAGCATTGCGTACAGCAGACTCGGGAACCAGCAAGTCTTAACTTTTCTCTTTTCTCGGCCTTCCCATCTAATGCTCACTCGGCTTGCTTTTTGTTTGGTATGAAATTTTGGAAGTCAAAAGTATGATATGATCAACTGGGCGCTCCAAGTCTCCATGGAAGTGACATGAAAGTGGTCAATTGCAGTCATACAGTAATTGTCTATAGAAAAATGTTCTTGGAACAGCGAACAGCAAGGTAAAAAGTTTTTCAAAGGACACCTCAAAAGGACACCTCAAATAAATCTTTGAGGTATCATTCCTTATCATTTCTCCTCTTACTTGAATTTTAATTGATATTTAGGGATAATTGCAGAAAAAGGATAGACAGCCGTGACCAGTGGCAGGCTTAAGTGACATCTTGGAACATTTTCCCGCTGAACTAAAGCTGGTCCAGCACCTGGAATCGTGCCCATTATGAAAAGATTTCTTATGAAGACAAAAGCCTCGAAAGTCGACGAAAAATCTCAGCTCAAGCCACAATGACGGAGCAGCGAATGGAAAAAGAGGTTTTAGATCGCTATGCCAAGATAAATTTAAGATAATTTTTGAGCTAGCAAATTTGCAGATTTAAGGGAGAATTTCTAAGATACCTCAAGCTATGATTATACTATATGGCATTGCTTTTATGCAAATGATTTTGAGCAACTTTTATAGAGCGCTAATAGGGACCTTTCTATCAGGTGCAAGATCACATGCTATTGCTAGCTCACAGAGAACCCTGACAGGGGCGGATCCAGCGTTTCAGATTGGGGAGTGCCATTTATAAAAGAAAAGGGGGCTGGAAAAATCTTCATAGACACGCCCTTCAGAGACTTAAAGGACGTTGACAACGCCTTTTGTCTACAAAAAAAACTTCATAACAAGCTCAACTCTCTCTCTCTCTCTCTCTCTCTCTCTCTCTCTCTCTCTCTCTCTCTCTCTCTCTCTCTCTCTCTCTCTCTCTCTCTCTCTCTCTCTCTCTCTCTCTCTCTCTCTCTCTCTCTCTCTCTCTCTCTCTCTCTCTCTCTCTCTCTCTCTCTCTCTCTATCAAAGCACTAGAATATTAGGAAAATTCAATATAAAATAACATCTTATATCAAATTAGCAATTTTGAGCCTGTGAGCCTGAATGTAAATTAGTCTAAGTCGACAGTCGATAATAGCATCTTTAGCCACATGCATAACCTTTACGGATCGCCCCATTCCAATACCTTATCATTCTTGCAAAGTTTTTAATGTTTTCCTCAAATTCAAAGGCTGCATGCAAACTAATCCAGATTTGTGTTGAAAGGGATCTAGTACTGTTTGATCTAAAGTCGTTTGATTTGGTGAATGATGAATCGCATCCTTTGACTTTCCTTCAAATAGACTGCAAAAGTGTTCTGACATTATTGTGCTTTCCCTGCAATATTGTTTGGCACCAAAAAGCTGCAAGAGGGATGGTTTGTGCTTTGGCTGAAGTCTTTAAAATAGTAGCAAAAGGGCAAGAGCGCAACTGCATTATGGTTTTAAGATTGTCAAAACAATTTGTCCCGCTTCAATTTGAAAAGCGAAAATAAATCTAATATTTTTTATCGTTTTGTTGATTTTAGTCTCCTTTTAGCAACTTTGCATTGTTTTAAGATCAATTTTTTGTGCAAAAAGTTGGGCTCTTATCGAAACGTCGCGGTCCGTTGAAAGGACAGCCCCCTTAAAATGAAATGGAGGGCTCCGGCCTCCAGAAGGGCTCATGGTTTATGCGCATGTGCATGCGTTAAAAAAACTAACCAAGGTTCGCCCCAGGTCCTTGCTAACCCAGGTTAAATTTTGCAGTGTGGACACAACTAACATGGGGGCGAACCTGGGTTAGTTATTTTAACGCATGCGCATATTTGAATGTGTTTTCATTTTGCGCGCCGAAAAATAATCTGCATTGCCAGGAAAAACATTTTTGACAAAATACAATAGACTGCGACTTCGGCAACTTCCATTTTGATCGAGTTTGTGGAAAATTTGTTTTGCTGTCGTTGTTTTGTTGTAATTTAACTACGCATGCGTAGCATCAGCTAACCTGGGTTCGCCCCGACTTTGTGTCCACATTACAAAACATGAAAATTAAATTTAACCTGGGGCGAACCTCGGTTAGTTTGTGTAGTGTGGACTGGGCTAAAGTGTCCGCACACCGGGAACGGAGTCTTTTTAAGATTATAGAAAAACGCCCTGTTTTTGTGGACGGATGTAAAAACAGTTGCCCAATTCCCCGTTGCGCGAATCGTGTTTCGTGTTTCTATGTGCACAGTACACGTTTTTTTATAGGAAACCTAGCTTGGGTCCTAGTACTAAAAGTTTCTTAATTTTTCACTAGTTTCTAGTACTAACAGTTTCTTAAAAGTTTCTTATTTTTAGCATTTAACATCAAATTGTGTGCCTTCCCTTGCATACTAATTGTATTAAAGTTTATAACACAACAGTAAGATGTGATCTCGTATCTCTTGTTCATTATTCTTATGGGAACATCATTATTTTCCGGCTCAGAAAGTCATCTTATTTTTTTGGTGTTTTTTAAAAATATTGATTTAGTTCTAAATTTTTCTCAAATTTTTGGGGCTCTAGTTCTAGGTTTCTTATAAACCTGTTTCTTATAAAAAACTTGTAACAGCCCAAGTTGGTTTTCTACCAATAAAGCCCACAACTACTGTTATCCACAGGTGCCACGGCAAAACTTACTTTCTTATTGCAAATTTATTTTTCACGACAAAACTTACTTTATTCGCGCTTGAAGAATATAGCAGCGACAGGAGAGAAAAAGGGAGAGTTCTGATGCCCTTCATTTGAAGATCGTGCCAAACAGAGCGGTATTCAAGATTACCCTGGGGGCCATCTAGCAGCCCTTATCCTCTTTCGTGATCGTGATCACCTACATTTACATATATGCTTGACCTGAGGCTTACAATGCACCCGTAATTTCGTTGAAGAAACAAACTATTTCCTTGTAAATGAATCCCTTGAAAAAATATTCCATTACCAAATCCAAGGGCGTACCACCTCCCCCCACTTTTGGAATGTTGGTCGGTAGATGTTACGGATCGTCGATGTTACGGATTATCGGTAGATGCCTATCTTGATCTCATTTATATAGTATATTGTTGTAAATAGTATATATTGTACTGGTGTGTACGAAATTTTCTAACGTAAATCAAATAAAAATGAGCAATTTTTACTCGTCTTCCCAATTTCTGTCAGTACATTTACCCGTTTAAAGCAACCCCCCACCCACACACACACACACACACACACACACATACAGACACATACCACTCCAAATCGTCAAGATACACCCTTGACCCTATCGTCTATGTTGTCACCTCTGTCCTCCATTTTTTCACAGGTTTGCAGATTCGTTTGGCTTAACTGTCAAATGCATCCAAACGCATCTGGTATAAAGTTTTACCGTGAGAAAGAAAGTTTTTGCAATGAAAATGAAAGTCTTGCAGTGGGAAGGAAAGTTTAGCTGTGGCACCTGTGGGTCACCGTACTCAACAGCCAATTTCTTGCGGGGCTTCCACATCACATCTAGGGAAACAAGTTAGTTTTACAACCTAGGTTCCATTGACTGGCGACAAACGGAATGTGAAGAATGCGTTTGATGAATATCCTCATTTGACCCTTCTAATTCCTTTTTCATGTTTACATCTACCACAACAATATGATGGATCAAATGGGATAGGATGAAAAATTTTGAGAATGCCAAATATTTTGCAAGTGACGAGAAGGATATCCCACCGCAGCCTAAAGTTGTTAAAATAGAAAGTACAACAGGGATCTTCTCTGGACAGGTGCCATAGTTCATCTCCGACGCTCTCACACCTAGGGTGTGCCAACGACACAAAATTAGTGGGGTATAGTGCCTTCTGTACTCCCCTTTAGCGACACCCCTGGTTATAAGCTTAAGCCTGGACCCCGTTTGTCAGGTATTTTTCACGCGCAGAAGCAGGTATTTCTCAAATGTACAGAATTTACAGCATCTTGTAGTTTCACTTTTGCATTTTGGCTAAAGATCTTTTAACTTTGGCTAAAGATCTTTTAACTTTGGCTAAAGATCTTTTAACTTTCAACATTCGAGATCCAAAAGGTAATTTGGAATTTTTCGGCAGTTAATGCAGTTACTTTGGCAGTTAATGCGACCAACGCCCCAGTCATAGGTTGATATCAAGCGAAATAAATCGGCTGAATTACCACAATTTTGGTAACACAATAAGAGAGTGACATCATACCGGTGACAGAACGATGACATTTTGACCCCCAAAATTCTTTGACCCCACCATTGTCAACCATTTTATCTCGCACACCTCCACATGGGCTATCCAGGAGCCACTATCGAACCCCAATTCACCGAGTTCATTATCTGATCTAAAACTTTGCTGAAAAAGGGTAGCTTACTAAGGCGTACTTTCTGTAAAATGACTTGCAGTCTTAATAAGTTAGATATGAAATAAATTAGATTTTGATCAAAGGAAACAAAATAGCCAGCGCAATTCAAAAAGTCCATGCACACAAAAATAAGATATTTTAAACGTAAAATCTAACTAATAATATAAAACAATAGAAACAAGCACGCCCCCTAGTTGACAATCGCTACACGTTATTGTTTTCATAAGAAACCTAGCTTGGGTCCTAGTACTAAAAGTTTCTTAATTTTTCACTAGTTTCTAGTACTAAAAGTTTCTTAAAAGTTTCTTATTTTTAGATAAGCATTTAACATCAAATTGTGTGCCTTCCCTTGCATACTAATTGTATTAAAGTTGATTATGCAGCAGTAAGATTTGATATCGTATCTCTGTTCATTATTCTTATGGAAACAGGGGTACTTTTTATCGAGACACCCGGTACAGTGTGCTTAAATTGTTGTATTATTTTCGTTTTATTTTCGAGACACCCGGTATGTAATATTTTTCGGCTCAGAAAGTAGTTTTATTTTTTTGGAGTTTCTTAAAAATATTCATTTAGTTCTAAAAGTTTCTTAAATATTTGGGGCTTTAGTACTAGGTTTCTAATGAACCGGTTTCTTGTATAAAAAAACGTGTACTCTAATACACCACCGAAGAATAGAATCGCCGACCCTCTCCAGTTTTCTCATCGATTTTGGAAAGATTGCGAGGGCAATCTTTTTCATTATTTCTCAGGCCGACGCCAGTTGCCTCTTGTCAAACACATTACGTATCTACTTTTACCAGGCCCATGGCATCTCAAGCAAATTGAATCTTTTTCACGTATTACAAATGGCTAGTCCTTTTCTTTGTATTTTCTTGTTTCAAAATTTGGTCACTCTCCCCCTTTTAAGACTAACAGGAGAGCCTGCTTATTTTGGAATGCGCAAAAACAGACGTGGCTCTACATTATTTCCAGTACCTTAGGCAGCTCTACCTCTATGACTAGGAATGGAGACGATGATTATGTTGTCTTATCGTACCACGGCTCTATAAAAAAGCCCTTACTTCCTCGTGTAGTGATGATGTAGTAGTTTCGATTCCTTGGCTAAAGCAGGGGGGCACGCGGCCAGCCAGCCTCTAGATGGGTAATCAGTTACCGCTATTGACTCGTTACTTGCGATTAAAATCATCACAGGAAACGTGCGAATCCTCCTAGATGACTCAGGGGTGAATGTTCCGCTGACTCGAATACTGCAATTCAATCCCACAAGGGCCTCGTTAATAAATCATGTTGCAAATTACAGAGCTGCCATTTGTTTGGGCTCGCAAGAAACCAGTGAGAATTATGATAAAACTTGATAGAGTGCCGAGTCATTGTGCAAGTTTATCCGATCCAAGTCACAACGGGTTCAGCAAGTTGCTACATCCGCAAAACGCGTCACAATTGTTTATAAATAATTGTTGCCCGTTTTAATTCTTTTTGCCAACTACCTGCTTCGCTGTTAACTTTCACCTCAAACTTCGGATAGCAGTCGGGGCTGTGTCGCGGTTTCACAAGCTCCAACAAAGGACCAGTCACAATATGACTATTCCAATATAGCAGTTTGCAATATTTGCTCTACGATCAACCGTTAACAATGTTTTGGAAACTTCCTAACACCTCAACTTGCCCTGCAAGCTTTGTTCAGGATTGCACCTACCAAACAATAAACATCCTTGAATCTTTTCCCGCCTAATTATTCGCTAGAACGCTTTTAATTGGTTAGTTTTATAATAGGCTGTCGCTTGAACTGGTTTGTGAACAATGGGATCTTTAGCCGTGGACAATAAGTGTTAGGATCCACACAATTGTGCTAAGAGCTGATTGGCTCGTTTGGCTTTGATTGCATGAATATGCATAAATTTAGCAAATGGAACAAGCTGCGTAACGTTGAATTGTAGGGCGTTGTTCGTACTTCGAAGAAAGTTGTGTAGTTAGGGTGTTTGATTTGCGATCGTATCCACTAAATCACAGGCTTGTACTGAAAGTTTTAGGATGGCTGAAGTAGAAACCGTTCATACTACCACCACTGAGACTGTCGAAGTAATCGAAACGAAAACGATTACGACTTCGGACGAAGGCACAGTGACCGAAGTGACTGTTGTCAAAACTGTGGAGTCTGGAGACTCACATGGCCAAGAAGAAGCAAAACCTGCAGGGGCAGTCCAAGAAGAGGTGAAAGAGAATGGTGATGCCGAGCTTGCCAAAGGAGAAGAAGACACTCCTGCTGCTGCTGAAAAGGACGGGGCCAAAGAGGCGGTTGCTGTACAGCAAGATGCAGAAAAAGTTGAAGTCCAAGAGGAGAAAAAAGAGGAGGGCCCTCCGAAGGTCGTGCTGCACCAGTTCCCGCCAGCATCCAGCGTTCCAAGCCTTTCACCTTTCTGTCTTAAACTGGAAACATTCTTAAGGATGAATAAGATTCCATACGAGAATGTTCACTCTTTCAAAGTCGGGAAGAAGGGGAAAATGCCTTGGATCGAATACAAGGGTGAGAGGATCTCGGATTCTAGCTTTATTATCGACTATTTGAACAAGACTTTTGAAATTGACATGGATAAGAACTTGAGCAAATCTGAAAAGGCACAGTCGAGGGCACTGAAAGTTATGCTAGAGGAACAGTCTTATTTCACTGTGATGTACTCACGTTGGGTAGACGAATTTAGTGAGTTCAAAAAGGTGCTGTCCAGCCACCAGAAAGGTATTGGCTTCGCTGTAACCTTCAAGATGAACCAACGAAAAGCAAGGTCAACCCTCGACCATCAAGGAATAGGCCGGCACACCAAAGAGGAGATTTACAAAATCGCAGAGCAAGATCTTCGGGCGCTCTCGGATTACCTTGGCGAAAAACCTTACATGATGGGAGCGGAGGCCACGTCGTTGGATGCCACTGCCTTCGGCTTGCTTGCCAACATCCTCCATTCTGGTTTAGAATCACCGCAATCGAAAATGGTGAAAGAGGAATTCAAGAACTTAGCTGATTTTGTTGAAAGGCTGAAGAGCGAGTTTTGGGCTGACTGGAACGAAATGGTTCTGGGAGACAAACCAGAGCACACACACATCAGAAGAAGGTTTAGTTTCAAAACCGGGAAAAAGAAAGCGAAGGAAGCGAAGAAGGAAGATAACTCGAGCGAAGAGGAGAAGGCAGAGGAGGGCAAGGCAGAAGAGGGCAAGGCAGAAGAGGGCAAGGCAGAAGATGGCAAGGCAGATGGAGCCAAGACCGAGGAGGGTGCAGAAGGCGAGGCGAAACCCGAAGCAACCGAAGCTGAAGCAAAGACCGATGAAGAAAAAACCGAAGATAAACCAGAAGAGACGCACAAGTGAACGGCGAAGCTGCAGAAAGCGGGAAGGCGGGGGCAGAGTAATGGAAATGATTTTGCTATTGGATGGGAAGGTGTGTGTATTTCCGTTACCTTGCTTACATTCTAGGAAAAAATTTCAATTTTTAACCTCGTCACAAGAAAATAATCTTGGAAGTATGAGTGGTTGCCCTTTAGGGCCTCTGCTTTCTCTTTCCACGATAAGGTGTTGTTCTTCAGTCAAATTATTAGTTTGCTAGTGATTTTGTGCCTGTAAAAGCTCGCCATAAATTGCTATAAACCGTGCATGGAGATTCAATCTTGCCAAATTTCTCCTTACTCCTGTGTCTTTGGGATCCGCCCATTCCTCAGTCAAATCAGTGAAGTGTTGCAATCTTTCATCAGCAAGACTGGTTTCTAAAATGAATCATCTTTTTGAGATTTTATGTTGCATTCGGTTATGAGCAACATTGGGAAAGCATCATTTTCGTAAGAGCTAACTCCACTGCAGAGCTCTGGAGTGAAACATGCCTTTTCTCGATGCCAAATTGCGGGTATGAGGCCTAGGTGCCTATCAGGACGAAAAGTGGGCGTGGACAATTATTTGTCTTGCGTGGATTCATTCTATTTGATGAAAAAACCTTTTGTAAGGTTAAAACTCCTAACTAAACGAAATATTCGTTGAGGCCTCACAGTAAGTGATTTAAAACACCGTTGTGCCTTCTCTATCAGGAATCAGAAGAAAATGGATTTCTTTTCAATCAATTGTCTTGAGTTATTTGGATTTCAATCCTTTGATGCTAGATTATACTTCTTTTATTACGGAAGTATCTTCATGAAGTATTATTATGTTCAGTGTTGCCTAGACAGGACAGCAAAGTAATCAAGTTAGCCTCCTCTTCTTTCAGAAGTTTGTAGTTTATTGTAAGGGCAATAGCCCCCTGCAGATTGAGCATGTTGGCAACCATCAGAATGGCCTACCTTCTCAAAGCTTGGCATTGAATTAACAACATCCTTAAAAAATGCATCCTTTGATCAATTATTTTGAGAATAATGGGCGAGAAATCAGAATTTCAATTAACTTTCCCTTAAACATGTGTTTCCTGCTTTGCAAAAGTTTCTCACACAGCCCAGTTTTGTTAACAGTGCTAGACACAAAAAGTCTTTGCTGAATTAGAATTACAGCAGAAGTTGTCTGGGGATGTTTTTATCCACAAGATTTGCTTTGAAATCTATCTAAGACTTGGTTAGGCCAGCATAAAGTGACTAGACCTTGGTCTAAAACAAAGTTAATCTTCTCAGAGGAGATTTGCAAGTTTCAGCTTTGATATTTAAGGTTGAGCCCTGCAAATCATTGCATTTCCCAAATAGGTCTGAATCATTGTTTGAGTAAAGGTGTTAATCTTTTAAGGGACAGTTCCTAGAATTTGAAATCACCTGTGATTGTTTTAATGTTGTAAGTCTCTCAATGTTTGAATGTTTATTCTATCTCTCATTACTTATTGTTCTTAGATATCAGTGTTTGTACAACAAACAGTTAATTAAATTAAATTGAAGAATTCCCTTTTGGTGCCATTTTAGCAATTATTGGCCAAATTTACATTGCCATCACTAATTATTGATTTTCAAAGAATGGGATTGTTTAAGTAAACTTGGACCTCCAATTGCTTCTTACTTTGGAAGCAAACATATTTTAAAAAACATAAATGTTTGGCCAATTTATAGTCCTGAAATCACTAGGTGGCACATTGAAATACATTCAATCTTGTAACATGCAGTTGTTTTGGTAAAGTAAATTTTAATCAGACTGTGGCTTTTCATAAGTTTATAAGAATTTATGGCAATGAATTTATGCCTTTAAGGGTTTACAAAAACTCTCATTCACTGCATCATTAATTTTTGCAATTCCCCCTACATGTTGCAGTGATTGGAGGTGCTACATGGCTGAACAGTTTTCATTCATTTTTTGATTTTCAATAATTGGCAAAGCATTTTACCTGTGTTTTGAATTCTCTCAAATAGTCTTAAGCATGTTATTTCAACCCGCATCACTTGGTTGCAATTTAACAGTTGCAAATGTTGTTGCTTTTACGAGTTTTGCTCTTTCATTGCAGGTTGCTTCAAGTTGCTTCTTCTGTTGAAAAATCAATGCAAACCATACAAGTTTATGTCTTTGGATTCAGTCTGAGAAACTATGAGGGTTGACACTAATTTAGCTTTTTTAGAAAAAAACGCAGATAAATCTGATTACTTTAAAAGGATTTGAGGAATCACTTCAAACTAACATATGCCGATTACTGCCAGGATCATATAGGTAAATGCACACGTCGAGGAAGTCTTGTGCCCTCGAGTGAGAACTTATTAGTGTTATAAGGAAAAAGCCCCTTCACTGTTTTGTTACTGTTGCTTCAAATACTGGACCAGGTTTTTTGGCTGTTTAAAACACCAAGTCAAACGTAACATAAATCGTTCAACCTACATGAAGTACAGCTGGAGTTCGCTAGTTTTTTATCAAGTTTTTTTGTATCCAGAGAAACTTGAAGCATTCTTGTAGATGCATATTCGCCTAATTTGTGCATTTAGGCACCATGCGTAACAAGCTTGATGCAAGGGCAAAGCTGCAGTTGTTACACTGGTCATTTCTATTGTCTGCCAGCTGGCATATGTCAAAATGCTGTTCTAGGAATTTATTAGTTAGTTTAGTTTGTATTTTGATCGAGTTTTTTCGTAGCTTATATGGTATAGATTGTTAAGCGTACGCTTCTTATATATGTTAACCCGTCCTGCCTGTAAACGCATACTTACAAAAGCATAGTCACTTAAGACGTTTTATGTTAGGCTTATTTATTTTTGTATCGAAACGTTATTTTAACATTGATCATCATTTGTTCTGTAACTTAAATTATAAGCGTAAATATTATTGGTTTCAGTGCCCAAGTAAAAACTACTTGTTGATTTGATGTGGCCTATATTATTACCAGCACAGTACCAGTGACTGAACGTCATCCGAATTTCTTGCGAAAATGTGTCTCAAATTTGGGCATTTGTAAAATGCACTACTTTCTGCTGGGCTTACCCACTGCACGGAATTAGACAAGTGGAACCAATGGAAATAGAGTGAGACCGTGGTAGAAAAGAAACAAACTGCGAGCCCTGGCATTCCAATGACATTATTACCACGAGCCAGCTGTGCTCCCAAATCGGTAGTAGCCATTACCGTTGTCATACTTATTCAGTTAATCGTATACTTTGTTTCGAGATAACTTATTCTGCTATCTAGGTGTAGATCGACGTGTTGATATAGAAATTTATGGATAAATTTGAAGCTGTGGTCCTTTCCTTGCGAATATTTACTGTGGTCTCTTCTCTGTGAAACTTTTGGTAGATGGCAGCAACGAGTATCATTCTATGGGTAGCAACCTTTGTGTGTAAAGTTTTGAAATTGCCCAGTTACAGGTATTTTTGATAACAGATTTACGTGCGGGGAACGAGGGTTGCCTATGTAATACTTGGACCAGAGTTCGCCTGGAACAAATGCCCCGCAAGCATTTTTAATGGCAATTTTGTTCAAGCACAAGATTATCACTGCCACAGGAGCTTACCTGCACATTCTTCCTTTCATTATTGTTGTGGTTTTATTGACCACACCGGTGTTTTCAATTCAGCACTCTAATTTGTCCGATTTTTTCGAACAAACATTTACAGCGTTACGGGAAAATTAGTGTTTTTTGTTAAAAATTGCATTTCACCACCACCATAGCATGCTACTCTGGATATACTTTTCTTTTTATAGACACTCTGCTAAAACAACGATCCTCAAATTATATAGACCACTGGTTTTGGGGTAGCTCTATCTGAGGCCCCGTTTATACGAGAGAAAAGGAACGGATCCAGAAGTTACGTTATGGATACGACACAAGCGTTAACACGAGATCTGATGCTAAACTATAAAGCGTTCAAACGGGAACGGACAAAAAGCGACTCTCTTTTTAACTTTGGTTTTTATGCTAAAGACATTAAAAATTATTCCGAATACGAGACTGAAAATCAATAGCCATTTGCTAATGAAGGTATTGATTGGCCAGGATTCGGCAGATGTTCGCCCCACGACCAGAAGTCCCTATCTACACCACTGCATTGAACAGTCATTGCGTCACCAAAACTAAAGGGACAAAATGTTTACGTTTTGAGATGATGTTTATTGGAATTTGGAAAAAAACATTCAGGGTTAGGGCTACATGACCGAGAAAAGTTAGTAAACACCTTTATTTCATGGGAACCAGGATTTGGAGAGTAAGGGGTGTTCTTGAAGTCATGGTGGATAGCTAGGGACTTGATGCTTTTTTTAGAATAAAGGAACCAATAAATAAACATAGTGAAGAAAACCTCAGAAAGTGGAAACAATTTCATTAAACGTGCTATGTCATCTTGTTATATTTCCATCAAGAAATATTTCCATCTTGTTGAACTAAAATAAGAAAGAGCCATTGGATTTGAGCGAGATAAACCTTCAAACCTTGCAGGTAAAAATGTACATAGAAATAATATAGAAATTATATGTTGTCTTGCAGTGCTTCTGTGACTTTGTAGTCCACACGAGAATGACTTCACAAATGTCATAAAGGTCAAAGTAAAGCTAGCAATGAAAAAGGATTCTAAAGTTTCCTGGAACCGATTAACTCAAATTATTAATAGAGATAGGAAATCGCTCTGTGATTTAATCACAAAATGTCAAACTACACGTTTCAATTACAAAGACCGGCCCACTGTCCTTACAAGAAGTAATGTGAAACTCTGCAAATACTTGAATGAAAACAAATGTGGGCCAAAACAGTTAAGATCCATTCTACCTCTACTCTCGGGTTTTAAAACTAGTGAAGGTATGAGGGTTTCCTCTGTGCGATTGCAAAAAATTACGATAAAGCCGGGAAACTGTTCATTTCCTGCTTCTCTATCCCATAAGGAGGTTGTTAAGGAATAGAACTCGCTGTAGACGTGGTCACTATGGCTTCTAGGAATCACACTCGAAATGGCAACGTCTTACACAACACAGTCCCCTAACAGAAGGACCGGCCCGCATGCCAAGACAAGTATCTGGGTTTTTGCTAGAACAAGTTTCCTTTCATGCAGTATATGCAGGGATCTTTATCGTCGAAAGGGTTCCCAAGTTAAACTAACACATACAACTGTTTGACTCTAAGTTACATTCAAAGCAGAATAACGGCTCTTGAAGCTGCAAATTAAACTTCAGCAAATATCCAACCGTATTTACAGTGAACAAAACATAAGCAACTCGAGGTTTCCTTAAACAAAACAGATTCAGAAACTTTCGCTCTTGTCCAGTGCAACGCTACTGCCTTCCACTAGCTGGAATATGGAGGAGGGGCAATATTGGCTCTGTGATCATCGTAGCTGAAATATAGAAAACAAAGCAATTAATTACCAGTAAATAGATGGTTGTATCAAACAGCAATCATATGAATTGAGTAGACGCGTAGCTATTGGCAAGAGAAAGAAAATCATAGTAAATTACAGGTCACTGCGAAAGTTTAATTCATTACACACACACTTCTAAAACTGGTAAACTTTTAATGAGTCGTTACTTATCATTACTCTGTAGATCAACTTTGATTAGTTTCTTTCAATCAATCATTCTATTTTAATTTTCTCAGTTAGACATCGTTCCTGTAGCGGTTATTTACTGTTTATATAAAATGCAATTATTCCACTGGTACATAAACTGGAAACATTTGTTATATCAGAAAACTGCTGCATTTAGTGTTCATATTCGGCCAATTATTGAAGCCCATATTCAACTTGAATCACCCATTAAAATTGACATAATGTGCTTTGGGAAACAAATTCGAAACTCCATAACAGAGGAGTGTAGTCTTGGCAACTTTGCTGGCAAGCAATGGATAGCAATGGCAAAAAGCAGCAGTACTGTAGCTTTAACGTTTACTGAAAGCTACTTACAAGAATACCTTATTCAGGGTAAAGTGGTGGGGCACTTGCAACTTTACCCCTATCCAAAGAGAAGCAATATATTGTTAGTCCTTAGATGAAAACACATGATGAACTGCATATACTAAGCTCGCTTTTGACAATGCTTAGTGCTTGAATTGTTTGCGTTTATGCTACGGCTTACTGGACATTTTTAGAGAAAGACGAATTAAAGATAAGGCCAAACATTAAACACTTATCATACCATCTAAGCTAAGATTCAAGGTACAAGTGCAACCTGTGACAGTGGGCAGTAAGGGTGTTGCTAGAGATGCAAACAGATTGACTAGAGATGCAAACAGATGATGCTGATAGACGGCACAAACTGTAAATGGTCATTAGATGTGCCAATGGTGGATGGTCATTAGAGAAGCCAATCGATGATGCTCATTAGATATGCCAATTGGAAAGGCCAACGGGCGATGCTTACTAGAGATGCAAACAGAAGATGCTGATAGACGGCACAAACTGTAAATGGTCATTAGATGTGCCAATGGTGGATGGTCATTAGAGAAGCCAATCGATGATGCTCATTAGATATGCCAAATGGAATGGCCAACGGGCGATGCTTGCTAGAGATGCAAACAGATGATGCTCTGATAGACGACAAACTGTAAATGGTCATTAGATGTGCCAATGGTGGATGGTCATTAGAGAAGCCAATCGATGATGCTCATTAGATATGCCAAATGGAATGGCCAACGGGCGATGCTTACTAGAGATGCAAACAGATGATGCTGATAGACGGCACAAACTGTAAATGGTCATTAGATGTGCCAATGGTGGATGGTCATTAGAGAAGCCAATCGATGATGCTCATTAGATATGCCAAATGGAATGGCCAACGGGCGATGCTTACTAGAGATGCAAACAGATGATGCTGATAGACGGCACAAGTAAATGGTCATTAGATGTGCCAATGGTGGATGGTCATTAGAGAAGCCAATCGATGATGCTCATTAGATATGCCAATGGAATGGCCAACGGGCGATGCTTACTAGAGATGCAAACAGATGATGCTGATAGACGGCACAATCTGTAAATGGTCATTAGATGTGCCAATGGTGGATGGTCATTAGAGAAGCCAATCGATGATGCTCATTACATATGCCAAATGGAAAGGCCAACGGGCGATGCTTACTAGAGATGCAAACAGATGGTGCTGATAGACGGCACAATCTGTAAATGGTCATTAGATGTGCCAATGGTGGATGGTCATTAGAGAAGCCAATCGATGATGCTCATTAGATATGCCAAATGGAATGGCCAACGGGCGATGCTTACTAGAGATGCAAACAGATGATGCTGATAGACGGCACAATCTGTAAATGGTCATTAGATGTGCCAATGGTGGATGGTCATTAGAGAAGCCAATCGATGATGCTCATTAGATATGCCAAATGGAAAGGCCAACGGGCGATGCTTACTAGAGATGCAAACAGATGATGCTGATAGACGGCACAATCTGTAAATGGTCATTAGATGTGCCAATGGTGGATGGTCATTAGAGAAGCCAATCGATGATGCTCATTAGATATGCCAATTGGAAAGGCCAACGGGCGATGCTTACTAGAGATGCAAACAGAAGATGCTGATAGACGGCACAAACTGTAAATGGTCATTAGATGTGCCAATGGTGGATGGTCATTAGAGAAGCCAATCGATGATGCTCATTAGATATGCCAAATGGAATGGCCAACGGGCGATGCTTACTAGAGATGCAAACAGAAGATGCTGATAGACGGCACAAACTGTAAATGGTCATTAGATGTGCCAATGGTGGATGGTCATTAGAGAAGCCAATCGATGATGCTCATTAGATATGCCAAATGGAATGGCCAACGGGCGATGCTTACTAGAGATGCAAAGAGATGATGCTCATAAACGACACGCACAAATTGTCTCATTAGCTTATAGTTGTCCTGAAACTTTGCTAGAAATAGTACCAGGCATTCCTCTACCAGTGTAGTAGGACTGCATATCACGTAACATTATGGTAACCTCGCTCTCGTCCGTATTTATAACCCTCTTTTCCGTTTGCATTATTGCTGAGTTTACATTCTCGCTACGTGTCCCACGATATTCCTGTCTTGCTCTTCGCTCAAAGACTACTCGAAGTAATAGGTACAACCAGACCTCTTATACTAGCAAGGGGGTACATTGTCGCTCCCTACTGGCCATTACAAGCCATTTAAGGCAATGCTTACGTTAGGTTGTCGGGCAAACGTCTGTTGCCGTGCATACGCCAGCCCTCCGTCTGGGCGTTTCATAACTGATGGGTGTTTCATAACTGATGGCCGCGTCAAGTTGCAGATATCCTTATGTAAACTGGTACTTTCAAAATGCATTCTTCTCTACTTCTGTGCACAACTAACAAGCTTCGCCTTAAAATGTACTATTTAACACGCACTCACTCATTCATTGGCAGCTTCACCGGATGCTGTTGCATCTCGTAGCTTGGGTATCTAAAAGAAGACAGTGACAATATGACTTAAAGTTTAAATACAATATTGGAGCAAAAAGTGACTTTACAAGCAATGGGCAATTATAGGCAAATCTAAATACCGTTACATAAAGTCAAATAGTGGATTCCTGGAGTGACTGGGTCGGGGACAACTCATGTAACAGTTTGACGGAACATCTACACCCGGTTCATTCATAAAAAGCACCTCTTCTCCAACTATAATGAAACAAACAACTGCACTATTAGGGACAACAGAAGTATATAATTATGAAATGTCACAATGGCTAGAAAAAGCGGAACTAGTTTTGCATACTTACAGTACTTTTTTCGTCTGACACTCCTCAGAGTATGCAAACGTCGGAAAATAACCAAAAGCTGACAGAATAAATAGCCAGTTGCGGATGGAAAACACTAGAGGGTGATTAGCAGAGCAGGAAACACATGAAATGCTTCTTATGCACCACGCTAGATCAATCCAGGCACGCTAGATCAATCCAGGCACGCTAGATCAATCCAGGCACGCTAGATCAATCCAGGCACGCTAGATCAATCCAGGCACGCTAGATCAATCCAGGCACGCTAGATCAATCCAGGCACGCTAGATCAATCCAGGCACGCTAGATCAATCCAGGCACGCTAGATCAATCCAGGCACGCTAGATCAATCCAGGCACGCTAGATCAATCCAGGCACGCTAGATCAATCCAGGCACGCTAGATCAATCCAGGCACGCTAGATCAATCCAGGCACGCTAGATCAATCCAGGCCATGCACTAATGCATTACGATACAGCCATGTGTTAACTTCCTAACGAGAGCTTTAGCCATGGTCCAAACGCATCCAGCGTCTAACACACCACTTTGATTATAAGTATACTGAATTGCTGTTTTCGCGCGACATGTTTACATCACCGGTTCACAGCTGGTAAAACGGCGCGGAAATCGAGAGTGAATCGATCTGACAGAATATAAGGGTGGAAAAGGGGAAAAACTAGATACTGGTTCATGAGAAGATAAAAGCATGGATACAACAATCGCTCTAGAGCTGCATATCAAGGACCGTGCAGGTTACAAATGATGAGAATGGAACATTGATAGTTTTTAGAAAACGAACTGGAAACAACTTGGCGTCCAAACAACAAGCTGGAACTATGCGCATGACCAGAAAATGAAATTGGTTAAGTGTTTCATGGAGTGGTCGCACGCATCCAATTTTCATCCAACATCGATTCGCAAAACTGGGTGACACAAAATTTCCCCAACATGCATTTGACCACGGCTGAAGAATGTAGACATGGAACTGGAGAAACTGCGACGCACACAATCACATTGACAGAGCCTCTAGTGACTATTGCCATCGTAAAAGTTGAATAGCAAGACTATGGAGTCGATCTTTAAAAGCCGCTTGGGATTCGGCCACCTAATCCTTAAAAATTCCAATTCTTAGGCATTGTTAGCAATTGTGGAGAGAACTGTCAAGCAAGCTTCTTAGGCATTGTTTAAAATACAATACTAGCCGAGAGACAAGTCGCAGATTCAAAGTATTGAATCATCAACAATAATGCAGACTAACAAGAAAAATCGTCACTTGTCTGCCGACAAAGTCGTCCGCCTACACCTTCAGGCTCCCCAGTGCAGGAGTGGATTAATGACCGTTGATGTGCAGCGGACCATTTTAGGGCAACGGACTGAGTGGCAAGGTAACCAAGAACTGGTTAATGTTGAAGAAGGCCTTCCGATGGCAAACGACGAGGTGCTGAAAGGCGATCTACTTGATTGCTTTTCTCTTTTCGATCGCAAGGGCGACATGAAAGTTGAATCAACTCGAATATGCGACGTGTTACGCGCATGCGGACTGAGCCCGACAGCGGAGAGGACAAACAACATGCTCCAAGAATTGGGCCTCACGGAACAGAGAGTGGAATTTGAGTCTTTCTACAAAATTTATTTGGAAATGGTGTCATCTCAACCGTTCGTTGGCTACGAAGATATAATGGAGGCGCTAAGGACGCTGGATAGAGACCAGACTGGACTGGTATCTGCGGCTGAATTGCGTCAGGTTTTGATGAATGTAGGCGACAAAATGACAGAAAAACAACTGAACGTTGTGCTAGACATTCACGAGAAAGGAAGTGGCACTGTAAACTACCAACAGTTGGTACAAATGGTGATGAAAGAGTAGAGACAGCATATGATTTTGCAACACACTAGTTAGTTTTGTGCACTGCCAAATCTGAACGATGCCAGACGAAAATAACTCGAATATCCTAGCAACGTGGGTTGAGCCACGTTCTACTGAATGTGGAAGACTGAATGCCATTTGAGATGCAGTTACTTCGAATTTATTCGTAATCAGTCAGCGCGCAATTTTTAAACGTACTAGCACACAACTCAAGCTTGTTGTATGAGGCTATTTGCTTCCTCTTCCTTGCCCTTACCACATCATCGCACGAAACAGAATCGGCAACATTCTCGCGCTTTACAACCAAACGCATACTAATGCGGAGCACAAAAGATGACGCCATCCTGATATATCATTTTCCATGCACGTATATGGTCGAAAAAGTAACATTTAAAAGTAAAGTAACAAAATAACGTTTTATTAAAATTTTATAAAATAACATTTCATTGTTCAGCCTGCATTCGTTTTCCGTGTGGTTAGTCTTCACTTATGTCAGTTGTCCTCAACTACTGTACGGATTGGTCTATTTTACACGGCGCAAAATTCACTTCGCACCAAAAAATTCGTCCCCTTTCAAGTCAGGCTTAAAGTTATGCCTTAGTTTGCGTTCATTAACAGAGAAATTTGATTCCTGCATGAAATTTAATTCTTGTGTTTCATACGTCCTAATGTCTAGCATGCATCTTCAAAATTCAGTTGTGATCACAACTTCGTTTTGTGAAAAGAACTTGGACAATTTTTTGGACAACTAAAGTTAAAAAGGAAATGATTATGTTCCTAAGATATTGCGTATGCGTACAAGTTCATGATTATGCCAGAAAATCAGGGGAAAAAAGCCGTACTTACGGATCAAACTCCGCTTTACTTTTCATGATCCTCAGGAATTTGGCAAGCTTGACACCAAAAATAATTGCAAAAAGAAAAAAGAACAAGCACCATCCCATCGCGATCCAGAAACCATTCTAGATAAGAAAGCAAATGCCCTGTTTTAATATTCTAGAGAGTACAAGGAGGAGAATTATTGAGGAAAAGTCTAATACTATAGATAAAATTATGATCTACGAGGCTGTTTTTACCGGAAAATCACATTAAATTAGTCTGGGCAGTTAAAAAAGAACTCTCAAAAAATGTCACGTTGAACATAGTAAGGACGATGAAGCTACACTGTGTGTATCATGCCGCAGACCAAGTGTAGTTACAGAACATTTGCACTTGCTCGTGTGCTCATCTCCGAGAACCCAAAAATATGCTAAAACGTGACGAGTGCTACGGGGCTGGGTGGTCCCCAGCTTATTATGACGAATAGAGCAAGCGTGGCTACGGCACACACTAAGCATAGCGCTGCTTGTTACCATGTGGCTACAAAGAGCAAGGTCACACCAAGGGTGGTACTCACGATGTTGCCAACAATCCCATGGCAAAAATGTGTGTTCAAGACACCGTCGAAAATATTTGCGAGTGGTGTGCACCGTGCAATGTTTGTTTGGAGCTGGAAGGAAACAATGAATGATATTAATCTAGCTGGCGGCAGCTTAGACAAAATCTTACTTTAGTTGTGGCAGTCATGTGCGGGTGTCGTTGGGTAATGGGTGGTAGAGGGTGATGGGTGATAGAGGGTAATGGGTGGTAAGGGGTAATGGGTGGTAGAGGGTAATGGGTGGTAGGGGGTAATGGGTGGTAGGGTAGGTGGTAGGAGGTAATGGGTGGTAAAGGGAACCAAGAAAGCAAGAAAACCTACCTCGTTAAGAATATGGGTGACAAATTGTTCTGGCCAGGCTAGCACTCTCTTCGTGTACTTCTTTATCAACTGAAAATAAAGAGAGACCATCATGAGGTTGTGTTCCTGAATTTGTGCGAACGAGGCAACGCAGTCCAGATGGCAAATCTCTAGGTGATGATTATAGCTTACAAGAAAGGCATCGCTTGATGTTTTGTTGCTCGCCATGTAGAGAAAAGGCATCCTTGAATTCAAGTTCTTGACAAAGAATATCAACTTACGCTTGTTACATCCGTCCCTGCTGAATTCTTGATATAGTTATCTGCAGACTTCATTTTGTTCAAAATGTCCTCTGCCACAGTCTGAAGATGAGAGAAAATGACTAAGACATTGCTGCCAATAAAAAGGCGGGGTAGCTGTAAACTCATGTAAACTGACCTAGTAGCAAATGTGAATAATCAATTCTAGTAACAGCCCTCCCTCAATGCTATCATGCTGCTTTCTCGATACCAAAACTTGACAGATTGATATAACAACGAAATCCAGTCTGTAGGGGATTCGTGAGCCTCCTCCAGGCAGGGTTGCTCTGCTTTCACGTCTACACTTCGTACTGGCTCATCCACCATATGAGATTCGTTTATACAGTATCGTACCCCCTATTTTCAATTTTCCATCAACAATCCAGTGAGCCGGTGCTACCTACGAAATTCCCACCAGTTGTTGCCTTCATTTCGTAACGGACTGAGCAGGGCACGAGCAGGGGAGGGGGTGCGACAGCTTACCGATAAATTAGAGGCTTTTATCTTCAGGCTGTTCACATTATTTTCCAGTTCAATCTAAAAGAAATGTCAAATGGAAAAAATAGACAAACATCCTGTCAATGGGCTAAACTAAAACGAAGAGCTCTTATAAAGTTTCTTATATAGCTCTTATAATGTGAAATTTTCCCGAAGTGAAGGGCCTACAAATCATGAGCGCGTGGGTGGAAATTTGACAGAGAAGCCGCAGTGTTGGAAGCAGCTTCTCGGACCTTCCAGTCTCTACACGTGCTCTTTGAACGCAGCAACACAATGCTTGCTTGAAACACTTAAACATGAAAGTGCTCGTGAAGGAAAGAAAACAACTTCACTTCCTTCATGCTCGTGCCACACAGGAGAGGTTTGTAAATGGGCTATACAGAAGTGATCAATTGAAGGAAATGAGTTATTTGCAGAGATAAAAAGTTGTTCAAAGTGACTACCGAGAAACAAAATGGCGCAGGATAGGAATAGAAAAAATTTTTGGTGCCAACGCGAGGATGCATAAGCAGAAGCTATCCTGTCATCAAAAAAGAGCAAAGACAAGAGGGCATCAAAATGATGCCAACGAAACGCAGATCCATTTCAGTCAGTCAGGTTTCGAGCAAATAAAGCAAAAGACTGTCTACTTACTGCCTTTAGACCGATTCCATCTACAGTGTTGTTCTTTATTGATGTCAGATTTCCCGCAACAGTAATCAGGTCGGATGCTATTTTCTAGAGGCGCAACATAGTGAGGGAGAGCGATTAAATGCAATTCTATCATTCCATCAAAAATCCAACTAGACAATTGGGAAACTGATGCAAAGACCCTTCTGAAAATCCGGGCTCTAAATCCAATTTTGAAAAAATTCCTTTTTGGGATTCTGAATGTGGACATTTTGCGCAACTTCGGACACAATCATTCAAACTGCAAAGCTTAATATTGCAAAAAAGGTTGATTGGTGAAAGAGATAATGACCGGCTATATTATGACAACGTTGGCATTAATCAAAATATTTCTCTAAAAGAGTTCAAGTGAAAAACAAACCTGTTCTAAATTTTGGCACAATGTGGATTATTTTCAAAATCGCGCTCTAGAGGCGAATCACAATTTGTTTGGGCATTGCATGCTTTGCAATTTCAAGGTGGTTGTTCTCCTTCTGTAGGAGGGGTCTTCCTAATGCCTCCGGGAACACTGTTTTATTTATTTCTTTAATTTCTGTTTTAGAGTATTGCGCTGTTAATTGCAAAATATTTGGCAAGTGACTCAGTTTTGGAACGTCTACCAATGGAAAAACAACTAGAAAGCAATCGCTTGACTGTAAAGATAAACATACACCAAAAATTTTTGTCGTAAATACTCATAAAAAAGAGACTTGGAAATTGAAAAAATATGTGATCGAAAAGAAGAACAAGCCTTAAGGAGTCACTAAGAAAGAATTACCGATGCATTCACATGAGGAATAAGGGAGATATTATGAGCCAATGACGTCAGGTTTTTCGAAAGTGCTGTAAGGTCAGCTTTCACAATGTTCTTTTTCAACTGGAAACAAAGAAAAAAGTTTAATGTAAAAGAAAAGCAAGATAGTGACAAGACAGTCAAAGATTATTCGTTAATAAGATATTTTAAGGGTAAAAGGATGGATTTATCATGAAAGACTAAAAAATATAGACTGCCGTGACCGGAGAATGCCAAGTGAAAAGTGAATGCCTTCAGTTGACCTCTGCATTCACAGTCTTGCGGTTTGATTTAAAGGGTTCTTTTCCAAATATAGCTGCAAGATTGTCCTTTTTCCAATATAAATTTTTTTTGCGAGGGCAAAAAACAGAAGAAAAAACCAAAACCAGCTTGGAATGAAATAGATTAATAAATATTAAATTATTCCGTACTTACCTCATCAAAGAACTTCGGGAAGTCTATTTTGTCCACGCTAGAATTCTTCAGGTCATTCAGCGAAGTCTCGGTACCCGAATTTAAAACAGTCTGGTCGGAGAGGTTGAAGTTCAACTTGTTGAGTGTCTCATCAATGTTAACAATCTAGGTAAACAGTACATGGGCATAAATATAAATTAAGCAAGTCTTCGAGACATTTTGCGGCGAAAAGCCATAAAAAGTAAAAAGACTTCAAGATAAAATTGTACAACAAAACTAACAGCTGGACAGGGCCGTATTCTAAGATCGCGAACAAGAGCATCAAAAATAAACGTTGCACTGCGATTCATCACCCGGTATCAAACTACCCAAGCAAATCATACTACTATACCCAAACAAATCTCACCACTGTACCCAAACAAAACACACTACTTACCAAACAAAAATACTACTATTCCCAAACAAATCACACTACTGTTTCCAAAGAAAACATACTACTACAAACAAATCACACTACTGTATCCAAACAAATCACACTACTGTACCCAAACAAAACACACTACTTTACACAAACAAATCGCACTAATGTACCCAAACAAAACACACTACTTTACACAAACAAATCGCACTAATGTATCCAAACAAATCACACTACTGTATCCAAAGAAAACATACTACTGTACCCAAACAAATCACACCACTGTATCCAACGAAAACATACTACTGTACCCAAACAAATCACACCACTGTACCCAAAGAAAACATACTACTGTATCCAAACAAATCACACTACTGTATCCAAACAAATCACACCACTGTACCCAAAGAAAACATACTACTGTATCCAAACAAATCACACTACTGTATCCAAAGAAAACATACTGTACCCAAACAAATCACACCACTGTATCCAAAGAAAACATACTACTGTATCCAAACAAATCACACTACTGTACCCAAACAAAACACACTACTTTACACAAACAAATAATACTACTGTTCCCAAACAAATCACACCACTGTACCGAAAGAAAACATACTACTGTACCCAAACAAATCACACTACTGTACCCAAAGAAAACATACTACTTTACACAAACAAATAATACTACTGTTCCCAAACAAATCACACTACTGTATCCAAAGAAAACATACTACTGTACCCAAACAAATCACACTACTGTACCCAAAGAAAACACACTACTTTACACAACAAATAATACTACTGTTCCAAACAAATCACACTACTGTATTCAAAGAAAACATACTACTGTACCCAAACAAATCACACTACTGTATCCAAACAAATCTCACCACTGTACCCAAACAAAACACACTACTTTACACAAACAAATAATACTACTGTTCCCAAACAAATCACACTACTGTATCCAAAGAAAACATACTACTGTACCCAAACAAATCACACTACTGTATCCAAACAAATCACACTACTGTACCCAAACAAAACACACTACTTTACACAAACAAATCGCACTAATGTACCCATACAAATCACACTACAGTACCCAAAGAAAACATACTACTGTATCCAAACAAATCACACCACTGTATCCAAAGAAAACATACTACTGTACCCAAACAAATCACACCACTGTATCCAAAGAAAACATACTACTGTACCCAAACAAATCACACTACTGTACCCAAAGAAAACATACTACTGTATCCAAACAAATCACACTACTGTATCCAAAGAAAACATACTACTGTACCCAAACAAATCACACCACTGTACCCAAAGAAAACATACTACTGTACCCAAACAAATCACACTACTGTACCCAAACAAAACACACTACTTTACACAAACAAATCGCACTAATGTACCCAAACAAATCATACTACAGTACCCATACAAATCACACTACAGTACCCAAAGAAAACATACTACTGTACCCAAACAAATCTCACCACAGCACCCAAGCAAATCACACTATGGAAAAATGTTTTACACCTTGTGTGTGTTTCTAGACTGAAGATAAGGTTGAAAAGACAATAGGACACATTGAGTTTTTGCATCCTTTTAAAGCATTGGACAAATTGAGACAGGACACATGAATGAACTGACACAGGAGCCATTGGATGCCTTCAGACTGGATAACAGGATGAATAGACAGTATGAAGACCTATTGGGCACATTCAGACTGGACAAGACACAGGGATCATTCCATGCCAAATGGACCAATTTTTGAAGTGACGTCAGATTTGCATGAAAATTGGTGTCAATGTTCATATATGTAAGATAGGAGCATCTTGAAAATTTCAGCTTGATATCTTATACCATCCCAAAGATGTGGTCCTTCAAAGTCTCCAGCTTTGGCACTGATGCGGAATTCTGGGAGATGGAAATTTTTTTTTGAGCAAACTTTGAGGTCCTATATTTCCTGACCCAATTTTTATAGCCTCTTCAAAATTTTTACTCTGGAGCATATTTGGGAGCAGTATCAGAAAAAAATTATTAAAAAAACCATTCTTCAATTATTGGCTCAAAATGGCAGCCTAAAATTGCCAAAAATTTTCTTCTGGAAGTAAACAATTCAAATTTTGTAGTCTCTCATCACTGACATCACAGCAAATTTCAACATCACAGCAAATTCCATCATAGTTTTCTGGGGGCTCAAACTGGACCAAATTTTTTCAAATTTTGGTCCGGAACCAATTTAAAAGCCACATAACTTCTCAAATAACAATTTCTACCTTCTGATTTCCTCAAAAATTGTAGTTTACTTTATAAAGGTGAACATAAAATAAGCTTTGCTATATCTAGATAGTCTTAATTTAAGCTCTGGCCCTTCAAAATTTGAATTGTTTACTTCTGGAAGAAATTTTTTGGCAATTTTAGGCTGCCATTTTGGGCCAACTATTGAAGAATGAGTTTTTTAATAATTTTTTTCTGATACTGCTCCCATATATGCTCCAACGTATAAATTTTGAAGAGGCTATCAAAATTGGGTCAGGAAATATAGGACCTCAAAGTTTGCACAAAAAAAATTTTCCATCTCCCAGAATTCCGCATCAGGGCCAAAGCTGGAGACTTTGAAGGACCACATCTTTGGGATGGTATAAGATATCAAGCTGAAATTTTCAGGATGCTCCTATCTTATATATATGAACATTGACACAAATTTTCATGCAAATCTGAGGTGGAGCATGTGGGACCCCTATTCCACTTGGCATGGAATGACCCAGAGGCAGGTTTCCCTGAGGGAATCACCTTTGTGAAGTTGAGTTTATCTTCCAAATCATAAACTTTCTTCCCTTCAATGGCGTGATATATTGCTTCCTTGTTGCGACATTTTCTAAAATAGCAGAAAACAAACAAGAAATCAGAAGATAAACGTTTTAGCCAGTTGTTTTTTAAAATAACAAAATATAGGGTAGCAACTGATCAAAAGAAAATGAATAAGGAAGTTATAATAGAAATCTGTCAAATGACAAATGGCATCGGGTGGCTAAGAAATCTTTGGCATGTAATCTTTCCCTGCGGCATCACATGTTCACATTTTGTCAGCTGGAAAGTGGACTTTCCTTACTTTGATTAATCTGATAGGCTTAACAAAAAGACTTCAAGTGGGTTCATCTTCACTTTAAAAGTAAAAGTGATCGAAAAAGCTAGCATTGTTACTGTTCAGGATGTAGCTTACTTGAGAATATCCTCAAAAACAAACTGTGTTCCATTGTACTGTAGTTGCTTTTGGGCAAACTGGAAAATGAAAGCAAACACAATAAGGAACAGGCAACTTTGTGGATAACAAATGAGATTTTGTCCATGGTAGACATAGCAAGCCACATATGAGGTTGTCTTGTGCTGCGTCGCAACAAACGTATCAAAGATGATGTAATTGTGGAAACGTTTCAGTGTGTAGCTTGAGGCATAAAAATGACTCAAACAGACCTCACTGTGAATTATCCTGAAAGCCCTAGGCCCAATCCAATTTTTTGAACTGATACAAACCATTTGGCGACAGTGCACTTACTCCATTCAATGATTAAAATTTAGCAATTTTACTCATGCAGTACAATGTAAGCAAAGCATATAAATAACACAATCTTCTACTATCGGAACACATGGTCAGCCCCCTTACTCAAAGGGCTTTGGTATTAAGTTATTGTGAAGTTTTAAAATGAGCAAATGAACATTCTTATTCAAAAAATAAGAACTTCAAGCACAAGAAGCACTGCAGTGGATTTACCTTGTCCACAATTTTGCCATCTTTCAGTTCTCTGCACACAATATGTAGATTTTCACCAACGAAGAAACATATGGCGGTCACCAGGAAAAAAATGAATGAGAACAGGAATATGAAGCCAACAGACCTGGAACAGAAAAAGAGCATAAAACTGCAAAAGAGGAAACACATTTCAAGATATTAAATTCCGTACTACAACGAAAAAGTACTTTAATTATATGAAAATTATATTTCTGCCACTCCTGTGCCGTTTCACAATATTTCTGTGATGAAAAACTTGTTTCCATTTGTCTCAAATGCGAAAAGGAAAACCATAATCTAATTCCTTTGTTCGATCTCCAATTTCCAAACAACGGCTGTTATAAGATTTAACTTTTTGCACGCTTTAACTTGAAGAGCACTTGAACTTGGAGCAGGAAGTGTAATGGTCAGACCACAAGAGCTTTTTCAAATATTTCTGTATCTCACATACAGTAGTGTATATAAGAAACACAATTTTAAGAAACACAGAAATAATCCACTAATTTTCAAAAAATAATCCCTTTGATTCTTGTTTGTTATTCAAAAATTTTCATATTACTTAATCTTTTGTAAAATGGAGCAAAACATTAATCATTCTTCACTGGTCAAATGAAAAAGAATTTTGAATGCAAACAAAGCAAAAAGTACTTTTCTGAAATATTTGTAGCATTTCCTAAGGGTGAAGAATTACAAAAATTTGCTCCTGGTTACTCCAATAATCAGTGTCTTTGAATCACCATCTTCAATGACTTGAAGTTGTCAGCGTCAAATCTGTGTTTACATCACAACAGTGAATTGAATGATGGTTTAGAAAGCAGTGTGTTGGCTAATGACATCCAGTGGCACTTAATTCACAATACCAAACTCAGATAAAAACAAAACCTCTGAACACCTCAAGTTTGGGTGAAAGCCCAAAATCAGCACAAAGTGAAGATAGTGTTGAATTTTAACAGTTCATGAACTTAGAACTGCATGCAGATTGAAAACAAAGCATAAACGCAAGATCACAGACTAAAAGAGACACTCACGCCATAATAAAATTACCACCGTGATGTGAAATTGCTCTTCGATCAGTGGGAATCCTCTGCCTGCTGTATCCACAGATGCCACAGGTGAGTCCAAGCGCAAGAAGGACAAGTATTAGAGCGAAGAGTGCTGAGAGTCCGACAAAACCATAGTACCTATGGTGGAAAGGCTGTAGCTACAATAACTCAGTAAAGGGACAATAACGTTGAGAATCCTAATTATATTGGAATGAATATTTGAGAACGATTAAATGTTTAGCTAAGTAAATAACTTTATACCGAAAAAGGCAACAATAATAATCACACAAGAGGTACAGGTTGAAGGTGACGATTCCTCGACAAGAGCTGCATAATCAAGTAAGATCTGTGGCGTACCTGTACTTATCCAGATCTACATATTTCTGGATATGGTCTTTTTTCAACTTGTCATATGTAGCTCTGTCATTCAAGATTTTCTAAAAAAGGATGAAGCTTAGTCAAGGATATACAGAATTTATGTCAAGGCACTCACATATACATGAGACAGTGAGATGGCACAAAATAGAGAGTGACAGTCTACTCGGTCATACAATGAACAGCAAAGTAACAAGTAAAGTGAGACTTGTTGCTTATCTTATAGAGCATCAATGGACAGTCTAAAGGGCTCTATCAATAAAAAGCAACCATAAAAATGACCCTCAAGAAATAATGCAGCAACCAATAATGCAGCTCTACCTACACTTTTGATAAATCAATTTTAAAAAACTCACATCAATCTCTTTGTAAATGCTGTCAGTAGAGTTGACAATATTCGATTTGGCATCTGCTGCTAACTTTCTTACATCTAAAACAACATTCACTTAGTTACTTGTATTCACTGCACGTCTCCACATGAAACACAGCTGATGAAGGCAGTAAGAAAACAATACACAAGCAGTAAGCAATTATCAAGCAAGCAAAACGTAAGTAGGCAGTAAGAAGGCCATAAGCAGCTAAATTGGTGATAGCACCGCTTACATGCCGCATCATACCACAAAGCTGACTGCCTGTATTACTATAAAAACCAATTTCGCATTTGCAACAGCTGCAAACTGTGGAAAAACAAATTATTTCTATGTGACTGTTAAGGAAAAACTGGCTCACTCAATTTCAAAAGCAGCGAGTAACTTGACAAATAACACTCACCTTTCAGGGTGCTATTAGCTTTGGCAACAACCGTACTTGGTATGTCATTGAAAACTGCCTCCGCCTAGAAAGAAGAGTGGGTAGATGAATTGGGACAGATCAGAAATAATATGAAGATTTAAATGTGAACGCCATCTTTGGGACGACAGCATACCCTTTGAAGAATAGCAAAAATTTGAAACCGAACAAACACACAAAACATGATACAGCTCAATTAGTGTGTACCTCTATAACTGCATCAGAAAAGCCTGCATTCATGATGTTACGTATGTTGGAAAGTTCATTGTCAACATTTGGAAGGCTTGTGAAATTAGCTTCTTGCTTCAAACCACTGGTGTCAATGTTACTACAGGAAGCCTGAATGGGTACAGTCAGCTTTAATACGCTCCAAATCACTTGTAACTAGCTTGAGCTCATTCCCAAGCTTAGACGCAGAAGACTTTA
The DNA here is from genome assembly GCA_003864495.1 of Nemopilema nomurai. NCBI lineage: Eukaryota > Metazoa > Cnidaria > Scyphozoa > Rhizostomeae > Rhizostomatidae > Nemopilema > Nemopilema nomurai. The sequence goes on from ML133403.1 coordinate 542,862, forward strand.
AGTCTGCCGTTGTGTTGGATACAACATCCAAAGCATTCTTCATTGCAGTGACATCTGAAACAGAAATTAGAGGTATCTCACACATGAAAAAGGGCTTTTCCAAAGCAAACTGGTCCACCAATCTATCTATGAGCAAACAGACAAATTGGTCCATCAATTTACCTAAATAATGTCACTTTCATTTACACAGACCGACATGCAATTGATCTTAATTACTGCCAAAAATATTAAAGTTGATACTTTTGGCTCCATTTGTAGGGAAACAACTCTACAAAAATAAAAATCGTGGGCGTAGCACTGACTGCAAGTTAACTGCTACTAAGAATTCTGTGCAGTGTGTTCAGCGGTGAAATGTCACTAGAACAGCTACTCTGCATAATAGCTCCAGCCAGCGACCGATAAACCTCACAGCAAAATAAAGTGAAAGCCCCCTTTTTCTTTTAAGCCCCCTTTTTTTTAAGCCCCCTTTTCTTTTAAGCCCCCTTATCAAGCACAAATCTGAAATAAGCCCCCTCTCTACTAGCCCCCCTCGTTAGCCAGAGATGTCAAAAAGCGCTGAATGTGAGAGTTAAGTGATCATTATAATGTTTAGTGATTAAGTGATAATGATTAACTGGTAGTGGTTTTTAGTGATTAAATGATAATGATTAATATAGCTTATAAGGTTCTTATTTTTAATACTTCCAATTTCTTGTTTAAAATAAGTACATGGCTTTCTTCCCCAAATGTGTTTCTATTGTCTCCTAGACTGAAAAATAAGTCCCCTAGGGCTTTATAGAGCTTTAATGGAAGTCTCTTTAGTAACACCCTAGTGTTAGCCTAGACGACTATGATTTTCAACACAGATAATTTGAAAATCTCTGGTAATCATATTCATACAGACGAATAAGATGATATTGGCTCACTGTGGGTTAAGGTGCGCTAACAGGTGTTTTGGTTCAACACTTATCCATAGAGTACAACACTCGGTGATCTCTCATGTTGCGAGCTGTCTTGCTGGTCACAAGTTTACCTCTAGCTGGTCTTTATCTGCAGCCATTGGCACTCATCACCAATAACGATTCTCAGTCTTTGTAATATGAGGCGTGCGATCGCAAGGCGTGCTATTCATGGCAAATTTTTTTTAAAAAATTGCTTATGTTTCGACGATTTTCAAAGCAGCGGTAACTCAAAGTCGCCAACGGCAATTCTAATATAGTTAAAGTACTCCCATATGGGCTTTAACAACAGCGTCAAAAAGATCGCTTAGCAGTTAATACAACAGATCGCTCAATGTTAGCTCAATTCCAAAGGAATATCGATCAAATTGTAAGATATTTTTCATGAATATCCGCCAAAATATCCGCTACGTTAACGATGGTACTGAAGTCAGTGACGCTGCAAGGCAATTTCTCGACGGGTAATAGAATTTTTTCAATCCAGATTTCTTTAAGTGACTAATTAAATTTAACATCTTTACAAAAAACAAGAACAGTTTCTTCGTCAATTTCCTTGGTTTCCGTTCAGTTTACAACACAAAAGGTCTCCTTGAAAGCAGCACCCAGTTCTTGACAACAGGGATGAGAAACAACCGATAAAAAGCGGTTCGCATCGCACGCCATCGCACAGTAATCAAGGCGTGGAAAATGCCGCACGCGGCCTAGTTTTATATTACAAAGACTGCACGATATGTTAAAACCAGGCTTTACATAAAAATAAACTTACTCTCAGATGCAGATTTGACTGCTGTAAGGGCACCAAATATGTGTGGCTCCAGCATCTTTTTCAATGGTTCTCCCACAAGAGTTCGAACACCAGTGTCACTAATATCGGGAACAATCAACCCATGATAAAGACAATCCGTTTTGTTAATCGTTATCTCTTTCATTTCCTAAAAAACAGCAAAGCACTTTCAACTCAATAGTTCTGAGCTAACTTGGATACTTAAAAACATGGGACAGCTGCATTTGTCATGACAGACGCCATTAAATTTAAAAATTTTCAAAATAGAAAAACAGTCAATGCTGGGAATGGCGTGCGATCGCACGCCCACGCCTTGGCACACGCCATCCATTGCTCAGCAGTGCATTCCATCGCACGCCACAAATAATCTGAACACTTCATTCTAGAGTGATCAATACTGCTCAATGTTGTGCTTTTATCATACCACAACGAAGTTTTGAGAATATCATAATTTCCTTAAGAAGCTGGATAGTCACCGCTTTTTCGACCTTTAACGCAAAATACGACAAGCTTGAACTTCATAGAGGCAGTTGTTGTGATATGCTGGTTTCCGTTTTCCGTGTTACAAGGCTGAAATGCGCGTTCAGTTAAAACTGATCAGCTTCAACGGACGGACTTTATTTGTCATCTTTGGCTTATCAATGTACCCGTTCACACAATGAGTCAAAACTGACGACTAAGTATTATTTTTCTTCATTTTACGATGCTGGTGACACAGAAGGCGCTCTAGTTATTGCCGTGGTGTCAAAACGAAAAGAAAAAACTTCAAAACGAAAGGAAAAACTTCGCACACGAGCGCAGATAGGTGCTATCAATTAGACCTTTCAATTTATCGACTAGACTCTCCAAAATTCTGTTTTATCCCCTTCCGATAAGTATATAGACTGGCCGTAACATCCCAAGAACTTGGTTCTGCCTCCAGAACGCTGATAAAAACTCAGTTTGCTCGACGCGCTTTGCGAATCCTTGTCTCCGAGAAAAATATTTCTCCGTAGGAAGTTCAAAGAGGAGATTAACGCCTGCGTCGCTTTCAAGTCAGAGGCTGAAAGTATAAACTGATCCTTTACACGAATGTTGTAACACGTTGCGCAGAGCCAACAATGTTGGATGAGGTGGTCAAGTGATCCAACATTGTTAATATGGTCCTCTTAATATGTTGGATTTGACAATTCTAAAGCTTGTTTAAAAAAAATGTATCAATTGGACTAGCCTTGTCTTATGTTTTTATATGATTAAGTTAAGTTCTCAACTCAATATACAGCTTTCTATGCTATTAAGTACTTGCACAACATTGCACGCCTAGGCACCGCAAGGAGTGCGATTCATCGCACCACTATCATTTTATTCCCAGCATTGCCTGAAAAATGTGACAAAAATACAGTTACCCAGTTGTGACATTTAACATCACAAACACAATAGCCGCTTCCAAGGTTCTATAGCCAATAAACTTAAAAGTAAACATTTGAAAAAATGACTGTACCTTTCTAACAGTGCCTAAATAAGCAAAGGCTTCATCCAGGGCATTATCATATACCTTGCCTGTACCTGCAACCTGATTTTTCAGGTTGCTATTTGTAACAAACATGATAAGAACTCCAGTCCTGATTGAGAGAAAAGGCACACAAGATTAGCAGTTAGTACAAACAGAAAGCAAGCAATGAAGAATAGTTCGTTCAAAACAACTTAGCTACAGAGAAAGTCAAAAAGTCAAGGGTACAACCCTACACAGCTTTTCCTTGCAAAATATAAGTGTTCATGTCTAAGTACGAAAAATGTGCCTGGAATGAACTATAAACTGCAGACTGCCCAATATTTACCAAGGGAAAAAGACATTTAGGAAAAAGTAGGATAACCTTATCTGTCAGATAGATCTACTGAATTATATGTCTGTCAGATAGATCTACTGGATTATATGCAAAATCAAAAGCAAAAGCATCCAAAATCACAGCTGAACATCGCAGCTGAACATCACAAATTCCTGGCTGACTGAACCATTTTATCCACTGTCGGGATCTTTACCAAAGCTAAAGAAGCAAGAAAGTCACAACTTACATAATGAAGACAGTGATGACAAATAGGATGACAGCAAATATGCAGCATTTAAAATGGGCTTTTGCTTCCTTGTCATCCTGTACCATGTCACCTCCGCATTTGCCACAAAGCCTGCAGCAGCAGAAACAGGATCCAACCAATGGCATAAGCAGTGCAAATATGATTCCAATGGCACAGCACACCACAATTGGCAACGCAAAATCATACAACTATGATGTCAAAAAAGAAGACAAATTAGTGATATTCATGATGTTCAGCTTGAAAATAACTTTCAGAATGAAACAGCCACATAACCCACCACCTCAGATTTGGATGATTTTTGGCACAAATGTTGACAACTATGACATGTGCATAAGCTGGAAATTTCATCTTCATACCTTCTACTATTGCAAAGTTAGACGGGTTTGAAATTCTGGTATTTTCGGCACATTTGTCCATGATCTGCCATTTTGAATTTTTGCTATTATTTACATGAATTAAAACCAAGGAAGATATGATGCATTTCAAATGAAAATAAACCAGAATTGCCAATCAATTATGAAGATCTCAAAAACATGATCAGTAATTTCCAGACACCAACAAAGGTCATTCTAAATAAAGAAAAAGAAGGGTAGGTTGTTGCGATGGCAACGACCTCTGTGGATAATAGTGTGAATTTCATCATGTTGCTTAAGTTGGAATGATTTGAGTTTCTTAATTTGACTAGATTACTAAATGAACTAACTGTAAGTGTGTTTTTCCTTTATTAAAATATGACATACTATAAGTTGCTCTTAATTGGCATTTTTGTGCCACCGTCAAAGTAACATATTTTCTCTCTCTTTTAGGCAATAAGTGTTCCCTAAATCTAAAAATGGATTTTTGTGCATCATTTAGGCTTGCTTCAACATCTTAAGAATATATGATTAAAAGAGGTTATATTTATTGAATACCAAATGATATCAGTCCACTAAACCTTTCAGTTATTTGACAAATAACATCAAGATCTACATAGTGCCTACACTTCTGTTTTGAGAGCATCATTTGGTTCAAAGGTGTATTGCCTTCCAGTCATTGTTTATGTTTTTAGTGGTTGTACCTTTTTAAGAATGTTTGATGTTGGCACCCAACATATGTCACCACGGAAGTTATTTGGTTAGACATTGGTCGTTTCAGGCTGGCTTGATCAGCCAAGCACTTAAAACAGTATCTCCAATCCCATCATATGGGGATTTACCATGACTGGTGGCAACAAAATTCCATTGACAGTTCATTACAAAGTCTTCCTTATTGTTACACAAGTTCAAGAAATTCTTACAGTTCTTAAACTGGCTGGCAACTTTCATGTCTGTGAAAATCATTTCCTTGATATGATGTGCAGTGCCTTTCAACACATTATATACAAAATGCACATCATGTTCCAGGTCATTGGATAAAAAGCAAAGTGATGTTGATCCAATGACTTGTGCATTGCCCTTGTGCACTGCTGGATAGTGACTGAATCTTCAGTAAAACCAGTAACATCTTCAACCTCCTTGCCTTCTTCAAATGCTGTCCATTTTGTGAAGATATTGCATATTAAGCAATCTTCAACATTTCCAATTCCATGACATTGTGCACATCTGTGAATCATAAGTCCTGTCCCAGACTACCATATCAATCAGGTTGTGGTACTGGTGTCCTAAATTTGCAGCATCAAGAAGCTTCGGATTTTGATGGGAAGTGCAGATACACACACAATGTGCCTTTTGAGGCCAATTGGGATGCACTATTTTGGCCACAAACTTTGAAAACCCAATACAGGAACAAGGATTTTCAGACATGAACAGAGAATATAGATCTTTTATGTTACAAAAGAGAGGTCATCTTTGCAAGCATCTTTTTTGTCTAAGACTCACAAAATCTTTCTTTACTGTAGCTGTTTTTATTGCTACAGTAAAATGATTAAACAGCATTTAACAACTCTTCTTGAATTTTTTCCCAGTCACTTTGTCTGGCATACCAAGAATCCCTTTCTCTTCTCTTATTGCACTTGCCTTCCTGATCATGCAAACAGGTACTTGAAATACCTCTGATGCCTTACATATTGACCAAGATTTAGGAGTCAGTGTTAGAACTTAGACTTTCAGTGACATGAAACCTCAAATTTGTCTTTAATCAGGCTGAAAAGATAGTCTCAGTTGATGGCTTTCTGGATAAATTCCTCCATCTGCGTGTTTTCCTTTATCAGATTCCTCTAAATCATCTGGTTCCACATTTAGAATTGCCACAACCTTCTTTGAAGCAGCTTCATTTATTTGTCACAACGTTCTTTTCCCTCATTCAAGTTTTGATTATTTTGACAAAGAATGCACTTTCATGGGTGTAACATCAAGAGTAGTCAGTAATTCATGTAACAACTCCCTCTCCACTTCAAAAGATGGGTCTTGCTCTAACTTTTCAATTGGGGACTATAGTGTGTGCAGGTATGATAAATATTGCTGGTTTGGAGTGACTATTGAAGTTAGTATAGAAAACCGAGATGTTGTGGTGAAATTGTTGCATCCACATTTGCCAAGTGTATCATTTATGGGGCCAACGAGGCGTGGTGACATATGTTGGGTGCCAACATCAAACATTCTTAAAAAGGTACAACCACTAAAAACATAAACAATGACTGGAAAGCAATACACCTTTGAACCAAATGATGCTCTCAAAACAGAAGTGTAGGCACTATGTAGATCTTGATGTTATTTGTCAAATAACTGAAAAGTTTAGTATTCTTAAGATGTTGAAGCAAAGCCTAAATGATGCACAAAAATCCATTTTTAGATTTAGGGAACACTTATTGCCTAAAAGAGAGAGAAAATACACTACCATTCAAAAGTCTTTGGATGATTCAAGTTTTGAAAGAATCTTATCATAAAAGCATTAAAAAACCTTAATTTGATCCTCTCTTATTAAGTACGACAATCAGGGGCAATTTGCCCAGGGCCTCGGCCTGAAAGGGGACCCCAAATTATGATGAAAAATTTTTTAACATGAAAATTTTTTCACAAACATGAAAAATTTACGGATTTATCTTTTAAGCTGAGTTTCGCAAAATCGTAATTATTGGTGGGAGGGAGCACTGATAAAATCAGGTAACCCATATAATCTTGTTTTAATCTATGGCCAGTTCAAGTGAGTCATGTTTGCATTTAGAATCGTTGCATAAAGCTTTATGAAAGATAGTAGGAGTGCTTCAAAAGATATACATTTTTTGATCGCCTTAAATTGTTTTTATTCGCCAGATGTCTCAAGACTTTTTGAACGGTAGTGTATGTTACTTCGACGGTGGCACAAAAATGCCAATTAAGAGCAACTTATAGTATGTCATATTTTAATAAAGGAAAAAAACAGACTCACAGTTAGTTCAATTAGTAATCTAGTCAAATAAGAAACTCAAATCATTCCAACTTAAGCAACATGATGAAATTCACACTATTATCCGCAGATTGTTGCCATCGCAACAACCTACCCTTCTTTTTCTTTATTTAGAATGACCTTTGTTGGTGTCTGGAAATTACTGATCATGTTTTTGAGATCTTCATAGTTGATTGGCATTTCTGGTTTATTTTCATTTGAAATGCATCATATCTTCCTTGGTTTTAATTCATGTAAATAATAGCAAAAATTCAAAATGGCAGATCATGGACAAATGTGCCGAAAATACCAGAATTTCAAACCCGTCTAGCTTTGCAATAGTAGAAGGTATGAAGATGAAATTTTTAGCTTATGATCATGTCATAGTTGTCAACATTTGTATTAAAAATCATCAAAATCTGAGGTGGTGGGTTAAAAAATTTCAATTTTTGTGTCATCAATGTTTATTTTTAACTCTGTATATATAAATGTTCTAAACATACAAAAGACCCACAACTCGGCAAGACAGCAAAATGACATATCTTTGCGCTCTTATAATAAAACCCACCACACACAGCAAACTTTGTCTTCTGCCTTCCAAAGACAGAAATCTGCTGTGTGCACTTGTCTTTTAAAACACTCTTGTTGTCCAAAAACCCCTCTTGTTGACAAGGTTTTCAAAAACCCCTTTCTCCCTTCTTCTCCCTATCCAAGGCCTCAACCAAATTTTTATGTTATGATGGCGACGTCTTCTGCATTTTAGCAAGATATATAATGCTGTTAATGCTGTAAGTTTCTTCGTTTTCCTCTAGAGGCCATTTTGCCCAGTCCCCTTTGTCTGCTACCTAGTTCCCCATTGTTAAAAAATCTGTGCTTCAGAGACAAAAATTAGTCATATGCGGAGACCCCTAAGACAAAAATCTTTGCCTTTCAAAGACAAAAGTATGCCCTGTGCGGTTGGCTTAAGAAGACAAACAAATTCTGAATGTCTCTAATCATTTGCCCAATCAATCAGTCAATCAATCATTACAGTCAATCAGTCAGTCAATCAGTCAGTCAATCAATCAATCAACTAGCAAATCAATCAGTCACTGTTACAACAATTTAATAAATTCAATGATAGACTATTAACACTGGTACCTTCCCCTTTCTGCTTTTCAGGGCATCAATTTCTTTGTCAAATACAATGTTACCTTGACTGTCTACAAAAGCAAAGGAACAAAAGCTTATGTTCAACTCAGCAAAGCTAGCAACAACCTTGGATCAATTAATGATACTTACATGTTAAACCTTTATCTCCAGAAGAGATCTATATGGGAATCATGTAATTTCATGGATCTGGGGATAACTGAACAACAAAGGAAGCATCGCAGAGAAGGTATTTTTAGTGATCAGTTATTTGAAAGCAAACAGTTCTCTCTCTGTCTACACATTATAGATGGGTGTGTCTTACAGTGTTGGTGTAGATATCACAAGTACATTGACTTTAACATCACTGCCATCTCTGATTTACATTACTTCTGAAACTTCTACCCATACCTATACCTTTTATCCATACTAATATTTGGTTGAAAGTTTATTCAAGTAAGATGAAAAAAAAATCCAAATTTGTGTTCCCTGCTGCTTAGGCTTGTGACTATCTTTTGGAGACTAAAAGTTTGGATAAACAATTAGTTGTCAATATCTGTTGACAAAATTTGTTAACCCAAACACCTATGGTGTTACCTATAGTAAATTGTTTAAAGCTGTGACTAGCAAGCTTATTATGGCATCCAGTCTGATTGAAGCCTTTTGTGGTTCTGAATTGTTAATGAAAACATACTTGTAACTGGAATTTTCCTTTTAAACAGCAAAACATATTTTATGAATGAGTCCCGCAAGGGTTTTATATTTAAATGAGAAAAATTGAAAAATGCAGTGTGGCTGTTTTCAACAAACAAAAAACAATAGCTGTTGTAGCCACTGATCCGCAACGATTTTAACCAATATTCCTGGACATATACATCATACAAAGAAAATATTAGATGATGTGAAGATTTACAAGGGAATTTAAAGGAGTGTAACTACCAATCTTTTAAACTGTCAATATCAATATCTGCTCCTTCACTTAAACCCATCAACACTATACTCCTTCACACCTTTTTGAAAAGGATGTCAAATACCAATGATGGCATCTATAGCCTTCTTAGGCCTTTAGGTAAGATTAAGCTTACACCAATCAAGCATACAAGCAAGGGAAATGATTGGTGAACATATCTTATGAGCAAGAATAATCAAAACGTTTGGCATCTAAACAATACAGATGATTTGATAGTGCAGGTCAAAGTGCAGAAAATTTGATGAAAAATGAAATTAATTTCTCAATAACACAGACTGAAACTTCACTGAACTGACGATTTTCTTTACCAAATAAAAGCTTGCACATACAGGTTTGCATGAACAATGATGAGATCACTTGCTGATGTCAAACAAAAGGCCTGCCAGGATAAAGAAGGGCATTTTTATGAAGCATAGGCAGCCAGACCACCAGTTTAAAAAATTCAGATTAATTGCTTGAATTCTGCTTTAACGGGTTGAGCCTGGTTTTGGTTAGGCAAACTTCCATTCATGATCCAACATTCAAGACAGTCAATTGCTTGCAACTGTTCTCACATCACAACAGGCAAAGACCCGAAATGATTTAGTTAACAAAAAGCTAAGTTGCAAAATTTCTTTGTTGTTAGCTTAACTGTTTTGGTGTCAATTTAACTGTGCTATCATTTGCTATCTTGAGGCATTTCAGCTCTAAAAGCCTTTCATTTAACTTTTTTCCATCAAAACAATTTAAAAGTACACTCTACAATAACATTCTGTTTGACACATTTTTGCTCAATACCTTTTTTGTTTCAGTTAAGAAACACTTGGTCTTAAAGGTTGATTTTCTAAACATTTAACAAGATGAATTTATAAATTTCCACAAGTTGCTGACCAATGCCTTTTTGAATAATCCTGGCAATTTCCATATCGTTTGATTTTGTCCATAACCAAATAATAACTCTTTGAGCTGAAAAATAATGCTTATTCCACTTCATAAAGAAAATTTTGGCAACCCCTTACTAGTTGTCTGTGCTGTCCTAATAGTAAAAATTTTGACTTTCATTTTCTCATTCGATCAAATAATATGTCTTAAATATTTAAAATACAAATACTCATATATATAGTATTCAAATAGAATATATTATACAGTCGTTATATATTCAATTATATATGAGTCCCCGGTGATCAGAAAAAGGCCAACCAAGAAACCTGAACTCACTCGCAAAGGACTCATACAGAATCAATATCTTATTTTGTCGCCTTCCCAACAGTGTCGTGTACAGGCGCCAGAGCTGAAATTAGTAGTCTTGGCAACTGCATTACAAAAACACCCATCAGGAGCTGAAAAAGCTCGAAATAAACAGATAACGCTCAATATTGCTTCTGCGTGCCTTAAAGGGTGCGCCTCTCAAACAAACCATTCATATCTAGCACTTTTCTGTCGTGACGAGTTTCCGTGTTCTCAGGAAATTCACCCGGCCTAGGTACTGACAGGAAAATCAAGAAATAGCTCTTACCTCTTATGTCCGGAATCTCTTTTTTCTGCACTGTATTCATGAATGATTCAGCGAGGCTAAAGAATGCATCCAGTCCTTTAGCATCGTATTTAGTTTTGATTGCTGAAACAGCTTTTGCATCCCTTGTTGTCGATGGAAAGGTAACTTTCGGAGTACTTGAACTGTAGTCAACTTTAACCCCGACTGGGTTTGACGTCGGCAAATACTGTTTGCACGGAGGGTTCTCTGCAGAGACCGCAGATACTTCAAAAGCGATCAAAATTAAAATAAAATTTAGCTTCATTTCCAACTTTGTCATTGACAGAAACTCGTAAGTTGGCTTCGCACCATTCAATTCCGCACGGATGAATATCCCTAGGCCAATGTCGTCACACCTTAGGCCGCAGTGCGCCACGGCCAGCTCACAGTGAGCACCTTTGATCGAGCTGCTTCAACCGAGCAAGAGTATGTCAAGATAAAGACTATATTTTAAACATAAACCTTTTTCAATAATGGTCCCGTCCAGCAGGATACAACGGTATGAATTCAATTTTCCTGTTAAAAGCTTTATTCCTTCCTAACAACACCACAAATTTTGATATCATTCCAGAATATTGGAGATCTTTTGAAACGTCAGAGGTCACATGTACTTTTTTAAACAATTGAAAAATCACGTGATGTTTTGTTGTCGAGGGGGAAGAAGCAACGACCCAATCTAGACTGGAGAAAGTGCCAAAATTGACGGGGAAGGGCAAATGAAGGTGCCCGATTAAAATTATAGGGGATGGTCAAGCCCCCCGTAGCCAGAAAAAACGCCACTTGCAAGTGTTGCGAATTTGGGTTCAACAGAGAGAGAGTTTGAAGCAAAAGACAGACAACGTGTTTCAGCGAACTCTGTTAATCAAAAAGCACCTTGAGACCTTAAAGTGCATATGACACGAAAATTTTTATTTCATCGTCTGACTAAATCTAGTACGCTGATTACGAAAATAACCTTAGAATTTTCGAAAAAACGTGTACTTTCGTAGTTACAGCTGTTTCAAAGTCGATTTTTTGCTTCAAAATCTGTCATAAGGGATTGGGTCGAGTTTGACAGGAAGTGACGTAAAGTAGTTGTGTTAGTGAAAAGTTAGATTGCTTTCTAACAAGAAACTCTACGGCGGAGTTTTACTTGCGACCATGTAATCATGTCGGACAGCGAATGTTAGAGCTCGATGGCTTCAATTTTCGAAGAAAGTGAAGAAGAAGAGCTTATAGGTGCGACTGGTGGACTTTTTTTACCACACCAGAACGAACAACTCGTTTCGTCTGGGGAAATTCGGACGCGGAGCCAGGCGAAGCTGGCACGGCGATCGAAAGAGACCAGGCAGAAGATGAGGATGGAATACGGCCTTCCCAACTGCCTGATCGACGGCGAGGAATTATTCCTCTGAATGAATGGTGAGTAAGATAAATCGACAACGGACTGAAACTTGTGACCATTGTAGACAGCCCTTTGGTTTTGGTTTAGTCTACAAATTGGCCTGACTGTGCCATCAATGAAACCCTAACAGTTATTCAATGCTGCTCCCTTGTTATGAACAGCATTGGCAAATAGTTTAAGCTTCCTTGACGAAAGCATCGGTTGGTTAATATCTCGCAATAAAAATCCGAACCTCTCATATAAAAAGTCCACCATAAGATTGGTCGCCATGTAGATTTGTGAGACTGGCCTACCAAAACGAGGAACAATATCAGAATATCTGCACGGAAAAGCAAGACGTTTTAGAGTCATGCAAAGAGCTTCAATGCCATCTACGACAACACCATTCGAGCACTTGAATGAATTAGGCAACTGGAAAGCGGCGGCAAGTCTGTTGATATCCCGTTTGCGAAACCTAAACTCGACTTCAAACTCTTCCTCCGAAAAAAATTCAACATCAAACCGATTGTATTTATCATATGGAAGGTCTGCATGGAGATTTCTATGTTGATTTTCATCCATGGGAAGAAGAACTTCTTCGTCATCCACTTCTTCATCATCATGCATATCAAGCAAAACGTCATTTACATTCATTTCTGCCATCTTATAGGTCCTTTTAATTCTGGCGCCAAATCTCACGTCCCCGTCGTGGTTTCGGAATCAAATTACTGCCCATCAGCCCGGACGGTGAGACCGCGCTAGTTCAAGACCCCTTACCGTCTCCGTCCCAAGATCCGTCTTGCATCGGAAACTCACTATTATGTGGGTGCCCCCGGGGTTTATGTAGCATCATCGACAACGTACTTCAGGTGTTAAACAATAGGTATTTGATAGGCAGTTATCCAAAACAATAGCAAACATATTACTCACCATGAGCTTTTGACGCTTGCCAAGCTCTTCATCTTGTTTTCGTTGCGGACTGAAGGTACAGCATCTCGTCGAAGAAATGTTTTGGTGTTTTTGGTGTCAAAAACAGGTATCGAGGAGAACGTCAAAACTTGTGCAAAGTTAAACAATGCATCGAGCTTCTGTTGGTGCAGCAGTTTCAGACATTGCTTGAGTAATAATAATGCAAAAAACCCCCTCTGGGGGACAACAGTTGTGCCATCACATAGTCAAACCATACAGCAGCTCAGTTCTATTCGAAGAATACACAACCACTTTACGTCACAGAGGTCATGTGACCGCCTGCCCGACCGCGTTTTTCTTATGACACATTTTGGCCAAAGTGGGTGTCAGAAAACCCCGATTTTCGAGAAAAGTACGTCAAAAATGAAAAATCGAAGTTCACCATCGTTACCAGCGATGTTTAGTTGATAGTTTAAGCGAATAAAAATGTTCGTGTCATATGCACGTTAAGCATGTGATTATAAGCATAAGCTATTAGCGGAAAACAATAGCAATTTAGTATACGCTTGGGTTAATGTTAAGATCACGCCAATGCATTACATCACCCCCTCCCTTAAGCCTGAAATACACGATCAGTTTTTAACTGACAGTTTTCAGTCTTCAGTCAAAAACTGATCGTGTATTTAGCAAAAACTGATAAAAACTGATGCTTTAATGACCTTCAGTTTTTGACTGAAGAAGTTGAACACGTCCAACTTCGTCAGTTTTTGACTGATGGAATTTCTATTCATTGATGTAGACTCCATTGTTTAAAGCTGGCGCCTCTATAATTTCTTGCGCAAGATACTTGCAGGGATAGAATCACGCATATTTGTGTCGTATTTTGAAATGTTCACCTTAATCAGCTCCAACAACTCGTCAAAATTTTCAGGCGTGATTCTCAGAAATTTTCAATACTCTCCTTCATCCTCCGATCTTAACTCTTGTAGAAGAGTGTCGTAAACACAGAGGTTAGTTCTCCTACTCAACCATGGCTTTACCCAAACAGACATTGCTTTCTTTTTTCGATATTTTCGCCTTTTTTGACGACCAGAGCCGCAGCCAGAACAACAGCAGTTGTTTCTTGATCAAGCTCCATTGTAAAAAAAGCTGATCTAAACAAAACGTGAAACTGAAGACTATCAGTCAAAAACTGATAAAAACTGATCGTGTATGAAGGACATCAGTTTTTGAAAAACTGAAAACTGTCAGTCAAAAAACTGATAAAAACTGATCGTGTATTTCAGGCTTTACGTTTTTGATTATAGTGACTCCTTTGTCTACTTTCCATTGTCACACCATGTCATGCTGACACATCTTTTCTCGCTCCTTAGCCTAGACTGTTCTATCCTCATTACATCATCATTTCATCATCCTCTCTCATCCCTCGTCAGCAAATTTATTCTTAGAGCATCGGTATAAATTATGATTGTATAGTTGAGATAAGTCAGTCAGAGTCAGTCAGAGTCAGTCAGGAACAGAGCTACAGAAAACAACAGACAACGCGTCGTCTCTCTCTCTCTCTCTCTCTCTCTCTCTCGGCCTGGCTCCGTGTTCAGGGGCGGATCCAGACATTAGCAACCTTTTCTCATCAGATTTTCTCAAACAATTTCCTTTTGCATCAATTAACGTCACCCAATGCCACGAAAATTCTTCCTGTTCTCTGAAATTATATCACAACCTGTTGCCGCTATTGCTGTTGCTTTCGTTCGTCAAGCCAATTACAGGCAAGTTGAGCTATGCTGAAATTTGAACTGTCGAATAAGAACCCGAGTTGACCTATGCAATTGTTGTAGAAAGTGTCCAATTAAATTCAGTGCAGACTCAAATAGCCAATCAAGATACAAGTTGACCTATGCAATCGTTGTTTAACTGTCCAATAAACAGATAGACTGACCTATGCAATTGTATTCGCGACCGCTTTTGTCAATAGCCGATTCCAAAATTCTGTCGCGTTCAATCTCCTTTGAAAATGTCAACAATAGCCTTGCTTCCGTTTGTGAATGTGACGCATTCCTAACAGAAAACAGGGATCAAAGCCTTTGTTAGCTTTTATTATATGATTTTAGCGCTGACCACTAACAAAAATTTTGATCATATGACCATTAACAGAACGCTAGTATTCACATAAAAGGGGTGTGGCCTTCATTTTAGACAGCCTGACAGGCATGGCTCTAAAAATTTCCCTTCCTTTGCTGTAGTCAGATTTCTCCCTGAATCCGCCCCTGAAGGGGGTCTAATAACCTGTCTTAAATGGGCTGGACGACGGAAAAGCTGAAGGTCACGGTTTTCTTCTGGCTCTCCCACATTTTCTGTGTTGTCTTCAGCTCTCCCAGTAAGAAACTCAATACCTGGCAATTCCTTGACCGGGTAAAGGAATTCACCTTCTGTAAAAGCAAGCCTTAATATTGTTGTGGTGAACAACGAGCTTTTTACCATCTTTAGACTGTACTGACCCCATTCCGTTCTAAAATTATGTATGGGCCTATCCATCTTTTCCCAAATTTCAAGGTCTTGGGGCGACGCAGCCAGACAGACTGGCCTACAGGAAGGGGTACCCAGGTAGAGTGAGGAGAGCCTGTTTTCCGTTGGGTAGATCTACTCTTGGCTAGACGCTTTCTGGCTATTTCTTCCACACTAAACAGACGCTTTCTGACCAAGCCAGAGTATTCTGACTGACTAGCTGGATTTTTTATTGGTAAACCTAGGTGAAGCTCAATTGGTGTTCTAGCAACTCTCCCAAATACAAGTTCATAGGGGCTGAAACCGGTGGAATCATGGCGACTTGTGTTATACGCGAAAACGGCCAGATCAATCCACAGGTCCCAGTCGTCCTTGTGCTCAGATACGAAAGTAAAGAGCATGTCTTGCAATGTACGATTTTGTCTCTCTATAACACCATCACATTGGGGGTGATAAGCTGTTGTGCAAGACTTGTGTATCCCCATGAGGTTGCAGATTTCTTGCACGAGATTACTCTCGAAATTACGTCCCTGGTCTGAATGAAGGACGGACCGAGCAACTGTAGAGGCCTGCTGATCTTTGGTAGCAAGTACCTCGCACCATTTGGTGAAATTGTCCATGACAACAAGTAGGTGTCGATTACCCCGGGCTGTCTCTGGTAGAAGGACCCATGTAATCCATAGCACAGAAAACAAATGGTTCACCAACTTCAATCGATTTTAATGGGGCCTTTTTGTAGTTTAGGTCCAACTTGCTCTGTGCGCATTGAGAGCAGTTACCGATGAATTCCTTAATTTGAAAAGTCGTAGTCCTCGAATGAGGCCTCGAATGAGGCCAGTAAAATCTCCTTCTGGCTCGTGATAATGTCTATTTTACCCCCAAATGGCCAGAAAAGGGCTACTATGAATACCTGTCAATACAGAGTGAACCAGGTAAACAGGAACGACAAAAGCATAACTGGGAAAGTTCCCCTCCTTATTAAGGTGCTTGACAAGATCTCCATTAGTTAGTGATAAGTCTTCCCAACAGTGCCAATATGCGCGTAGAAGGGGGTCGTTGGGGGTCAAACAAATTGGGGAGGTTTAGGGAGAGCAGAAGATTTTATTTCAATTATCTTACTCAGGGTTGAATTGTCACGCTGCGCTTGTTGGCGGCTAAAACCTGGCTTCATAGTTTTGGTGCACGTGTACAGTTTTTGAGCTGGTAATCGAGACAAGGCATCTGCATTTTGATTTGCAAACCCCTGGTCTGTGACGAACCTCGAAATCGTACCTTTTTAAATCCATTACCCAGCGTGCTATCCTACCTTTAGGCTGACAGTGTGTAGCCAGCGCAAGGCACTATGATCTGTGACTACAGTGAAAGGCTTACCTAAAAGATAGACACGGTGTTAAGACTTTCGTATATCTCTCGCTAGTTCTACGGATAGTTGTCGATGTGTCCAAGAGAAAAGCCAAGAAAAGGAATCTTTTTAGCGTTCAGCAATTTCTTTCATCTCATAATGCTCATTTCTCTCAGCTTAACTATTGTCAAATGTTTCATAAAAGATGATTGATTCTCAGGACCTTTCAAAAGTCAGATGATGGCCAATAAATGGTGCGACGTAAATCGGTTTAATCTTTCCTTCTTTTCTTCCGATGAAATCGTTCCTGCAGCTACATAACTTGCATGCTAACAACGGCATAATAATCAACATGTGACATGGGCATAATCTTACTCAAGAACTATCCCAGAGGTCTTTCAAAACTTATATATCTCCTATGAATGTCTCAACACGACTAAGAGCAAAATCTTTCACAAGCATCTTGCCCCTAAAACGATGCATGCCTAAACTCCTTTCGCTTGCTGCTACTTTTTCATAATTCTTACCCTCCTGGATGAGGTACGGGCTCAAATATATACTGAACTAAAAACAATAGACATACGTAAATGAAACGGTAAAAGGAAGTAATCTATTTAGTGACGAACGAGGTTGGGGTAGCGTAATATCCTTAATTACTGGGTTACTATGGCGATCTACTTAACATGCTGATAATTGACGTAGGTATGAAGTTACTCATAATAATACAAAGGTTATCCTAATACACGTGATAGAAAAATGCGGAACGAGCAAGGAAAGTTGCAGATCAACAAGAGTGATTAGGTAAGGAAAATCAAACGAATGGACTAGAGGGAAAGGCCTAAAATTAGCAGTATTACACTATATCCTACTGATAATTTCGCGTTTTTTATTTGTTACAACAAGGAATTACTGAAATACCAGCCAATAGCATAGCAATTTGCGTAAATCGTAAATTATCACGTGAATGCTTATAACAATACTTACTGCGTAAAAAGGCAATGATTAATTTCTATTTAAGCGTTTTGACAGTGCAAGCCAGGGGCGGCTGGTAGCGCTATTAGTGTTATTAGTCTAATAGCAGTTTTTTTTCTGTGAAAGCTCTCATAACCCACTGGTAATATTTTTTGAAAACGAAACTAGCACTGCAAAACACTCGGCGAAATCAGTTTATTTAAAAAGCGAACAATTTTCATGCAATTGTGCTCAGATATGGCCATGGTGAAGTGAGCGGAAGCCGGTAACCTTCAAATTGAATTGTTCCTTTCAAGAAAAAGACCCCCCTCCTACGCTTATCGTGACGCTTATTTTGACGCATTCATTTGACGGCCGCTAGCGAATACTACTGCCCCAGCCCTAAAATATTGCTATTAGGTTGACAGATCCTAATAGCAATTTTCTCAACCGCCTTTGTTTATGCCTCCTTGTGTGACGTAAATCGGCCAATCATGCTGTTGTGAAAGACCCAATAAATGCGGTCTTGCGATTAGCCGGGCAACTTCTAATAGCAAGATACCTCCGTTCGTTCTTCAATTCTTGTGGCATATTGCATTTAAAATGAATCGCGTTGCCATTTCTAGTGTACGTTGGGGGTGTAAACGACATATTAACAATTCTTTCTTCGTAACGACAATAAACACACCAACAGCGACTTCGTTTAAAAAACGATGGAAGGCCGTGCCCTAAAGTTTCTCTAAAAAACCGTTCATCAAATGCTGTTTATGAGGCTTTCTCTCGGATATGTGAAGACAAAGAGAAAAATACCTATTTTTGCTGGCCGTGTTTGATGATGGGAGATCTTTCTAAATTAAGATTTTAGAATATTCTATATTTTAGATAATTTTAGTTTTATATTTAGTTTTTGTTTTATTCTCGAGCTGTCACTCTAGATTAAGTTAATTTTGCACTTAGGTCGAGTAGAATTATTCGATGCTTTGGTTTCTTGAATTCACAATGTGTAATTATCAGGAATTTATGTCCTTAAAATGCAAGCTTTATACGCTCTTTGCTTGCCGATATGATTTTGCTATTAAAAGTGGGCCGTTAATAGCAACAAACAGCGAGGCTACGGCTACGGGCAGAGGGCTTTTCACTATCAGCTGGTGGTCTTTGTCTGCAAGCCGAAGGCCGTTGAAACCAAAGCCTACAGTCGTAACTGAAAAGACTTGCCGTAGAGGCATATCCACAAAAAGGGTGTGTCCATTTTTGGTTGTTATGACCACACCCTTGAACCTCGTGACTTTCTCTAATAGCAGTTCGAAAACTCTCCCAGCCGCCCCTGGTGCAAGCATAATACCACGTACTGTGGAGTCTGCGTAAGCATGACTCATGAGGAACTAGCTGCAAGCAAAATGTTAGTAAGCGTACGAGAGGGCATACAAAAACGACAGCTTTTTTTCTTTGTCAGTTAAGGTTACGGTAAACGTTTTCAACACGAAAATTGGCTTTTCCTTCCTAAAGGCCAAACTGTTCAAGGAATCTGGGTAAACTAAATATCATTCGATGCACAAGATTATGGCGTATCTAGCCAGATCAAAATTATTGGCAAATAATTTTAAATGTCTTTTTACATGCGAATTTATTGCTCAAAAATTGTACCACCTTCAAAAGCTATTTTGTACCCTTGCTTATCTGACTTATACCAGTCGTAAAGAAATCTGACTTATACCAGCAGGATCTGCGGATCCTAAGCTACCAAAGAGTGTCTCAGATTTTTTAAATTCCTCCTCTCCTTGAAACTATACCATGTCGAAAATTGGCAAACAATTTTTCCACCCTCCCGCAGCTGTATTTGGGTATAAAAGACGGACCAGAGCAAATTTTGAGACACCCTTTGGTTGCCCAACATATGCCCTGGCCATGTGCAAATTTTCGAGCCATTCGATTGGTTCCTTGGGTACAAAATAGCTTTTCGTACCTGTATGTAGAGGAATTTCGAGTCCGGAGAAACGGGATTTTAGTGAACGCACTTGCGATGATACACATCGGGACCATATTACCAACAATGTAATCCGGGTCAGGTAGTTTAGGCTTTAAGATCAATTAGCGTTTTTAAATAAGCGCAAAAACCCATGGATATGCCATACTCTTACAAAAACCACAGGAAGCAGAACAAGGATAGAAACTTTGATAAGAAAACTACGGAAACCTTCGTTTATACGGGATTTTCTCCATTTTCAAAACTTCCTCTAACTACAAACATGGTATCATTATGTACCTTATTTATTCGGCTATCAGAATTTGAAGTAATCGAAAAATGGATGTTTTCGTCCAGAAACGTTTACCGTAACCTTAAAGGTCTGCTAGCATAGGAGATAACTCGTTCATTACTATCAGGATCTAGCTGCATCAAAACAGCTCCTAAACCCGAGTCAGACGCATCAGTTTGGAGGACAAAAGGTTTATCAAACCTAGGATATGATAGAATAGGAGCTTGACACAAAAGTTTTTTAATGGAAAGAAATGCTTCAGAATGCTGTGTGTCCCACTTGAATTTCGAACCCTTTTTTGTTAAGTGGAACAGAGGCGCAGCTAGCGTTGCAAACCTAGGGATAAACTTCCTATAATATCCAGCAAGGCCGAGAAATGATCTTACTTGTTCGATATTTGCTGGTTCTGCAAGCTCGACAACAGCTTTTATTTTCTCTGGATCAGTGTGAGCACCTTGGGCCGCAACAACATAACCTAAATATTTAACTTGATTTGCACCAAATGTACACTTAGAAGCTTTAACACGAAGATTATGATTACGAAAACGCTGTAAAACAAGACGCAGTCGATCGCAATGTTGCTTCATACTAGACGAAGGAATAAGGACGTCGTCGAAATAACACAAACAGGTTTCGTATGTGAGACCAGACAAGACAATTTCGATTGCACGTTGGAAGGTAGCACATCCATTGGAAACACCAAAAGGCATCCTATTAAATTCCCATAGCCCAGATGGGGTAACAAAAGCTGTTTTGTGCTTATCTTGGGGGCTCATACTCACTTGCCAATACCCGGAACGAAGATCTAGGGTGCTGAACATGCAAGAACCTTGTAATGCATCAAGTAGTTTAACTTTCGGTTTGGTTTTAAGTTTTAAGTGTGCTGTACTTGATCCTCGAGAGATTTTTCTTCGTTTTCAACCACCGTTTTCATCGGTATTTACATACGAAGCCAAAAATCTTTCACCCCAAAACTCGGCCCTGTCCCCAGAACAGAACGAAGCCGCGTTCCGTCGAAGTAGTGTATTCTCCGGTGGGGATCATCTGCTTGTAACACTGCTAATTTTAGGCCTTTCTCTCTAGTCCATTCGTTTGATTTTCCTTACCTAATCACTCTTGTTGATCTGCAACTTTCCTTGCTCGTACCGCATTTTTCTATCACGTGTATTAGGATAACCCATAGTCAATAGAAAAACACTGGTCTGGAAAGCCGGCAAACATCAAAAGAATATCTTATTGTTAGGATTTTTGAAAGTCACGTGACATTATCCGTGCACACTGCTTCGGCCACTACTCTTGTATGCTTTGATCGTGGATATATATTATATCAATTTTATCATGCCCAGCGATAATTGTGCAGTTTTAATTGTGGAAGCAGCCGTAGAACGAAAGGTATTGGAATTTTTAAACTTCCAACGGCAAATAACGACGAAAAAATGAAATGGAGGGAACTTCTCCTGAACGAAATAACGAAGAGCAGGGTACTGGACAAGGCCTTCAAAGAAAGAGTGAAAAATGACAGAGTTTCTATATGTGAAAAACATTTCCTACCAGAGCAAATAGAATTTTTTAAGTATCTAGCATTCGATTTGATGCTAATAGCAGAGGTGGAAAAGAATTTTTTCTTTCTGGGAACCTAAGGGTCTGGCTCAAAACTTTCTGCAAGATTTTAAAGGGTAGACAAATAAACTTTCTGTTTTGCCTGAGTATCTCTTTACTTAGTTGATGCATAGGAGAGCGAAAACTTAATTTTAAGAAGTATACTTCTTCTCATTTGGATGTTTAACTTGTTTTTATTTCAATGCTTAATTAATATTTTTCACAAAATGTTGCTATGAAAGGTTAAATCGAAAGTGTAAAATTGTCACGCAATTAACTTGTTTCCATTTCAGTGACATTACACATCAGAGATCTTGACTATTAGTAAATGTCAAAGTCTAAAAACGTTATTTTTCCATGAAGGGCAACTTGCTTGGCTGTTTGAGCAATCTGTTTAATACTTTGGAGCCACCTGCATGATTGTTCCAAAACAGAATTCATTGATTCTTTGATAACTGCATCAGCATGGGCCAGATTTGGGCCATTGATGACAATTATAAATTCCTGTGTCGTGCTTTCTTCGTTCCTCCTAGCATCAAAATGGTTCTCAAAAATTGTTACCAGAGACTCCAGCACTGATTCACAGGATACTTTGACACAACACACACTGATTGCCTGCATAACCATTTCAATTTCAGTTAAAAGAGCTAGCTTTGGATCGACAAATTGTTTCAGAATGTCTTTAGGATCTGTTAAACACAGCTTTTCAAGATTATGTGGCTTTGTTAATCCTCCAAGTCTTTTCAAGAAAAGCCTGTACTGTCCCTTTAACTCTTCATCTGAAAAGTTATTTAGCGACCTAACTGGTATTGAACGGATAGCATCTACAAACAAAGGACCTTGGATAGCAGCATTCTTTATGTGCCCACTATCTGGACCCTTCAACTTGGCGCTTACGCCATAGTGCCAGAAATATTTTCTGTGAAAGTAGAATTCCAGTCCCTATCCCAGTCTGAATCATGGTTTGTCTTAAAAGTTCAGCTGCCAAAAAAATTTTGGTGGTGAGTGGTTGAGGTTTCTGTGAGATACTAAGTGTAAATAATGTGCACAGAGAATTTCTTTCCAATGGAAAGAGACTATGCCCTACGTCCATTAACAACTCAGATTTAGCTGCTCACATGCAAGTTTAAATAATATTTTCTGCTAATTTGACATAACTAATGTTCTCAATTTTTTATTTAATGTAAAACTTCCAAAAATATTCTGTGAAACTTTCTGCTGATATTTTAATCCAGAAAAATAGTTCCCAGGTTCCGATACTTTTTCCACCTCTGGCTAATAGCCTAGTTAAATTTGTGATTTTCCTATAGTATACCTTTTTCATAAACATTTACTCGATCGTTGAAAGATCGATCGCGAGTGAACCTTGAAGCCAGCGGTTAGGAGCCTAGGCCTGTCTATTTTATCATGAGTACATTTTCAGGCCCCAAACAATTTTAAAACTGTAAGCCCACCCCTTTCAATATGAGTTTCGTACCGACGGCACTGCATGAATTTCGTACCGACGGCACTCAACAATAAGAAACTCAACAAATCCTCTCACAGTATGTTAAAGAATATTTATCAAATGCAATTTCAAAATTGCAATTTTGTTAATGGTACAAATAATTGAATGTAAATGCCTATCCGATTTTATCACAGCGAATAAAACAAAGCAAAGATAACTCTGGGGGCCTAAGATCGATTCTGAGAAGCTACTCAAGCTAATTGAAAGATTTGATTTATTGAATATGTGAAACTAGTACTTTGGGTATCGAGGATTTAGTTTGTCTCAATTGTACATTTACTTTGATCTTACAAAATCTATTGTATACCGATGTTGATGTCTCCATGCAGAAAGCATACCAACAATCAGGGTCCGAAATTTGGCCGATAAGAACAAAAAAAGCTGAACAGCATTGCCGACTTAATGGAATTAATTTTCTGATCTTTCAGGAAAAAATTAAAAAACGGAAGTATTTTCATCAGTGGTAAATTTTGTTGAGAGAGCAAGCAAGATGGAAAGAATCAACCAGTAGTTGTTAGAAATACGTACGTGACCCTTATCAGTCATTGATCGGTTTAATCTTCTACTTAGGCTTACTTCATCGTCAAACTCATGTTGCAAACTCTCCTCTAACTCCAGAGCCTCAAAGATTGCGTCCAAATTTCCATGTGATTCCTCTGAATTTTCATTATGTTGGGAAATTCTACGAGAAGATCTGCGACGTTCGTTGTTTTCTGCCATTATAGAACACTTCCGTGCAAGGCTGTGCACGGATATTGTCACGTGACTGGAGAATTCAACATGCTTTCAAATAATGCGAAAAGCCCTTTGATGTTTGCCGGCCTTCCAGACCAGTGTTTTTCTAATGACTATGGATAACCTTTGTATTATTTTGAGTAACTTCATACCTCCGTCAATTATCAGCATGTTAAGTAGATCGCCATAGTAACCCAGTAATTAAGGATATTACGCTACCCCAACCTCGTTCGTCACTAAATAGATTACTTCCTTTTACCGTTTAATTTACGTATGTCTATTGTTTTTAGTACAGTATATATATGAGCCCCGTACCTCATCCTGGGGAGTAAGAATTATGGAAAAGTAGCAGCAAGAGAAAGCAACTATTATGCAGCATATTAACTTGATACTTGAGTGGTTCTCTGCAAATAAGTTAAAGGCAAACCCGGACAAGTTTCAATTTATTATATTTGGCACAAATAAGCAACTTGTGAAAGTTCCACCATCATGTACAACAATTGATATTCAGGATAACATAGTTAAGGCTGCAAAGAAGGTTAAAATACTTGGCATGCAGATCAATCAAACACTTTCATGGAACAGCCACATCTCTCAGTTAAAGAAATCTTGTGCAGGGAAGCTAATACAAATGAAACAGATCAGAAACTGCATGAAAAGAGAAACTTTTTCAAAGGTTGTGGAAGCATGTGTACTCTCAAGAGTACAATATGGCGATATGGTCTATGGCAATGCGTCACAAACAGCACTACACAAAGCTCAGTCAATTCAGAACTTCGCGACAAAGGTAATTACTGGGATGCGTAAGTTTGATCATGTGACACCAGCTTTAAGCATACTTCAGTGGAAGAGGCTTAAGGAACAACCAAAGAAACATAGGCTCTGTTTACTGTACAAATGTCTAAACAACCAAGGTTCCCAATATTTTTCTGAACTGTTCCATACAAACCCACAAATTCATGAGTTCAATACAAGACAACAACACCACTTGCACGTACTTATGTCGACAACGGCGAGTCATCATAGAACATTTTTGTATCAAGCCACTGCTGACTTCAACAAATTACCGTCAAAAGCAAAGCACACAAAAACATTTTCAAATTGAAACAAAACTGAAAATCGATGTAGTTTAACACAATAGTCAAATATATATGTATAATGAAATTTTCCATCTCTATGCTTGTACAAATTGTCTAGCTTAATTTTATTTAATATAATAAGGACTTAACTTACATTTGGTGATATTTACTTATAGGTTTTGTTTTATCAATTATTTAACTATTTTTTATTTTACTGCCAGTGAAAAACCTATTATACTTAGGATCTGTGCAATGAATACATTACATTACATTACATTACAGTTTAGGCAGGCACCGTTTTAGGGGCAAGATGCTTGTTAAAGATTTTGCTCTTAGTCATTTTGAGATATTCACAGGAGATATATAAGTTTTGAAAGTCACACCATTTATTGGCCATCCTCTGCCTTTTCAAAGGTCCTGCGAATTATTAGAAACATTTTACAGACTGTCTAAAGCGAGGGCTGAATCACTACCCAAAAAGGTGTACGAGAGTTCGAGATTATGAAAAATCCCATGTAAAAACAAAAGATTTTCGGATTTTTTTAGTTAATTTAATAATTTTTAAAAACCTTTGTAGGGTTTGAAGTCAGGAACTCTAAGATTTAGATACTTTGGATTTTTATTCGCTCGGACTTTACTTGATACCTTCCGTCTGTTTATATACTTTTTTTACAGAAAGTTCTAGCTAAGAATTGCTGATTAATAATGACTTGTTTTATGTAATCACGGAATGACTTAATATACCCCTTAGAGAATGTTCTCGATATCCCCCAAGGTTCTAGAAAGTTGTGAACGAAAACGATGCTACGTTACATGTGAAGCAAAATTAGGCCTGAACGGCTTTCTACGATATTATGATTTCAGCGACTACCAATATAGGGATTACATAATCATGACTAAGCAAGTATGCTGGCAGATAATTCAAGGTAATCATATATTTCATACACAATATCTAGAAAGTTCTAGATGGTACTAGGTTCTCGGCGATACACTCCTCCTATTTGATCGGGAAGCGGTCAAATATCAAGTCATCAGTTAATTGTTCTCCTCTTCAGCTATAATCTTTATTGCTTCTTCTGTGTTCTGTGGTCTGAACTCTTTCGCATCGGGATTCAAGGTTAGGGATGGTCCCTCTTGCATATCACAGGATAATTCCAATGGATACAAGGGTTGAATTGGTCTTTCCAGGAAGGATTTTCCAGCGCGTAGCTCTGCTGCTCGTACTACATCATCACGACCTTCAATGAGCTTTACGATGATGCCAAGATCCCACCTTCCGCGATTGCATTCACCATTCTTGATAACCACAACTTCACCTTTTTTGATCATCTCATTCTTTGTTTTATGCTTAATGTTGTGCCTTTCTCTGAGTGCTTTGATATACTCCACCGTCCATCGGTTCCATGACATGTCCTTGCATCGTTTTAGATATCTTGCTCTTTTACTTAGATCCTTGTCTTCAATTCCATCAGCGTCTTGTTCTGGGATTGTGTGTGATTCTCCGTATACCAGCACATTCGGAGTTAAAGTTGTTAACTGTACGTCATTTTCCATGTAGCTTAAAGGCCGGTTGTTTAGTTTCATTTTTATGTCCAACACCACCTCTATCAATTGCTTCCATGTCAGTACAACACGACCAATGACTTTGTGTAGTGCCTGTGTAACTAAGCCCACCATTCTCTCAAACTGTCCTCCCCACCATGGAGCTCGGATGCTATTTGATCACCTGCCTTGCCAGCATATTCTGTATTACTTTGTCCCGCATTACTTTCTTTAACCACATGTAGACCTTACAGTCAGCCTAATTCTTTTTATAAAGAATTAGTCTTTGTTGGTCCTCATTAAACTTTTCTGTCTTCTCAACCATTCTCTGTGTTTTGATCATCCAGTATCTGAAGGCTTTCTCTGTTTTTTGGTGATTAGGGTTCCTCCTTTGCGGTCCCTCCTTCTTGCTTTTGCAGTTGGCTAGGGCTTTTAGCACCATAAAAATGCAAGCATGAAAACGAGGCTTGGTCCAAACAAGGCTGAAACAAAAACGAGGCTAGGACTTTTAGCAAAAAAACGACGCTAGCATGAAAACGAAGCTCGGTCCAAAACGAGGCTAAAACGAAAACGAGGCTAGCATGAAAAAGACGCTAAAACGAAAACAAGGCTAGGGCTTTTAGCACCAAAACAAGGCTAGGAGAAAACGAGGCTTAAACGAAAACGAGGTTAAGGATTTTAGCACGGAAAGGAGCCTCGGTCAAAAAACGAGGCTAAAACGAAAACGAAGCTGGGGCTTGAAGCACCAAAACGAGGTTAGCACAAAAAGAGGCTAAAACAAAAAAAGGCTAGGGCTTTTCGCACCAAAACGAGGCTAGCATAAAATAGAGGCAAGGGTATTTAAGACAAAAATGAGGCTAGCATGAAAACGAGGCTAGCACGAAAACGAGGCTAGGACAAAAATGAGGCTAGACAGGAAACGAGGCTAGGAGGAAAATGAGGCTAGGGCTTTTAGCACCAAAACAAAGCTAGCATGGAAACGAGGCAGGGGTATCTAGCACCAAAACGAGGCTAACATGAAAACGAGGCTAGAAAGAAAATGAGGCTAGGGCTTTTAGCATAAAAAAGGCTAGCATTGAAACAAGGCTACGACGAAAACGAGGCTAAGGCTTTTCGCACCAAAACGAGGCTAGCATAGAAACTAGGCAAGGGTATCTAGCACGAAAACGTAGCTAGCATGGAAACCTGCTAGAAAGAAAATGAGGCTAAGGCTTTTAGCACCTAAACAAGGCTAGAATGGAAACGAGGCTAGGAGAAAAGCAAGGATAGGTTTTTAGAACCAAAACGAGGCTAGCATAAAAACGAGACTAGGACGAAAATGAAACGAGGCTAGGGCTTTAGAACAAAAACGGGGCTTGCATGAAAACCGGGCTAGGACGAAAACGAGGCTAGCATGAAAACGAGGCTAGGACGAAAACGACGCTAGCATGGAAACGAGGCTAGGAGAAAAACAAGGCTAGGTTTTTAGAACCAAAACGAGGCAAGCATGGAAACGAGGCTAAAAGGAAAACGGAAACGTGGCTAGGGCTTTAGAACCAAAACGAGGCTTGCATGGAAACCGGGCTAGGACGAAAATGAGGCTAGCATGGTAAAGAGGCTAGGACGAAAACGAGGCTAGCATGGAAATGAGGCTAGGACAAAAACGAAGCTAGGGCTTAAATACCAAAACGAGGCTTACATAGAAACGAGGCTAGGTGGAAAACGACGCTAGGGCTTTAGCACCAAAACGAGGCTTCCATGGAAACGAAGCTAGGATGAGAAAGAGGCTAGGGATTTTAGCACCAAAACAAGGCTAGCATGGATACCAAACTACGAAGAAAACGAGGCTAAGGCTTTTAGCACCAAAACGAGGCTTCCGTGGAAACGAGGCTAGCATGGAAGCGAGGCTAGGAGGAAAACGAGGCTAGAAGGAAAACGAGGCTAGGACGAAAACGAGGCTAGCATGGAAACGAGGCTAGGACGAAAAAGAGACTAGGGCTTTTAGAACCAAAACGAGACTAGTATGAAAACGAGGCTACGATGAAAACAAGGCTATGACATAAACGAGGCTAGATTTTTTAGCACCTTAACTAGGCTAGCATCTAAAAGAGGCTAGGACGAAAACGAGGGTAGGGCTTTCAGCATCTAAACGAGGCTAGCATGGAAACAAGGCTAAGGCTTTTAGCACAAAAACGAGGCTAGCACGGAGACGAGGCTACGATGAAAACGAGGCTATTACATAAACGAGGCTAGAGCTTTTAGTACCTTAACGAGGCTAGCATGAAAACGAGGCTAGGATGAAAAAGAGGCTAGGGCTTTTAGAACCAAAACGAGACTAGTATCAAAACGAGGCTACGATGAAAACGAGGCTATGACATAAACGAGGCTAGAACTTTTAGCACCTTAACGAGGCTAGCATCTAAAAGAGGCTAGGACGAAAACGAGGCTAGGGCTTTCAGCATCTAAACAAAGCTAGCATAGAAATGAGGCTAGGGCTTTTAGCACCAAAACGAGGCCAGCACGGAAACGAGGTTAGGACGAAAACGAGGATAGGACGAAAACGAGGCTAGCATGGAAACGAGGCTAGGTCAAAAAAGAGGCTAGGGCTTTAGCACCAAAACGAGGCTTCCATGGAAACGAGGCTAGGACGAAAAAGAGGCTAGGGCTTTTAGAACCAAAACGAGACTAGCATGAAAACGAGGCTACGATGAAAAAAGGCTATGAAATAAACGAGGCTAGAACTTTAGCACTTAACGAGGCTAGCATGGAAAAAAGAGGCTAGGACGAAAACGAGGCTAGGGTTTTCAGCATCTAAACGAAGCTAGCATGGAAATGAGGCTAGACCTTTTAGCACCAAAACGAGGCAAGGACGGAAACGAGGCTAGAAAGAAAACGAGGCTAGCATGGAAACGAGGCTAGGACAAAAAAGAGGCTAGGGCTTTTAGCACCAAAACGAGGCAAGCACAGAAACGAGGCTAGGACGAAAATGAGGCTAGCATGGAAACGAGGCTAGGACAAAAAAGAGGCTAGGGCTTTTCGCACCAAAACAAGGCTTGCATGGAAACGAGGCTAGCATGCAAACAAGGCTAGTGATTTTTAGCATCAAAACGAGGCTTGGATGGAAACGAGGCTAGCATGGAAACAAGGCTAGGACGAAAATGTAGCTAGAAGGAAAACGAGACTAGGAAGAAAATGAGGTTAGGGCTTTTTGTAACAAAACGGGCTAGGACGAAAATAAGGCTAGGGTTAGGGCTAGGGTTTGGGGTTAGGGTTTGGGGTTAGGTTTAGGGTTAGGGTTTGGGGTTAGGTTTAGGGTTAGGGCATGGAAAGAAGGCTAGGAAAAAACCGGAAACGAGGCTCGGGCTTTAGAACCAAACCAAGGCTTGCATGGAAACCAGGCTAGGACGAAAACAAGGCTAGCATGGAAACGAGGCTAGAACAAAACGAGGCTAGGGCTTTTAGCACGGAAACGAGGTTTGGACGAAAAGGGGGCTAGGGCTTTTAGCACCAAAACGAGGCTTGTATTGAAACGAGGCTAGGACGAAAAAGAGGCTAGAGCTTTTAGAACCAAAACGAGACTAGTATGAAAACGAAGCTTTAATGAAAACGAGGCTATGACATAAACGAGGCTAGAACTTTTAGCACCTTAACGAGGCTAGCATCTAAGAGAGGCTAGGACGAAAACGAGGCTAGGGCTTTCAGCATCTAAACGAGGCTAGCATGGAAACGAGGCTAGGGCTTTTAGCACCAAAACGAGGCTAGCACGAAAACGAGGCTAGGACGAAAACGAGGCTAGGATGGAAACGAGGCTAGGACAAAAAGAGGCTAGGGCTTTTAGAACCAAAACGAGACTAGCATGAAAACGAGGCTACGATGAAAAAAGGCTATGAAATAAACGAGGCTAGAACTTTTAGCACCTTAACGAGGCTAGCATGGAAAAGAGGCTCGGACGAAAACGAGGCTAGGGTTTTCCTCTGAAGCTAGCATGGAAATGAGGCTAGACCTTTTAGCACCAAAACGAGGCAAGGACGGAAACGAGGCTAGAAAGAAAACGAGGCTAGCATGGAAACGAGGCTAGGACAAAAAAGAGGCTAGGGCTTTTAGCACCAAAACGAGGCAAGCACAGAAACGAGGCTAGGACGAAAATGAGCTGCATGGAAACGAGGCTAGGACAAAAAAGAGCTAGGGCTTTTTCGCACCAAAACAAGGCTTGCATGGAAACGAGGCTAGCATGCAAACAAGGCTAGTGATTTTTAGCATCAAAACGAGGCTTGGATGGAAACGAGGCTAGCATGGAAACAAGGCTAGGACGAAAATGTAGCTAGAAGGAAAACGAGACTAGGAAGAAAATGAGGTTAGGGCTTTTTGTAACAAAACGGGCTAGGACGAAAATAAGGCTAGGGTTAGGGCTAGGGTTTGGGGTTAGGGTTTGGGGTTAGGTTTAGGGTTAGGGTTTGGGGTTAGGTTTAGGGTTAGGGCATGGAAAGAAGGCTAGGAAAAAACCGGAAACGAGGCTCGGGCTTTAGAACCAAACCAAGGCTTGCATGGAAACCAGGCTAGGACGAAAACAAGGCTAGCATGGAAACGAGGCTAGAACAAAACGAGGCTAGGGCTTTTAGCACGGAAACGAGGTTTGGACGAAAAGGGGGCTAGGGCTTTTAGCACCAAAACGAGGCTTGTATTGAAACGAGGCTAGGACGAAAAGAGGCTAGAGCTTTTGAACCAAAACGAGACTAGTATGAAAACGAAGCTTTAATGAAAACGAGGCTATGACATAAACGAGGCTAGAACTTTTAGCACCTTAACGAGGCTAGCATCTAAGAGAGGCTAGGACGAAAACGAGGCTAGGGCTTTCAGCATCTAAACGAGGCTAGCATGGAAACGAGGCTAGGGCTTTTAGCACCAAAACGAGGCTAGCACGAAAACGAGGCTAGGACGAAAACGAGGCTAGGATGGAAACGAGGCTAGGACAAAAAGAGGCTAGGGCTTTAGCACCAAAACGAGGCTTCCATGGAAACGAGGATAGGACGAAAAGGAGGCTAGGGCTTTTAGCACCAAAACAAAGCTAACATGGAAACGAGGCAGGGGTATCTAGCACCAAAACGAGGCTAACATGAAAACGAGGCTAGAAAGAAAATGAGGCTAGGCTTTTAGCAAAAAGCTAGCATGAAACTGCTAGAGAAAATGAGGCTAAGGCTTTTCCACCAAACGAGGCTAGATAGAAACTAGGCAAGGGTATCTAGCACGAAAACGTAGCTAGCATGGAAACCTGCTAGAAAGAAAATGAGGCTAAGGCTTTTAGCACCTAAACAAGGCTAGAATGGAAACGAGGCTAGGAGAAAAGCAAGGCTAGGTTTTTAGAACCAAAACGAGGCTAGCATAAAAACGAGACTAGGACGAAAATGAAACGAGGCTAGGGCTTTAGAACAAAAACGGGGCTTGCATGAAAACCGGGCTAGGACGAAAACGAGGCTAGCATGAAAACGAGGCTAGGACGAAAACGACGCTCGCATGGAAACGAGGCTAGGAGAAAAACAAGGCTAGGTTTTTAGAACCAAAACGAGGCAAGCATGGAAACGAGGCTGAAAGGAAAACGGAAACGTGGCTAGGGCTTTAGAACCAAAACGAGGCTTGCATGGAAACCGGGCTAGGACGAAAATGAGGCTAGCATGGTAAAGAGGCTAGGACGAAAACGAGGCTAACATGGAAATGAGGCTAGGACAAAAACGAAGCTAGGGCTTAAATACCAAAACGAGGCTTACATAGAAACGAGGCTAGGTGGAAAACGACGCTAGGGCTTTAGCACCAAAACGAGGCTTCCATGGAAACGAAGCTAGGATGAGAAAGAGGCTAAGGATTTTAGCACCAAAACAAGGCTAGCATGGATACCAAACTACGAAGAAAACGAGGCTAAGGCTTTTAGCACCAAAACGAGGCTTCCGTGGAAACGAGGCTAGCATGGAAGCGAGGCTAGGAGGAAAACGAGGCTAGAAGGAAAACGAGGCTAGGACGAAAACGAGGCTAGCATAGAAACGAGGCTAGGACGAAAAAGAGACTAGGGCTTTTAGAACCAAAACGAGACTAGTATGAAAACGAGGCTACGATGAAAACAAGGCTATGACATAAACGAGGCTAGATTTTTTAGCACCTTAACTAGGCTAGCATCTAAAAGAGGCTAGGACGAAAACGAGGGTAGGGCTTTCAGCATCTAAACGAGGCTAGCATGGAAACAAGGCTAAGGCTTTTAGCACCAAAACGAGGCTAGCACGGAGACGAGGCTACGATGAAAACGAGGCTATTACATAAACGAGGCTAGAGCTTTTAGTACCTTAACGAGGCTAGCATGGAAACGAGGCTAGGACGAAAAAGAGGCTAGGGCTTTTAGAACCAAAACGAGACTAGTATCAAAACGAGGCTACGATGAAAACGAGGCTATGACATAAACGAGGCTAGAACTTTTAGCACCTTAACGAGGCTAGCATCTAAGAGAGGCTAGGACGAAAACGAGGCTAGGGCTTTCAGCATCTAAACGAGGCTAGCATGGAAACGAGGCTAGGGCTTTTAGCACCAAAACGAGGCTAGCACGAAAACGAGGCTAGGACGAAAACGAGGCTAGGATGGAAACGAGGCTAGGACAAAAAGAGGCTAGGGCTTTAGCACCAAAACGAGGCTTCCATGGAAACCAGGATAGGACGAAAAGGAGGCTAGGGCTTTTAGAACCAAAACGAGACTAGCATGAAAACGAGGCTACGATGAAAAAAGGCTATGACCTATACGAGGCTAGAACTTTTAGCACCTTAACGAGGCTAGCACGGAAAAGAGGCTAGGACGAAAACGAGGCTAGGGCTTTCAGCACGAAAACGAGGCTAGCATGGAAACGAGGCTAGGAAAAAAAAGAGGCTAGGGCTTTTCGCACCAAAACAAGGCTTGCATGGAAACGAGGCTAGCATGGAAACAAGGCTAGTGATTTTTAGCATCAAAACGAGGCTTGGATGGAAACGAGGCTAGCATGGAAACAAGGCTAGGACGAAAACGTAGCTAGAAGGAAAACGAGACTAGGACAAAAACGAGGCTAGGGCTTTTTGTAACAAAACGGGCTAGGACGAAAATAAGGCTAGGGTTAGGGCTAGGGTTTGGGGTTAGGGTCTGGGATTAGGTTTAGGGTTAGGGTTTGGGGTTAGGTTTAGGATTAGGGCATGGAAAGAAGGCTAGGAAAAAACCAGAAACGAGGCTCGGGCTTTAGAACCAAAACAAGGCTTGCATGGAAAGCAGGCTAGGACGAAAACAAGGCTAGCATGGAAACGAAGCTAGAATAAAAAGAGGCTAGGGATTTTATCACGGAAACGAGGTTTGGACGAAAAGGAGGCGGGGCATTTTAGCACCAAAACGAGGCTTCCATGGAAACGAGGCTAGGACGAAAAAGAGGCTAGGGCTTTTAGAACCAAAACGAGACTAGCATGAAAACGAGGCTACGATGAAAAAAGGCTATGACATAAACGAGGCTAGAATTTTTAGCACTTTAATGAGCCTAGCATGGGAAAGAGGCTAGGACGAAAACGAGGCTAGGGCTTTCAGCATCTAAACAAAGCTAGCATAGAAATGAGGCTAGGGCTTTTAGCACCAAAACGAGGCCAGCACGGAAACGAGGTTAGGACGAAAACTAGGCTAGGACGAAAACGAGGCTAGCATGGAAACGAGGCTAGGTCAAAAAAGAGGCTAGGGCTTTAGCACCAAAACGAGGCTTCCATGGAAACGAGGCTAGGACGAAAAAGAGGCTAGGGCTTTTAGAACCAAAACGAGACTAGCATGAAAACGAGGCTACGATGAAAAAAGGCTATGACATAAACGAGGCTAGAACTTTTAGCACCTTAACGAGGCTAGCATGGAAAAGAGGCTAGGACGAAAACGAGGCTAGGGTTTTCAGCATCTAAACGAAGCTAGCATGGAAATGAGGCTAGACCTTTTAGCACCAAAACGAGGCAAGCACGGAAACGAGGCTAGCATGGAAACGAGGCTAGGACAAAAAAGAGGCTAGGGCTTTTCGCACCAAAACAAGGCTTGCATTGTAACGAGGCTAGCATGCAAACAAGGCTAGTGATTTTTAGCATCAAAACGAGGCTTGGATGGAAACGAGGCTAGCATGGAAACAAGGCTAGGACGAAAACGTAGCTAGAAGGAAAACGAGACTAGGAAGAAAATGAGGCTAGGGCTTTTTGTAACAAAACGGGCTAGGACGAAAATAAGGCTAGGGTTAGGGCTAGGGTTTGGGGTTAGGGTTTGGGGTTAGGTTTAGGGTTAGGGTTTGGGGTTAGGTTTAGGGTTAGGGCATGGAAAGAAGGCTAGAAAAAAATCGGAAACGAGGCTCGGGCTTTAGAACCAAACCAAGGCTTGCATGGAAACCAGGCTAGGACGAAAACAAGGCTAGCATGGAAACGAGGCTAGAACAAAACGAGGCAAGGGCTTTCAGCATCCAAACGAAGCTAGCATGGAATTGAGGCTAGGGCTTTTAGCACCAGAACGAGGCCAGCATGGAAACGAGGCTTGGACGAAAACAAGGCTTGCTTGGAAACGAGGCTAGGACTTAAGAGCCTAGGGCTTTTAGCACCAAAACGAGGCTAGGACGAAAACGAGGCTAGCATGGAAACGAGGCTAGGACGAAAAATTGGCTAGGGATTTTAGAACTAAAACGAGACAAGCATGAAAACGAGGCTACGATGAAAAAAAGGCTATGACATAAACGAGGCTAGAACTTTTAGCACCAAAACAAGGCTAGCATGGATACGAGGCTACGAAGAAAACGAGGCTAAGGCTTTTAGCACCAAAATGAGGCTTCCGTGGAAACGAGGCTAGGACGAAAACGAGGCTAGGGCTTTTAGCACCTAAACGAGGCTAGCTGGGAGACAAAACTAGGAGGAGAACAAGGCTAGGGGTTTAATACCAAAACGTGGCTTGCTTGGAAACGAGGCTAGGACGTAAGAACCTAGGGCTTTTAGCACCAAAACGAGGCTAGCACGAAAACAAGGCTAGGACGAAAACGAGGCTAGCTTGGAAACGAGGCTAGGACGAAAAAGAGGCTAGGGCTTTTAGAACCAAAACGAGACTAGTATGAAAACGAGGCTACGATGAAAACGAGGCTATGACATAAACAAAACTAGAACTTTTAGCACCTTAACGAGGCTAGCATCTAAGAGAGGCTAGGACGAAAACGAGGTTAGACGATGCAACGATGAAAACGAGGCTATTACATAAACGAGGGTAGAGCTTTTAGCAATTTAACGAGGCTAGCATGGAAAAGAGGCTAGGACGAAAACGAGGCTAGGTCTTTCAGCATCTAAACGAGGCTAGCATGGAAACGAGGCTAAGGCTTTTAGCACCAAAATGAGGCTACGATGAAAACGAGGCTATTACATAAACGAGGCTAGAGCTTTTAGCACCTTAACGAGGCTAGCATGGAAAAGAGGCTAGGACGAAAACGAGGCTAGGTCTTTCAGCATCTAAACGAGGCTAGCATGGAAACGAGGCTAGGGCTTTTAGACCCAAAACGAGGCTAGCACGAAAACGAGGCTAGCATGGAAACTAGGCTAGGACGAAAAAGAGGCTAGGGCTTTTAGAACCAAAACAAGTCTTCCGTAGAAACGAGGCTAGCATGGAAACGAGGCTAGGAAGAAAACGAGGCTAGCATGGAAACGAGGCTTGGACGAAAACAAGGCTAGCATGGAAACGAGGCTAGGACGAAAATGAGGCTAGGGCTTTAATACCAAAACGTGGCTTGCTTGGAAACGAGGGTAGGACTTAAGAGCCTAGGGCTTTTAGCACCAAAACGAGGCTAGGACGAAAACGAGGCTAGCATGGAAACGAGGCTAGGACGAAAAATTGGCTAGGGATTTTAGAACTAAAACGAGACTAGAATGATAACGAGGCTACGATGAAAAAAGGCTATGACATAAACGAGGCTAGAACTTTTAGCACAAAAACAAGGCTAGCATGGATAAAGGGCTACGAAGAAAACGAGGCTAAGGCTTTTAGCACCAAAACGAGGCTTCCGTGGAAACGAGGCTAGGACGAAAACGAGGCTAGGGCTTTTAGCACCTAAACGAGGTTAGCATGGAAACGAGGCTAAGGCTTTTAGCACCAAAACGAGGCTAGCACGGAGACGATACTACGTTGAAAACGAGGCTATTACATAAACGAGGGTAGTGCTTTGAGCACCTTAACGAGGCTAGCATGGAAAAGAGGCTAGGACGAAAACGAGGCTAGGTCTTTCAGAATCTAAACGAGGCTAGCATGGAAACGAGGCTAGGGCTTTTAGACCCAAAACGAGGCTAGCACGAAAACGAGGCTAGCATGGAAACGAGGCTAGGACGAAAAAGAGGCTAGGGCTTTTAGAACCAAAGCGAGGCTTCCGTAGAAACGAGGCTAGCATGGAAACGAGGGTAGGAAGAAAACTAGGCTAGCATGGAAACGAGGCTTGGACGAAAACAAGGCTAGCATGGAAACGAGGCTAGGACGAAGAAGAGGCTAGGGCTTTTAGAACCAAAACGAGACTAGTATGAAAACGAGGCTATGACATAAACGAGGCTAGAACTTTTAGCACCTTAACGAGGCTAGCATGGAAAAGAGGCTAGGACGAAAACGAGGCTAGGTCTTTCAGCATCTAAACGAGGCTAGCATGGAAACGAGGCTAGGGCTTTTAGCACCAAAACGAGGCTGGCATGGAAACGAGGCTTGGACGAAAACAAGGCTAGCATGGAATCGAGGCTAGAAAAAAAAGAGGCTAGGGCTTTAAGCCCAAAAAAGTGGCTTCCGTAGAAACGAGGCTAGCATGGAAACGAGGCTAGGAGGTAAACGAGGCTAGCATGGAAACGAGGCTTGGACGAAAACAAGGCTAGCATGGAAACGAGGCTAGGACGAAAAAGAGGCTAGGGCTTTGAGAACCAAAACGAGGTTAGCATGGAAACGAGGCTAAGGCTTTTAGCACCAAAACGAGGCTAGCACGGAGACGATGCTACGTTGAAAACGAGGCTATTACATAAACGAGGGTAGTGCTTTTAGCACCTTAACGAGGCTAGCATGGAAAACAGGCTAGGACGAAAATGAGGCTAGGTCTTTCAGCATCTAAACGAGGCTAGCATGGGAACGAGGCTAGGACTAAAACGAGGCTAGCTTGGAAACGAGGCTAGGACGAAAAAGAGGCTAGGGCTTTTAGAACCAAAACGAGACTAGTATGAAAACGAGGCTACGATGAAAACGAGGCTATGACATAAACGAGGCTAGAACTTTTAGCACCTTAACGAGGCTAGCATGGAAAAGAGGCTAGGACGAAAACGAGGCTAGGGCTTTAAAACCAAAACGTGGCTTGCTTGGAAACGAGGCTAGGACGTAAGAGCCCAGGGCTTTTAGCACCAAAAAGAGGCTAGCACGAAAACGAGGCTAGCACGAAAACGAGGCTAGCATGGAAACGAGGCTAGGACGAAAAATAGGCTAGGGCTTTTAGAACCAAAACGAGACTAGTATGAAAACGAGGCTAGGATGAAAACGAGGCTATGACATAAACGAGGCTAGAACTTTTAGCACTTTAATGAGCCTAGCATGGAAAAGAGGCTAGGACGAAAACGAGGCTAGGGCTTTATTACCAAAACGTTGCTTGCTTGGAAACGAGGCTAGTACGTAAGAGCCTAGGGCTTTTAGCACCAAAACGAGACTAGCATGAAAACGAGGCTACGATGAAAAAAAGGCTATGACATAAACGAGGCTAGAACTTTTAGCACAAAAACAAGGCTAGCATGGAAGCAAGGCTACGAAAAAAACGAGGCTAAGGCTTTTAGCACAAAAACGAGGCTTCCGTGGAAACGAGGCTAGGACGAAAACGAGGCTAGGACGAAAACGAGGCTAGGGCTTTTAGCACCTAAACGAGGCTAGCTGGGAGACAAAACTAGGAGGAGAACAAGGCTAGGGGTTTAATACCAAAACGTGGCTTGCTTGGAAACGAGGCTAGGACGTAAGAACCTAGGGCTTTTAGCACCAAAACGAGGCTAGCACGAAAACAAGGCTAGGACGAAAACGAGGCTAGCTTGGAAACGAGGCTAGGACGAAAAAGAGGCTAGGGCTTTTAGAACCAAAACGAGACTAGTATGAAAACGAGGCTACGATGAAAACGAGGCTATGACATAAACAAAACTAGAACTTTTAGCACCTTAACGAGGCTAGCATCTAAGAGAGGCTAGGACGAAAACGAGGTTAGACGATGCAACGATGAAAACGAGGCTATTACATAAACGAGGGTAGAGCTTTTAGCAATTTAACGAGGCTAGCATGGAAAAGAGGCTAGGACGAAAACGAGGCTAGGTCTTTCAGCATCTAAACGAGGCTAGCATGGAAACGAGGCTAAGGCTTTTAGCACCAAAATGAGGCTACGATGAAAACGAGGCTATTACATAAACGAGGCTAGAGCTTTTAGCACCTTAACGAGGCTAGCATGGAAAAGAGGCTAGGACGAAAACGAGGCTAGGTCTTTCAGCATCTAAACGAGGCTAGCATGGAAACGAGGCTAGGGCTTTTAGACCCAAAACGAGGCTAGCACGAAAACGAGGCTAGCATGGAA
This sequence comes from Nemopilema nomurai, assembly GCA_003864495.1. NCBI lineage: Eukaryota > Metazoa > Cnidaria > Scyphozoa > Rhizostomeae > Rhizostomatidae > Nemopilema > Nemopilema nomurai. The sequence continues at coordinate 581,974 of ML133403.1, forward strand.
ACTAGGCTAGGACGAAAAAGAGGCTAGGGCTTTTAGAACCAAAACAAGTCTTCCGTAGAAACGAGGCTAGCATGGAAACGAGGCTAGGAAGAAAACGAGGCTAGCATGGAAACGAGGCTTGGACGAAAACAAGGCTAGCATGGAAACGAGGCTAGGACGAAAATGAGGCTAGGGCTTTAATACCAAAACGTGGCTTGCTTGGAAACGAGGGTAGGACTTAAGAGCCTAGGGCTTTTAGCACCAAAACGAGGCTAGGACGAAAACGAGGCTAGCATGGAAACGAGGCTAGGACGAAAAATTGGCTAGGGATTTTAGAACTAAAACGAGACTAGAATGATAACGAGGCTACGATGAAAAAAGGCTATGACATAAACGAGGCTAGAACTTTTAGCACAAAAACAAGGCTAGCATGGATAAAGGGCTACGAAGAAAACGAGGCTAAGGCTTTTAGCACCAAAACGAGGCTTCCGTGGAAACGAGGCTAGGACGAAAACGAGGCTAGGGCTTTTAGCACCTAAACGAGGTTAGCATGGAAACGAGGCTAAGGCTTTTAGCACCAAAACGAGGCTAGCACGGAGACGATACTACGTTGAAAACGAGGCTATTACATAAACGAGGGTAGTGCTTTGAGCACCTTAACGAGGCTAGCATGGAAAAGAGGCTAGGACGAAAACGAGGCTAGGTCTTTCAGAATCTAAACGAGGCTAGCATGGAAACGAGGCTAGGGCTTTTAGACCCAAAACGAGGCTAGCACGAAAACGAGGCTAGCATGGAAACGAGGCTAGGACGAAAAAGAGGCTAGGGCTTTTAGAACCAAAGCGAGGCTTCCGTAGAAACGAGGCTAGCATGGAAACGAGGGTAGGAAGAAAACTAGGCTAGCATGGAAACGAGGCTTGGACGAAAACAAGGCTAGCATGGAAACGAGGCTAGGACGAAGAAGAGGCTAGGGCTTTTAGAACCAAAACGAGACTAGTATGAAAACGAGGCTATGACATAAACGAGGCTAGAACTTTTAGCACCTTAACGAGGCTAGCATGGAAAAGAGGCTAGGACGAAAACGAGGCTAGGTCTTTCAGCATCTAAACGAGGCTAGCATGGAAACGAGGCTAGGGCTTTTAGCACCAAAACGAGGCTGGCATGGAAACGAGGCTTGGACGAAAACAAGGCTAGCATGGAATCGAGGCTAGAAAAAAAAGAGGCTAGGGCTTTAAGCCCAAAAAAGTGGCTTCCGTAGAAACGAGGCTAGCATGGAAACGAGGCTAGGAGGTAAACGAGGCTAGCATGGAAACGAGGCTTGGACGAAAACAAGGCTAGCATGGAAACGAGGCTAGGACGAAAACGAGGCTAGGGCTTTGAGAACCAAAACGAGGTTAGCATGGAAACGAGGCTAAGGCTTTTAGCACCAAAACGAGGCTAGCACGGAGACGATGCTACGTTGAAAACGAGGCTATTACATAAACGAGGGTAGTGCTTTTAGCACCTTAACGAGGCTAGCATGGAAAACAGGCTAGGACGAAAATGAGGCTAGGTCTTTCAGCATCTAAACGAGGCTAGCATGGGAACGAGGCTAGGACTAAAACGAGGCTAGCTTGGAAACGAGGCTAGGACGAAAAAGAGGCTAGGGCTTTTAGAACCAAAACGAGACTAGTATGAAAACGAGGCTACGATGAAAACGAGGCTATGACATAAACGAGGCTAGAACTTTTAGCACCTTAACGAGGCTAGCATGGAAAAGAGGCTAGGACGAAAACGAGGCTAGGGCTTTAAAACCAAAACGTGGCTTGCTTGGAAACGAGGCTAGGACGTAAGAGCCCAGGGCTTTTAGCACCAAAAAGAGGCTAGCACGAAAACGAGGCTAGCACGAAAACGAGGCTAGCATGGAAACGAGGCTAGGACGAAAAATAGGCTAGGGCTTTTAGAACCAAAACGAGACTAGTATGAAAACGAGGCTAGGATGAAAACGAGGCTATGACATAAACGAGGCTAGAACTTTTAGCACTTTAATGAGCCTAGCATGGAAAAGAGGCTAGGACGAAAACGAGGCTAGGGCTTTATTACCAAAACGTTGCTTGCTTGGAAACGAGGCTAGTACGTAAGAGCCTAGGGCTTTTAGCACCAAAACGAGACTAGCATGAAAACGAGGCTACGATGAAAAAAAGGCTATGACATAAACGAGGCTAGAACTTTTAGCACAAAAACAAGGCTAGCATGGAAGCAAGGCTACGAAAAAAACGAGGCTAAGGCTTTTAGCACAAAAACGAGGCTTCCGTGGAAACGAGGCTAGGACGAAAACGAGGCTAGGACGAAAACGAGGCTAGGGCTTTTAGCACCTAAACGAGGCTAGCTGGGAAACAAAACTAGGAGGAGAACAAGGCTAGGGCTTTAATACCAAAACGAGGCTTGCTTGGAAACGAGGCTAGGACGTAAGAACCTAGGGCTTTTAGCAACAAAACGAGGTTAGCATTGAAACGAGGCTAAGGCTTTTAGCACCAAAACGAGGCTAGCACGGAGACGATGCTACGAGGAAAACGAGGCTATTACATAAACTTGCTAGAACTTTTAGCACCTTAACAAGGCTAGCATCTAAAAGAGAGTAGGATGAAAACGAGGCTAAGGCTTTCACCATCTAAACGAGGTTAGCATGGAAACGAGGCTAAGGCTTTTAGCACCAAAACGAGGCTAGCACGAAGACGATGCTACGATGAAAACGAGGCTATTACATAAACTAGGGTAGAGCTTTTAGCACCTTAACAAGGGTAGCATCTAAAAGAGGCTAGGATGAAAACGAGGCTAGGGCTTTCACCATCTAAACGAGGTTAGCATGGAAAGGAGGCTAAGGCTTTTAGCACCAAAACGAGGCTAGCACGGAGACGATGCTACGATGAAAACGAGGCTATTACATAAACGTGGCTAGAGCTTTTAGCACCTTAACGAGGCTAGCATGGAAAAGAGGCTAGGACGAAAACGAGGCTAGGTCTTTCAGCATCTAAACGAGGCTAGCATGGAAACGAGGCTAGGGCTTTTAGACCCAAAACGAGGCTAGCAGGAAAACGAGGCTAGCATGGAAACGAGGCTAGGACGAAAAAGAGGCTAGGGCTTTTAGAACCAAAACGAGGCTTCCGTAGAAACGAGGCTAGCATGGAAACGAGGCTAGGAAGAAAACGAGGCTAGCATGGAAACGAGGCTTGGACGAAAACAAGGCTAGCATGGAAACGAGGCTAGGACGAAAAAGAGGCTAGGGCTTTAAGAACCAAAACGAGACTAGTATGAAAACGAGGCTACGATGAAAACGAGGCTATGACATAAACGAGGCTAGAACTTTTAGCACCTTAACGAGGCTAGCATGGAAAAGAGGCTAGGACGAAAACGAGGCTAGGACGAAAACGAGGCTAGGGCTTTAATACCAAAACTTGGCTTGCTTGGAAACGAGGCTAGGACGTAAGAGCCTAGGGCTTTTAGCACCAAAACGAGGCTAGGACAAAAACGAGGCTAGCATGGAAACGAGGCTAGGACAAAAAAGAGGCTAGGGCTTTAGCACCAAAACGAGGCTTCAATGGAATCGAGGCTAGCATGGAAACGGGGCTAGGAGGAAAACGAGGCTAGCATGGAAACGAGGCTTGGACGAAAACAAGGCTAGCATGGAAACGAAGCTAGGACGAAGAAGAGGCTAGGGCTTTTAGAACCAAAACGAGGTTAGCATGGAAACGAGGCTAAGGCTTTTAGCACCAAAACGAGGCTAGCATGGAAAAGAGGCTAGGACGAAAACGAGGCTAGGGTTTTCAGCATCTAAACGAAGCTAGCATGGAAATGAGGCTAGACCTTTTAGCACCAAAACGAGGCAAGGACGGAAACGAGGCTAGAAAGAAAACGAGGCTAGCATGGAAACGAGGCTAGGACAAAAAAGAGGCTAGGGCTTTTAGCACCAAAACGAGGCAAGCACAGAAACGAGGCTAGGACGAAAACGAGGCTATTACATAAACGAGGGTAGAGCTTTTAGCACCTTAACGAGGCTAGCATGGAAAAGAGGCTAGGACGAAAACGAGGCTAGGTCTTTCAGCATCTAAACGAGGCTAGCATGGAAACGAGGCTAGGGCTTTTAGCACCAAAACGAGGCTAGCATGGAAACGAGGCTTGGACGAAAACAAGGCTAGCATGGAAACGAGGCTAGAAAAAAAAGAGGCTAGGGCTTTAAGCACAAAAAAGAGGCTTCCGTAGAAACGAGGCTAGCATGGAAACGAGGCTAGGAAGTAAACGAAACTAGCATGGAAACGAGGCTTGGACGAAAACAAGGCTAGCATGGAAACGAGGCTAGGACGAAAAAGAGGCTAGGGCTTTGAGAACCAAAACGAGGTTAGCATGGAAACGAGGCTAAGGCTTTTAGCACCAAAACGAGGCTAGCACGGAGACGATGCTACGATGAAAACGAGGCTATTACATAAACGAGGGTAGTGCTTTTAGCACCTTAACGAGGCTAGCATGGAAAAGAGGCTAGGACGAAAACGAGGCTAGGTCTTTCAGCATCTAAACGAGGCTAGCATGGGAACGAGGCTAGGACGAAAACGAGGCTAGCTTGGAAACGAGGCTGGGATGAAAAAGAGGCTAGGGCTTTTAGAACCAAAACGAGACTAGTATGAAAACGAGGCTACGATGAAAACGAGGCTATGACATAAACGAGGCTAGAACTTTTAGCACCTTAACGAGGCTAGCATGGAAAAGAGGCTAGGACGAAAACGAGGCTAGGGCTTTAAAACCAAAACGTGGCTTGCTTGGAAACGAGGCTAGGAGGAAGACAAAGCAAGAGCTTTTAGCACCTAAACAAGGCTAGCATGGAAACGAGGCTAAGGCTTTTAGCACCAAAACGAGGCTAGAACTGAGACGTTGCTACGATGAAAACGAGGCTATTACATAAACAAGGCTAGAGCTTTTAACACCTTAACGAGGCTAGCATGGAAACGAGGCTAGGACGAAAACGAGGCTAGCGTGGAAACGAGGCTAGGACGAAAAAGAGGCTAGGGCTTTTAGAACCAAAACGAGACTAGTATGAAAACGAGGCTACGATGAAAACGAGGCTATGACATAAACGAGGCTAGAACTTTTAGCACCTTAACGAGGCTAGCATGGAAAAGAGGCTAGGACGAAAACGAGGCTAGGTCTTTCAGCATCTAAACGAGGCTAGCATGGTAACGAGGCTAGAGCTTTTAGCACCAAAACGAGGCTAGCACGAAAACGAGGCTAGCACGAAAACGAGGCTAGCATGGAAACGAGGCTAGGACGAAAAAGAGCCTAGGGCTTTTAGCACCAAAACGAGGCTAGGACGAAAACGAGGCTAGCATGGAAACGAGGCTAGGACGAAAAAATGGCTAGGGCTTTTAGAACTAAAACGAGACTAGCATGAAAACGAGGCTACGATGAAAAAAAGGCTATGACATAAACGAGGCTAGAACTTTTAGCACAAAAACAAGGCTAGCATGGAAGCAAGGCTACGAAAAAAACGAGGCTAAGGCTTTTAGCACAAAAACGAGGCTTCCGTGGAAACGAGGCTAGGACGAAAACGAGGCTAGGGCTTTTAGCACCTAAACGAGGCTAGCTGGGAAACAAAACTAGGAGGAGAACAAGGCTAGGGCTTTAATACCAAAACGAGGCTTGCTTGGAAACGAGGCTAGGACGTAAGAACCTAGGGCTTTTAGCAACAAAACGAGGTTAGCATTGAAACGAGGCTAAGGCTTTTAGCACCAAAACGAGGCTAGCACGGAGACGATGCTACGAGGAAAACGAGGCTATTACATAAACTTGCTAGAACTTTTAGCACCTTAACAAGGCTAGCATCTAAAAGAGAGTAGGATGAAAACGAGGCTAAGGCTTTCACCATCTAAACGAGGTTAGCATGGAAACGAGGCTAAGGCTTTTAGCACCAAAACGAGGCTAGCACGAAGACGATGCTACGATGAAAACGAGGCTATTACATAAACTAGGGTAGAGCTTTTAGCACCTTAACAAGGGTAGCATCTAAAAGAGGCTAGGATGAAAACGAGGCTAGGGCTTTCACCATCTAAACGAGGTTAGCATGGAAAGGAGGCTAAGGCTTTTAGCACCAAAACGAGGCTAGCACGGAGACGATGCTACGATGAAAACGAGGCTATTACATAAACGAGGCTAGAGCTTTTAGCACCTTAACGAGGCTAGCATGGAAAAGAGGCTAGGACGAAAACGAGGCTAGGTCTTTCAGCATCTAAACGAGGCTAGCATGGAAACGAGGCTAGGGCTTTTAGACCCAAAACGAGGCTAGCACGAAAACGAGGCTAGCATGGAAACGAGGCTAGGACGAAAAAGAGGCTAGGGCATTTAGAACCAAAACGAGGCTTCCGTAGAAACGAGGCTAGCATGGAAACGAGGCTAGGAAGAAAACGAGGCTAGCATGGAAACGAGGCTTGGACGAAAACAAGGCTAGCATGGAAACGAGGCTAGGACGAAAAAGAGGCTAGGGCTTTAAGAACCAAAACGAGACTAGTATGAAAACGAGGCTACGATGAAAACGAGGCTATGACATAAACGAGGCTTGAACTTTTAGCACCTTAACGAGGCTAGCATGGAAAAGAGGCTATGACGAAAACGAGGCTAGGAAGAAAACGGGGCTAGGGCTTTAATACCAAAACTTGGCTTGCTTGGAAACGAGGCTAGGACGTAAGAGCCTAGGGCTTTTAGCACCAAAACGAGGCTAGGACAAAAACGAGGCTAGCATGGAAACGAGGCTAGGACAAAAAAGAGGCTAGGGCTTTAGCACCAAAACGAGGCTTCAATGGAATCGAGGCTAGCATGGAAACGGGGCTAGGAGGAAAACGAGGCTAGCATGGAAACGAGGCTTGGACGAAAACAAGGCTAGCATGGAAACGAAGCTAGGACGAAGAAGAGGCTAGGGCTTTTAGAACCAAAACGAGGTTAGCATGGAAACGAGGCTAAGGCTTTTAGCACCAAAACGAGGCTAGCACGGAGACGGTGCTACGATGAAAACGAGGCTATTACATAAAAGAGGGTAGAGCTTTTAGCACCTTAACGAGGCTAGCATGGAAAAGAGGCTAGGACGAAAACGAGGCTAGGGTTTTCAGCATCTAAACGAAGCTAGCATGGAAATGAGGCTAGACCTTTTAGCACCAAAACGAGGCAAGGACGGAAACGAGGCTAGAAAGAAAACGAGGCTAGCATAGAAACGAGGCTAGGACAAAAACGAGGCTAGGGCTTTAATACCAAAACATGGCTTGCTTGGAAACGAGGCTAGGAGGAAGACAAAGCAAGAGGTTTTAGCACCTAAACAAGGCTAGCATGGAAACGAGGCTAAGGCTTTAAGCACCAAAACGAGGCTAGCACGGAGACGATGCTACGATGAAAACGAGGCTATTACATAAACGAGGCTAGAGCTTTTAACACCTTAACGAGGCTAGCATGGAAACGAGGCTAGGACGAAAACGAGGCTAGCGTGGAAACGAGGCTAGGACGAAAAAGAGGCTATGGCTTTTAGAACCAAAACGAGACTAGTATGAAAACGAGGTTACGATGAAAACGAGGCTATGACATAAACGAGGCTATAACTTTTAGCACCTTAACGAGGCTAGCATGGAAAAGAGGCTAGGACGAAAACGAGGCTAGGTCTTTCAGCATCTAAACGAGGCTAGCATGGTAACGAGGCTAGGGCTTTTAGCAACAAAACGAGGCTAGCACAAAAACGAGGCTAGCATGGAAACGAGGCTAGGACGAAAAAGAGGCTAGGGCTTTTAAAACCAAAACGAGACTAGTATGAAAACGAGGCTACGATGAAAACGAGGCTATGACATAAACGAGGCTAGAACTTTTAGCACCTTAACGAGGCTAGCATGGAAAAGAGGCTAGGACGGAAACGAGGCTAGGGCTTTAAAACCAAAACGTGGCTTGCTTGGAAACGAGGCTAGGACGTAAGAGCCCAGGGCTTTTAGCACCAAAACGAGGCTAGGACGAAAACGAGGCTAGGTCTTTCAGCATCTAAACGAGGCTAGCATGGTAACGAGGCTAGGGCTTTTAGCACCAAAACGAGGCTAGCACGAAAACGAGGCTAGCACGAAAACGAGGCTATCATGGAAACGAGGCTAGGACGAAAAATAGGCTAGGGCTTTTAGAACCAAAACGAGACTAGTATGAAAACGAGGTTACGATGAAAAGGAGGCTATGACATAAACGAGGCTATAACTTTTAGCACCTTAACGAGGCTAGCATGGAAAAGAGGCTAGGACGAAAATGAGGCTAGGTCTTTCAGCATCTAAACGAGGCTAGCATGGTAACGAGGCTAGGGCTTTTAGCACCAAAACGAGGCTAGCACAAAAACGAGGCTAGCATGGAAACGAGGCTAGGACGAAAAAGAGGCTAGGGCTTTTAAAACCAAAACGAGACTAGTATGAAAACGAGGCTACGATGAAAACGAAGCTATGACATAAACGAGGCTAGAACTTTTAGCACCTTAACGAGGCTTCCGTGGAAACGAGGCTAGGACGAAAACGAGGCTAGGGCTTTTAGCACCTAAACGAGGCTAGCTGGGAAACAAAGCTAGGAGGAGAACAAGGCTAGGGCTTTGATACCAAAACGAGGCTTGCTTGGAAACGAGGCTAGGACGTAAGAACCTAGGGCTTTTAGCAACAAAACGAGGTTAGCATGGAAACGAGGCTAAGGCTTTTAGCACCAAAACGAGGCTAGCACGGAGACGATGCTACGATGAAAACGAGGCTATTACATAAACGAGGCTAGAGCTTTTAACACCTTAACGAGGCTAGCATGGAAACGAGGCTAGGACGAAAACGAGGCTAGCGTGGAAACGAGGCTAGGACGAAAAAGAGGCTAGGGCTTTTAGAACCAAAACGAGACTAGTATGAAAACGAGGCTACGATGAAAACGAGGCTATTACATAAACTAGGGTAGAGCTTTTAGCACCTTAACGAGGCTAGCATTGAAAAGAGGCTAGGACGAAAACGAGGCTAGGTCTTTCAGCATCTAAACGAGGCTAGCATGGTAACGAGGCTAGGGCTTTTAGACCCAAAACGAGGCTAGCACGAAAACGAGGCTAGCATGGAAACGAGGCTAGGACGAAAACGAGGCTAGGGCTTTAAAACCAAAACGTGGCTTGCTTGGAAACGAGGCTAGGACGTAAGAGCCCAGGGCTTTTAGCACCAAAAAGAGGCTAGGACAAAAACGAGGCTAGCATGGAAACGAGGCTAGGACAAAAAAGGCTAGGGCTTTAGCATCAAAACGAGGCTTCCATGGAATCGAGGCTGGGACGAAAAAATGGCTAGGGCTTTTAGAACCAAAACGAGACTAGGATGAAAACGAGGCTACGATGAAAACGAAGCTATGACATAAACGAGGCTAGGGCTTTCAGCATCTAAACGAGGCTAGCATTGAAACGAGGCTAGGGCTTTTAGAACCAAAACGAGGCTTCCGTAGAAACGAGGCTAGCATGGAAACAAGACTAGGAGGACAACGAGGCTATGACATAAACGAGGCTAGAACTTTTAGCACCTTAACGAGGCTAGCATAGAAACGAGGCTAGGACAAAAACGAGGCTAGGGCTTTAATACCAAAACATGGCTTGCTTGGAAACGAGGCTAGGAGGAAGACAAAGCAAGAGCTTTTAGAATCTTAACAAGGCTAGCATGGAAACGAGGCTAAGGCTTTTAGCACCAAAACGAGGCTAGCACGGAGACGATGCTACGATGAAAACGAGGCTATTACATAAACGAGTCTAGAGCTTTTAACACCTTAACGAGGCTAGCATGGAAACGAGTCTAGGACGAAAACGAGGCTAGCGTGGAAACGAGGCTAGGACGAAAAAGAGGCTAGGGCTTTTAGAACCAAAACGAGACTAGTATGAAAACGAGGCTACGATGAAAACGAGGCTATGACATAAACGAGGCTAGAGCTTTTAGCACCTTAACGAGGCTAGCATGGAAAAGAGGCTAGGACGAAAACGAGGCTAGGTCTTTCAGCATCTAAACGAGGCTAGCATGGTAACGAGGCTAGGGCTTTTAGCACCAAAACGAGGCTAGCACGAAAACGAGGCTAGCACGAAAACGAGGCTAGCATGGAAACGAGGCTAGGACGAAAAAGAGGCTAGGGCTTTTAGAACCAAAACGAGACTAGTATGAAAACGAGGCTAGGATGAAAACGAGGCTATGACATAAACGAGGCTAGAACTTTTAGCACTTTAATGAGCCTAGCATGGAAAAGAGGCTAGGACGAAAACGAGGCTAGGTCTTTCAGCATCTAAACGAGGCTAGCATGGTAACGAGGCTAGGGCTTTTAGCACCAAACCGAGGCTAGCACGAAAACGAGGCTAGCACGAAAACGAGGCTAGCATGGAAACGAGGCTAGGACGAAAAATAGGCTAGGGCTTTTAGAACCAAAACGAGACTCGTATGAAAACGAGGCTAGGATGAAAACGAGGCTTACATAAACGAGGCTAGAACTTTTAGCACTTTAATGAGCCTAGCATGGAAAAGAGGCTATGATGAAAACGAGGCTAGGGCTTTATTACCAAAACGTTGCTTGCTTGGAAACGAGGCTAGGACGTAAGAGCCTAGGGCTTTTAGCACCAAAACGAGGCTAGGACAAAAACGAGGCTAGCATGGAAACGAGGCTAGGACAAAAAAGAGGCTAGGGCTTTAGCACCAAAACGAGGCTTCAATGGAATCGAGGCTAGCATGGAAACGGGCTAGGAGGAAAACGAGGCTAGCATGGAAACGAGGCTTGGACGAAAACAAGGCTAGCATGGAAACGAAGCTAGGACGAAGAAGAGGCTAGGGCTTTTAGAACCAAAACGAGGTTAGCATGGAAACGAGGCTAAGGCTTTTAGCACCAAAACGAGGCTAGCACGGAGACGATGCTACGATGAAAACGAGGCTATACATAAACGAGGGTAGAGCTTTTAGCACCTTAACGAGGCTAGCATGGAAAAGAGGCTAGGACGAAAACGAGGCTAGGGTTTTCAGCACCTAAACGAAGCTAGCATGGAAATGAGGCTAGACCTTTTAGCACGAAAACGAGGCAAGGACGGAAACGAGGCTAGAAAGAAAACGAGGCTAGCATGGAAACGAGGCTAGGACAAAAAAGAGGCTAGGGCTTTTAGCACCAAAACGAGGCAAGCACAGAAACGAGGCTAGGACGAAAGCGAGGCTATTACATAAACGAGGGTAGAGCTTTTAGCACCTTAACGAGGCTAGCATGGAAAAGAGGCTAGGACGAAAACGAGGCTAGGTCTTTTAGCATCTAAACGAGGCTAGCATGGAAACGAGGCTAGGGCTTTTAGCACCAAAACGAGGCTAGCATGGAAAACGAGGCTTGGACGAAAACAAGGCTAGCATGGAAACGAGGCTAGGACGAAAAAGAGGCTAGGGCTTTGAGAACCAAAACGAGGTTAGCATGGAAACGAGGCTAAGGCTTTTAGCACCAAAACGAGGCTAGCAAGGAGACGATGCTACGATGAAAACGAGGCTATTACATAAACGAGGGTAGTGCTTTTAGCACCTTAACGAGGCTAGCATGGAAAAGAGGCTAGGACGAAAACGAGGCTAGGTCTTTCAGCATCTAAACGAGGCTAGCATGGGAACGAGACTAGGACGAAAACGAGGCTAGCTTGGAAACGAGGCTAGGACGAAGAAGAGGCTAGGGCTTTTAGAACCAAAACGAGACTAGTATGAAAACGAGGCTACGATGAAAACGAGGCTATGACATAAACGAGGCTAGAACTTTTAGCACCTTAACGAGGCTAGCATGGAAAAGAGGCTAGGACTAAAACGAGGCTAGGGCTTTAAAACCAAAACGTGGCTTGCTTGGAAACGAGGCTAGGACGTAAGAGCCCAGGGCTTTTAGCACCAAAACGAGGCTAGGACAAAAACGAGGCTAGCATGGAAACGAGGCTAGGACAAAAAAGGCTAGGGCTTTAGCATCAAAACGAGGCTTCCATGGAATCGAGGCTGGGACGAAAAAATGGCTAGGGCTTTTAGAACCAAAACGAGACTAGCATGAAAACGAGGCTACGATGAAAACGAAGCTATGACATAAACGAGGCTAGGGCTTTCAGCATCTAAACGAGGCTAGCATGGAAACGAGGCTAGGGCTTTTAGAACCAAAACGAGGCTTCCGTAGAAACGAGGCTAGCATGGAAACGAGGCTAGGAGGACAACGAGGCTATGACATAAACGAGATTAGAACTTTTAGCACCTTAACGAGGCTAGCATGGAAACGAGGCTAGAAAAAAAAGAGGCTAGGGCTTTAAGCACAAAAAAGAGGCTTCCGTAGAAACGAGGCTAGCATGGAAACGAGGCTAGGAGGTAAACGAAACTAGCATGGAAACGAGGCTTGGACGAAAACAAGGCTAGCATGGAAACGAGGCTAGGACGAAAAAGAGGCTAGGGCTTTGAGAACCAAAACGAGGTTAGCATGGAAACGAGGCTAAGGCTTTTAGCACCAAAACGAGGCTAGCAAGGAGACGATGCTACGATGAAAACGAGGCTATTACATAAACGAGGGTAGTGCTTTTAGCACCTTAACGAGGCTAGCATGGAAAAGAGGCTAGGACGAAAACGAGGCTAGGTCTTTCAGCATCTAAACGAGGCTAGCATGGGAACGAGGCTAGGACGAAAACGAGGCTAGCTTGGAAACGAGGCTAGGACGAAAAAGAGGCTAGGGCTTTTAGAACCAAAACGAGACTAGTATGAAAACGAGGCTACGATGAAAACGAGGCTATGACATAAACGAGGCTAGAACTTTTAGCACCTTAACGAGGCTAGCATGGAAAAGAGGCTAGGACGAAAACGAGGCTAGGGCTTTAAAACCAAAACGTGGCTTGCTTGGAAACGAGGCTAGGACGTAAGAGCCCAGGGCTTTTAGCACCAAAACGAGGCTAGGACAAAAACGAGGCTAGCATGGAAACGAGGCTAGGACAAAAAAAGGCTAGGGCTTTAGCATCAAAACGAGGCTTCCATGGAATCGAGGCTGGGACGAAAAAATGGCTAGGGCTTTTAGAACCAAAACGAGACTAGCATGAAAACGAGGCTACGATGAAAACGAAGCTATGACATAAACGAGGCTAGGGCTTTCAGCATCTAAACGAGGCTAGCATGGAAACGAGGCTAGGTCTTTTAGAACCAAAACGAGGCTTCCGTAGAAACGAGGCTAGCATGGAAACGAGGCTAGGAGGACAACGAGGCTATGACATAAACTAGGCTAGAACTTTTAGCACCTTAACGAGGCTAGCATAGAAACGAGGCTAGGACAAAAACGAGGCTAGGGCTTTAATACCAAAACATGGCTTGCTTGGAAACGAGGCTAGGAGGAAGACAAAGCAAGAGCTTTTAGCACCTAAACAAGGCTAGCATGGAAACGAGGCTAAGGCTTTTAGCACCAAAACGAGGCTAGAACTGAGACGTTGCTACGATGAAAACGAGGCTATTACATAAACGAGGCTAGAGCTTTTAACACCTTAACGAGGCTAGCATGGAAACGAGGCTAGGACGAAAACGAGGCTAGCGTGGAAACGAGGCTAGGACAAAAAAGAGGCTAGGGCTTTTAGAACCAAAACGAGACTAGTATGAAAACGAGGCTACGATGAAAACGAGGCTATGACATAAACGAGGCTAGAACTTTTAGCACCTTAACGAGGCTAGCATGGAAAAGAGGCTAGGACGAAAACGAGGCTAGGTCTTTCAGCATCTAAACGAGGCTAGCATGGTAACGAGGCTAGGGCTTTTAGCACCAAAACGAGGCTAGCACGAAAACGAGGCTAGCACGAAAACGAGGCTAGCATGGAAACGAGGCTAGGACGAAAAAGAGGCTAGGGCTTTTAGAACCAAAACGAGACTAGTATGAAAACGAGGCTAGGATGAAAACGAGGCTATGACATAAACGAGGCTAGAACTTTTAGCACTTTAATGAGCCTAGCATGGAAAAGAGGCTAGGATGAAAACGAGGCTATGACATAAATGAGGCTAGAACTTTTAGCACTTTAATGAGCCTAGCATTGAAAAGAGGCTAGGACGAAAACGAGGCTAGGGCTTTATAACCAAAACGTGGCTTGCTTGGAAACGAGGCTAGTACGTAAGAGCCTTGGGCTTTTAGCACCAAAACGAGGCTAGGACAAAAACGAGACTAGTATGGAAACGAGGCTAGGAGAAAAAAAGGCTAGGGCTTTAGCATCAAAACGAGGCTTCCATGGAATCGAGGCTGGGACGAAAAAATGGCTAGGGCTTTTAGAACCAAAACGAGACTAGCATGAAAACGAGGCTACGATGAAAACGAAGCTATGACATAAACGAGGCTAGGGCTTTTAGCACCAAAAGGAGGCTAGCATGGAAACGAGGCTTGGACGAAAACAAGGCTAGCATGGAAACGAGGCTAGAAAAAAAAGAGGCTAGGGCTTTAAGCACAAAAAAGAGGCTTCCGTAGAAACGAGGCTAGCATGGAAACGAGGCTAGGAGGTAAACGAGGCTATCATGGAAACGAGGCTTGGACGAAAACAAGGATGGAAACGAGGCTAGGACGAAAAAGAGGCTAGGGCTTTGAGAACCAAAACGAGGTTAGCATGGAAACGAGACTAAGGCTATTAGCACCAAAACGAGGCTAGCACGGAGACGATGCTACGTTGAAAACGAGGCTATTACATAAACGAGGGTAGTGCTTTTAGCACCTTAACGAGGCTAGCATGGAAAAGAGGCTAGGACGAAAACGAGGCTAGGTCTTTCAGCATCTAAACGAGGCTAGCATGGGAACGAGGCTAGGACTAAAACGAGGCTAGCTTGGAAACGAGGCTAGGACGAAAAAGAGGCTAGGGCTTTTAGAACCAAAACGATACTAGTATGAAAACGAGACTACGATGAAAACAAGGCTATGACATAAACGAGGCTAGAACTTTTAGCACCTTAACGAGGCTAGCATGGAAAAGAGGCTAGGACGAAAACGAGGCTAGGGCTTTAAAACCAAAACGTGGCTTGCTTGGAAACGAGGCTAGGACGTAAGAGCCCAGGGCTTTTAGCACCAAAAACGAGGCTAGCATAGGCTAGGACAAAAACGAGGCTAGCATGGAAACGAGCTAGGACAAAAAAAGGCTAGGGCTTTAGCATCAAAACGAGGCTTCCATGGAATCGAGGCTGGGACGAAAAAATGGCTAGGGCTTTTAGAACCAAAACGAGACTAGCATGAAAACGAGGCTACGATGAAAACGAAGCTATGACATAAACGAGGCTAGGGCTTTCAGCATCTAAACGAGGCTAGCATGGAAACGAGGCTAGGGCTTTTAGAACCAAAACGAGGCTTCCGTAGAAACGAGGCTAGCATGGAAACGAGGCTAGGAGGACAACGAGGCTATGACATAAACGAGGCTAGAACTTTTAGCACCTTAACGAGGCTAGCATAGAAACGAGGCTAGGACAAAAACGAGGCTAGGGCTTTAATACCAAAACATGGCTTGCTTGGAAACGAGGCTAGGAGGAAGACAAAGCAAGAGCTTTTAGCACCTAAACGAGGCTAGCTGGGAAACAAAGCTAGGAGGAGAACAAGGCTAGGGCTTTAATACCAAAACGAGGCTTGCTTGGAAACGAGGCTAGGACGTAAGAACCTAGGGCTTTTAGCAACAAAACGAGGTTAGCATGGAAACAAGGCTAAGGCTTTTAGCACCAAAACGAGGCTAGCACGGAGACGATGCTACGATGAAAACGATGCTATTACATAAACTAGGGTAGAGCTTTTAGCACCTTATTAAGGGTAGCATCTAAAAGAGGCTAGGATGAAAACGAGGCTGGGCTTTCACCATCTAAAAGAGGCTAGCATGGAAACGAGGCTAGGGCTTTTAGAACCAAAACGAGGCTTCCGTAGAAACGAGGCTAGCATGGAAACGAGGCTAGGAGGACAAAGAGGCTATGACATAAACGAGGCTAGAACTTTTGGCACCTTAACGAGGCTAGCATAGAAACGAGGCTAGGACAAAAACGAGGCTAGGGCCTTAATACCAAAACATGGCTTGCTTGGAAACGAGGCTAGGAGGAAGACAAAGCAAGAGCTTTTAGCACCTAAACAAGGCTAGCATGGAAACGAGGCTAAGGCTTTTAGCCCCAAAACGAGGCTAGCACGGAGACGATGCTACGATGAAAACGAGGCTATTACATAAACGAGGCTAGAGCTTTTAACACCTTAACAAGGCTAGCATGGAAACGAGGCTAGGACGAAAACGAGACTAGCGTGGAAACGAGGCTAGGACGAAAAAGAGGCTAGGGCTTTTAGAACCAAAACGAGACTAGTATGAAAACGAGGCTACGATGAAACGAGGCTATGACATAAACGAGGCTAGAACTTTTAGCACCTTAACAAGGCTAGCATGGAAAAGAGGCTAGGACGAAAACGAGGCTAGGTCTTTCAGCATCTAAACGAGGCTAGCATGGTAACGAGGCTAGGTCTTTCAGCATCTAAACGAGGCTAGCATGGGAACGAGGCTAGGACGAAAACGAGGCTAGTATTGGAAACGAGGCTAGGACGAAAAAGGCTAGGAGTTTTAGAACCAAAACGAGACTAGTATGAAAACGAGGCTACGATGAAAACGAGGCTATGACATAAACGAGGCTAGAACTTTTAGCACCTTAACGAGGCTAGCATGGAAAAGAGGCTAGGACGAAAACGAGGCTAGGGCTTTAAAACCAAAACGTGGCTTGCTTGGAAACGAGGCTAGGACGTAAGAGCCCAGGGCTTTTAGCACCAAAACGAGGCTAGGACGAAAACGAGGCTAGCATGGAAACGAGGCTAGGACAAAAAAGGCTAGGGCTTTAGCACCAAAACGAGGCTTCCATTGAATCGAGGCTGGGACGAAAAAATGGCTAGGGCTTTTAGAACCAAAACGAGACTAGCATGAAAACGAGGCTACGATGAAAACGAAGCTATGACATAAACGAGGCTAGGGCTCTCAGCATCTAAACGAGGCTAGCATGGAAACGAGGCTAGGGCTTTAAGAACCAAAACGAGGCTTCCGTAGAAACGAGGCTAGCATGGAAACGAGGCTAGGAGGACAACGAGACTATGACATAAACGAGGCTAGAACTTTTAGCACCTTAACGAGGCTAGCATAGAAACGAGGCTAGGACAAAAACGAGGCTAGGGCTTTAATACCAAAACATGGCTTGCTTGGAAACGAGGCTAGGAGGAAGACAAAGCAAGAGTTTTAGCACCTAAACAAGGCTAGCATGGAAACGAGGCTAAGGCTTTTAGCACCAAAACGAGGCTAGCACGGAGACGATGCTACGATGAAAACGAGGCTATTACATAAACGAGGCTAGAGCTTTTAACACCTTAACGAGGCTAGCATGGAAACGAGGCTAGGACGAAAACGAGGCTAGCATGGAAACGAGGCTAGGACGAAAAAGAGGCTAGGGCTTTTAAAACCAAAACGAGACTAGTATGAAAACGAGGCTACGATGAAAACGAAGCTATGACATAAACGAGGCTAGAACTTTTAGCACCTTAACGAGGCTTCCGTGGAAACGAGGCTAGGACGAAAACGAGGCTAGGGCTTTTAGCACCTAAACGAGGCTAGCTGGGAAACAAAGCTAGGAGGAGAACAAGGCTAGGGCTTTGATACCAAAACGAGGCTTGCTTGGAAACGAGGCTAGGACGTAAGAACCTAGGGCTTTTAGCAACAAAACGAGGTTAGCATGGAAACGAGGCTAAGGCTTTTAGCACCAAAACGAGGCTAGCACGGAGACGATGCTACGATGAAAACGAGGCTATTACATAAACGAGGCTAGAGCTTTTAACACCTTAACGAGGCTAGCATGGAAACGAGGCTAGGACGAAAACGAGGCTAGCGTGGAAACGAGGCTAGGACGAAAAAGAGGCTAGGGCTTTTAGAACCAAAACGAGACTAGTATGAAAACGAGGCTACGATGAAAACGAGGCTATTACATAAACTAGGGTAGAGCTTTTAGCACCTTAACGAGGCTAGCATTGAAAAGAGGCTAGGACGAAAACGAGGCTAGGTCTTTCAGCATCTAAACGAGGCTAGCATGGTAACGAGGCTAGGGCTTTTAGACCCAAAACGAGGCTAGCACGAAAACGAGGCTAGCATGGAAACGAGGCTAGGACGAAAACGAGGCTAGGGCTTTAAAACCAAAACGTGGCTTGCTTGGAAACGAGGCTAGGACGTAAGAGCCCAGGGCTTTTAGCACCAAAAAGAGGCTAGGACAAAACGAGGCTAGCATGGAAACGAGGCTAGGACAAAAAAGGCTAGGGCTTTAGCATCAAAACGAGGCTTCCATGGAATCGAGGCTGGGACGAAAAAATGGCTAGGGCTTTTAGAACCAAAACGAGACTAGGATGAAAACGAGGCTACGATGAAAACGAAGCTACATAAACGAGGCTAGGGCTTTCAGCATCTAAACGAGGCTAGCATTGAAACGAGGCTAGGGCTTTTAGAACCAAAACGAGGCTTTCCGTAGAAACGAGGCTAGCATGGAAACAAGACTAGGAGGACAACGAGGCTATGACATAAACGAGGCTAGAACTTTTAGCACCTTAACGAGGCTAGCATAGAAACGAGGCTAGGACAAAAACGAGGCTAGGGCTTTAATACCAAAACATGGCTTGCTTGGAAACGAGGCTAGGTGGAAGACAAAGCAAGAGCTTTTAGAATCTTAACAAGGCTAGCATGGAAACGAGGCTAAGGCTTTTAGCACCAAAACGAGGCTAGCACGGAGACGATGCTACGATGAAAACGAGGCTATTACATAAACGAGTCTAGAGCTTTTAACACCTTAACGAGGCTAGCATGGAAACGAGTCTAGGACGAAAACGAGGCTAGCGTGGAAACGAGGCTAGGACGAAAAAGAGGCTAGGGCTTTTAGAACCAAAACGAGACTAGTATGAAAACGAGGCTACGATGAAAACGAGGCTATTACATAAACGAGTCTAGAGCTTTTAACACTTTACGAGGCTAGCATGGAAACGAGTCTAGGACGAAAACGAGGCTAGCATGGAAAAGAGCTGACGAAAAATAGGCTAGGCTTTTAGAACCAAAACGAGACTAGTATGAAAACGAGGCTAGGATGAAAACGAGGCTATGACATAAACGAGGCTAGAAACTTTTAGCACTTAATGAGCCTAGCATGGAAAAGAGGCTATGATGAAAACGAGGCTAGGCTTTATTACCAAAACG